>CM075781.1:56363724-56988724 GCA_037974665.1 Ehretia macrophylla
GATGGCACCAGCTGAGTTGAAGGAGTTGAAGACTCACTTGCAGGAGTTATTGGAGAAGGGATTTATTCAGCAGAGTTCTTCACCTTGGGGAGCTCCTATTTTATTTGTGAAGAAGAAGGATAGTATATTGAGATTGTGTATCGATTACCGTGGTTTGAATTAGATGACCATCAAGAATAAATATCCTTTACCACTGATTGACGAGTTGTTTGATCAACTTCAGGGAGCCAAAGTCTACTCTAAATTTGATTTGAGGAAGGGGTATTATCAGCTTCGAATTCACACGGAGGATGTTCCGAAGTCTGCCTTCAGGACTCGGTACGGGCATTATGAGTTTGTTGTTATGCCCTTTGGATTAACTAATGCACCGGCAGCATTCATGGATCTTATGCATTGGGTTTTTCAATCGTATTTAGACCAGTTCATGGTAATCTTTATTGATGATATCTTGGTCTATTCTAAATCTGAATCGGAGCACAAGCAACATCTACAGCTTGTCTTACAGAAGCTGCAGGAGCATCAGTTGTATGCGAAGTTCAGTAAATGTGAATTTTGGCTGCAACGCATATTTTTTCTTGGCCATGTTATTACACAGAGTGGTATATCTGTAGATCCCACTAAGATTGAATCGGTGATGTCTTGGAAACGGCCAGAGAATATTTTTGAGGTCCGTAGCTTTCTTGGCTTGGCAAGTTATTACCGTAGGTTTGTAAAGGACTTCTCGAAGATTGCAAAGCCACTTTCTAAGTTGACTCAGAAACGGACTATCTTTACTTGGGATGAGAAGTGTGAGAGTGGGTTTCAGGAGCTGAAAAAGAGGTTGACTACTGCTCCAGTACTTGCTCTACCAGAGGGGACTGATAATATGGTTATTTACAGCAATGCATCCAAGGAGGGCTTGTGATGTGTTCTTATACAGGATGGCCGAGTTATTGCCTATGCTTCCAAGAAGTTGAAGCCTTATGAGATGAATTATCCGACTCATGATCTTGAGTTGGCAGCAGTGGTCTTCGCACTGAAGAAGTGGCGTCATTATCTGTGGGGCAGTAAGTTCGAGATTTTCACTGATCATAAGAGTCTGAAGTACTTGTTCTCACAGAAGGAGTTGAATATGCGCCAGCGGAGGTGGATGGAGCTTCTTGGATATTATAATTGTTCTATCAATTATCTGCCTGGCAAGGCAAATGTTGTAGCAGATGCTCTCAGCCGAAAGGTGAGTGTTGCTTGTTTGGTTGTCAAGAAATGGGAGATTCTTGAGGAATCCACTTATTGGAGACCGGAATTGACTCAGGTTAGGGTGATGTGTTCACATCTCCGTATTCAACCTTTATTGCTGTCTCAGATCAGGGAAGCTCAGCAACTTGATGTTAAACTTCAGAAGATCAAGGATCAAATCACTGATGATCAGTCTGACTTCAAACTGCATGAGAACGGTATTCTTCGGTTTCGGAATAGGGTTTGTGTTCCCGATAAACCGGGCTTGAGGCGAGGTATTCTGGAGGAAGCTCATAATTCTAAGTACACTATTCATCCCGGTGGAACTAAGATGTATTGGGATTTGAAGCAACATTACTAGTGAAATAATATGAAGAGGGAAGTTGCTCAGTTCATGTCTAGATGTTTGACTTGTCAGCGAGTGAAAGCCGAGCATCAACGACCTGCAGGGTTACTTCAGCCGTTGGCAATACCAGAGTAGAAGTGGGAGCATATTACGATGGATTTCGTCATTGGTTTGCCTAGAACTCCGAGGGGTAATGATGCAGTTTGGGTTGTTGTGGATCATTTGATGAAGACATAGTTGGCTTTAATTTTTAAGAATGTTTAATTGCTAACAAAGAATGGTATGATAAGCGAATGAGGACAAAGATTTTATGACTATGGTTGCATGCTTGTATGTGTTTATATTGTCTTGTGTTGCTTAAGGCTCAAATGGTTTTAAAGTTGGGATTTCAATTAGAAATGTTGTTTCTTTTGCTTTGTGTTTTATTTAAATGCTTACAGGTTTCTAAAATGTCCACGGTATAGGGAAGACTCTGTTCGTTTTTCCTAAAATTTTGAGTTCGGGTTGGAATTGGGTTGTGATTAGTATGGTTAATAGAAGTTCCGGTTCCGTGAGGAATCGGGGTGTTACACATGCTAAGGATCGTTTATGTCCGTTTATATAAGATTTGAACCGTTGTAGCATGAATTTTTATTTTTGTGTATTAAAAGTTGAGTTGTTGGCTATTTTTTGAATATTTTGAACTGTAGTGGTTGGAATCGATTGTCGTCGATTTCTAAAAGTTTGTTAAATACGGGGTAGTACTGCTGTAATGCTGAAATTTTGATTGTGATGTCGGTACAAAAGTCCAAAAATTTTAGCCAAGGTGCATCAGGATTTTAGGGTTGTTGGGCTTGATTTGGATGTATTTTGGTTGGTTTCCGATGGGGCTAATGTAGTTGATTGAGTGAGTGAGTGATAGGAACTAGTTTGGAGTTGTTTGGATTAGTAGAATGTAAGTTATGATTATTAGAAGTTTAGGTTGTCTTTCTTTAAAATGTTGATATATCCCTTTAGATGATCAGGTAGTGTTTGAGTGATTGAACTGTGAATTGTTGATGGTTAGATTAGGGTTTGGTTGTGTGTCAACGCATGTTAAGTTGGGTGGCCTACTTTGTCATCTAACCTAGTTGTTTAGTTGTTAATTGATTAATTAATGTTGTGTTGTTGTAATGTTATTAATTGATTGATGATTAATTGATTATTGATTATTGATTATTGAATATTGATTATTGATGAACCGAGAGACAGGCAATTCTTCTAGATTGTTATCTTGTGAATGATTGATTATTGTTAATGATTGAGTCTTGATATGCGTGTGCCACCTCTCGGGCGGTATCGGGCTTTCAGGTTGAAAACGGCATGGATATCAGAGGCTACCCTCATCTCGCATGGGCGGAGATGCCATGGAGGGCAGGGCTAGTGAGGTACCTCGGGTGTGTGTGTCATAGGTGTGATAAGAAGTTGGTTGAGATCGTGATGGCATTTGGAGCTACACCAACTAGAGTATCCTTTATTGAATGGTCATTATAGTTTTTGTGTTTATATTGTTATTGATGTTTATTGTGTGTTTACTGCTCAAAGGGTGATTTCTAAGAAGTATAGTAATTACTGTTAGAGATCTATCGAATCTTCACTGGGCTTGTTTTATATAAGCTCACTCTTAATTATTACATGCATGCAGGTGTTACTGATCCTGACTACGGGTACGTGCCTCTTGAAGAAGGAAATGTGCTATATGTGGATGAGTCTTATATGCAGGATTCATTGCCATGAGATTATCTTAGTTGTTGTAAACCAATGTATTGTATAACCTATCTTAATATAAAGAATATGTATGATGATTTAGTAGTCTTTATTTTGATCATGATTAGATTATTAAGTTGGTTATAACCTATTTTGAAATGTATTTATAGCCTATGTGCTAAGTTGGAACGGAGGCGTATAACTATGAATGAATTGTTGAAGGTGTGATTATTGTATAATATGGCTGGATTCTTTATTGTTGAATGTTTGTGGAGTTGGTTATATGATTTGTGATGAGGTTGGTTTAGAGCCTCAGTGTCCTAATTACTGTCGTTATACTGCCGAAATTTCGTTGCGTCCTGACTGATTGTAGGTGGGGTCGAGTTGGGACATGACATTAAGTGGTATCAGAGCATATGTTAGTTGTCCGCCGGGGTATTCTCAGAATATTGGTAATGGTCTTAGCATGAAAGTATTATGAAGTGAAAGAAAAGTGAACTATGTGTTAATATGATTAAATGATTATGTGATTATGTGATTTAGTGCTTATATGATTATGTGATCAATTTGTTTATGTGATTGATGCTTAAGTGATTTATGTGATTTATTTGGGCTTGTTGTTTATGTGCTAATAGTTGTTTATAGCCTATTTACGTGCTATAACCTGCGCTAACTCTTTGATTAGTAGAATGATTGGTAGACTGAGAATGAGAGGTAGGCCCGAAGCAGTTGACAAGGTTCCGGGTAATGTGGCACCGGGCCGAGAAATGGGTGATGATCGTTTTGAATCAGCCATGGATAGGATTGTAGAGGTTATGGCCGGTCAAGCATAGTAGCTAGCAGGGCAGGCTGCCCAAGCTCAGACTTTGCCGGCACAGTTACTGAACGTACAGGGTGGATACCACGGGCGTGGTACACTGAAGGAGTTCTTGGGGGTATTATCCACCGAGGTTTCAGGGGGAGCCAGATGATCAAAAAGCCGAGGCATGGATTAATAAAGTAGAGAAAATATTTGACCCTCTAGATTATACTAATGAAAGAAAGGTCACCTTTGCCGTTTATTTGTTTGATGATGAGGCGGATGAATGGTGGGACACAGTGAGAGTTGGTTGGGAGGCAAGAGGTACTCCATATGTTTGGGATACATTCCTTAGAGCCTTTCGGGCGAAGTATGTCCCGAAGATTGCACGGGAACGGAGAGAGGCAGAGTTTTTGTCCTTGGTTTAAGAGGATGCTTCAATGGCACAGTATGAGGCCACTTTCACTAGATTGTCCCGGTATGAATTGGAGTTTGTAGCTGATGAGGAGCGCAAGACGTGGAGGTTTATGTTGGGTCTGAGGTCGGAGATTCAGGATGCGATGGCCCTGAATTAGTATGATATATTTACTGAGGCCTTTGATGTAGCTTCTAGGTTAGAGAAAAGAAAGGAGGAACAGATCAGACCTAGTCAGCCTAGCAAGAGGCCATTTCAGTCGCAGGGCCAGCAGGGTATGTATAGACCTTTAGTACAGCAAGGTGGTTATAGGCCTTTGGTGCAGCAGGGTTCTTTCAGATCGTAGGGTCAGCAGGGTTACTATCAGCCTCAGTTTCAGCAGGGGTCTTATCAAGCTCAGTCGCAGTATAGGCCGACCCAGTCTCAGGGTCCATATAGGCCTAGTGTTATGAGACCTCAGCAGTAGGCTGGTACAGCTGCTTTCTTGGCTTCTGGTTCTTCTAGGGGCAGTGGCAGTGTTTCATCACCGCAGTGTACTTACTGCAAGCGTCAGGGCCATGTCGAGGCCGACTGCAGGGCGAAGGTAGGAACGTGTTTGGGTTGCAGCAGCAATCAACATAGGGTGAAGGATTGCTCTAGATATCGGGGAACTGAGGGTAGGGCAGCGACCCAGGGCTATCAGGGTCGACCTACTGGTGGTGCACCTCAGCAGCAGCAGGTTCAGGCTCGGGCCTACGCAGTTGATTTGGAGGATATACCTGAGGAGACTGCAGTTGTGGAAGGTAACTTCCTTATACTTGATAAACTTGTTAAAGTGTTGATTGATTTTGGTGCTACGCATTCTTTCATTACTCCTGCTTGTGTGTAATGTGTTAATATGCAACCTGAAAGACTGCCTTATGTGGTTGAGATTAGTACCTCTTTGACTGATAAGTATGTGACTGGCTTAGTATGTAAGGATTGTAAAATACATGTTAAGGGGTATAATTTTCCTTCGGACCTTATCTTATTTCCTATTCGCGGGTATGATGTTATCTTGGGCATGGATTGGCTTTCTAAGTATGATGCCCAATTAAACTGTAGAACGAAGGTAGTACGGTTTCGGTTACCAGATCAGCCAGTAGTTGAGGTAGCAGGGAACCGGGGTACTAAGACAAGTTTTGTTATCTCAGGAACTAAAGCCGTTAAGTTGGTGAGTAATGGGTGTTCAGGTTATCTAGTTTATTTGATCAACAAGCCATCTAATAAGCTACAGCTGGAGGAAGTGCCTGTTATTCGGGAATATCCCAATGTATTTCCCGAGGAGTTGCCAGGGTTGCCGCTAGAGAGAGATGTAGAGTTTGTGATCAATCTTATTCTCGGTACTCAACCTATTTCTAAATCAGCATACCAGATGGCACCAACTGAGTTGAAGGAGCTGAAAACTTAGTTGCAGGAGTTAATAGAGAAGGGTTTCGTTCAGCAGAGTTCTTTACCCTGGGGAGCACCTGTTTTATTTGTGAAGAAGAAAGATGGTACCTTGAGATTATGCATTGACTATCGTGGTTTGAATCAAGTGCCCATCAAGAACAAGTATCCTTTGCCATTGATTGACGAGTTGTTTGATCAGCTTCAGGGAGCCAAAGTCTACTCTAAGTTTGACTTGAGGTAGGGGTATTATCAGCTTCAGATTCGCACGGAAGATGTTCCGAAGTCTGCCTTCAGGACTCGGTACGGGCATTATGAGTTTGTAGTTATGCCCTTTGGATTAACTAATACACCGATAGCATTTATGGATCTTATGCATCAGGTTTTTCAGCCGTACTTGGACCAGTTCGTGGTGATCTTTATTGATGATATCTTGGTTTATTCCAAGTCTGAATCGGAGCACGAGCAATATCTACTGCTTGTCTTACAGAAGCTGCAGGAGCATCAGTTGTTTGCGAAGTTCAGCAAATGTGAATTTTGGCTACAACGCATATCTTTTCTTGGTCATGTTATCACACAGAGCGGTATTTCTATAGATCCCACTAAGATTGAAGTGGTGATGTCTTGGAAACGGTCGGAGAATGTTTTGGAGGTTCATAGCTTTCTTGGCTTGGCAGGTTATTATCGTAGGTTTGTCAAGGACTTTTCTAAGATTGCTGGGCCATTTTCTAAGTTAACTCAGAAATGAGCTAGCTTTACTTGGGATGAGAAATGTGAGAGTGGGTTTCAGGAGTTGAAAAAGAGATTGACTACTGCTCCAGTACTTGCTCTACTAGAGAGGACCGATAATATGGTTATTTACAGTGATGCATCCAATGAGGGCTTGGGTTGTGTACTTATGCAGAATGGTCGGGTTATTGCCTATGCTTCTAGAAAGTTGAAACTGTAACGCCCCGAAACCAACACTTCCACGCCTGCAGGATACTCCCTGGCCTTAACGGTCCAAGCGAGCACCGAGGCCATGGCGAGTGGGCCTGGAAGCCCATACCCCTCACAGTTTTATCACGTCCCAGCCACTGCCAGAAAAATGGCTGTGCACGAATATACGAGTGAACTCTATATATTCAGTGGCCCAGACTCGTAACCTTCTGATGTGGGATGGGGTTACCACATCCGCCCCCCTTAAGGAGGCCCAATGCCCTCGCGGGTCATTGGCGCAAAAGAAGGCCCGCTCTGATACCATTTTGTAACGTCCCAAAACCAACACTCCTACGCCTGTAGGATACTCCCTGGCCTTAATGGTCCAAGCGAGCACCGAGGCCATGGCAAGTGGGCCCGGAAGTGCACTATGCATATATTGTCCGCTCTGGGGCCCATACCCCTCACGGTTTTGTTGCCTCCCAACCACTGTTTGGAAAACGGCCGTGCACGAATATACGAGCGAACTCTATATATTCAATGGCCCAGACTCGTAAACTTTCGATGTGGGATGGGGTTACCACAGAAACCATATGAGGTGAATTATCCGACTCATGATCTTGAGTTGGTAGTAGTTGTATTCGCATTGAAAAAGTGGCGTCATTATCTGTGGGGCAGTAAGTTCGAGATTTTCACTGATCATAAAAGTCTTAAGTATTTGTTCTCACAGAAGGAGTTGAATATGCGTCAACGGAGATGGATGGAACTTCTCGGAGATTATAATTGTTCTATCAATTATCTACCTGGGAAGGCAAATGTTGTAGCAGACGCTCTTAGCCGTAAGGCGAGTGTTTCTTGTTTAGCTGTCAAAAAGTAGGAGGTTCTTGAGGAATTCACTTATTGGAGACCGGAGTTAACTCAGGTTGGGGTGATGTGTTCACATCTCCGTATTCAACCTTTACTGTTGTCTCAGATCAGAGAAGCTCAGCAACTTGATGTTAAACTTCAGAAGATCAAGGATCAGATCACGGATGATCAGTCTGACTTCAAATTACATGAGGATGGTATTCTTCGATTTTGGAACAGGGTTTGTGTTCCCGATGAACTGGGCTTGAGGCGAGGTATTCTAGAGGAGGCTCATAATTCTAAGTACACCATTCATCCTGGTGGAACAAGATGTATCGGGATTTGAAGCAACATTATTGGTAGAATAACATAAAAAGGGAAGTTGCTCAGTTTGTATCTAGATGTTTGACTTGTCAGCGAGTGAAAGCCGAGCATGAACGACATGCAGGTTTGCTTTAGCCGTTGGCTATACCAGAGTGGAAATGGGAGCATATTACGATGGACTTCGTTACTAGTTTTCCTAGAACACCGAGAGGTAATGATGCAGTTTGGGTTGTCGTGGATCATTTGACGAAAACAACTCACTTTATTTCAATGAGGATGGGAGATGAAGTTGCAAAGTTGATGGATCTTTATTTGGATCAGATTGTTAGACTTCACATAATTCCATCTAGTATTGTCTCAGATCGAGATCCTCGATTTACTTCTCGCTTGTGGGAGAAACTTTAGGAGACTTTGGGTACTCAGCTTAATTTCAGTACAACGTATCATCCACAAATCGACGGTCATTCCGAGAGGACTATTCAGATTCTGGAAGATATGCTCAGGGCTTCTGTTTTGGACTTCAGGAAGAACTGGGAGAAACATCCACCACTTGCCGAGTTTGCCTATAACAATAGTTATCAAGCTACTATTGGGATGACACCTTTTGTAGCTCTTTACGGTCATAAGTGTCGTTCACCTTTGTATTGGGATGAAGTAGGGGAGATGAAGACTATTGATCCAACTATTATGCCAGAGCTTCTAGAGAATATTGAGAATGTTCAGTTGATCAGGTAGAGAATGCTTACAGTGCAGAGCAAATTCAAGAGTTATGCTGATAAGTGTCGTCGGGACTTGGAATTTACAGTCGGGGATCGGGTTTTCTTCAGATTGTCTCCTCGAAAAGGGTTTACTCGATATGGTACAAGCGAAAAGCTGAGTCCGAGGTTTGTAGGGCCGTTTGAGATTACCGGCAGAGTTGGCAAGTTGGCAAATTGGTTGGCTTTACCGAAAAATTTCTCTAATTCCCATGATGTCTTTCACGTGTCTAATTTGCGGAAATATAATCTGGATCCTTCCCATATTCTAATGCTAGAACCGTTACAGCTTCATGAGAATCTGACTTATGATGAGAGGCCGATTCGCATTCTTGATCAGATGGAACGGGAGTTGAGATCGAAGAAGATTCCGATGGTCAAAGTATTGTGGAAGCATCACGGTATTGAGGAAGCTACTTAGGAGATGCGAGAGCAAATGCAGCAGCAGTACCCAGATCTTTTCCGTTCAGCAAGTAAGAATTTCGGGGATGAAATTTCTTTAAGGGGGGGAGAATGTGAAACCCCGCTTTTCATCTTAACTTCGATTTGTATGTTTTGCCTCGTTTTGCATACTTTGATCTGTTTATGTGTTATATGAGTTAGAATGTATTAAAAATGTGATTTATATTCCTAATACATGCTATATGTGCATTCATGAAATTTTTATAAAAAACGGAATCAGAAATTTTATCACCAGTTTTAGTGAATAATATTTTGAGCACCTGTCCGCTAAAATTTTTATAGGGGTGTTTTAAGTGTTTCAAAACTAGTCCTCGGGTATTAATAGACCCGTGTTTGATTAAAACGGATTTGGAATCGGTTTTGGAATTTTAAAGGTTTTTACACTTTCTTTTGCAAAAAATCAAGTTTTAAGTTGACTCGGGTGAAACTGTTTAAATTTAAAACTCTTTGTCACCTAAAATATATTATCTAGAATTAATTTAGGTGTCAATTTAATAGTTGAGCAAGAAATAGTCAAAAATAGGATTAAAAGACTAAAAATACTAAAAATAAACTAAGTGTCAACTTTGACTTTCTTTTAATTTGTTTGACTTTGAGCTATTTGCATCAACACACAATAGCAAAGCACAAAAACACCCTAAAAAACACTCACATTGCTGTGAGCTCCATAGGAGAAAAGTCAAGAGTTTTCTTCAAGTTTTCAAAGGTAATTTTTCAATAAAAGTTGTAATTCAAGGCCAATTTTCATCAACCAAAGCTTGATTCCACCTCTTGAGCATCCATTGAGCATCTTTCTAGCTTCATAACACATCAAAGGTGAAAGAAAAATTCTAGATCTCAAATGTCATCTTTTATGTTTTTGCATATAATTCAATTTTGAACCGTTAGAAAGTTGAATTGATGTTATATTATTGCACAGTGCATGCTAAGGATCGTTTATATGCGTTTATATAAGATTTGAACCGTTGTAGCATGAGTTTTTATTTTCGGGTATTAAAAGTTGAATTGTTGGCTATTTGTTGAATATTTTGAGTTGTAGTGGTTGGAATCGATTGTCGTCGATTTGTAAAAGTTTGTTAAATAAGGGGTAGTACCATTGTAATGCCAAAATTTTGATTGTGATGTCGGTGCAAAAGTCCAAAAATTTCAGCCAAGGTGCATTAGGGTTTTAGGGTTGTTGGGCTTGATTTGGATGTATTTTGGTTGGTTTTCGAGGGGGCTAATGTAGTTGATTGAGTGAGTGAGTGATAGAAACTGGTTTGGAGTTGTTTGGATAAGTAGAATGTAAGTTATGATTATTAGAAGTTTAGGTTGTCTTTCTTTAAAATGTTGATATATGTCTTTAGATGATCGGGTGGTGTTTGAGTGATTGAACTGTGAATTGTTGATGGTTAGATTAGGGTTTGGTTGTGTGTCTAATGCATGTTAAGTTGGGTGGCCTACTTTGTCATCTAACTTAGTTGTTTAGTTGTTAATTGATTAATTGATGTTGTGTTGTTGTAATGTTATTAATTGATTGATGATTAATTGATTATTGATTATTGATTATTGATTATTGAATATTGATTATTGATGAACCAAGAGATATGAAATTCTTCTAGATTGTCCTCTTGTGAATGATTGATTATTGTTAATGATTGAGTCTTGATATGCGTGTGCCACCTCTAGGGCGGTATCGGGCCGTCGGGTTGAAAACGACATGGCTATCAGAGTCTACCCTCATCTCGCACGGGCGGAGATGCCATGGAGGGCAGGGCTAGAAAGGTACCTCGGGTATGTGTGTCATGGGGTGATAAGAAGTTGGTTGAGATTGTGATGGCGTTTGGAGCTACACCAACTAGAGTATCCTTTATTGAATGGTCATTATAGTTTATGTGTTTATATTGTTATTGATGTTTATTGTGTGTTTACTGCTCAAAGGATGATTTCCAAGGAGTATAGTAAATACTGTTAGAGATCTATCGAATCCTCACTGGGCTTATTTTATATAAGATCACTCTCAATTATTGCATGCATGCAGGTGTTACTGATCCTGACTACGGGTACGTGTCTCTTGAAGAGGGAAATGTGCCATATGTGGATGAGTCTTATGTGCAGGAGTCATTGCCATGAGATTATCTTAGTTGTTGTAAAACAATGTATGGTATAACTTATCTTAATATAAAGACATATGTATGATGATTTAGTAGTCTCTATTTTGATCATGATTAGATTATTAAGTTGGTTATAACCTATTTTGAAATGTATGTATAGCCTATGTGCTAAGTTAGAACGGAGGCGTATAACTATGAATGGATTGTTGAAGATGTGATTATTGTATAATATGGTTGGATTCTTTATTGTTGAATGTTTGTGGAGTTGGTTGTATGATTTGTGATGAGGTTGGTTTAGAGCCTCGGTGTCCTAATTATTGTTGTGACGCCTGAGATTTTGCCGTACATTCATTCACTGTTGCATCCACTAATTGCGCATTTCTTCTGTGCTTTGCTTGTTGTCTTCTTTAATTACTATTCATCACGCTTTTCAACTACTTAATTACTTCGAATTAACATTTTTCTTAAATCATATTAATTGTTTTACGAATGAGGAAAATATGCTTTTGAGCTAAGAACGATAGGAGCACTCGTTTAGAAAATGTTTTGTCAATCTAATAAATAGTGTTAAGTGACTTAACTAAGTGTTTTAGTTAGCTAACTTTGTTTATGCGCATTTGACTCGTTTTTAAGTTAACTAGGCTCATTTTAATAGACCATACATTCACCCAAATAGGCCCACCCCAATATATATGCAGACCAAACACAAACAAGTCATAACTTAGCAAAAACAAAAAAACAAAAAACAAAAAAAAGGGAAGATGCAGAAATTACTGTAGCAAATATGAGAATCAACATAAGAGGAGAATGAGAGATTTTTGCTCAACAAATTCTCATTCCAAGCCAAGTTAGGTGCAAGTGGTTTAGGGTGTTTACTAGCCTCCTAGGAGCTCCTACGCGCAATAGGTGAGGAATTTCATGACCTTTTGCGCATATTAAAAATGTTACTCTTTTCTTGATTTGTTAGAAATGCTATCAAATGATATTCTAATGCTTATCTATGCTATTGTACATTATATATAAGTGCTAGAGAACACATTTAAACCATTAGTTCGCATTTTAAACAGTTGGAATCGTCATTTGAATTTATAAGTAAATAGTATCAGGATTTCTAGGGTTTTATGTAATCGGGCGTATTAGCTTGATTCAATGCTTCTAGTAGATGCCTTAGGTGCTAATGAAGGTAGTCTAATAGCCCCGTACACTCAATTTGCTCTAAACATGCATAAAACATGAATTAGCCGACTTTATAGAAGGGGTTTCGGGGTTAATGCTAATCCAGGTAGATTCGGGCTTCACTTTTAGTATTCTTAGGCTACATATGTGCTATAGAAGCTTTGCTAACCCTTGTTCGAAGCCCAGTTAAGGTATGTGTAGTTCAAAGCTATAAGAGAAAAATTGGGGCTTTTGGGATTATTGCGGGTATTTGAACATGTTTGAGGGTTGTAAGGGTACATTAAGGCTTAATTAGAAGTTTGGTATAGCTTCCCCTTGAATTTGAAACATTAACTTTGATTTGGAAGAAAAATAGCTTGCATAACAAAGGGGTTTAAGTGCAATATCGATTATCTCATGCTTCTAAGACCTTGGCATGACTTCTTGTATGTTTAAATGTAGTTTCAAGTTGTTTTGGTGCTTTCGGTATAGTTCTATGGATATCTTGAATATGCTCTTTTGTAAAATTGCTTAATTGCTTGTATAAACTGTTTCTATTCTAACTGTTCCGAGGTCAACCTACTTTGTTGATCCTCCTACGTATTATTGCTTATATTGTTGATATTGACTTGCCATTGTTAAGTAAATTGCATAGTGGTTGCGCAACCATAGTGTTAGGGGCGGTTGTGTTGAATATCGACTGGGTGACAGAGGGCTTGCCAGTGAATATTCAAACTCCATACCCTATTCCCTCACTCGCCTGGTCCAGAGATTGCCAAGGGGTATTGGGTCGTAGGATTATCGGGGTACATCCGGAGTACACCCACTGGAGTGATTGGGATTATGTCGTCCTAGTGATTGTGGTTCGTGGATCGAGAATGAAGATCAAGTGAAGATTTGAAGTGTTGGGGTTAAGTGTAATGTATCCTTTTTAATGTGTGGTTACTTAATCTATTGTCATTCTTGAATGGTTTTGACTGCTATTAATGTTTAACTATATTAGTTGTTGCATTGTACGCCCCGGGAGACTTTATCCCTCACTGGGCAACAGCGGTTGCTCATACCTCGCTAACATGTTTCAGGAGGTGCATTTGGAGGACGAGTTGCCTTAGTTGCAGTGTCTAATTACGTGAGGTGGATTTATGGCTCTTGCTATTATGTGGAGATCTTGTTTGCTCTACCTTATTTTCTATTTTGTAGCCTAAGTGCTTATGTACATGTTTGAGTGATTGTAAGCTGAATGCTAGTTGATTGTAGTAGGAGATATGAACTATGGCATGTAATAACTTATATTTCTGCTCTTAGCTTCTCTGCATGCTTGAGAGTGAATGACTGGTTGTTTTCAATTTCCAAGATTGCTTAAAAGCTATCATGGAGTGGCATGATAAGCAGGTTGGTAAAGAAGTGAAGTTGGATGCATGCTTGCATGATTCTAACTGTTTGAATGTTTTAAGGCTCGGATGGCCTTAAAGTTTGAGTCTTTAATTAGAATTGGAGTTCTAGGTTGTTTTGTGGCTTTATTGGTTGCTTACACGTTTTCAGAATGTCCACGGTACAGGGGAGACTCTATCCGTTTTTCCTAAAACTATGAGACCGGGTTTAGGATTGGGTTGAGAATAGCATGGTTAGTAAAGCCTCCGGTCTTGTGAGGGATGGGGGCGTTACAGGTGGTATCAGAGCTTAGTTAGCTCTAAGCCGGGATAAGGTCCTCGGCCTGTCGGGTAGTAAACCTTACGTGTGTACTTATTAAGTGTGTTTTGAAGGTATGTGCCTGTATGTGAGATTGTATGTCTTGAATGGAATGTGTGCACATATGTGATATAGTTATGTGTTATGTGCTAAATGTATGCTAAGTGAAGTGAAGTAGCTAGTTGTGCTTCAAATTGACCTCGTGAATCGAATTGACCTCGTGAATTGTTAGTTGCTTGAACTATTGCTTGTATTGTGTGTATTTGAATGTCTTGGATTGAGTTCTGTTATGATTGACTTGATTGTCGTGCTTGAATGACTTTGATGATTACACTGTTTCACAAACTCTTTTATTAATATGTTTGCGTAATAGTTTAAAGAATGTTTATACATATGCAATAGTTTGGCATGCATACATAGCCCGTCGAATAGTAAGAAAAACTTATTCCTCCCCTGAAGAGAGGTGATTAGTGGCAGGCCTTCCAAATTATGTTGATTAGCGGAAATGAGAGGCATTTGATCAACCTTTTTTTAGGAGTTGGTGTTTATAGTTGGAGCTCGGTTATTGGAATTCTATTAAGGTGTTCTTTTATGCTCAGCAGTCTTAAATGAGTGGCTTCCTTTGGGTTCTGTATGACGGTTCTCTGAAGCATTCCCTTGGTATTTTCTTATTGGCATTTCTCAGAAGGCTTGGTATATGGGATTCTTTTCAGCCTTATTATTCGGTATTATCTACAGTACTCCTATTCGGGACTTTTATTGGTATTTTCTCGCTGCTCTTAGATGGGGTTCTGTTCTTCTATGGTATTCATGGCCAACGGGATTCTTATTCGGATTCTGAGATAGTATCTTCATTTGAGCCTTTACTTGGGAATCGCTGGCAGTACTACTGAGATTGCTTAATGGAATCTTACGAGCATTCATATATGGTATTCTTGTTCAACAACTGATGAAGAGTAATTGAAGTTAGTTTTCAGTTGATGCGGAGTTTTCTTGGAAGAAGAATTGCGTGGACGCAATTTGTTGAAGGGGGAGAGGATGTGACGCCCGAAATTTTGCTGTACATTCATTCACTATTGCATCCACTAATTGCGCATTTCTTCTGTGCTTTACTTGTTGTCTTCTTTAATTACTATTCATCACGCTTTTCAACCATTTAATTACTTCGAATTAACATTTTTCATAAATCATATTAATTGTTTTAGGAATGAGAAAAATATGCTTTTGTGTAAAGAGCAATAGGAGTACTCGTTTAGAAAATATTTTGTCAATCTAATAAATAGTGTTACGTGACTTAACTAAGTGTTTTAGTTAGCTAACTTAGTTTATGCACATTTGACTCATTTTTAAGTTAACTAGGCTTATTTTAATAGACCATACACTCACCCAAATAGGCCTACCCTAATATATATGAAAACCAAACACAAACAAGTCATAACTTAGCAAAAAAAAAGAAGGGAAGATGCAGAAATTACTATAGCAAATCCGAGAATCAACATAGAAGAAGAAGGAGAGATTTTTGCTCAACAAATCCTCATTCCAAGCCAAGCCAAGCTAGGTGCAAGTGGTTTAGGGTGTTTACTAGCCTCCTAGGAGCTCCTACACGTAATAGGTGAGGGATTTCACGACCTTTTGCGCATATTAAAAATGTTACTCTTTTCTTGATTTGTTAGAAATGCTATCAAATGATATTCTAATGCTTATCTATGCTATTGTACATTATATATAAGTGCTAGAGAACACATTTAAACCATTAGTTCACATTTTAAATGGTTAGAATAGTCATTTGAATTTATGAGATGAATAGTGATGGGATTTCTAGGGTTTTGTGTAATCGCACGTATTAGCTTGATTCAATGCTTCTTGTAGATGCCTTAGGTGCTAATGAAGGTAGTCTAATAGCCCCGTACACTCGATTTGCTCTAAACTTGCATAAAACGTGAATTAGCTGACTTTATAGAAGGGGTTTCGGGGTTAATGCTAATCTAGGTAGATTTGGGCTTCACTTTTAGTATTCTTAGGCTACCTAGGTGCTATAGAAGCTTTGATAACCCTTGTTCGAAGCCCGGTTAAGGTATGTGTAGTTCAAAGCTATAAGAGGAAAATTGAGGCATTTAGGGTAATTGCGGGTATTTGAACATTTTTGAGGGTTGTAAGGGTACATTAAGGTTTAATTAGAAGTTTGGTAAAGCTTCCCCTTGAATTTGAAACATTAACTTTGATTTGGAAGAAAAATAGCTTGCATAACAAAGGGGTTTAAGTGCAATATCGATTATCTCACGCTTCTAAGACCTTGGCATGACTTCTTGTGTGTTTAAATGTAGTTTCAAGTTGTTTTGGAGCTTTCGGTATAATTCTATGGATATCTTGAATATGCACTTTTATAAAATTGCTTAATTGCTCGTATAAACTGCTTCTATTCTAACTGTTCCGAGGTCAACCTACTTTGTTGATCCTCCTACGTGTTATTGCTTATATTGTTGATATTGACTTGCCATTGTTAAGTGCATTGCATAGTGGTTGCGCAACCATAGTGTCAGGGGCAGTTGTGTTGAATATCGGTTGGGCGGCAGAGGGCTTTCCAGTGGATATTCAAACTCCGTACCCTATTCCTTCACTCACCTGGTCTAGAGATTGCCAGGGGGTGTTGCGTCGTAAGATTATTGGGATACATCCAGAGTATACCCACTGGAGTGATTGGGATTATGCCAGCTCATTGATTGTGGTTCGTGGTTCGTGGATCGAGAATGAAGATCAAGTGAAGATTTAGAGTGTTGGGGTTAAGTGTAATGTATCCTTTTTAATGTGTGGTTAATTAATCTATTGTCATTCTTGAATGGTTTTAACTGCTATTAATGTTTAACTGTATTAGTTGTTGCATTGCACGCCCCGGGAGACTTTATCCCTCACTGGGCAACAATGGTTGCTCATACCTCGCTAACATGTTTCAGGAGGTGCATTTGGAGGAGGAGTTGCCTTAGTTGCAGTGTCTAATTACGTGAGGTAGATTTATGGCTCTTGCTATTATGTGGAGATCTTGTTTGCTCTACCTTATTTTCTATTTTGTAGCCTAAATGCTTATGTACATGTTTGAGTGATTGTAAGTTGAGTGCTAATTGATTGTAGCAGGAGATATGAACTATGGCATGTAATAACTTATATTTTTGCTCTTAGCTTCTCTACATGCTTAGGAGTGAATGACTGGTTGTTTTCAATTTCTAAGAATGCTTAAAAGCTATCATGGAGTGGCATGATAAGCGGGTTGGTAAAGAAGTGAAATTGGATGCATGCTTGCATGATTCTAACTGTTTGAATGTTTTAAGGCTCGGATGGCCTTAAAGTTTGAGTCTTTAATTAGAATTGGAGTTCTAGGTTGTTTTGTGGCTTTATTGGTTGCTTACAAGTTTTCAGAATGTCCACGGTACAGGGAAGACTCTGTCCGTTTTTCCTAAAATTATGAGACCGAGTTGGGGATTGGGTTAAGAATAGCATGGTTAGTAGAGCCTCCAGTCTCGTGAGGGATCGGGGCGTTACAACTGTCACTATACTGCCGAAATTCCGTTGTGTCCTGATTGATTGTAGGTGAGATCGAGTTGGGACGTGACAAGATTGATTCCTGCCCTATGTGATCTACGTGCTTGCCTGAGGAGACTTACTTCTTGTTATGAAGAATATGATTTTGTAAATTGAATTATTTGATCTGTTGTATATTATTTTACTTAACTAGATACCTGGCTAGGTTTGATCTTTATTCTTTTGAGACCTATAACTAGGATGATGAACAGGTGGTTCTTGGGTTGGTTATTATGTAACAGGGTGATGTAATCCTTTAAGGCTGATAGGTTGGGAGAATTTTGAAAGTCTTTGGAAACTTCTTGTGGTGTTTTTAATGAATGTACAGGTTATTAAATTATTATTTATAGGTTTTAAAGCTTTTAAGTTATTAATCTCAGGGATAAGAGTTACGAACATCATGTTTCGGCCTTAGCCTAGCGATGGGTCAGGGTCAGGCCGTGACAGTGGTTGTCTTGAAGCACTGTTATTGGCATTCTGCTAAGGCTCTCCTTTGTGGTTGGCAATCATAAAAGAATAGTTTTCTTTGGGGTTTATATATGACAGCTCTTGGGGGCATTCTTTTGGTATTCTCTTACTGGCTTCTTTATTGGCAAGTTTGTACGAAGTTCTCACTTGGCAAACGGTGAAAAGGCCTCGGAGTTTGGTTTTGTATATTGTGCACCTATACAGGATTCTCACTCAGGTTTCTCGTCTAGCTGGGAAACTACATTTGTTATTCAACTTGACTGCCTTTTTGGGCACATGATATTTTCTCTAGTATTTCCTTTGACATTCTTCTCAGCCTTTGATAGCGGTACTCGGGATCTAATTGGTTATCCTATTGGGTATTTCACTTGAGGACTATATTGATGCATTGGTATATGTCGGTGTACATATTAGATTTCTTATTCAAAGACATATGGGGTTATTATTGGGAAGACTTCTCTGGAATTTTTGAAGTATGTTTGACTGGGTTTGCTTAATATTTCCTCAGCACTCCTAACAGAGAATTCTTCTATGGTATTCATGATCAATGGGGTACTTCTCCAGATCTCTGGATGGGATCTTCATTTGAGCCTTTATTTGGCTTCTTGCTTGGGAGTTCTCGGGCGGTAATAGTTGAACTTCTACTGGGAATTCGTATGTGGGGTATTCTTTCAGTATTCTTCTTGTCATTATTATGCAGTATTGGTATTGTCTACAGTATTCCTGCTAGTCTTTAGTTGGTATTTTATCGGCACTCTTGGTTGGGCTTTCTATTTGGGTTTTCCTATGGCTATACTTATCTAGTGTCTTACTCAGCAACCGATGAAGAGCGGTCTGAGTTGGATTTCAGATGATGCTGAGCTTTCTTTGAAGAAGAATTGCAAGGACGCAATTGTTTTAAGGTGGGAAGGATGTGACACCCCAAATTCGGCACGCATTTAATAGCATTTAAATGCATTTGATTACATGTTTATATTAATTTATTCATTCATATCTTGGCATTATTTTCATAAACTCTTTTAAGGTATTCAAATTATATTTAAATTAAGTATATGAAATGAATATTAACTATTTTTATTATTTATAGTAATCGGATTCATTTCTGAGCACTTATTTACTTTATTTTCAAATAATTGCAAAAGTTGCTCTGAGCCGGAGTGAATTTTAAAACTATTTTACTTTTCAAAATTATATTTTTATATTATTGCTTATCATTCTATTAGTGATCGTTTATTGACCGTTTGATCGTACTACACCAAAAATGAAAGTTAGAGGAATATTTCTCGGACTTAGTGAATAGTATTTCTAGTCTAATTTAGTTAGTTTTTCATTGAATTGCATGGTTTTAACTTGAACTAGATCAAATTCCAATTAAATAAGCTTGTTTGACCATTTTTAACTTAAACTTGACTTTGCCAAAAGACCAAAATGCCATTGCCATCTTTTATATACAAAATAAGGCAAAATTAACACAAACAATTGCATAAATTCCCTCCATGTCCCCCCTCCCCTTGGCCGTGACTTTCATGGAGCCAAAAGAAATATTTTTCTTCCATTTTTCTTTCACAATCATGCATGGAATTGCTCAAGGATCGTGGCTAGGGTTCTTACAAGTCTTCTTCTTCAATCTCTGTGAGGGTTTTAACGTTTTTGTGCATTTTTATTGAAATTTGATTGATGTTTCAAATTTTTAGATTTGATATATATTGTGTTATAATGCCTATAATTTCTTGAAATGGTCTCCTTAGGGTTCGTAGAGCATTGCTTGTTAGTTATTTAGTGATTTCTACGATTAGAATTGCGTATTTGAATTTGGGAAGAACAATGTATAGTGCTTTTGAATAGTGAAACCCTAGATTTTCAGATTTTTTTATCCGAATTGTGTTTTCTTGATGTAATTAGGTTCCTTTTGTGCTAGAAAGATTAAATGTGCAATAAAAATGGATTACCCTTTGTTAAAATTGAGAATTAAGAAATGAAACATAAAGGGGTCGTTTAACCAAGTGTTGACCATGCTCGAATTGAGTTGGGGGCTTGGCTTGAGAGGGCATGGAAGCACTTTTGGCATTGTTGTGGTGTTAATTGAGTGCCCGGTTAGCATAGCTGTAGTTCAAAAGCGCTAGGTGGACTTTCGGGCTTTGGTTGGTAAAGTGAGGTTTTGTGCCATAAAAACGTGCTTTGTAGTGCCTAAGTGAGGGTAGTGAAGACGGTTTCTAAATCCACTAGCTCGTTTGCTCATAATTGTCTTTGCAAGATAGAGATTGAATAGTATTATTTGTAGTTTTTCTTGTTTGAACTGCTATTGCTTGTTCAACTATTGCTCATGTTGCTATTAATGATTATAATGCTTGAATGTCAATTATTGTTACTAATCTGCACTTTGGTGCCCTCGCTCATTTATCTTTGTGTTTATCGTATTGCATTGCATAGTGTCAGGTGCGTGGGTGATGAGCCTCTATGGGCAGTCTTGGGCTACCAGGGCTGTGTTGCTCTAGCTCCATGTCCTATTCCCATTTCGCTAGGGATGCCACCCTGGGAGATTTGGGTCGTAGATGTGTTGGGGTACATCCGGAGTACACCCAATCAAAGTTATAAGGTGGATGCGCACTTATTGTCATCATTGTTAACATCAAGCTCGAGATTGATGTATCGCTTGTGGAATCGAATCACTAGCTCGTGTGAGCGAACCGTAACCTTCAAAGTGTGGTATAGCTTTGGTTGGTTATGTTAATGCTTTCCTTGATTGTTTCCTTTATTGATTTTAATGTTTGTATTGATTGTTCTCTTTATTAATTATACTGCTTAATTGTCTCTATTTGCATTGCACGATCTTCTTCTCTCTGTACCTCGATATCTGTTTCCGCCCTCACTGAGTATATGTGTTTTGTATACTTACTCCTCACCACCACATTTCAGGAAATGCCATGTTAGCTGGAAAGTTTGTGGTTACGTGATAGTTCGTGCTTATGGTGCTTGTTCTCCGCTAGAAAGTCAATATGATTATGTGTCGTGGGTAGTAAAGATGTTTCTTTTATGAGTTGTATATAATCAATGTAAGAAGAAATGTGATTTAAGTTTTTTTAGGTTATTGGAGTAGTATGATAAGCTAGTTTATGTATTAAGATAGTATGATTTAACCTCAATGTATGTATGTAATTACTTAAAGGAAAGAGATACGATAGTCTTGGAACATGGAAATGTATATTTGTTGTGTTTAATTATTGAGAACCAAGGATCGGATGGCCTTGAAGAGTTGTGAATATATGGACACGGTATTGGTCCATTTATATTATGTTTGCAGGTTTTGGTTTGCCCTAGGAATAGGGGAGACTCCGTCCGTTTTTCCAAGGAATTATGCCCGAGTTTGGAATTGGGTTGAGAATAGCTTGATTAATAGAATTTTCGGTCTCGCGAGGGGCCGAGGTGTTACACAGCCGGTCCGGTTCAGGGTCAGCAACAGAGACAGTTCTAGACACAGAGTTACCCGTGTCACGCCCTAACTCGACCCCACTTATGATCAGTCAGGACGCAACAAAATTTCGACAATATAACGTCTATAATATTGACATCAAGGCTCTAAACCAACCCTTTATAACATCAGACTACCAACTCCAAATTCCAACAACAACTCCATAACCATTCGTCCACATTCAACACATTATATTAAACAATCATACACCATAACAACCACAAGTCATATGCCTCTGTTTCAACAACATACCACAAGCTATACTAAACATATGCATACTTGATATAAACTAGTCTAGCAACCTACTCATATTCCAAAGTAAGACAACTAAACTAGCATTATATTTTCACTACCTTATAATATCTTATACAATACCAACATCAAAGTAAATACAATACAACTTGTTCTACTACACAAGATAGCAAAAAGAGAACTCCAACCACGACATCATGGATAACACTCTTGCACAATTGACTCGTCCACATAAGGCTCATACTTAGTCTCCAGAGGCACGTACCCTAACTCTTCCTCGAGAACACCTGAAAGTCAGCAACGAGGGTGAGCTTTTACAACACGAAGCTCAGCAAGGGTTCAAAAGATGTTTTGATAATGTTTACTTTACCACTTTGGAAAATCATCCTATGAACAATAACACACAATAATCTTCATTAACGTCAACATTTTAATTCAAGCCACATAAATAACCATTCAATTGAGAAAGGATACACTAGTTGGTGTAGCTTCATACGCCATCACGATCTCAACCAACTTCTTGTAACTCCCATAACACATACCAGAGGTACCTCATCTAGCCTCTCCCTCCACGACATCTCCTCCCATGCGAGCTAGGGGTAGTACATGATATTCATCTCGTTATCAACTCGACAGCCCGATACTGCCCGAGAGGTGGCACACACTATCAAGACTCATGACAAAAATAATAAAAACTTCATATTCTAAGAAGACAACAAAGTAGGTTGTCTTTTATAACAATATCAATCATCAATCAGTTATCAATACCTCAATCAACATAACATCAATTAATCAACTAAGACAACTAAGTTAGATGACAAAGTAGGTCACCAAACTTATCACACATTTCAACATGCATTCAATCCCGAACCTACTCAAGAACAATCCAAGAAACAACTACACAAACACTACCAAACAACTAAAGATAACATTTAAGCATTTTAAAGAAAGACTACACAAACTTCTAAAATTCATAACTTACAATCTAGAAATCCAATAACCTCCAACCACTTCCTATCACTCAACCATCAATGCAAGTACATTAGCCCCCTCTTAAACCAACCAAAAGCCACCTAGAACAAGACCAACAAGCCCAAAAATGGCAATGCACCATGGCTGGAGTTTTCAACTTTTCCCACGGCTATCAAATTGAAAATTTGGCATTACAACATTACTACACAATAAATAACGAGTCTATAGAAGAAACTACAACTTGATTTCAACCACTACAACTACAATTATTCAAGAAATGAGCTAAATTATCAATTCAATACCAAGAAAATAAAAATACATGTTACAACCGTTTAAAATTGCTATAAACTCACAAAGTTAGTCTATAACACCTAACTAGCAATAATCTAAAGACTATTTAACAAAAGAACAACTAAATATTCAATATTAAAAACTTGACATAAGCTTTAAAATTATAATATAGTTTTTCCCTCACCTTTGATCCGAAAGAATTTTAGAAATGTGTAGAATAGGTGCCCAACAAGCAATTTCAACCTTTGAATGAAGTGAATTGGCTTTGGAATGAATTTTTTTCTTCAAAAATTACTTTGAAAACCTAAGAGAAAACTTATTTTTTCTCCCTATGAAGCTCACAGGTTTGTGTGTGTGTTTTGTGGGTTTTTTTTGCTGATTTTGTTTATTAAATAAGCTAAAATGGAAAGTCAAAGAAAGTTGAAAAGTCAAAGTTAGTTATTTTTAGTCATTTTTGTTTAAAATAGTCTTAAATAAACTATCTAACTTATATTATAAATTTAGTAGACTATTTTTAGTTGACAACATTTATATGTATGAATTTAATTACATATAATTAAAATAAAATGCTTATGTTTGTAAAAGAAGATAAAAAGTCATATTATTTATTTTCAAATATTTTTTGAATGCACAATTTATCTAAAACCATTTAATATCACATATAAATACATTTATATTAATATATACTAGGTCAACGAAAGTCAACGCAAGAATCGAGTTTAGCATAAATGATTATTTGGCTAAAAATGCTACTTTTCGCCCGAAAAGTCTATTTAAATTCCTATTTCATTGCATAATTAATTTTTATCAAACACGGGTCTATTAATAACAGAGGACTAGGTTTTCAAATGTTTAGAAGACCAGTTTCAAAATTCTAGTGGATGTGTCTTCAAACCCTATTCAAAAAACGAACGATAAAATTTTTAATGTAGATTTTTATGAAAATTTTATGAATACTCACTTATCACTTAATAGAAGTAATAATCACATAATTATCACATTTTAATTCAAATAACATATAAATAAGTCAAAACACGTAATTGCAAATAAGAACAAATTCGGGTTCTCACATTCTCTCCCCTTAAAACAATTGCGTTCGCGCAATTCTCAAACTGACAGACAACTAAGTCCTCAATTGTTACATTTTAACAATACTTCTCTTAGTTCCTATTTATCACTTAGGATGACACCTAAACAAAGACCTCAAAGGAAATAAACTCTGTTGACTGCAAGTTGATAATCATAATTCCAAGACAATCCTCAATTCATTATTCACTCCCACCTAATATCATATTGCATATGAAAGAAATCGCAAGTCCAAGGTCTTAGCATGACACCACTACTTATCAATCATCTCCTACTACACAAAAGGGCTCTATGAACACCCCGAGGGTTTAAAAACTCATTCACGATAACATGAATGATTACTGATCAATGGAATGTCTCAAAAGTGACATTGGTCAGAATATGGCTATTATGAAATTTACAAGGAAATAAGGATATAGAAAGTCATATTTGAGCCAACAATCAAATGAACAAGAGGTCAAACAAGTTAGAGAATCAAGAGGCTAATAGTTTAATAAGAAAGCATGATAACTAAGATAAGGAATGTCTCAGCACCTATCAGTTAAATAAGTACGAACAAAGGATGATGACGAGTCAAAACAGTGCTGAGTATATTGAACAAACATTCCTGAACAAGTAAACATTTCAATTCTCGATGATTGTTCAAGGAACCAACAAGTAAGTTGTACTTGAGGCGAAATGAAATTAAGAAATAAGAGACGATTAATTCAATAGAAAACATGAGTGACAATATAATGAGTATCTCAGCACACAATAACCAAAGAAGTATAAATAAAAAAGGACAGTGCTGAGTATATTGAATGAGCAATTACAAGCAAAGTAATGGCTCAGGATTTAATAATAAAACAATATGATTAACAAGGATTATCAAGAATGACAATGATGTACTTAGGTAGGAAGTACATCAAGCAAGTGACATTCGAATAAGTAAAATGGTATACCAAAGGAGAAATTACTTTCAAATGAATAGTAATAGGATGAAATGAAATATTGAAACCAATGATTGGAGATATAGAATGAAATATAGAAGTCTCAAACCTTAACTTCAATAAACAGCATTGCTATAACAAGCAAATATGAATGTTAAGAATAGAAACAATGTCAAATGAGTATAGGATCCATTAATCCAATAAGCAAAACTTTCAAGAAACAATTGATATGCTATAAAAGTGTAACTCTCTCTCTCAAATAAGTGAGAATAAAGTAGAAAAGAATAATAAGACCAATAGAATTAGGAAGCACAAAAGGGGGTGTCCCACTTACACACTTAAACACCATTAAATCAAATCCTACAATCTATCTCTCTCCAAAACAAGACACTAAGGAGATCTAGTGAACCTAAGGAGTCATACAATCACTCCAAAATTTATATTCTGCACCAGACCAATCACTAAACAAAATAAATTACCGATTACCAAACAAGATTCACTGATGAAGACTCCAAAATCTGATAACACAATACAGATTCATACTAACCCATTATAACACAAGAGAATCCCCAATCAACAATTTAGAATGTCATACCACCTAGAACTCAAAAGCTCGATGTAGGCAAGTAAATGTTCAGTTATCAAAATGCATTCTTATTTCCTCAAATAATTCTATCTCCCAACAATTACATCTTCAAATAAAGTAATTTTAGTCAGGAATCACTCTAATTGGCTCCAAGGTTTAAAGATCAAAACTCCAAAATAACATTTGATAAGATAGCAATCCCAAGTGGTAGAAGTATATACATGTTATACTACACTTCATTTCATTCACAAATATACATCACCGATTGGGTTGAGACTCCAAAAGTGTCTAATGACAACCTCACGGAAACCTCAACTTATGATCCATCTCCAAGTCATAACAAGTTAAACATGGCAAGAGAAGTAATTATAATCATCAAGATACATTGCTATTTCCTCGAACAACTTCATTCTTGCTAAAGGAACATCAAGAACAGATCCATTAAACTGAGACTAAAATCCATAAGCATAATAATCAAGATCTCAATGATACACTATCAGAATAATAATAACTCAAAATCACAGCCTACCTCTGGTTCCGAAAGCTCTTGCAGCTTCCTTTGACATTAAAAGGTCACTCACGAGTTAAAACATGTATGCAACTATATCATATGAAAGGCAAGTACAACGTAATGCACAATTATCATACAATACAACATTATCACATAACGCACAATTGAGCACATAGGAGGCAAATATCACCTAAGCAGGTTATATCACGTAAGTAAGTTATAAGCAATTAAATTCACATAAGCAGCAAACTTCACATAAGGCAAGTTGATCACGTAACTCATATTAGTCACTTAAAGTAAATTGAGCATCTAAAGCACATTGTTTCACATAACCAAGTTGTAAACAATTAAAACCACATAAACAACTAACTTCAAATAGACACTTCGATCACATAAAACACATTTGTCACGTAATAAACATTAATCACATAATCCACATTGGCTGCATACAACACATTGAGTATGTAAGGCACTTTGTCACATAAAACATATTGACCACATTAGTTCACTTAACACATAAGGCATATTGATCACATAGAAAGTTAGTCACATAAGTAGATTAATCACATAAACATATTAACATGTAATTCACTTTACACTTGGTTTATGCATTCATGACAAGACCACTACCCACATTCCGAGGATACCCCGGCTGAAAGCTAAACATGCGCTCTGATACCACTTAATGTCACACCCCAACTCGACCCGACTTATGATCAGTCAGGACGCAATGGAATTTCGGCAATATAACGTCTATAATATAGACATCAGCACTCTAAACTAACCCTTTATAACATCACACAACCAACCCCAAATTCCAACCACAACTTCACAACCATTCATCCACATTCAACACAATTTATTAAACAACCATATACTATAACAACCACAAGTCATATGCCTATGTTTCAACAATATACCACAAGCTATATATACTAAACATATGCATACTTGATATAAACTAGTCTAGCAACCTACTCATATTCAAAAGTAAGACAACTAAACTAGCATTATACTTTCACTACCTTATAATATCTTATACAATACCAACATCAAAGTAATTACAATACAACTTGTTCTACTACACAAGATAGCAAAAAGAGAACTCCAACCAAGACATCATGGATAAAACTCTTGCACAATTGACTCGTCCACATAAGGCTCATACTCAGTCTCCTGAGGCACGTACCCTAACCCTTGCTCAGGAACATTTGAAAGTCAGCAAAGAGGGTAAGCTTTTACAACATAAAACTCAGCGAGGGTTCAAAAAATGTTTTGAAAACGTTTACTTTACCACTTGAGAAATCATCCTATGAACAATAACACACAATAAACTTCATTAACATCAACATTTCAATTCAAGCCACATAAATAACCATTCAATTGAGAAATGATACACTAGTTGGTGTAGCTCCATACGCTATCACGATCTCAACCAACTTCTTGTAACTCCCATAACACATACTAGAGGTACTTCATCTAGCCCCTCCCTCCATGGCATCTCCACCCATGCAAGCTGGGGGTAGTACATGATAGTCATGTCATTATCAACCCAACAGCCCGATGCTACCCGAGAGGTGGCGCATACTATCAAGAATCATGACAATAATAATAAACATTTCATATTCTAAGAAGACAACAAAGTAAGTTGTCCTCTAGAACAACATCAATCACCAATCAGTTATCAATACCTCAATCAACATAACAGCAATTAAACAACTAAGAGAACTAAGTTAGATGACAAAGTAGGGCACCCAACTTATCACACATTTCAACATGCATTCATTCACCAACTTACTCAACAACAATCCAAGAAACAACTACACAAACACTACCAAACAACTAAAGACAACATTTAAGCATTTTAAAGAAAGACTACACAAACTTCTAAAATTCATAACTTACAATCTAGAAATCCAATAACCTCCAAACCACTTCCTATCACTCAACCATCAATGCAAGTACATTAGCCCCCTCTTAAACCAACCAAAAGCCACCTAGAACAAGACCAACAAACCCAAAAATGGCAATGCACCATGGCTGGAATTTTTGACTTTTCCCACGGCTATCAAATTGAAAATTTGGCATTACAACATTACTACACAATAAATAACGAGTCTATAGAAGAAACTACAAGTCAATTTCAACTACTACAATTACAATTATTCAATAAATGAGCTAAATTATGAATTAAATACCCGAAAAATAAAATTACATGTTACAACCGTTTAAAATTGCTATAAACTCACAAAGTTAGTCTACAACACCTAACTTGTAATAATCTAAAGACAATTTAACAAAACAACAACTAAATATTCAATATTAAAAAATTTGACATAAGCTTTAAAAATATAATCTAGTTTTTCCCTCACCATTGATCCCAAGCAATGTTAGAAATGTGTAGAATAGGTGCCCAACAAGTAATTTCAAGCTTTGAATGAAGCAATTTCAAGCTTTGAATGAAATAGTCTTAAATAAACTATCTATCTTATATTATAAATTTAGTAGACTATTTTTAGTTGACAATATTTATATGTAGGCATTTAATTACATACAATTAAAATAAAATGCTTATTTTTGCAAAAGAAGATGAAAAGTCATATTATTTGTTTTCAAATGTCTTTTGAATGCACAATTAACCTAAAATCATCTAATATCACATATAAATATATTTATATTAATATATACTAGGTTAACGAAAGTCAATGCAAGAATTGAATTTAGCAGAAATCACTATTTGACTCAAAAATGCTACTTTTCACCCGAAAAGTCTATTTAAATTCTTATTTCATTTCAGAATCAATTTTTATCAAACACGGGTCTATTAATAATAGAGTACTAGGTTTTAAAACGTTTAGAAGACCAGTTTCAAAATTCTAGCGGACGTGTCTTCAAACACTATTCACAAAAACCAATGATAAAATTTTAAATGCAGATTTTTATAAAAATTTCATGAATACTCACTTATCATGTAATAGAAGTAATAATCACATAATTATCACATTTTAATTCAAATAACATATAAACATGTCAAAACACGTAATTGCAAATAAGAACAAATTCGGGGTCTCACAACCTGGGGCCTATACAGTCCCAATTACAAGTCAGACCTGCACAGAGTCAACCACAGAGCTAGACTAGACCTGTCACAGCTAGGTCTCAGCAGGGTAGCACCGCTACCTCCACATACAGAGCTCCTACGGGAGGCACTGTTGCAAGAAAAAACTAGCAGTATAGTTTCAACTAGCGTGGGGGTAATTGCGAGACCCCGAATTTGCCATATTTGCAATTACGTGTTTTGACTTATTTCTATGTTATTTGAATTAAAATATGTTAATTATGTGATTATTACTTCTATTACATGATATGTGAGCATTCATGAAATTTGCATAAAAATCGACATTAAAAATTTTATCATTGAGTTTTATGAATAGTATTTTTGAAACACGTCCGCTAAAATTTTGA
Source organism: Ehretia macrophylla (assembly GCA_037974665.1). Lineage (NCBI taxonomy): Eukaryota > Viridiplantae > Streptophyta > Magnoliopsida > Boraginales > Ehretiaceae > Ehretia > Ehretia macrophylla. The sequence goes on from CM075781.1 coordinate 56,393,476, forward strand.
AACTGGTATTTTAAACGTTTGAAAACCTAGTCCTAGGACATTAATAGACCTGTGTTTGATTAAAACGGATTTTAAAACAAATTAGTAATTTAAAAGGATTTTTTATCATCTTTTGCAAAAATAAGAAATATATCATAATTGTATAAACCAACTAAACTAAAAATACTAAATTCACTATTCACTAAGGACTAAAAACAATTCAATATCTTTTATTTCCGATGCACTACGCACGAACGATCGATGAACGATTTCTATAAAAATGATAAGTAATGTTAGAAAAATATAATTTTTGAAAGATAACATAGTTTAAAATTCACTCCGAGCTCAGAGCTACTTTTTCCATTTAGTTGAAAATAAAGTCAATAAATGCAAGAAAACAAAACTAATATTATAAATAATAAAAGTAGTAAATAATCATTTCAAATAATCAATTTAGCTATTATTTCAATATTTTTGAAGTAGTATGAATATAATGCTAAAATGGATGATTTAACTAAAATAAACACTTAATTGAGCTACTTGCAACTTAGTAAATATATATATAATGTAAACAACCAAGCAAAAGCCAAAAGCCACTACCCAAAAAAAAAACAATAGTACCGTCTCATTTTTCCTTTGGTTTCGGGCCCACTAACATTTTTTTTTCCCTTTGTCTTTGTTTCGACTATGATTCACCAAACTACCAAATCAATTCTTTGTGGCATGATGTTGTTGACTAGACTTAATATTACAAAAGAAAAAGACTAAAGCTTAACTAAGTCAAAACAAAACGAAAGCTAATGCTCAAGGTCTCACGGTTGACTTTTTTTTTCCTTTTTAATCTATGTTGTAGTAAACTAATATAAGAAATGGACTAAAAAGGCAAAGGCACTAAAAGCCCTACCAATCGGGTTTGGCTATTAATAAATTAAATACTATTCTAGGCGCAAATTAAAATCTCAAACTGGCCCCTAAACAATTACAATTAATTCTACCCTTTCAAATATGTTATGCACATAAAGATTGCACTGAATGAATTCACAGAATAATTCACGTAAGACAAATATGAAAATAGATAAAATAAATATAAAAAAATAAAATAAAAAGAAACTCAATTCCGAGCTCGGGAAATATTATTCAATTAAGTATAGGCAAAATAAATGCTTATAATAAAAATTAATAAAATAATTATTTCAGGTAACTCATTTAGATATAAATTAAATATCTAGACTTATTAAAAATAATAAAATGGTTCATTCAGTTCCAGGACAACTAAATAAATATAGTTATTGAAAATAATAATCTAGCTCATTTAGGTCCAGGTCCGGGTCCGGGCTTCCCATTCGAATAGTGACAAACTAATTCCAAAGGCAAATAGAATAAATTTAAGTAACTAAAATAATAAGGTATATGTCCCAAGAAAATCAGTTAATTATAGATTAACTAAAAGTAAATAGTTATTAATGCACCTTTCTAAAAAATAATGCAAAGTAGTATAACAAATAAATGTAAATGAATATTATAAAGGCATTGCTGGGCTCGGGTATTACATTCTTCCCCCCTTAAAACAATTGCGTCCTCACAATTCGTCTTCCAATAGAACCCTGCCACCACTGAAAACAAGCTCTAATACTCTTCATGGATTACCAAATAGAAATACTAAATCAAACTGCCTGTGATGTGTTCAAACGGTGCGTTATAAGTAGGTGCAAAATGACCAAGTTTTAATAACTCGCAAGTGCACGGATCTTTGTAGTGTAATGTGCTATGAATGCAGAATTGCACCACAGGGAAGCACGTTAGGAAGTTAATGAAGTAGTGTGTGAAAGTGTTACAGCGCTTAAGTGACAGTTTGTACATGATGTTTGATTATACTACAACTAAATTAAACTAAGTAAATATGAATACGAGGGGTAGTGATCTAGGGGTCGAATATGTAAATGAGACAATTAATCTAGGCTCGGTATTCAAGATTATCTGATTTTATGCAAGGGTTAAGCTACAAGCATTTAACCTAGTCAATTAACTTAGCTTATTAAAATCCCGATTACTAACTCTGATGTAGGTGTTGTGCCATCTACGAGTATTGGAGCCATAGTGTGGAACTGTCCTTGCAGCCTAGTGTAAAATGTCTGTTTCGACTAAGAAATCAACTTCTCATTACTTGGTCTAGAACTAAGGTCTACTTAAAAGTATTACCTATAGTTCATGGAATCTAAGGTTGTAAGTTATTTTCGATTCACTATTAAAGCATGGATACATGGCACGAAAGTAAAGCAATCATAACATCTACTTTAAAACATTATGTTATGAAAGACAATATTTAATAGTAAAGCAATCATATATCTACTGAAAAACTTTACATATGAAAGACAATACTAAATTAAAACAAGTCATGTATTGCATTCATAGCGAATAATCTGAATCCGAGACTGTATATTAAAAGCCTAACATTTACAATATTTTTCCCTAGATATCAATCTACTCAGACATAATTGAATACGAATTTTGTAAATAAAAGAGAGTCAAGAAAGGCTCCCCGTATCGACAAACGCGTATTTCTGATCCTGAAAATTTGAGCAGAGGTCCGACGCAAAGTAGCTAATTAGGCGGAGCTAATTTCTCCCGAATAAGAACTACTAGGGATGAGTTTCCCTCGAATAAGAGCTTTCCTATTAAAAGGTTATTCGGGCAGAACCTCTCCCGGATAGTATCTACTAGGGTCAGACTTCCTCCTAATAGTAGCTATTCGGGCAAAATTTCCCCAAATAATAACTATAACGCCCCGAACCCAACTCCCACGCCTATAGGATACCCCCTTGGACTTAGGCCCAAGTGAGCACCGAGGCAATGACGAGCAGGCCCAGCAATGCACTATGCACGTATTGTCCGCTTTGGAGCCCATACCCCTCACAGATTTATTGCCTTCCAGCCACTGCCAGGAAAACGCGTGTGCACGAATATACAAGACATTTCTATATATTCAATAGCCTAGAGACCTCCGCGTCCGATGTGGGATATTACACCCGCCCCTCCTTGGGGACCCATCGTCCTCGCTGGCCATACGAACACATCAGCTCTGATACCACTTTGTAACACCCCGAACCCAACTCCCACGCCTACAGGATACCCCCTAGGACTTAGGCCCAAGCGAGCACTGAGGTCATGGCGAGCAGGCCCAGCAACGCACTATGCACGTATTGTCCACTTTGGAGCCTATACCCCTCACGAATTTGTCGCTTCCCAGCCACTGCCAGGGAAACGCGCATGCACGAATAGATGTGACATCTCTATATATTCAATAGCCTAGAGACCTCCACGTCCGATGTGGGATATTACAAGAACTACTTAGGTGGGATTTCCCCCGTATCCTACTAATTAATTAAATACAATTACGACTAAAACTAACTAGAATTAACTCGAAAATTGATTAAAAATAACCAAAATCCAAAATTAATTAAATAATTTGGAGGGAAGGGGGGTCTATTTATAGACAAAAATTCAGAGGTATGCTCTGGTCTTGAACGGTGGACATGCTACCACATGGCACTTCCAGAAGTTTCTGCGATGGGTACTCGAGCGCCAGTTTGGCGCGCTCGAATGCTATCTTGCTCCATCGTTGATTTCATGACACGTGTTTTCTTCCAGAACATTGTGGATTTTTTTGCATGAAGTGCTCGAGTGCCAGGAGGGTGCGCTCGAGCGCCCTTTTGTTGACTTTATGGGCTGGAATTTTGACTTTTGACCAAGCATTGACTGAGGCGTTATCGAGCTATTTTTAACGTTCCAAGTCTGATTACGCGCTAGTTTTGGCCAAATTTCATCTCTAAGGACTCCATTCTTCCACCGTTCCACGTGTTTTCCTCAGTGTTCACTTTTTGACTTGCATTTGGATCGTTTCGGGTCTCATTTCACTGTTTTGACCCTTCAAACGATAGAATGTTTGCTCAGAATGCTGTTTCTACCTGAAAAAGTGATAACATTCGTCAAAAACGAATATTGGCCACTATTCAAGATCATACTACATTGCATCAAAAGTATAAAAATGTTGAATTTATTCCTAAGTTAAGATGCAAATGTAGTGCAAAAACCAAGGTTTGAGTACTGCAAATACAGTCACATCAACATCCCCAAAACCTTGCTTGCCTTCAAGTATGACTGTCTTAAAAACAGATGTGAAAGTGAAATTTTGCAGAATTTTTACAAGTCAAAAACAGACGAAATAATATATCCTGTCACGCCCCAACCCAACCCCACGCTAAAGGTTAAGTCTGGATCTGACAAACGGATAGAGTCTCCTCTGGACTATGGACATTCTGAAAACCTGTAAACATACAATTTAAGCCACAAAACAAAAGGAACATCATTTCTATTTAAAACTTAACTTCAAAGCCATCCGAGCCTTAAGCATTGCAAACAGTTTAAACACATACAAGCATGCATTCACAGGACAACTTCTTTACAAAACCGCTTATCATGCCACTCCATGATAAATGTAAGTTATTACATGCCATAGTTCTATATTCTTTACTACAATCATCTAGCTTTCAACTTATAACCACACAAATATGTACATAAGCACTTAGGCTATAAAATAGAACATATAATAGAACAAACAAGATCTTCACTTATCAACAAGAACCATAATCCACCTTAAGCAAACAGATACTACAACTAAGGCAACTGATTAGTCTAGACCTCCTGCTCTTCACCCTCAACCAAATCTAACTGGGGTTCAACCTCAGTGTCTCCTAAAACATGTTAGCGAGGTATGAGCAACCGAAATTGCCCAGTGAGTGATTAAGACTACTCGGGGCGTACAATGCAACAATTATAGCCGTTAAACAACAAAAGCAAGTAAAGGACATTTAAAATAGTAAGCAACCACACATATCAAAGGATACGATACACTTAACCCCAACACTCCAGAGTTCTTTCATCTTCGATCATGAACCATGAGCCACAAACCACGATCAATGTGCCGACATAACCCCAATCACTCCAGTGGGTGTGTAACGCCCCACACCAACGCACCCGCGCCTGCAGGATACACCTCGCCCTTAACGGTATGAGCGTGCACCGAGGCCATAGTGTACGGGCATGGACAGTGCACTATGCAGATTTTGTCCGCTCTGGGGCCCATACCCCTCACGGTTTTGTCTTCCACGCACGCACTGCACGTGAAAATGCGTCTACACGAATACAAAGGCTTCGCCCTTATATTCAGTTGGCCCAGCTCCAAGCCCTCCGATGTGGGATGTGATTCCTCACATTCACCCCCCCTTAAGGAGGCCCGCGCCCTCGCGGGCTAACGGCACAAAGGAAGGTCGGCTCTGATACCAAATTTGTAACGCCCTATACTATGCAGATTTTGTCCGCTCTGGGGCCCATACCTCTCACGGTTTTGTCTCCCACGCACGCACTGCACGTGAAAACGTGTCTACACGAATACGAAGGCTTCGCCCTTATATTCAGTTGGCCCAGCTCCAAGCCCTCCGATGTGGGATGTGATTCCTCACAGGGTGTACTCCGGATGTACCCCAATAATCCTATGACCCAACACCCCCTGGCAATATCCGAACCAGGCGAGTGAGGGACAAGGGTGTAACACCCCGATCCTTCTCGAGACCGGAAGTTCTATCAATAAATCTAATTGCAAACTAATTCCAAACCCGGGCAAAATTTTAGGGAAAGACGGACGGAGTCTCCCTTGTTTCTGGGCAAAATGCAAAACCTGCAATAGCATATAAGTGGACCAGCACCGTGTCCAACCATACAAACACCTCAAGGCCATCGAGCCTTGTTTCTCAACAATTAAACACAATAAGTATACATACATTTCCAAGTACCCTGACTATTCTAACTCTTTCTTTTAGACAATACAATCATGCATTGAAGTTAACTATACTAATTGGATACATAAACTAGCTTATCATTCTACCTTAATTACCTAGTTAAATTTAAATTACATTCCTTTTAACATTAAATACATACAACACATGAAACATAAATCTTTGCATCTTTGACAACTCAAGCCACATATCACGCAAGGCAACTCTTCAAGCACGATCTATCACATATCCACGAACTTTCCAGCTAACATGATATTTCCTGAAATGTGGTGATGAGGAGTGAGTATATACAACACGTACACTCAGTGAGGGCGAGACAATTATCGAGGTAGAGAAAACGAAAGTCGTGCAATGCAAATAAGACAGTTAAGCAATATAACTGACATGTAAGCAATCAATATAAACAATCAATACAATAAACAATTAATAAAAGCATTAACACAACCATTCAAAGCTATACCACACTCTGAAGGTCACGGTTCACTTATATGAGCAATGTACCATGCGATTCGATTCCACGAGCATTACATCAATCTCGAACTTGATGTTGACAACGATGACAATAAGCGTGTAACCACCTTATAACATCCACTGGGTGTACTCCGGATGTACCCCGACACATCTACGACCCAAATCTCCCAGGGTGACACCCCTAGCGAGAATGGGAATAGGACACGGAGCTAGAGCAAACCAACCCTGGCAGCCCGAGACTGCCCAGAGAGGCCCATCACTCACGCGCCTGACACTAATGCAATGCAATACGTGAGACAAGCAATAAACGAACAATAGCACGAAAGTGCAAATTAATGGTGATAAACGAGATATCAAGCATTTACAATCAACATTAGCATTCAATTAACTTTTCATGCATAACTATCATTAATAGCAACAAGAATACCAATTAAACAAGTAACAGCAGTTCAAACACGAAAATGACAAATATCACTATTTAATCTCTAACTTCCAAAGGCAATTACGAGCAAACGAACTATGGGATTAGGAAACCGATTTCACTACATTCACTTAGGCACTCCAAGGCACGTTTCTATGTCACTAAACCTCACTTTTTCAACCGAAGCCCAAAAGTCCACCTACTGCGTTTGAACTACAGCTATGCTAACCGGTCACTCAATCAACGCCACGACAGCGCCAAAAGTGCTTCCATGCCCTCAATAGAAAAACCCCCAACTCAATTCGAGCATGGTCAACTTTTGGTCAAACGGCCCCTTTACGTTTCTTTGTCTAATTTTCAATTTTAACAAAGGCCGATCCATTTTTATTGTACATTTTATCTTTCTATCATTAATGGCACCTATCCAAATGAAGAAATCACAATTCGGATAAAAAATCCGAAATTCTAGAGTTTTACTATTCACTTTCTTGCCTAAATTCAATTTATATTTCTAACCGTAAAAATCGCTAAATAACTAACAAGCAATGCTTTACGAACCCTAAAGAGGCAATTCCAAGCAATTTCAAGCATTATAACGCATTAAATATCAAATCTAAGAAATTGAATCAAAAATCAAATTTGAATATAAATGCACAAAAACATGAAAACCCTCACAGAGATTGAAGAGGAAGCCTTGCAAGGACCCTAGCCACGATCCCCGAGCAATTCCATGCAAAATTGTTGCTTAAAATTGAAAATCAAAATTTTTTTTTCTTTCCCCATGGAGTTTCGGCCATGGGAGCTTTTTTTGCCTTGTTTTATTTTTTTTTTCTTTTGTTTTGTTTTATAAAAGATGACACTTAGGGGCAAAATGGTCAAAGGCAAAAAGATTGGTCAAAATCAAGATAAAAATGGTCAAATTAGCTTATTTTGATGCCATTTAATCTAATTCAAGTTAAAACAATGCAATTTTAATAAAAACCAACTAAAACTAGCTAAATTAAGATAAAACATTTTTCACTAAGTCCGAGGAATATTTTTCTAACTCTCATTTTTGAAATGCGACGATCGAACGGTCAATAAACGATCGCTAATCAAATGATGAGCAATAATATAAAACTATAATTTTTGAAAAGTAGAATAGTAGAATAGTGTAAAATTCACCCCGGCTCGGAGTTACTTTCCTCTTTTAATTAAAAACCGAGTAATTTTAATGCAAGACAATTAAAACCGATTATTAAAATAATCAAAACAATCAAAATAATCAATATTCATTTAAAAATAAATAATTTAACTATTTCTAGAATATTTCAAAGAATTATGAAATTAATGCTAAGATACAAATAAATAAGTTAATATAAACACGTAGTCAAATGCAATTAAATACTAACATTTAAGATATCACTTAATTAAATACAAGAGAATAAATCCAATTACTATAATTAATATAAATAGGTAATAATCTTTTAATTAATCAATATAAAAATTATTAAATGCTTGTAAAAGAAATATCAAAATAGTGTAAAATGGTTGATTTAACTAATTAAGCATTTAATTAAATGCAGTTAAATGTCATTAAATGCATGCAGGGTTCGGGGTATCACATAGGGCACGGAGATCGAATATTCACTGGCAAACCTGCTGCCGCCCAGCCGATATTTAATACATCTGCCCCTGACACTATGATTGCGCAACTACTATGCAATGCACTTAACAATGGAAATACAATATCAATGATGAAAGCAATAACACATAGGAGGAACAACAAAGTAGGTTGTCCTCGAGACAGTTAGAATAGAAGCATTAACATATAGCAACTAAACGGATTACAAAGGGACATTTGCATAATTCACATAGAACTTTACCAAAAGCTCAAGAATAACTTTAAAATACATTTAAACACCCAAGGCACCCTTACAAGGTCTTAGGAGCGTGAGACAATTGAATCCTTACTTCAACCCTTTTGTAACTCAAACCGTTTTCCTGCTAAACTCAAGTCATTGCTCTAGATTAGTAAGCGGCCTATTCCACATTTCTAATTAACCCATTAGGTACCTTTAGGGCCCTTGAAGTTACCCCGTTACCCGAGTTTAGTACAAAATCCCCAATTTTCCCTTATGACTTTGAATTACACATACCTCAACCGGGACTAAAACGAAGGTTAGCAAAGCTTATTTAGATCCTATATAGCCTAGGAATACCAAATGTGGAGGCCAATTTAACCCGGACTTACGATAACCCTGAAACCCCTTTCAAAAAGTTAGCTTTTTCATGCTTTTGTTAGGTTATGAGCAATTAAACCCTACAGGGCCTTTACACTACTTTCATTAGCACCTATAGCATCTATTTGGACCATTGAATCAAGCTAAAAGGTTCAATTTCACAAAACCCTAGATTTCCTGTCATTATTCATGTCATACAATCAACGAGCAAATTCAACAGTTTAAAATACGAAACAATAGCATAAATGTGGTCTCTACTACTTGTATACAACATATATTATCATAGTTGAGCATTCCATAAGCATTTATTAGCAAATCCATCATATCAAGAAAGTTGCAACATTTAGAAAATGAAAAAATAGACATGCAAATCCCTCACCTAATGCGCATAGAAGCTCGGGGAAAGTTAAAGTGTAACGCCCCGATCCCTCACGAGACCGGAGGCTCTAATAACCATGCTATTCTCAACCCAATACCAAACCCGGTCACAAAATTTTAGGGAAAAACGGACAGAGTTTCCTCTGTACCGCGGACATTTTTCAAACATGTAAATGCTCAAAATAGCCACAATATACTAAAACAAACTTTTATAATTAAAATTCAAAGGTTCAAGGTCATCCAAGCCAGGAGACAAACAACAGCTCCAAATCACACATGCATGCACCCAACTTAACTTTTCATTAAACCTTTTTAACATGCCATTCTATGATAACATTAGAGCAATTTTAGAAGTTGAAATCAACACCTCTAAACATACACCCCCAAGCATGCAAGAACTAAAAGGAGAATTAAAAGTTATTACAAACCATAATATCTCAAAGCTAACATTACAACCAACAGCTTTCAACTTGCAACTACAAGAATATACATAGCCTTAAGGCCACAAAATAGATCATGCTATAGCAATACAAGTACACCATGTAACAACAAGAAGGCAAATCCACCTTAGACAACAAACACACAACAACTAGGGCAAAGGCTCAGCCTGAACTTCTTCCTCTTCCACTAGCACCTCAACTAGTTAGGGTTCACCCTCAGCACTTCCTGAAACATGTTTAGCGAGGTATGAGCAATCACAATTGCTCAGTGAGGGATAAGGTCTACCGGGGACGTGCAATGCAGCAACTTAACACAATTAATACAATAGATAAACAGTGAATAACAATTCTAATACCACATTTTAAAAGGATACAATCGATAACCCTTATCACTCCAAATCTTCGATCCCCGATCCACGATCCACGAACCACGATCTCGATCTCGATATGCCGGCATCCCTTACACCAATGGGTACTCCAGATGTACCCGATCCTACGACCCAACACCCCCTGGAAATCTCCGGACCAGACGAGTGAGGGAATAGCAGACGGAGCTAAGGCAACCAACACTGGCAAGCCCGATGCCGCCCAGCGAGGCCATCGCATCCGCCGCGACAATAAGGTTGCGCAACCACGATGCAATGCAAGAATGATAACAATGACAATATAATCAGGAAACACATTTAAGGACAAAGTAAGTTGTTCTCGCACCAAGTTACAATTTAGCAATAATAAGCATATATCAATTACGCAATTATACTAAACAATATACTCTTTTAGAAAGAAAATAATCTATGATGCACGTAAGGATGCAGGTCCCTCACCTCTACCGAGCTCCAAGATGTAAGTTTGAATCACATCATTTCCAGTCACCTTGAACCCATGAGCAAACATTACTTCAATTACTCTTTAACTACAATATTCATTCTAAGTTAGCTAACTTATAACTTCGCTTATTTAGCAGATATACAATATCTATTAGAATTCTATTTTTAACAAAACACCACTTTTATATACTTTAACTTAACATATATTCCATATTTTCAATAGTCTACAAGTTAATTAAGAAGATAGTTCAAAAACTTAAATGAGAATGATTCAACCAGCATGCTATAACTAGATATAAATTGAGCTAGAATTTAGTTTAACTAAAATCAACACATGAGCCTGCAGTTACTCATACTATTTCTCATTTTACTTTAGTTAATAATTTGTACAAGAAATTAATTCACTCCACATAACAATAAACTAGCCATTAACTCAACTCAAAGAATTTCTCCAAAGGATATATAGATAATAAAGGTTAGGTTACTTTAATGTTCAAATGACACATTCATTCACAATGACACTACCCAGTTTTTTACTACTTTAATGAACTTCTAATTCATATTCTACTTTACTTACAATAGTTAGTAATATCTCTATGAAGATAGCCCAACATTAGCACATAGGGAAAGAAATGCATTTATCAACTAATAGAAAAGTTAACTATCAACCATTTAATAACTAACATACTATTTTAGTAAAATAACTATACTTCAAGCTAAGATTCTAACATATCACTAGTAGTATTAACTTAAGTTAATTACATTTAACATATAATAGACAACTATCAACTTACAATTAACCTTACATGTAGTTTCAAAAAGCATTAAACACATTCTTCCACATAGTTTACTTGACCTTTCTAAGTGTTCACTAGTTGCACATTGATAACAACAACTAATTCTAACAGTTGAATTGTTTAGCATATATAGAAACATTACCTATGTCTAAAGGTGGTGACCATCACAACTCTACTAGCATTTCTCATTCACAGTCGAATAGAATAGCTTTCAATTTAAATTAACTTTACTAGCAATTAGATTTCAATTACAATTCATGAAAACAACATAACTATAAGAGCCCCATTACGTTATTAATCATCCAAGGACACTACACAATAAGGTCTTGATCGAATACATCCAATTAGAACTGAATTATATCATTACTATAGCAAAATAACAACAAAATTCAGATTCTCGCGTAACAGGGCATTTCTGACACATCTCACCAAAATGATCATAACTTGCTCTAGACAACTCCAATTAATGCACCGTAAAAAGCTGTAGAAACTAGACTCGTAAGGATTTCTAATGGTATATAATTCAACCCCTAATCCTTCTCCAATTAATACAGTTTTAAGCTCGAAGATGCCTCAATGCAGTTAGAATAGAAGCAGTTTATACAAACAAATAAGCAGTTTTACAAAAGGGCATATACAAGATATAATTAGAATTACATCAAAAGTTCCACACCAACTTGAAACTACATTTAAACATTCAAGAAGTCATGCCAAGGTCTTAGAAGCGCGAGACAACCGAAATTGCACCTAAACCCCTTTGTTATTCAAGCTATTTCTCCTCCAAACCAAAGTTAATGATTCAAATTTAAAGGGAAACTCTACCAACCTTCTAACTAACCCTCAAGGAACCCTTTCAACCCTCTAACTCATTCAAATGCCCGCAATAACCTCGAAAGCCCCAAATTCTCTCTTATAACTTTACACTACACCTACCTCATCCGGGCTTCAAACAAGGATTAGCAAAGCTTCTATAGCACCTAGGTAGCCTAAGGATACCAAAAGTAGAGCCCGAATCCACCCGGATTCGTCTTAACCCCGAAACCCCTTTATTAAAGTCGACTATTTTACGTTTTATGAGATTTTAGAGCAATTCAAGTGCACGGGGCTATTAGACTACCTTCATTAGCACCTAAGGCATCTATTAGGAGTGTTGAATCAAGCTAATTCGAGCAATTACACAAAACCCTAGAAAAAACGTCACTATTCACCTCATGAATTAAACTAACGATTCCAACCGTTTAAAAAGCAAAACAATGGTTCAAATATGTTCTCTAGCACTCATATACAAGGTATAATAGCATAGATAATCAATACAATAGCATTTGAACACATTTTCAACAAATCAAGAAAATAGCAACTATTTTAAAATGCGAAAATAAGCCGTAAAATCCCTCACCAATGCGCATAGGAGCTCCTAGGAGGCTAGTAGACACCCTAAACCACTTGCACCTAGCTTGGCTTGGCTTGGAATGAGGATTTGTTGAGCAAAAAAACTCTATTTCTTCTCCTATGCAATTCTCGGATTTGCTACAGTATTTTCAGCATGCTCTCTTTTTTTTTTTTTTTTTTTGTTGTTTTGCTAAGTTATGAGCTAATGTGTGTGTTGTGTGAGTTATATATTAAATGGGGCTGAGTTGCTTGCTTAAATGGTTCACTAAATGCGCTTAGTTAGCTTAAAACGAGCCTAGATAGTAAAATGAATGCTAGCTAATTCATTCCCTAAGTTATGTTACGTAACACTATTCATACAACTACAAAAATCATTTTCTAAACGAGCTCTCCTATCACCTCTAGCTCAAATGCACATTTTCCCCATTACTCTAATAATTAATATGATTAAATAAAAATGCTAATTCGCTAATAGCATGAAGTTAAAAACGGAGTGAATAGTAATTTAAGAAGACAATTAATAATGCACAGAAGGAAATGCGCAAACAAGGGATGCAACAGTAATTGAATACATGGCTAAAACTCGGGTGTCACATAAAGGACAGTCTAAACTAGTTGTACCTAGCTTGCAAGGGCTTGGATTGAAGAATTGGTGAGCAAAATCTCCTCCCTTCCTCCTATTGCTACTGTCGGGTTTGCCCTGGCACTATTCAGCCTAATTTTTTGTTTTTGTTTTGTTATATGATGAGTTATTATGTGTTGTGTTTTGAGTATATATTAAGTGGTGTTAAGTTTTGAGTGTGGTGTAGGTAATAATGTGAGTCAACTAGTTTAAATCAAGTCCAAGGGTGCAAACAAATGTTAGCTAGCTAAAATATAAGGTTTAACTACGTAACACTATTCAATAGATTCTATAAAACATTTTCTAAGCGGATGCTTTCAACCCGAATTTTTCAAAGCACATTTTTTCTCATTCCTAAAACAATTAATATGATTTAAGAAAAATGCTAATTCAAGGTAATTAAGCAGTTGAAAAATATAATGAATAGTAGCCACCTAAAGCAACAAGTAATGCACAGTAAAGATGCGCAATTAGTAGATGCAAAGTAAATGATGTACAGCTAACTACTCAGGCATTACACCCTCTCCCCCTTAAACTAATTGCGCCCACACAATTCTTACATGATTCGGCAAACAACTCGGGGTAGCAATCTTGTATCTGGTTCTCTCTCTGCCATGCGGCATCCTCTAAGCCGTGATGGTCCCACATAACCTTAACCATCGGAATGCTTTTAGTTCTCAGCACCTGAACTTTCTGATCTACAACCCGTAGAGGTTTCTCTATATAAGTCATAGTCTCACTAATCTCTAGCGGCTCTGGCTCAAGAACATGAGAAGGATTTGGCTTATACTTCCGAAGCATAGAGATATGGAAGACATCATGAATTTTGCCCAAGCTAGGAGGTAAAACTAGTCTGTATACCAAAGCACCAACTCTCTCAATGATTTCAAACGATCCAACAAATCTCGGGGCTAGTTTACCTTCTTTACCATGCCGAATCAAACCTTTCTGATGAGAGATTTTTAGAAATACCCGATCACCCAAGGTAAACTCTAAATCTCGGTGACGCCTATCTGCATAACTCTTTTTCCGATTCTGAGCTGTAAGCATTCTCTTTTTGATAAGCTATACATGATCAACCATTATGTTTATCTCAGGTAACAAGGTAGGGTCGATAGTCTTCATCTCACAAACCTCATCCCAATAGAGAGGAGACCTGCATTTATGCCCATAAAGTACCTCATACAGTGCCACACCAATAGTAGCTTGATAACTATTGTTATAGGCGAATTCTGCGAGCAGCAAATATTTCTCCCAACTCTTACCGAAGTCCAAAATACAAGCTCGCAACATATCCCCGAGGATTAAGATAGTTTTCTCAGATTGACTGTCCATCTGAGGGTGATAAACAGTATTGAAGCTCAAAGTCGTGCCCAACTCTTTTTGAATCTTCTGCCAGAACTGCGATGTGAACCTGGGATCTCTGTCTGACACAATACTCTTTGGAATCCCATGAAGTCTGATAATATTCTCAACATATAGTTTCGCTAACTTATCAAGAGAATCAGTCTTCTTTTTAGCAATAAAGTGAGAAGTCTTGGCCAATCTATCAATAACAACCCAGACTGAGTCATTACCCTTCGAAGATCTCAGCAAATCTCAAAACAAAATCCATAGTAATATGATCCTACTTCCATTCAGGTATGGCTAAAGGCTGTAATAACCCTGCAGGTCTCTGATGCTCAGCTTTGACTTTCTGACATGTAAGGCATCTAGCAACATGTTGTTCCACCAGAAGTTCTGTTTCAGATCTCTTACATCTTCTGGCTTACTCGGAATACAGATTCTGCCTTTGAATTTAAGAATGCCATTGTCATGCAGTTTGAAATCCAACTCTCCCCATTTTGACTTCTCTAGGATTTTCAGCAATTGAGGATCAGTTTGTTGAGCTTCTCTAATCCTGGATAATAATAGAGATTGAATCTGCAAACTTGCAAATTGAATACCAGAATTTGAAGTTTTGGGTTTCCGTAAGCATAGTTCTTCCATGAACTCCCAATTTTTTATAACAAACTAGCAACAGTAGCCTTTTGGCTCAAACATCAGCAACAATATTGGCCTTGCCTGGAAGATAATTAATAGTGCAGTTGTAATCTTCAAGTAACTCTAGCCAATGCCTCTACCTCATGTTCAACTCTTTTTGTGAAAACAGATATTTTAGGCTCTTATGATCTGTAAAGATTTCAAACTTGTTGCCCCAGAGATAATGACGTCATTTCTTTAATGCAAGAATAATAGTTGCGAGCTCAAGATCGTGCGTCGGATAGTTAAGTTCATAAGGTTTTAGCTTTCTGGAGGCATATGCAATAACCTTTCCATTCTATATCAACACACAACCCTGACCTTCCTTAGAAGCATCACTATAGATTACCAGATTATGATAACCCTTAGGTAAAGCAAGAATGGGAGCTGTGGTTAACCTCTTCTTCAATTCTAGGAAACTAGCCTCACACTTATCATTCTAGTCAAATACAGTTTTCTTATGAGTAAGTTGAGTCAAAGGGCCGACAATTTTAGAGAAGTCCTTGACAAATCTTCGATAATACCCCGCTAAGCCAAGAAAATTACGAATCTCTGTAATAGTTTCAAGCCGTTTTCAAGCTAATACAACTTCAATCTTCGCCGGATCAACATAAATACTATCTTGCGAGATAATATGACCAAGAAAAGCAACTTGCTTTAACCAGAATTCACATTTGCTGAACTTTGCAAATAATTGATGCTCTTGAAGAGTCTGCAATACTATCCTGAGATGTTGTTCATGCTCCGCCTCAGATTTAGAATATACAAGAATATCGTCAATAAAGATAACCACAAATTGGTCCAAATAAGGACGGAATACCCTTTGCATTAAATCCATGAATGCGGCAGGAGCATTAGTTAAACCAAATGGCAGAACAACAAACTCATAATGACCATAGCGAGTTCTGAAAGTAGTTTCAGGAACATCATCTTTCTTAATCCTCAACTGATAATAACCCTGCCTCAAATCGAATTTAGAAAATACTTTGGCGCCCTACAATTGATCAAATAACTCTTCAATCAAAGGCAATGGATATTTGTTTTTGATAGTCACCTGATTAAGACCCCGGTAATCAATGCATAAGTGAAGAGATCCGTCTTTCTTATTAACAAATAGAACTGGCGTAGTCTAAGGTGAAGAACTCGGCTGAATGAATCCCTTCTTAAGTAAGCCTTGCAACTGAACTTTCATATCCTGCAATTCGGGTGGAGCCATTCTATACAGAGTCCTAGAGATAGGTGTACTTCCCGTCAATAAATCAATCATAAACTCTATCTCTCTATCAGGTGGTAAACCAGGTAATTCCTCAGGGAAAACTGTAACACCCCGATCCCTCTTGAGACCGGGAGTTCTATCAATCAATCTAATCGCAACCCAATTCCAAACCCAGGCAAAATTTTTAGGGAAAGACGGACGGAGTCTCCCCTATTTCTAGGCAAAAGGTATAACCTGTAATAGCATATAAGTGGACCATCACCGTGTCCAACCATTCAACCACCTCAAGGCCATCCGAGCCTTGGTTCCCAACAAGCGAACACAAGTAAATGTACATTTCCAATTTAAAAAAAAAAACTAACCTATCTCTTCTCAACTTTGACAAGTACATTCGTGCTTGACAATTAAACCATACTAACCTATTGCATAAAATAGACTATCATACCATTCTAACTCTTTTCCTTTGGACATTACAAACATGCATTTAAGTTAAACTATACTATCTGAATACATAAACTAGCTTATCATACCACTTCAATAATCTAGTAAAACTTAAATTACATTCCTTTTAACATTAAATACATACAACACATGAAACATACATCTTTGCATCTTTGACAACTCAAGCCACATAGCACGCAAGACAACTCTTTAAGCACGAACTTTCACGTAACCACGAACTTTCCAGCTAACATGGCATTTCCTGAAATGTGGTGGTGAGGAGTGAGTATACTCAACACGTATCCTCAGTGAGGGTGAGACAGATATCGAGGTGGAGAGAAAGAAAGTCGTGCAATGCCAATAAGACAGTTAAGCAATATATCTGACAAGTAAGCATTCAATATAATAAGCAATTAATAAAAGCATTAACACAATCATTCAAAGCTATACCACACTCTGAACGCTATGGTTCACTCATACGAGCAATGTACCATGCGATTCGATTCCACGAGCATTACATCAATCTCGAGCTTGATGTTGACAACAATGACAATAAGCGCGCAACCACCTTATAACATCTACTAGGTGTACTCCGAAAGTACCCCGACACATCTACGACCCAAATCACCTAGGGAGGCACCCCTAGCGAGAATGGGAATAGGACACGGAGCTAGAGAAACTAACCCTGGCAGCCCGAGCCTGCCCAGAGAGGCCCCTCACTCACGTGCTTGACATTAATGCTATGCAATACGAGATACAAGCAATAAACGAGCAATAGCACGAAAGTGCAAATTAATGGCAATAAACGAGATATCAAGCATTTACAATCAATAATAGCAATCAATCAACTTTTCAAGCATGATTATCAACAAATAACATCAATCAAACAAGTAATAGCAGTTCAAATACGAAAACGACAAATATCACTAATCAATCCCTAACTTCCAAAGGCAATTACGAGCAAATGAGCTACAGGATTAGGAAACCGATTTTACTACATCTACTTAGGCACTACAAGGCACGTTTCTATGTCACTAAACTTCATTTTCTCACTTGGAGCACGAAAGTCGATCTACTGCGTTTGAACTATAGCTATGATAATCGATCATTCAATCAACGCCACAACAACGCCAAAAGTGCTTCCATGCCCTCAATAGCAAAACCCCCAACTCAATTCGAGCACGGTCAACTTTTGGTCAAACGGCCCCTTTACGTTTCTTTGTCTAATTTCCAATTTTAATAAAGGCCGATCTGTTTTTATTGCACATTTTATCTTTCTATCATTAATGGCACATATCCAAATCAAGAAATCGCAATTCGGATCAAAAATCCGAAATTCTAGGGTTTTACTATTCACGTTCTTGCCTAAATTCAATTTGCATTTCTAACTGTAAAAATCGCTAAATAACTAACAAGCAATACTCTACGAACCCTAAAGAGGAATTTTCGAGAAATTTCAAGCATTATAACGCATTAAATATCAAATCTAAAAATTTGAAAAAATAATCAAATTTCACAAAATATGCACAAAAGCGTGAAAACCCTCACAGAGATTGAAGACCAAGACCTGCAAGGACCTGAGCGACGACCCCCAAGCAATTCCACTCATGATTGTAGAAGAAAATGCAAGCAAAATTCTTTTTTTTTTCTCTTGGAGAGTTTCGGCCATGGGGGGAGGGGACATTGGGGGGATTTTGCAATTTGTTTTGAAGTCAATTTTGCCTTGTTTTATTTATTTAAAAAGATGACAAAGGCTCAAGGGCATTTTGGTCATTTTGCAAAGTCAAGCTTAAGTTAAAATTGGTCAAATAAGCTTATTTTGATGCCATTTAATCTAGTTCAAGTTAAAGCAATGCAATTTTAATGAAAACCAACTAAAACTAGCTAAATTAAGCTAAAAACATTTTTCACTAAGTCCAAAGAATATTTCTCTAACTCTCATTTTCAAAATGCTATGATTGAACAGTCAATAAACGATCGCTAATCAAATGATGAGAAATAATATAAAACTATAATTTTTGAAAAGTAGAATAGTAGAATAGTTTAAAATTCACTCCGGCTCGGAGTTACTTTTCTCATTTATTTGAAAACCGAGTAATTTTAATACAAGACAATTAAAATCGATTATTAAAATAATCAAAACAATCAAAATAATCAATATTCATTTAAAAATAATTAATTTAACTATTTCTAGAATATTTTAAAGAATTATGAAGTTAATGCTAAGATACAAACAAACAAGTTAATATAAACACGTAATCAAATGCAATTAAACACTAACATTTAAGATGGCACTTAATTAAATACAAGAAAGATAATCCAATTTCTATAAATAATAAAAATAGGTGACAATCTTTTAATTAATCAATATAAAAAAAATTATTGAATGTTTCTAAAAGAAATATCAAAATAGTGCAAAATGGATGATTTAACTAATTAAATATTTAATTAAATGCAGTCAAATGCTATTAAATGCTTGCTGGGTTTGGGTTATCACATCCTTCCCCCCTTAAAACAATTACGTCCTCGCAATTCTTCTTCCAATAGGACTCTGCATCATCTGACATCCAAATTTGACTAATCTTCATCAGTTGCTGAGCAAGATACTACATAAGGACATCCGAAGAAAACCAATCTAAGAAACCCGAGTAGTACTGCCAAAAATTCCAAAATAATAAGGCCAAGTAAAGGCTCTAGAGAATACCAAATAGAACTCCAAATAAAAATCTTACTAAACATGAATGCCATAATAGAATCCCAACTAAAAGTACCAAGAACATACCAATAAGCAGTCTGAAGTAGAGTCTAAACGAGAACCCAAGTACTGCTCAGGATGACTCCATACAAGAAATCCAGTCAATCATATTACAGAAGTTTCAAGTAAGTCTTCCAAAATATAGCTCAAGAAGCATCTGAATAGGGAATCCAAAATGTACGCCAACATATATATACTTATCAAAAGTCCATGAATGAACACCAAGCTGAATAACCAAGTAGATTCCCAAAATAATATTGCTACCGAATATTGGGTAAAATACCAGAGGGAATGTCGTGCAGGTGCACCATATACTATTGAAGAATTCCAATCACGATTGCCGATAAAATATCAAGAAAGACTAGAGCAGAGATATTGTAGATAATGTTATGCAGTAAGTCCGATAAGAATTCCGATTACTAAATCCACTGAGAAATGTCCACAAAGAATACCAAAATGGTACGCCTCACACAAAACTGATCATTGTAAGTAGACTCAAATCAAAGTTTTCCCATAAGAATGCAGAAAGAACACCAAAGGTTGATTAAAATCCCAACCAAGCCTCCCACGAAATGCCAATATAGAAATACCCGATGAATGCCCAACAAGGAAATATTAAGAAGATGTTCCAAAGAATAATAAGGTAGAACTCCAAAGAAAGTCATTTATACTAAGCATAGGAGATAACCTTAGAGGAATCCCAATAAACAAACTCCAACTACCAAATAAAGGCTAGTCAAATACTGCTCATTCCCGTCAATCCACATAACTTGGAGGGCCTGCTACTAACCACTTTTCTTCAGGGGAAGGAAGAAGTCTTTCTTACCATTTCAACAGGACATGTATGAATGCCAAGATATCACATTTATACATATGTGCCTTAAACTATTATGCAAGCAAGTTTATAAAACAGTGTATTCAACAAAGTCACTCAAGCACGACAATCAAGTCAAGCACAACATAATCAATTCAAATCACGGCATAGCCAATTCAAGACATTCCAATACACACATTACAAGCAATACTTCAAGAAAATAACAATTCACGAGGTCGATTCGATTCACGATGCCAATTCAATAGGTCAATTCACTACACAACTAGACACTTCACTTCACTTGAGAAACATTTAACACATAACACATAACTATATCACATAGGTGCATACATTCAAGTCAAGACATACAATCTCACATGCAAGCATACACTTTAAAGACACACTTAACAAGCACACATTCAAGGATCACTACCCACCAGACCGAGGACCCTATCCCGGCTTATGAGCTAAACAAGCTCTGATACCACCTGTAATACCCCGATCCCTCTCGAGACCAGGAGTTCTATCAATCAATCTAATCGCTACCCAATTCCAAACCCGGGCAAAAGTTTTAGAGAAAGGTGGACGGAGTCTCCCCTGTTTCTAGGCAAAATGTGAAACCTATAATAGCATATAAGTGGACCAGCACCGTGTCCAACCATTCAACCACCTCAAGGCCATCTGAGCCTTTGTTCTCAACAAGCGAACACAAGTAAATGTACATTTCCAGTTTTAAAAAAAAACTAACCTATCACTTCTCAACGTTGACAAGTACATTCATGCTTGACAATTAAACCATACTAACCTATTGCATAAAATAGACTATCATACCATTCTAACTCTTTTCCTTTGGACATTACAAACATGCATTTAAGTTAAACTATACTATCCGAATACATAAACTAGCTTGTCATACCACTTCAATAATCTAGTAAAACTTAAATTACATTCTTTTTAACATTAAATACATATAACACATGAAACATACATCTTTGCATATTTGACAACTCAAGCCACATAGCACGCAAGACAACTCTTCAAGCATGAACTTTCACGTAACCACGAACTTTCCAGCTAACATGGCATTTCCTAAAATGTGGTGGTGAGGAGTGAGTATACTCAACTCGTAAACTCAGTGAGGGCGAGACAGATATCGAGGTGGAGAGAAAGAAAGTCGTGCAATGCAAATAAGGCAGTTAAGCAATATATCTGACAAGTAAGCATTCAATATAAACAATCAATACAATAAGCAATTAATAAAAGCATTAACACAACCATTCAAAGCTATACCACACTCTGAAGGCTATGGTTCACTCATACGAGCAATGTACCATGCGATTTGATTCCACGAGCATTACATCAATCTTGAGCTTGATGTCGACAATGATGACAATAAGCGCGCAACCACCTTATAACATCCACTAGGTGTACTCCGGAAGTACCCCGACACATCTACGACCCAAATCACCCAGGGTGGCACCTCTAGGGAGAATGGGAATAGGACACGGAGCTAGAGCAACCAACCCTGGTAGCCCGAGACTGCCCAAAGAGGCCCATCACTCACGCGCCTGACACTAATACAATGCAATATGAGATACAAGCAATAAACGAGCAATAGCACGAAAGTGCAGATTAATGGCGATAAACGAGATATCAAGCATTTACAATCAATAATAGCAATCAATCAACTTTTCAAGCATGATTATCAACAAATAACATCAATCAAACAAGTAATAGCAGTTCAAACACGAAAACGACAAATATCACTATTCAATCCCTAACTTCCAAAGGCAATTACGAGCAAATGAGCTATAGGATTAGGAAACCGATTTCACTACATTCACTTAGGCATTACAAGGCACGTTTCTATCTCACTAAACTTCATTTTCTCACCCAGAGCCCGAAAGTCCACCTACTATGTTTGAACTATAGCTATGCTAACCGGTCATTCAATCAATGCCACAACAGCGCCAAAAGTGCTTCCATGCCCTCAATAGCAAAACCCCCAACTTAATTCGAGCACGGTCAACTTTTGGTCAAACGGCCCCTTTACGTTTCTTTGTCTAATTTCCAATTTTAACAAAGTCTGATCCGTTTTTATTGCACATTTTATCTTTCTATCATTAATGGCACATATCCAAATCAAGAAATCGCAATTCGGATAAAAAATCCAAAATTCTAGGGTTTTACTATTCATTTTTACGATTCACGTTCTTGTCTAAATTCAATTTGCATTTCTAACTGTAAAAATCACTAAATAATTAACAAGCAATGCTCTACGAACCCTAAAGAGGCATTTCCAAGAAATTTCAAGCATTATAACACATTAAATATCAAATCTAAAAATTTGAAACAATAATCAAATTTCATAAAATATGCACAAAAGTGTGAAAACCCTCACAGAGATTGAAGACCAAGAACCGCAAGGACTCGATCCACGACCCCCGATCAATTCCACGCATGATTATAGAAGAAAATGCAAGAAAAATTCTTTTTTTTTCTCTTGGAGAGTTTCGGCCATGGGGGGGGGGGGCATTGGGGGGATTTTGCAATTTGTTTTGAAGTCAATTTTGCCTTGTTTTATTTATTTAAAAAGATGACAAAGGCTCAAGGGCATTTTGGTCATTTTGCAAAGTGAAGCTTAAGTTAAAATTGGTCAAATAAGCTTATTTTGATGCCATTTAATCTAGTTCAAGTTAAAGCAATGCAATTTTAATGAAAACTAACTAAAACTAGCTAAATTAAGCTAAAAACATTTTTCACTAAGTCCGAAGAATATTTCTCTAACTCTTATTTTCGAAATGCTACGATCGAATAGTCAATAAACGATCGTTAATCAAATGATGAGAAATAATATAAAACTATAATTTGTGAAAAGTAGAATAGTTTAAAATTCACTCCGGCTCGGAGTTACTTTTCTCATTTATTTGAAAACCGAGTAATTTTAATGCAAGACAATTAAAACCGATTATTAAATAATCAAAATAATCAATATTCATTTAAAAATAATTAATTTAACTATTTCTATAATATTTTAAAGAATTATAAAGTTAATGCTAAGATACAAACAAACAAGTTAATATAAACACGTAATCAAATGCAATTAAACACTAACATTTAAGATGACACTTAAATCCCTTTTAATTAAACCCGATCTCAAGGTTCATTCTACAGCTGCCAAGCTTCCGATACAAGAAAGTAAATCAAATTTCTACAAATAATAAAAATAGGTTACAATCTTTTAATTAATCAATATAAAAAAAATTATTGAATGCTTCTAAAAGAAATATCAAAATAGTGCAAAATACATGATTTAACTAATTAAACATTTAATTAAATGCAGTCAAATGCTATTAAATGTATGCCGGGTTCGGGTTATCACAAAAACCCTCGAAAACTCTCTCACAACAGGCACATCATTCAATTTCAACTTGTCCCCAGGTTGGTTAATTAAATATGCAAGATAAGCCTCACAACCCTTGCTTAACAGTTCTGATGCCTTAATAGAACAAATTATAGGAGTTCTAGTCGATTTTCTATTTCCAACAATTTCAATTACAGGCTACTCAGGCATTTCTAATTTCACAATCTTCTTTCTACAATCAATTTGTACATAATATCTTCCCAACCAATCCATCCCCAATATAATTTCAAAGTCATTGAATGGTAGAATAATCAAATTGGCAGGAAATACACGATCCTCAATATAAATATTACATGCTTTATAAATAGATTTGGTAACAAACTTCGGACCCATAGGTGTATAAACCACAATCTCATGCAACAGTTTATCATGTTTCAGTTTAGCATTTTGTGCACAAGTGGGAGTAATAGCCCCGAAGTAAATTAAAACTCTAACTGACTGATCATTAAGAAGAAAAGTACCTTCTACCACCGCAGTCGTATCCGGAAGCTCCTCTATATCTAAGGCAAATACTCGGGTCTACCCCCGTGGTGCTGATACTGCAGCTGGTGCCCTGGTCTGAGTACCCTGACCATATGTCTTCCCTCTGATGTACTTGAATTTCAAGCAGTCCTTAACCCTATGCTGGTCACTCCCGCAACCTGTACACCTGTTCAATTTCCCCTAGCAAATCTCCTCAGTATGGCCTTGACATTGACAGAAGTTGCACTGTTGGTGACGTCTTGCAACAGTGCCTCCCGTAGGAGCTTTGTAAAAAGAGGTAGCTGAACTACCCTGTTGATATCGTGTTACAGCTGGACGAGACTGCCCTTGATTCTGACTCTGAACTGGTCATGCCTGAGTCTCAGTAGGCCCGGTATAACTCTGAGTCTTCCTCGGATGCTGACTTTGACCAACTGATACAGTCTGCCTCTTATACCCCTGACTCTGAGTCTGGTGCGGCGGTTTACTCGGCTGGCTCGGTTCTCCAAACAGGTCTGCTTTGCGTTTCTCAAACCTGGCAGCTATCCTGACAGTTGCTGCATAGGAAGGATAGTCTTGAGTGGACAGATTCAATGAAATATCGGGCCTCAGCCCCATAACAAATCTCTGGATTCTCTTGATCTTTGGCTGCATCAATGCGGGAACATAGCGGGATAAGCAAGTGAATGCAGCATCATACTGATCAACTGTCATGTTGCCCTATTTCAAATTAATGAATTCTTGATCTCCTCTTTCAATAGCCATTTCAGTAATGTACTTCTCACGGAATTATTTAACAAATTCATCCCAAGTCCGTGGTACTGTCTCCGCCTCCCATCTAGATTTAACGGTGTGCCACCACTGCTTGGTATCTCCCTCGAGCAAAAATTCAGAACATGCAACCTACCTCGCATCAGAGTACTCGAGGCTTGTAAGAATCTTCTCTACTTTATTCAACCACTACTCAACTAGCATATCATCAGGCTCCCCGAAGAAACTAGACAAACCCCAATTCAGGAATTTCTCAAGATAGTTGCTACCACCACCCATTGCTCCAACTTGGTCCTGACCAAGATTACATGCAGGTGCATCATCTCCCTACCTCCATAATACCTCTGCAATATGGCCTATAGCAGTTGTTAACCGTGCATTAAGAGTTTGCTGATCTACTTCCTCTTCCCAGGAACATTCTGATTTCTGTTTTGTCGACGAGGCCCCATCTCAAGCAGCTAGAATGCAAAGTGTTATGACAGGTATATATGTAGTTTGCAAGTAAAGCACATAAGAAGAAGTTCAAATGAATCCACATAAAGTCACATATAAGATTAGAAGAGTATTCATATACAAGAAATATATATAAGTCACTTAATCATACTCTACATTCGAGACTTTTCACATTCCCATTTCCATGCTAGCATGTTCTTTACCAATTCAATTTCCACTTAGTCAATCAAAGAGTCGTTAATTCATGAATCACGCAATCACATAATAGACCTCTACCCACAGACTGAGAAACCTATCCCACCTCATGCATTCTATAGCTCTGATACCACCTAGATGTCACGCCCTGACCCAACCCCACGCTAAAGATTAAGTCCGGACCCGACAAACGGACAGAGTCTCCACTGTACCGTGGACATTTTGAAAACCTGTAAACATACAATTTAAGCCACAAAACAAAAAGAACATCATTTCTATTTAAAACTTAACTTCAAGGCCATCCGAGCCTTAAGCATTGCAAACAGTTTAAACACATACAAGCATGCATTCATAGGACAACTTCTTTACAAAACCATTTATCATGCCACTCCAAGATAGCATTTAAACATTCTTAGAAATTGAAAACAACCATACATCCGATCATTCACCCCCAAGCATGCAAAGTAGCTAGAAACAGAAATGTAAGTCATTACATGCCATAGTTCCATATTCTTTACTACAATCATATAGCTTTCAACTTACAACCACACAAATATGTACATAAGCACTTAGGCTACAAAATAGAACATAAAATAGAACAAACAAGATCTTCACTTATCAACAAGAACCATAATCCACCTTAAGCAAACAAACACTGCAACTAAGGCAACTAATCAGTCTGGACCTCTTGCTCTTCACCCTCAACCAAATCTAGCTAGGGTTCAACCTCAGCATCTCCTGAAACATGTTAGCGAGGTATGAGCAACCGAAATTGCCCAGTGAGTGATTAAGACTACCTGGGGCATGCAATGCAACAATTATAGTCGTTAAACAATAAAAGCAAGTAAGGGACATTTAAAATAGTAAGCAACCACACATATCAAAGGATACGATACACTTAACCCCAACACTCCAGAGTTCTTTTTTCTTCGATCACGAACCACGAGCCACGAACCACGATCAATGTGCCAACATAACCCTAATCACTCCAGTGGGTGTACTCCGGATGTACCCCAATAATCCTATGACCCAATACCCCCTGGCAATCTCCAGACCAGGCGAGTGAAGGACTAGGGCACATAGATCAAATATCCACTGGCAAGCCCGCTGCCGCCCAACCGATATTCAATACATACGCCTCTGAACTATGGTTGCGCAACTACTATGCAATGCACTTAACAATGGCAATACAATATCAATGATGAAAGCAATAACACATAGGAGGAACAACAAAGTAGGTTGTCCTCGAGATATTTAGAATAGAAGCATTAACATATAGCAACTAAACGAATTACAAAGGGTCATTTGCATAATTCACATAGAACTTTACCAAAAGCTCAAGAATAACTTAAAAATACATTTAAACACCCAAGGAACCCTTATATGGTCTTAGGAGCATGAGACAATCGAATCCTTACTTCAAACCTTTTGTAACTTTATTCATTTTCCTTCCAAACTCAAGTCATTGCTCTAGATTAGTAAGCGGCCTATTCCACACTTCTAATTAACCCATTAGGTACCTTTAGGGCCCTCGAAGTTACCCCGTTACCCTAGTTTAGCACAAAAGTCCCAATTTTTCCCTTATGACTTTGAACTACACATACCTCAACCGGGACTCAAACGAAGGTTAGCAAAGCTTATTTAGATCCTATATAGCCTAGAAATACCAAATGTGGAGGCTAATTTAACCCGGATTTACGATAACCCCGAAACCCCTTTCAAAAAGTTGGCTTTTTCATGCTTTTGTTAGGTTATGAGCAATTAAACCCTACAGGGCCTTTACACTACTTTCATTAGCACCTATAGCATCTATTTGGACCATTGAATCAAGCTAAAAGGTTCAATTTCACAAAATCCTAGATTTTGCATCACTATTCATGCCATACAATCAATGAGCAAATTCAACCGTTTAAAATACGAAACAATAGCATAAATGTGGTCTCTACTACTTGTATACAACATATATTATCATAGTTAAGCATTCTATAAGCATTTATTAGCAAATCCATCAAATCAAGAAAGTCGCAATATTTAGAAAATGAAAAAATAGACATGCAAATCCTTCACCTAATGCGTGTAGAAGCTCGGGGAAGGCTAGAAGACACTCTAAACTAGTTGTACCTAGCTTGAAAGGGCTTGGATTGAAGAATTGGTGAGCAAAATCTATTCCCTTCCTCCTATTGCAGCTGTCGGGTTTGCTTTGGCACTATTCAGCCTTTTTTTTGTTATATGATGAGTTATTATGTGTTGTGTTTTGAGTATATATTAAGTGGTGTTAAGTTTTGAGTGTGGTGTAGGTAATAATGTGAGTCAACTAGTTTAAATCAAGTCCATGGGTGCAAACAAATGTTAGCTAGCTAAAATATAAGGTTTAACTATGTAACACTATTCACTAGATTCCATAAAACATTTTCTAAGCGGATGCTCTCAACCCGAATTGTTCAAAAGCACATTTTTCTCATTCCAAAAACAATTAATATGATTTAAGAAAAATGCTAATTCAAGGTAATTAAATAGTTGAAAAATATAATGAATAGTAGCCACCTAAAGCAACAAGTAATGCACAGTAAAGATGCGCAATTAGTGGATGCAACAGTAAATGATGTACGGCTAAGTACTCGGGCGTCATATATCCTATTTTTCTGCCCAACATTTTCCAAATCTGAAATATGAGAAATGCAATCTACTATCTTAAACCTATTCAGCAGTTAATGATAAACATGATAAGAGAACCTTATACATAGTTTCTCAAATAAGTACTCTTATTGGAAATCGACTATTGATTGCTTCGGAGTATGTATTTAGAAGTAAGCTAAGAAAATTAAGTTCATGCAATTCTCAACTTTCAAATTATGCAAACAGATCGGACTTTGATATTCTTACCTACATTTGCAATCAAACTCTTGATTATGCCTTAACCCTTTAACATTTGTCAGAAATATAAAAGTACAACTTACAATATCTCTATATTGTGTTCAGTCTCCTTTGCTTTCTAGATATCTCATGTAGCGGGCTTTAAGGCCAACAATCCCCCGCCATTATGACTGAGGTTGCCAGGTTTCAAATGGACCCCTACGTGCCTTAATTACCTGAGATATCTAGGCTCGAAACCTTACACTATAGCACATATCCCAAATTACAATGTCTAGATAGTAGTGCTTAGAGATTTACAACATATTTACACCAAAAATTTATTCAACAATAAAGGTATGTACAACTCTTTTTCTTTTTTCTATTTTTTTCATTGTTTTCTTTGTTTTTCTTTTCTTTTTGTTTTTCTTCTTTTTTCTTGTTTTTTCAGAGTGTACATATAGACAGAGTAACATAACATATTGTACAGACATGGTATTAGGGTTCAAGTTTCAATCACAAGAAGTTCTCATAACAAACGGTAATCCTATCTCAGTCCTTTCATAATCACAGAGCTATCAATTGAAGAAAGGAAGAACAACTAGGTTTACTCATGAATACAGTACTCCAAAGTTTCTCTTACAAAGTTTTCTCAGAGTTTTTCACAATACATAGCTAACAAAACAGACTCTCAAATCATCTAAATCATCATTTTGAAACAGGTAAGGTAGCAAACTACTCTTCTCATGAACAAATATGGTGTATTTCTTGCATATTTTGAAAAAAAAATTCATGAAATGTACACACCCTCACACCAAAACTTTGTTTGTCCTCGAGCAAATAGCAATATAAAACAGTGAGAGTGTAATATGCAAGAAATAACATAATGACAAATCCTACACCCCCAAACCTATGGTTTGCTTACTTATCAGCGCATGTTGATCAGGTATAAAGGGAAATGTAGTAAGGATAGATATCACTTGATGTAAAGTATTTCTATGTTGATGTCAAAGCTTTTCTACTAACTTTTGCCAAAACATGTATCATTCTGCAATTAAAGATTAGTAGACAAAGCATTTTACAGATTATCACCAACATAGCAAAAATAATAGTTAATCTATACAAAATAGTATAAGGGAGGGGGGTCAAAAAAAATTACGGTCAAGGAAACTAACTAATACATAAAGCAAATAAATAAGCCACCCAGACCATTTAGACTATTTTATGGGGTTCTAGAGTTGATACTCCTACAAAGACTAGCTCTTCCAGAGGTTTCTGTGCTCATGACATCTAGTGTTTTCCTTCAGCACACTTAAGGCCAAAGCCAATTCCACAGGGTCAAGATTTATTACAGTGGGGTTTTACGTCACAGATGTTACATCTAGTGTATGCTCAAACTCCTAACTACCTTGTCAAGTAATATCCAATAGACCCAAACTACATTAAGCTAATGGAGTAGCTCACACTATAAGAAAGTTACACAATTAAGCTAACCGCACACAGAAACATATAGTGACCACTAGTAGACTAACACTGGTACCTCTATGAATGTTCCTTAGGACTAAAACCCAAACTACCTAAAGCTGGAGAAAGATTCACAAAGTACATGTAAATGACAGAAATTAAACAAATATTTACACAAAAGAGTACTAGGTTGCCTCCTAGTAGCACTAAGTTTAACATCTTCAGCTAGACACTGCCATCAGCTAGGAAGATTCCGTTTTATGGAAAGTATACAGGGTCCAAAAGTTCAACGGATTCAACTTCATGAGGGACCACCTTTGGATCGAAAGCATGCTTCAGTCTTTGTCCATTGACTATGAGAATACACCCATCTGTAGGATGTTTGATCACGATAACTCCGGAAGGATATGCTTTAAGCACTTCATAAGGACCATCTCACTTTGTTCTTAATTTTCCTGAGAAGAACTTTAGCCTAGAATTAAACAGCCTCACTTTATCAGAAGGAGAGAAAGTCTTTCTTAGAATAGACCTATCGTGAATCCTCTTCATTCTCTTTTTGTAGAGTTTGGCATTCTCATAAGCTTCGAAGTGAAGCTCTTCTAATTCACTCAACGCCAACTTCCTACCTTTACTTGCCTGTTGCAAGTCAAAGTTCAGGGCCTTAATAGCCCAATAGGCTTTATGCTCTAGTTCAATAGGAAGGTGGCAAGCTTTGCCGTATACCAATCTATACGGGGACATACCGATGGGAGTTTTGAAAGCAGTACGGTAGGCCCACAATGCGTCGTGCAGACGACTTGACCAATCTCTACAATCGGGCCTAACCGTTTTCTGAGGAATTGACTTGATTTCCCTATTTGACACATCCACTTGATCACTTGTTTGTGGGTGGTAGGGTGTTACTATCTTGTGGTAGACAAAGTATTTTCTTAATAAGGCTTCTAGTGTCCAGTGATGAAATGCTATCCTCCATCACTTATAAGTACACGTGGCACCCCGAATCGAGAAAATATGTTCTCTTTAATGAATTTGACCATGACTTTGTGGTCATTGGTTCGGGTTGCCATTGCTTCTACCCACTTGAACACATAGTCTATACCGACAAGAATATAAGTATAACCTGAGGAAAGAAGGAAATGGACCCATGAAGTCTATACCCCAAACATCGAATTTTTCACATATGAGGATGGTGTAAGGGGCATCATGTCCCTTTTTGAAATGGAGCCAGCTTGTTGACATTGTGAGAAATTTTTACACACTCACTGGGCATCCTTGAAAAGAGTGGGCTAGAAGAACCCACATTGAAGGACTTTGACAATTGTCCTTTTTCCTTCGAAATGTCTACCACATGCTTCAGAGTGGCAGAACTGGAGAACGCTATCAGTTTTGTCCTCAGGAATACATTTCCTAATGACTTGATCGGCACAAATCTTGAAAAGATAGGGATATTCCCAGATAAAGTACTTGACTTGTGCCATGAATCGATCCCTTTCCTGTTTTCCCTAATGAGTTGAAAACTCTTGGGCGGCCAGATTATTGACATAGTGGGCATACCACGAGGTCTTATGTGAGATGGCAAAAAGTTGTTCATTAGGGAACGTGTCTTTGAATGGCAAAGAGTCAATAGGAGAATCACGTACCAAACGTGATAGATGATCAGCAATAGAGTTCTCGCTTTCTTCCTTGTCCTTGATCTTAAGGTCGAACTCTTGAAGGATTAATAGCCAACGGATTATACGGGGCTTTGTATCCTTTTTAGTCAGTAAATATCACAAAGTCGCATGGTCCGTGTAGACTATTACTTTGGATCCTAGGATGTAAGATCTGAACTTATCCATGGAGAAGACTACAACTAGCAATTCATTTTCAGTGGTTGTGTAGTTCTTTTGAGCTTCATCTAAGGTTTTGCTAGCATAATATATCACAGTAGGCAGCTTGTCCTTATGCTAGCCTAATACAGCTCCCACTGCATAGTCTGATGCATCACATATTATCTCAAAGGGGAGACTGTAATCAGGAGATTGGATGATAGGAGCAGAGGATAACAAGGATTTGAGCTTCTCAAAAGCTTCCGAGCACTTATCATCAAAGTTGAATTCGGTATCGTGTACTAGGAGACTAGAGAAAGGTCGGGCTATATGGCTGAAGTCCTTGATGAAACGTCGATAGAAACCAGCATGACAAAGGAAAGATCAGATATCACGCACTGTCTTGGGTGCGGGTAGCTTTTCTATTAGCTCGACTTTGGTTGGGTCCACATGGATTCCATCCTGTGTAACAACATGACCCAGAACTATACCTTGCTTAACAATAAAAAGGCTTTTTTTCCCAACTTAGAACCAGGTTCATTTCAACACATTGGTCAAGCACTTGTGAAAGATGTGTAAGGCACTCGTCGAAGGTAGCTCCAAACATTGAGAAGTCATCTATGAAGACCTCTAGGAACTTTTCGATCATATTTGAGAAGAGAGCCATCACACATCTTTGAAACGTCGCAAGGGCGTTGCAAAGACCGAAAGGCATGCGCCTAAATGCAAAAGTCCCGTAAGGACAAGTGAATGTAGTCTTTTCTTGATCCTCAAGAAAGATTGGGATTTGATTGTATCCCGAATACCCGTCCAAAAAGTAGTAGTAGCCTTGTCCAACTACTCTATCAAGGACTTGGTCAAGGAAGGGTAAAAGGAAATGGTCTTTCCTTGTCTTGGAGTTGAGCTTTCTGTAATCAATGCATACACGCCACCCAGTAGTGGTTCGTGTAGAGATCAGCTCACCCTTGTCATTTGGGACCATTGTAATCCCAGATTTTTTAAGTACCACTTGTACCGGACTTACCCAAGAACTATAAAAAATTGGGTAGATAATACCCACATCAAGCAACTTAATGATCTCCTTGTGGACGACATCACCAATCTTTGGGTTTAGTCTCCTCTGAAATTCTCGAGAAGGAGTAACTCATTCCTCGAGATTAATTCGGTGCATACACACAGAGCGATCAATTCCTTTCAAGTCTGAAATTGTCCAACCTATCGTTTGGTTATGCGTACTAAGGACCTCTAAAAGTTTATCTTCATGCTCAAGAGTCAAATCCGAGGCAATAATGACATGCAGAGTTTCATCGGGTCCTAAGTAGGCATACTTAAGATGTTCGAGCAAAGTTTTGAGTTCCAACGCTGGTGGAGACTCAATTGTGGGGCAATCTAAAACTTCAAGGAAATAAGTTGTTACTTGATCGTCCTTATCTGGATCAACAACAACAGAAGCAGAGGCGACCATTTCAGGCGAAATGTCGCATTCAAACAATAGCCATTCAAGTTCGGCTATCTCTTCATCAGGAGACAAGAGTGATTGGGCAAACTCATCTATGCATGAGTCAATGGTATCAAAATAGAAGCATTCTTCTTCCTTATCTTGGTCTAACTTGTTGGCTGCGTCAACAACACTTAACTTCATTCTCATGTTCCCAAATATTAGTTCTATCATCCCCATCCTACAATAAATAACAGTATCAGCTGTTGCTAGGAAACGTCTGCCTAGTAAAACGGGAGTGGTATTCTTGTTATCAGGGCCTAAGTCCTTATCTAACACAATGAAATCCACTGGGAACAGAAATTCTCCTACTCTGATTATGACATCCTCTACAATACCTAGAGGTCTCCGCTCAGATCTATCTGCCAACTGGAGGGTTACATTTGTTGGTGTCAACTCTCCAAGACCTAGCCTTTGATAAACTGTATGTAGGATGAGGTTAACACTAGATCCTAAGTCTAGCAAGGCACTTTCTACCCGTTGGTCATTGATTAAACATAGAATGGTAAAAGCTCTTGGGTCACTACACTTCTGAGGCAACCTTCTAGTGCAGATGCTACTAACCTTTTCAGTAAGATGGACTGTCTTAGGAATTGAGGTAGTCCGTCTCTTTTTCACACACAAATCCTTCAGAAATTTGGCATAGGCAAGGATTTGTTGGATTACCTCTACTAAAGGCAGATTGATCTTAATATCTTTCAGATGCTCTAAGACTTTGAGCTGGTTAGGATTAACACTCGGCTTTGGACGGGACAGAGCTGTTGGGAAATGTACTTTGGATGAAGGTTCAACTAAAGGCTCTACCATTGGGTTTTCATTCCTACGGGAGTCATCAATATTGTTGCTTAAAACCTCGATCTCAGGCTCCTCTATCTCCTCAACAACATCCCTATTTTTATTTCTAACCTCTTTGTCTATCACTTTCCCACTCCTAAGGGTAGTTACAGCCTTAGCCTGTTCGTGGGCAGTCTCAGTTTGGACATTACTACATTATCCTCGTGGATTTTCCACGATCTGAGATGGGAGTTTACCCTCATCTCTCCTGCTTAAAGTTTGGGTCATCTGTCCAATTTGTCCCTCAAGTTTAGCAATAGACTGTTGCTGAACTTGGACCAATTGTAAGAGTTTATCAAACTTGTCATCAGATGATGACTATGCAGGAGGAAGAATGGGGAAATTATTCGGTTGTGTTTGGAACGGTTCTTTCTGAACTTGGTACAAACCAGGAGGGTTAGAGTTATGTGACCTTTGATATTGCTGTTGAGGGAAACGAGCCTCAAAGTTTCCTTGTTATTTTTGATATTGTTGTTGAGGAAACTAAGTCTCATGATTCCCTGGTCTCCACGAGAATGCGGGATTGTCTCGCCAGCCAGGATTATACGTGTTTGAATATGGATTATAATTCCTTGTATATCCTTGAGTGGCGAAGACTTGTTCTTGCATGAATTCAGGAAATTGTGAACTGATTGGACAGTCTAGAGTAAAGTGATCTACTGCAGAACATACAACACAAATTTTCATGATTTGGGGAGCTTGTTGTGAAGAAGTAGACCCTAGAGACATGAATTTTTCTAATTGAAGTGCTAAGGCATCTACTTTGTCGGTCAATTGGGTATTAGAGTTAGAGTTAACCTCATACAATGCCCTCTTTTGGGGGTTGTGGGTGCTTTTAGTTTCTCTATCTATAGCTGTGTTCTGAAGAGAATCTTCAGCTATATTCTCAATTCTACTCCAAGCTTCGTCTGTTGTGAGGTTATAGAAACCTCCATTACTCATTGCATTTACCATCATTTTCTGGTGAGGTGTAAGACCTTTAAAGAAATAATGCAAGAGTTCATGACGGGCAAACCCATGGTGAGGACACTGATTCCTAAGAACAACAAAACTCTCCCAAGCTTCATGAAAAGGCTCTAAGTCTGACTGCACGAATGACATGATATCTGTTCGCAGAGTAGTGGTTCTGGCCATTGGGAAGAACCTATGTAAGAATTTTCGAACAAGTTCATCCCAAGATGTAATAACTCCTGCATCTAAATGATTTAGCCATTGTTTGGCTTTTTCTTTCAAGGAAAACGGAAATAGATGCAGTTGAATGATCTCACGGCTCACATTAGGGATATGAAGCATAGAACATGCTTCCAAGAATTGTATGATATGAGCGTGAGGGCTTTCATTGTTCTTCCCATAAAAGGAAGGTAAATTTGAAATTGTCCCTATTTTTAGCCCAAAGTTAACATTGCCAAGAGCCGGTGGGGCTATGGCAAATTCAGGGTTATAATCACCCGGAGAGAAATATTGACGATGAGTCATTTGTGGGTCAACAGGTCAATTAACGGGCTGTTAATAGGTTGAGCTATAGGAAGAGGCGGTATATTATGGACATTTTCTTCTTGTTCCACCATTGGGACTTAGACTCTCCTTCGTGGAGGTTTTTGGGGCTCAGGATCAAACTAGGCGAGTTTCGGATTTAAGGAACAACGCCCGTGCATGCAAAGAAAAATAAAATAGAGCTAAGTCCTAGAAGTAGAGACAGAAAATAAACTAAGTATATTAACTAAATACAAAAAGTAAACTACGTACTTTAAATAAAGGCAGAAAGTAAACTAAGTACTTAAGTAAATACGAAAATTAAACTAATTACTTAAATTAAAGACATAAATAAGCTAAGTATATGTGCAAGCTATTTTAACAAAGCATAATATAAACAGTGTATGTGCAAGTATTATACAAACAATATACAAATTTAAAAACTAAATGCAAATTACTTTACAAGTAGAATTTATGCAATTTAACAAATATAAACAATAATTACAATACTTAAAACAAGTTCACAGATTAATTCAAAATCTAAACTAGACCATGCATTCCCCGACAACAGCGCCAAAAACTTGATGCATTCAAACGGTACGTTATAATTAGGTGCAAAATGACCAAGTTTTAATAACCTGCAAGTGCACGGATCTTTGTAGTGTAGTGTGCTATTTGTACGGAATCGTACCACAGGGAAGCGTGTTAGCAAGTTAGTGAAGTAGTGTGTAAAAGTGTTAAAGCGCTTAAGTGACAATTTGTACAGGATGTTTGATTATACTACAACTAAATTAAACTAAGTAAATATGAATACGAAGGGTAGTGATCTAGGGGTTGAATATGTAAATGAGTCAATTAATCTAGGCTCAGTATTCAAGATTATCTGATTTTATGCAAGGGTTAAGCTACAAGCATTTAACCTAGTCAATTAACTTAGCTTATTAAAATCTCGATCACTAACTCTGCTGTTGGTGTTGTGCCATCTACGAGAATTGGAGGCATAGTATGGAACTGTGAACTAAGGTCTACTTAAAAGCATTACCTTATAGTTCATGGTATAAAAGGTCTGTTTCGACTAAGCAATCAACTTCTCCTTACTTGGTCTAGAACTAAGGTCTACTTAAAAGCATTACCTATAGTTCATGGAATCTAAGGTTGCCAAGCTATTTTCGATTCTCTATTAAAGCATGGATACATGGCACGAAAGTAAAGCAATCATAACATCTACTTAAAAGCATTACGTTATGAAAGACAATATTTAATAGTAAAACAATCATATATCTACTGAAAAGCTTTACATATGAAAGACAATACTAAATTAAAACAAGCCATGTATTGCATTCAAAGCGTATAATATGAATCCGAGATTGTATATTAAAAGACTAACATTTACAATATTTTCTCCTAGATATCAATCTACTCAGACATAATTGAATACGAATTTTGTAAATAAAAGAGAGCCAAGAAAGGTTCCCCCGTATCGACGAACGTGTATTTCTGATCCTTAAAATTTGAGCAGAGGTCTAACGCAAAGTGGCTAATCGGGCGGAGCTAATTTCCCCAAAATAAGAACTACTAGGGATGAGTTTCCCCCGAATAAGAGCTTTTCTATTAAAACCTATTCGGGCAGAACCTTCTCGGATAATATCTACTTGGGTCGGACTTTCTCCTAATAGTTACTATTCAGGCAAAACTTTTCCGAATAAGAATTACCTAGGTGGGATTTCCCCCGTATCCTATTAATTAATTAAATACAACTACAACTAAAACTAAGTAGAATTAACTCAAAAATTGATTAAAAATAACCAAAGTCCAAAATTAATTAAATAATTCGGAGGGAGAGGGGTCTATTTATAGACAAAAATTTAGAGGCGAGCTCGAGCGCCAGTTTGGTCTTCAATGGCGGACATGCTGCCACGTGGCGCTTTTGGAAGTTTCCGCGTTGGGCGCTCGAGCGCCAGTTCGAGCGCGCCATCCTGCTCTATCATTGACTTCGCGATACGTGTTTTCTTCCGGAACATTGTGGATTTTTCTGCAGGGGCACTCGGGCGCCAGGAGGGCGCACTCGAGCGCCCTTTTGTTGACTTTCTGGGCTAGAATTTTGAATTTTGACCGACCTTTGACCGAGTGTTGACCGACCTTTGACCGAGTGTTGACCGAGGCGTTACCGGGCTATTTTCAGTGTTTCGAGTCTGATTACGCGCTAGTTTTGGCCAAATTCCGTCTCTAAGGACTCCATACTTCCATTGTTCTGCGTGTTTTTCCTAGTGTTCACTTTTTGACTTGCATTTGGATCGTTTCGGGTCATATTTCATTGTTTTGACCCTCAAAACGATAGAATTTGGCTAAAATCACGCTGTGCGCAAGGCAAAGTCTTGCATTTTGCTCAGAAGGCCATTTCTACCTGAAAAAGTGATGAGATTCGTCAAAAACGGATATTGGTCACTATTCAAGATCATACTACATTGCATCAAAAGTATAAAAGTGTTGCATTTATTCCTAAGTTAAGATGCAAATATAGTACAAAAACCAAGGTTTGAGTATGGCAAATACAGTCACATCAGCCTGTAGAAAAAACCCAATAAGAAAGTCAAAAGATAGCCCACTGTAAATACACCTCATGCAAAACTAAACACCGTAAGTAGACCTAAATCAAACTTTGTAAAAGCATGTAAAGAAGAATACCAAGGCCAATCGTTAAATGTGATCTTTCAATCACTAAGTCCCTACCGTAATCTACCTGTGAAATACCAAGTGTGGATTCCCTAAAGAATAAGACTGAGGAAAAGGCTCGAGCAGAAGCACCATATACCAAACTAAACTCCAAGGCCCCATCCTCGATCGCCAACTAAGAATACCATATTCATATACCAACAAGAAATTCCGAATAAGAATCCTATTGGCGCGATCACCACAGAAAAGTAGAATCCCAACTAGGTATACCGATAGACTACTACCAATAAAGACTAGAGCAAAGGTACAGTAGAGATTACCAATAAAAGACTGAGCTTGAATACAGTAGATATTACCATATAGAAGTCCGAGAAGAATCCCAAGAGAAATGCTAAGGAGGATGCCGTAGAAGAAATCCATGTAGATTCCTAAGCATAATATCATATAACAACTTAGTAAATATTCCAAGTAATAGTTCCATCGAGAAGTGCCAATAAGAAAATCCAATTGCGAGCTCCACATAATACTACAGGCAATGTAGAACAATAATTCCGTATAGAATCCCAAATATGAAACTTGCTAAAGAGTGCCAAGAAGAAAGTACCAAAAGACCACTCTATTAAGAACCATCATTAAAAACTCCAATAGAAGCCATTCATCTAAGACTGCGAAGCATAAAAGAATACCTTGAAGGAAATCCCAATAACTGAGCTCCGTCTATAAGTACCAACTCCCAAATAAAGGCTGATTAAATGCCTTTCATTTCTTGCCAATCCATACACCTTGAAAAGCCTGCTGCGAACCACTTTTATTCAGGGGAAGAAGATGACTGATGTAACACCCCGATCCCTCTAGAGACCGGCTGAGAGTTGTCTCAACAAGCTTTGATACCACTTGCAACACCCTGATCCCTCTCGAGACCGGAAGTTCGATTAATCAATATAATCACAACCCAATTCCAAACCCAGGCATAATATTTAGGAAAAACGGACGGAGTCTCCCCTGTTGCTAGGCAAAATTTTGTTAGTACATAAATGGACCAGTACCGTGTCCAAACATACAGACTCCTCAAGGCCATCCGAGCCCTGGTTCTTAGCAAGCGAACACAAAGAAATATATATTTCCAATTTAAAGGCTATCCTATCTCTTTTCATTTTTGACAAGTACATTCATGCTTTGCATTGAAACTAAACTAACCTATTACATAAGATAGGTTATCATACCACTCCAATTATCCAATTAAACTTAAATTACATTCCTTTTTATATTGATTATATACAACTCATAAAGAAACATCCTTACTACCCAGGCCACATAATCACATTGGCTCCCAAGGAAATAACAAGCACCACAAGTATGAACTTTCTTTCTAGCATTGCAATCCCTGAAATGTGGTGGTCAGGATTGAGTATACACAACACGTATACTTAGTGAGGGCGAAACAGATATCGAGGGAGATAGAAGAAGATCGTGCAATGAAAGCATAAACAGTTAAACATTATAACCAATAAAGAGATACGATCAATACAAGCATTACAATCAGTAAAGGAAACAATCAAGGAAAGCATTAACATAACCAATCAAAGCTATACCACACTTTGAAGGTCATGGTTCACTCACACGAGCAATGTACCATTTCACGAGTGATACATCAATCTCGAGCTTGATGTTAACAACGATGACAATAAGCGCGTATCCACCTTATAACTTCAACCGGGTATACTCCGGAAGTACCCCGACATATCTACGACCCAAATCTCCCAGGGCAGCACCCCTAGCAAGAATAGGAATAGGACACGGAGCTAGAGCAACCCAACCCCCGAGATTGCCTAGAGAGGCTTATCACCCATGCGCCTAACACAATGCAATGCCATACGAGATACAAGCAATAAATGAGCGAGGGCACCAAAGTGCAGATTAATATCAATATTCAATATAACAAGCACTTATGATCAATAATAGCAATCAATTAACATGTCAAGCATGATTGCCATTAATAGCAACAAGAATGCCAATTAAACAAGCAATAGCAGTTCAAACATGAAAAACAACAAATAATACTATTTAATCTCCAACTTCCAAAGGCAATTACGATCAAACGAGCTACGGGATTAGGAAACTGATTTCACTATCCTTATCCAGGTACTACCAGGCATGTTTCTATGGCACGAAACCTCACATTTTCAACCGAAGCTCGAAAGTCTACGTACTACGTTTGAACTACAACTATACTAACTGGACACTCAATCAACGCCACAACAGCGCCAAAAGTACTTCTATGCCCTCATTAGCCAAACCCCCAACTCAATTCGAACATGGTCAACACTTGGTCAAACGGCCCCTTTACGTTTCATTGTCTAATTTCTAATTTTAACAAAGTGGATTTCATTTTTATTGCACATTTAATCTTTCTAACATTAATGACACCTAACCAAATCAAGAAAAAGCGTTATGGATCAAAAATCTGAAAATCGAGGATTTTACTATTCTAAAAGACTATTCATTATTCTTCCCTGATTTAATTTGCGTTTCTAGCCATAAAAATTGCTAAATAACTAATAAGCAATGCTCTACGATCCCTAAGGAGGCAATTCCAAGCAATAACATGCATTATAACGCAATAAATATCAAATCTAAGAATTTGAAACAAAAATCAAATTTCATTAAATATGCGCAAAAACGTGAAAACCCTCACCTTAGTCACTCCTAGATGCTAGAAAGATGACGATGAATGGCTCGAAAATGATCCTAAGCAAGCTCACGCGTAGATTGGTTGAATTGGTTTGAGAAATTTTCTTTTCTTTTCCTTTCTTGGCCTCTCAGCTTTGCCCCTTTGGTTTTGCTTGTTTTTGTGTTTTATTTGCATAAAATATAACTTAAAAGATGACAAAGAAAAAAGAGTCAAAGGGTCAATGGTCTTTAGCTTGGTCAAAGCTAGTTGTTTAGTTTGCAATTTAGTTTAAAATCAAGCCAATAATGAAATTCTAATATAAACCAACTAAACTAAAAATACTAAATCCACTATTCACTAAGGACTAAAAACAATTCAATATCTTTTATTTTCGATGCGCTACGCACGAACGATTTCTATAAAAATGATAAGTAATGTTTGAAAAATATAATTTTTGAAAGATAAAATAGTTTAAAATTCACTCCGTGCTCAGAGCTACTTTTTCCATTTAGTTGAAAATAAAGTCAATAAATGCAAGAAAACAAAAATAATATTATAAATAATAAAAGTAGTAAATAATCATTTCAAATAATCAATTTAGCTATTATTTCAATATTTTCGAAGTAGTATGAATATAATGCTAAAATGGATGATTTAACTACAATAAACACTTAATTGAGCTACTTGTAACTTAGTAAATATATATATAATGTAAACAACCAAGCAAAAGCCAAAAGCCACTGCGCAAAAAAAAAAAAAAATAGTACCGTCTCATTTTTCCTTTGGTTTTGGGCCCACTAACGTTTTTTTTTCCCTTTGTCCTTGTTTCAGCTATGATTCACCAAACCACCAAATCAATTGTTTGTGGCACGATGTTGCTGACTAGACTTAATATTACAAAAGAAAAAGACTAAAGCTTAACTAAGTCAAAACAAAACCAAAGCTAATACTCAAGGTCTCACGGTTGACTTTTCTTTTTCTTTTTTTCCTTTTTAATCTATGTTGTAGTTAACTAATATAAGAAATGGACTAAAAAGTCAAAGGCACTAAAAGCCCTACCAATCGGGTTTGGCTATTAATAAATTAAATATTATTCTAACCGCAAATTAAAATCTTGAACTGGCCCCTAAACAATTACAATTAATTCTACCCTCTCAAATATGCTATGCACATAAAGATTGCATTGAACGAATTCACAGAATAATTCACGTAAGACAAATATAAAAATAGATAAAATAAATAAAATAAAATAAAATAAAAAGAAACTCAATTCCGAGCTTGGGAAATATTAGTCAATTAAGTATAGGCAAAATAAATGCTCATAATAAAAATTAATAAAATAATTATTTCAGGTAACTCATTTAGATATAAATTAAATAACTGGACTTATTAAAAATAATAAAATGGTTCGATCAGCTCTGGGATAGCTAAATAAATATAGTTATTAAAAATAATAATCTAGATCATTCAGGTCCGAGTCCTGGCTTCCCGTTCGAATAGTGACAAACTAATTCCA
Source organism: Ehretia macrophylla (assembly GCA_037974665.1). NCBI lineage: Eukaryota > Viridiplantae > Streptophyta > Magnoliopsida > Boraginales > Ehretiaceae > Ehretia > Ehretia macrophylla. Next base: position 56,436,214 of record CM075781.1, read on the forward strand.
AAGGAAAATAGAATAAATTTAAGTAACTAAAATAATAAGGTATATGCCCCGGGCAAATCAGTTAATTATAAATTAACTAAAAGTAAATAGTTATTAATGCACGTTTCTAAAAAATAATGCAAAGTATTATAACAAATAAATGTAAATGAATATTATAAATGCATTGATGGGCTCGGGTATTACACATACTACGCCGGACATCCTAGGGATGTCAGTGATCTTTTGTCTACCATGGTTGTTTGTATTCCACTCTTGCTTGGGGGAACTAGATTTTCCTAGAGAGTTGGTCGTAGGCTCGAGTATTATCCGGAATACTCTATTGGGTGAGATAAAGAAGGAGATGTTGAACATCTCAGACCACCAGTTACCGCTTGAAATTGATTCGATTGGAAAGAGTAAGCTATTCCTTATTCAGTATATGATATATATCTTGTATATGTATACTTAAATTGATTCTTGATTGCAGTTATTGCTTGCATTGCATACAAAGTTTTCCAAATGGTTTTCGAACAAGAAAATGTATTCGAAAACCCTTCCTAGATTTCCCCCCTCGCTGACCTTTGGTACCGGATAAGCTAACCCTCTTTGTTTCCCCCTTTCAGCCAATGAAGAGGAATTTGTACAATACTATGAGGGTAATCTTTATAATCTTGAATAGGAAGTTTGTGAAGCCCCGCACGAAACCCCATATACATAAAATATCATTTAATATGTATTTATAGAATTTAACGTACATTTGTATCTTCTTATTTGCATTCACGAGCTTTTGAGTACATTTACATGATTTTATGAACATTTATATCGTTTTACTTGCACATGCCTCGTTTAACGTGCATTTAAATTCAATTACATGTCTTTGAGTAATTTAGATAATGTAGATAATAATTAAATTGCTTTACATGTTATTATATTGATTTATGTGCGGTTATCTTGGATTACGTGTATTTGCATCGTTTTATATGCACTTGTATTGGTTAACGTGCAATTTTGTAATTTAGCTATCGTAGGACTTAATTAATTATTACTAAGTCAAGAGAAGCAACTAAATACTTAGAAGACAACTAGAATGGCATGCAATAAATAACCTTTAGTTGGAAGGGCATGGTGGTCTTTTGGAGCTTTAGATATTTGTCTACCTAGTAAATACACAAAAAACACACATTATACCACACACACACACAAAAACACAGCAACATACACACACACTACACTACACGATTTGAAGAGGAGTAGAAGAAGAGAAGAGAGAAAAGAAGAATGGAAGAAGAAGGAAGGAAAGAAGAGTGATCCTAAGCCAATTTTAACCATTCTTCTTGCATTTCCAGCTTCTTCAAGTGCCTATCTTGCTTTCCATTTTGAGATCTAAGGTGAGGATTCTTTCAAAATAGATATTTATGAGATATAAATGCATATATATGGATGAAAAGTGGTTGAATCTTATTTGTTGAAGATTTGAACCAAAGTTCCCATTCTTGTTGGTTGAAGCCTCTTGGATGAAATTGTTTATATCTAACTATGAATGTAAGCTTGTTGGATGTATATTTAGGTTGCTAGAGGTTGCTAGAATGTATAGTAGATGTTCTTGATGATTTGGAAGCTAAACATATAAGAATTCTCAGAATAGTTTTTTGGACAGATTTGTGTAGTGAGAAATTTTAGCCCCTTTTTATGGATGGATGATTTTAGAAAACATTGGAAAAATTTTAAAGTATAGTAGACTCATAGAGGAACATTTTTTATGTTGGACAAAACCTGAGGAAAAATCGTTTTCATGCTAAAAAACATACGAGACAGTAGGTTACAGGATTTTTGTTAAATCTGACAACCCACTGCCTTAAGTTTCTTTAGTGCATTAAAAATAATAAACGACCTCTGAATCAAACAAAACTTTCACAGTAGCTATATTAGGCAGTTAGAAACAAGTTTCATGTTTTATAAAATGTTAGATTCCATCGTTTTAAATATTTGAATTTTCCATTTTTAAAATAACTCTAGAATAGCCTTCAATCTCGATAGTCAAGACAAAGATACATTAAATTGGTTATAACTCTGTCAATTTAGATCGTATTTGAGCTTTTCTTGATTCCAGATTTATCTACACTCGAAGAGCTTTAATTCTATACTGAAAACAGAGTAGTTGAAGTTTGAAAATGTAGGGAACTTAACTATTTAAGTTAGGCTAATGTAGAAGCGTTAAAGTTGTTTCATAGTTTCGTTCGTGTTTGCATTTTATTGCCATTTTGAGTGGTTTTAAGGTGTCTTTACACCCTCATTAAGTATATGACTAAGTTGTCCACTCCTAAATGTATTAGTTGCTCAATTAAGGTGTACATTTAATTCATGATCCCATATGCAATACATTCTAGTATATACATGTTTGGTTTACTACATGATCATTATGCTAGCTTGACGGAGGCAACCTACTTTGTTGTCCTCCAAATATGTTCTTGTTCGATTAGTGCCCATTCTCACTTGGTGTGTTTCCTCGGAGAGTTGGGACGTATTTTTTCAATTGCTAAATAATGCAAGCAGTCTTGTGAACCCCACGGTAGAAATTCCGATTTCCCTGGGCGACATTGGGTTGTCGGGTATAAGTCTCGGCTACCATGGTTTTGGGTTGCCTCTGGAGTGCCCATTCTTAATTGGTGTGATGAAGATGATTTGACAAGAAAGTTCGAGACTGGCAATCTCCAACAACTATTCAAGCAAGCTATATCCTTTTTATCTACTCTCGCTTAGTACAATCCTTGGATAGTAGAATTGAGTATTTGTTTTGATGTTATTGTCATATATGACGTTCACTTATTAGTTTTTTTTTTATCTATTCTCGCTTGGTACAACCCTTGGAGAGAAGAAATGCTTGATTAATACGTTGTTTAATTCATTTTTTGTATACTTGTCATCCATGTTATTCTTGTTGCATATCACGGTTTTAGAAAGAAGTTTGCGAAAAGATAAAAACCTTGCGAAAATCCTCTATTTCCATCTTCATTGAGTTATGTACAGGATTAGCTCACCCCTCTTTTGACAATTTCAGGTGAGGATTAGCTGGGCAGGCCCTTTTATGGATAAAAAGCTTATTGACGTGTTGAGTTGGATTTCTGCTTTACTTGATCTGCTAGGCATGTTATTTATTTGATGTAATGTGTTAATCTTGTGGACTCTTAACTATGTACTAACTTGATACATTACTCTTTCGAGGCCTAGTTGTAGTAGTTGGACCTGTATAAAGTAACTTAATGAACCCAGGTCTTGTAATTGGTACTTGGTGGATGTATTATATTCTATTAGTGACAAAGTTTGTATAATGCGTGTTACTAGAATTGGTGTAATAAATAGTTTGATATTTTGATTTATGGTAATAGTGCTCGTGCTATTGTTTCGTGCCTTAGCGGACTTAGGAAGAGTGATCTTCTAAAGCCTATGGCATCATGCCCCAGAACGCTTGAGGATTCATAAGCTTAAATTTTAATTCTTTGTCAATATTATGGTATCAGAGACCGTTTTAGCAATTAAGAGAAAAAATAGGGTTGTGGCAAAGTTCCCGATGCATGATATGAACCTATTCTGGGTGTATGGTTGATGTTATGACTTGAAGAAATATATATTGTATATACCATTTTGTATTAATAGGTGATTTTACTCATCAGTAACTTGTATAAATGAACTAACTTAGCCATTGGTTGTATTGGTTGCGTTTGGTTGAGAAGTTAGCTTAATGATGTAGTTAACAGTTATACAGGTGATATACGTAGCCGGTTTTGTTTTTGGGCACTTGGCTACGTGTTAGTAGATAGGAACTAATCTGGATGTTGTTAAAACCTTCTCTTAATGCAAGTATCAGATGTATATTTTCATATTGATTTTCAATTGATTATATCATATTGGTGGATGAATGAACTATGTTGGAGTTTTGAATTGTGATGTTGAGGAGGAGGATAGGGAGAAGTATATTATGGCTTTTCTGTTTGCAGGTTGAAGAAAAAGAAAACTGTTTTGTCCACATTACAACCTTTATGCTGTTCAATTTCGTGGAAACTAATAATAAGATGAAAATTTGACTAAGTACGGATTGGCAATTGAACAAACTGTCGCCCTCGGACTTAGTCCTACGCAGGGTTGGGTTTGGGGCGTGACACCTTTAGTGGTATCAGAGCTTAGCCAGTTGGTTAGGCGTAGTTAGGTTTAGAACCTCAAGTAAGTGGGTAGAAAGTCTTGATGTGAATGGGTAAAACTTTTATTATTCTATGTGTATAGGTGACTTATGTGCTATGTGTGAATCTTATGAGAATAATGTCACGCCCCAACATGACCCTACTAATGATCAGTCAGGACGCGATGAAATTTGGGTATTATAATATCTATAATATGGACAACAAAACCATACACTGGTTCACTCCAAACACTTCACAACCAACCACAACTCCAACAACAGCTTCAACAACAAACCAAACAACCAACAACTTTCATAAACCAACCAACCAAAAAGCCGTTCTCCCCGTGCACCAATCACAAACCCTACCCATGCACCAAATGCTTTCCAAGTATACACTAACCTAGACCCACACCCCATGAACATCCTCCGATCATGTAGGATAGGGGATAACACATGATAGTAGCCAATGCAACCCGGCAAGTCCAATGCCGCCCGAGGTGACACAACACTATCATGACTCACAACAGAAAACACTTTACACTTAACATTTCGAGAGAACAACAACGTAGGTTGTTTCCCGACACTTCAACAATCAACAACTCAACATTTACAAAACAACTAAGACACTTAAGTTATATGACAAAGTAGGCCATCCAAACTCAACACACATTTCAACACACATTCAAACCCGAGCCTACTTAACACCAACCCACATTTCAACCTCCCAAACAACACCAAACAACCAAATACAATACTTAGCCAATTCAAAGAAAGACAGCCCAAACTTCTAAATCACATAACTTACAATATAGAAATCAAACAACCCCCGAACCTTTTCCTACCACCCAACCACTCAAGCAAACATATAACCCTCTCGAAAACCAACCAAAAGACATCTAAAACAAGCCCAACAAGTCTAATTTCGCAATGCACTCAAGGCTGAAATTTTGGACTTCTAAACCAACATTCAAATCAAAATTTTGGCATTACAACATTACCACACAATAATTAACAAGTCTATGAAGAAATTACAAACCTAAAACAACTACTACAACAACAATTATTCAAGAATTTAGCCAAATTATCAAAATAATACATGGAAAATAAAAATTCAACTTCATGCTATTTAAATTGGCTATAATTACACTAAGTTGGTCTACAATACCTAACCAACAACAAGCTTAAGTAAATTTAGCAAAATAACAACTATATATGCAACAATAAAAATTTGACATAAACTTTAAAAGTAGGATCTAGTTTTTACCTCACCTTTGATGCAAAGAAAGTTTGGAAATAGGTAGAATGCAAGCCCAACAAGCAAAATCAAGCTTGGAATGAAAAGATTTGGCCTTGAATTGAAGTTTTTCTTTGAAAACCTTGAAAATGTTCTTCTTCTTCCTCCTCCAAGGGTCATGGTTTTATATGTGTTTTTATGGTGTTTTGGCTGATTTTGGTGTATATATTAAGTTAAATGAAAAGTCAAAGCAAGATATCAAGTCAAAGTTGGCTAAAAATGATTTTAAATGACAAAACATTAAGTTATCCTTTGTTTTTGTTCTATTTTCAAACATGCCATCTAGGATTATTTAAGATGATAAAATATTTATTTATAATATATACTTGGTCAACAAAATTCAACGCAATAGTCAATTTTAGCATAAATCACTATTTATCTAAAAAAATGTTACTTTTTTGCACGAAAAGTCTACTTTAAATTCCTAATTTGTTTCAAAAATAAATTTTATTAAATCACTGGTCAATTAATAATGGAGAACTAGTTTTTAAAATGTTTAAAAGAGCAGTTTCAAAAATTTAGCGGAAGTGTCCTCAAATGTTATTTAAAGGCACTTCAAATGAAATTTTCTCTAAAAATCTTTATGAAAGTTTTATGAATGCACATTTCATCTAAGATCGTTTAGTAGCACATATATATACATAAATATTAATTCTAATAGCATTTAAACAGGTGAAAACACATAATTACAAATAAGGGCAAATTCGGGGTCTCATAAATAACGTGCCTTGGGTTGTTATATAGTTTTGTAAGTTAGTTATATGTTAGATATACATTACCTATCTTCTCTAACACTTGCATAACATATAACGATGAGTGTGTTTATGTGCATATAGTTACCGAGATCACCTCGTGGGCGTGATGCAGTTTGGGTCATTGTGGATAGACTGACAAAGACAGCTCACTTCATTGCAATGAACAAAAAGGATAGTCTCAAGAGAGTAGCTGAATTGTATGTGAGTAACATTGTGAAATTATATGGTGTGGCAGCTAGCATCGTATTTGATAGAGATCCAACGTTAACATCTTAATTATGGCAGAAATTGTAAAAAGCCTTGGGAACGAAGTTGAAATTCAATACAGCGTACCACCTTCAGACTGATGGACAATCGGAGAGAACCATCCAGATTATGGAGGACATGTTAAGGGCATGTGTATTGGATTTTGAGGTACTTGGGAGAAGTATTTTCCTTTGGCAGAATTTGCTTTTAATAACAGTTATCAGGCAACAATTGGCATGACACCATAAGAGGCTTTATATGGATGGAAGTGTAGGTCACCATTGGATTGGGACGAGGTTGGTGAGATGAAGACAGTTGATCTTACATTGTTGCCGGAATTGATGGAAAAGATTGAGAATGTGCAATTGATTAAGAAAAGAATGCTCACGACCTAAAGCAGACAAAAGAGTTATGCGGATAAGCGGAGATAAGTTTTAGAATTTGTAGTTAGAGATTGGTGTTCTTAAAGTTATCGCCCCAAAGAGTATTGATTAGACATGGAAAAGGTGGGAAGTTAAACCCTAGGTATATTAGGCCATTAAGTTGTGGATAGAGTCAGCAAGTTGACCTATCGGTTAGATCTACCCTCGAATCTCTCTAACATTCATGATGTGTTTCATGTCTCGAGGTTAAGGAAGTACCATCCTGACCCCTCTCACGTTCTAGAACCGAAATCGTTGCAACTTCGGGATAATTTGTCATACGAAGAAAAACTCATCCGGATCTTGGATGAGTAAGACCAGGAGTTGCGCAACCAGAGTATTCACATGGTAAAGGTACTTTGGAATAATCATGGTATAAAGGGAGCAACTTGGGAAAGATGTGACCAAATGGAATAACAATATCCCGATTTGTTTGAGAGATAATAAGGAAATTGTGAGGGCGCAATTCTTTTAAGAGGGAGAAGATGTAAGGCCCGACATGAGACCTCATGTGCATATGGATCATATCATACATAATTAAATCATTTTATGAGCATTTACCTTGTTTGAAGTGCATTTATATCGTTTTATTTCCGTTTGCATCGTTTTACATGCATTTGCATTGTCTAGCGTGCATGTGGGTTTTTTAAATAACGTAGGCAATAATTAAAATCTACTACGTTGCATTAGCAAACTAAATAGTAGAATTAGAACTAGAATGGCATGCTAGTAAATAAGCTTTAAGTTAGAGGGGCAACTTAGTCTTTTGGAAGCTTAGGATATTTGTCTACCAAACAAATACATTCAATGCACATATCACCACACACATACAAAAAGAAAGCAAAAGAAGAGAAGAAGAAGGAGAAGAAGAAGCATCTCAAGCCACTCTTGAGCATATCCTTGAATTTTCTAAGCTTTCTTCAAGGTTATTCTAGCTCATTTGCTTCTAGAACTCAAAGACAAAGGTGATGGATTCTTTCAAAATCTTTATTAAAGCTCATTCAAGATTATTTGATATACATTTAGTGTCAATCTTGCTTATAGTGCTCATATACAAGCTTGATGTGAAGATTGGGTACTTTTGTGTGTTGTGGACCTAAGGTTTTGGCTAACTTATGTTGGATGACCTTGAGGAGTTGTTTGATGAACTACATATTGTTCTTGTGTGTGTTGGAGTGTATATAACTTATATGTAAGGTTGAAATTTGGAGGCCAAGCACATTAGGACTTAGATGGTGTTCTTGGTGAATTTATGTTTGAAGAATGTTTATAGCATGCTGAGTTGTGATTTTGAAGTTATGAAATAGTATAACTTGTTTGTGGTGCAATGGCCAAGAGTTAAACTCAAATGGAATAGCAAAAGAAGCTGAAAAATAAAATTTCGTTCATTGTGTTGATAGATCCGAGCGACTAAAATCGACCGGATAGTCACCCGGATGGTCGCCCGAATCACTTGTTAACCTACTGTTGGACGACTAAAGTCGACTGGATGGTTACCTGGACCAGTCACCCGAATGGTCATATTTTTGCCCATTTTGTGTTATTTTCAATTGCTATCAATTGCATGATAATATGGGACCAAGTTGTATGTTAATATGAGCTTAATTGAGGATGATTACAATCTTTTGTGTCATGGTACATGATAAATGAGCTTACATGCAAGATGTTTGTATACTTACTTGCCACATCATAGATATTACTGTTGTGATGGAAGCAACCTACTTTGTTGCTATCATAGTCCCTCTCTCGCTTGGTGTCTTTCCTTGGAAAGTTAGGTATTATATATATATATATATATATATATATATATATATATATATATATATATATATTTATCAAGGTTGCAACCTTCTAAAGGCCTGAGTGTGATCAATGGACACTAGCCAGCACCACCATGGACCTATTCTTATCTTTGAGGGGAATATCTGGAACCCTCGGTTGTTGGCAGAGTTTGACCTGTTTTCTTTGAGGACTTGATCCTCGGTTGTGGTGTCAGGTTATCATTACTAGATTCGAGGCAGAAGCCGTCATTATTAGCAGTCACAGTATCCTTTTACAATGAGTATATCAATTTATACTCTTATTGAATATTCAGGTTATATCTTGTTCACTCACATGTGCATTCTTATGTGCATGGCATGATTTATCGAACTGATTACAAAAAGATAAAACTTTTGTGAAAACTCCCTTCCCCTTATCCCTCATTGAGCTAGTTGTAGCTCACCCTTTTCTCTACCATTTCAGGAGAGGTTGAGCAGGAGCAGGCCCCTCAAGTTATAGGAGAAACTCCTTGGTGTGACATCGAGGATTTCTGTCTTATGTGATTCCGCTTGTTGATATAATTTGAAGAATACTTGATGTATTAACCTATTCTTTTTGACAACTATGATGTAACTAAATACTTATATTCTTTTTGAGACCTATAAACCTGAATGTTGGTTAGACACTATGTTTGGACAGGTGATTCGAGGTCTTGTATATATGGAACAGGTTGTGGTTACCTTGTAAGGCTGATGACATTGGCAAACTTTTGAACTTTAATGGATGTATAGGTTGTTACGCTTCCAATTTACGGGTTTTAGCATTACGAACGTAACGTTCTGGCCTTAGCCTTTGCAGGTGTCCAGGTTGGGGCATGACACTGAGGACCCTGTCCCGGCTGAGAGCTAACTAAGCTCTGATAGCATTTGTAACACCCCGATCCCTTACGATACTAGAGCCCCAATCCAAATCCTAAGGTCACGAAAAACGAGGGAAAACGGACATAGTTTTCCTTGTTTCTAGGACTAACCACATACCTGCACTCAGAAGAAATAACTATAACAACAGTACACAACTTTCATATACATCCACAACTTCATTAAACATAACCTCCCCAAATCTCTAAGCCCATCTGAGCCTTTCTATTATGACAAAATAAAGCATACAAGCATGCATTCTCATTAACTATTGAAATACTATAATCATGATTTCGATTATCATACCACTCTAATCTTATCTATTTTACTTTCTTAGATATTAAGTCTTCCAACCAACCTTAACTCAAACCATACAAGCATGCAAGCTATCTAGTCAAAGAGTAAAACATTAAGAGTCATTACAAACCACTATCACTAGGTGAGCCTGTCACGCCCCAACTCGACCCCTCCTTTAATCAGTCAGGACGCAACGGAATTTTGGCAGTATAACGACAGTAAATAGGACTCCGAGGCTCTAAACCAACCTCAACAGAACATCATACATCAAACAACTCGTCAATAAAATGACAACATACATCATAACCATATTATACAATAATCATCCCTCGTTATACGCCTCCGTTCCAACATAATACATAAACCTTAATATACATTACAAAAACTCGTTGAGCCAATCTAGCAACCTAATCACAAACAAAAGGAAGGCTACTAAGACTGCATCAACTAATTCATTATCTTTTCAACATCTTTTTACATTATGAGCTACAAAGCATATAAAAGTCGACTAAGTTAATTTACAAGATAATAAAACATGTACGACATCACAGATAAGACTCTAGAACATAGGACTCATCCACGTAAGGCACGTTTTCCACATTCTCCTCTTCAGGAGGCACGTACCCATAATCCTGCGATAGTACACCTGTACGCATGCAATAATAGAGAGTGAGCTTATATAAATAAGCCCAGTGAGGATCCGATAGATCTCGAGCAAGGTCTACTAAACTCCTTGGAATAATCCTTTGAGTCAGTAAACACACAATGAACATCAATAATCATTATAAATGCTATAATAGTAATAACTGTAAACACACAATAAGGATACGATACATTTGCTGATGAAGCCCCATACACCAATTCCATGCTCAACAACTCCTCCAAACTCAATGACACAATCCTGAGGTACCTTGACCTAGACCCACACCCCATGGCCTCTCCGCCCATGCGAGATAGGGAGTAGCCATGATAACTGTGCCCGCAACCCAGGATGCCTCCCGAGGTGACACAACATTATCAAAGCTCACAACAATGAGACTCAACATAAATAAACCGAGAGATCAGCAACAAAAGTGCCCGATTCCCGTAATCAATAATCAATAAATAAACTGGGAGATCAGCAACAAAAGTGCCCGATTCCCATACTCAATAATAAATAAATAAACAGGGAGATCAGCAACAAAAGTGCCCGATTCCCATAATCAATAATCAATCAATAATTTGGGAGATCAGCAACAAAAGTGCCCGATTCCCGTACTCAATAATAAATAAATAAACAGGGAGATCAGCAACAAAAGTGCCCGATTCCCATAATCAATAATCAATCAATAATCTGGGAGATCAGCAACAAAAGTGCCCGATTCCCGTACTCAATAATAAATAAATAAACAGGGAGATCAGCAACAAAAGTGCCCGATTCCCATAATCAATAATCAATCAATAATCTGGGAGATCAGCAACAAAAGTGCCCGATTCCCGTACTCAATAATCAATAAATAAACTGGGAGATCAACAACAAAAGTGCCCGATTCCCATACTCAATAATAATCAATATAACATCAATATAACATCAATATTTAATTAAACAACAAACAACTAAGTTAGATGAAAAAGTAGGCCATCCAACTTAACATGCATGAAACACGTAATCTAACCCTAGTCTAACCATTAACAACTCACAATTTAATCACTCAAATACCACCCAATCATCTAAAGGCTCAATTCAACAATTTAAAGAAAGACAACCTAAACTTCAAATAATCATATCTTACATTTTACTAATCCAAACAACTCCAAATCAGTTTCAAACACTCACCCGTTCAATCAACTACATTAGCCCCCTCGGAAACAAACCAAAACACATCCAAATTTTGCCCAATAACCCTAAAACCCTAGTGTATCATGGCTGAAATTTCCGAATTTTGGCACGGACATCACAATCGAAAATTCGGCATTACAACGGCGCTACCACGTAATTATCAATCTTTTAGAAATCGACGGCAATCGATTCCGATCAACACAACTCAAAATATTCAACATTTAACAAATTAATCAACTTTAAATACCCGAAAAATAATAAATATGCTACATCCGTTCAAATCTCGTAGTATTGCATATAAATGATCCCTAGCATGCATGGAGCAATAATCTAACATCAGATTAACATTCTAACGGTTCAATAATTAATTATACGCAAAAACATAAAAATGACATTTTGAGATCTAGAATTTTTCTCTCACCTTTGATCCGAAGTAAAGCTAGGAATGCGTGCAATGGGTGCCCAACAAGCGGAATCTAGCTCGGTTTGAAAAGATTCGGACTTTAAATGAGTTTTCTAAGGCAAAATTGCTTTGAAAAATAAAATGAAAAACTCTCAAAATGGCCAAAGAAACTCACGGCTGCAATGTATGTGTTTTTGTGGTGTTTGCTTTGTTTTTAGTGTGTGTAGAGATTTATATGCATAAGTCAACAAAATGGAAAAAGTCAAAGTTGAAACTTAAGTATTATTTGTGTGTTTTCTTGACTTTAAATGCATTTTCTTGATCACCAAAGTTCAAAACAATTATGCAACACCCAAGATAGCTCAAGTAGGTTAATTTTAGGTGACAAGAAGTTTTACAATCAAACAATTTCACCCGAGTCGGCTTAAAATGCGATTTTTGCAAAAGAAGGTGAAAAGTCATATTATTTATTTTCAAATGTCTTTTGAATACACAATTAATCTAAAATCATTTAATACCACATATAAATACATTTATATTAATATATACTAGGTCAATGAAAGTCAATGCAAGAATCGGGTTTAGAAGAAATCACTATTTGGCTCAAAAACGTTATTTTTCGCCCGAAAAATCTATTTAAATTACTATTCTATTTCAGAATCAATTTTAATCAAACATGGGTCTATTAATAATAGAGGACTAGTTTTTAAGACGTTTAAAACACCCCTGTAAAAATTTTAGCGGACAGGTGTTCAAAAGTACTATTCACCAAAACCGACGATAAAATTTCTGATTCTGTTTTTGATGAAAATTTCATGAATGCACATTTAGCACGTATTAGGAGTATTGACATCAAAATTATAACATTCTAGGTCATATAGCACATAAACAGGTCAAATGCACGCAAAACAAGATAAAACACGTAAATCGAGTTAAAGCAGAAAAGTGGGGTTTCACAGAGCCTTTCTTAGTTACATTCATTACAATGAATTAATATAAACTAGGTACACAAGCCTCAAAAGAATACATATCATACACAAAATTTTACATAAAAGAAACCAACTGAAGCTAAGTCATGCACTCAATGAAACTCTTGAACTTTCTTCTCCTCAGTCTTTGAAGGCACCAAACCTGAAATGGTTATAAAGAAGGAGTGAGCAAAAAATGTTGCTCAGTGAGAGAGGGAACAATTATCCAAAGAGTTTTGAAAATGGTTTCGTGCAATGCAATAACCAACAACAAACTAATTTAGCTATGCTAGACAATATATAATAGGCAATTAACCATTATTTGTTAAAAGAGGTAAACAACCATGATAGAACAATTACAATAAGTAACATCGAGAAAGCAATAACAACACGAAGCATGTCACCCCCAACTCGACCCCACTTATGATTAGTCAGAGCACGGAAGAATTTCGGCAATATAATGTCTGTAACATGGACAACAAGACTTTAAACCAATCCTTTATAAATATCACACAACCAACTACAACTTCAACAACAACTCCATCAACTATTTCAACAACATACAACACATCCAACACCATTCATTAAGAAACCGTACAACATCCCACCAATAAGCCATATGCCTCCGTCTCAACAACATACAACACGTTATACTATACATATGCACAACCGATATAAAACTAGTTTAACAACCTATTTATATTCCAAAAGAAAGACAACTAATCTAGCATTATACTGAAGGCGCATAAAGGCGTTAGCTTCATAATGAAGGCGCAATAAGGCGTCAGCTTCAACATGAAGACGCATAATGGTGTTAGCTTCAAAAGCGGGAGCGCAACGGGAACTTCTTGACATATGTAAATAACAAAAACATGCAACGCAGCATAAATAATAACAATTAAAATTTGCATGTAAACAAGTTTGTATTTACATAAACTCAAGAGTAAATCCGTAACTTAGTACATAAAACAAAATACATAAAAGTATATACAACTATATACATATGTATTTAAAACGAAATACAAGAATACCTCGCGTGAAGAACTCGATATACACTCATGAAAGGAAGATCTTGTCTCGAAAAAATCTCTTCTGCAAGTACAAAGGTCCTAGTCGGTCTATGGGTATCCAAAAGAAAAGGACCACTAACTAATAGAAGTGCTAGCTAAGTTAAGTCCAAGAGCTTGAGTAATTTAGAGTTAAAAACTATAAGCAAAATATTTTCTAACTCTACTAGCTTTCGCCGATTATACCAAAAGGAGAAAGAGAGAATTTTGCTTCAAAACACTATATAATTTTCAGCCAAGAGCAAGCAAAAATGAATGAAGACATGACCTCTATTTATAGATGCACAAACTTGCTCATCAAATGCCAAGTGTCATGATCTAAACAAATCAAGAAGGCAAGTGTCAACATCTTACACATGGCAAGCCATAGGAGGGCTTTTTGGACAAATTTCTGTTACAACTTGTTTTTGTGTTTTAGTGCAAGTTGTCTTTTGTCCTTTAGTGCAACTTGTCTTTTGTCTTCTAGTAAAAACAATCATTAATTAATTCTAAACCCTTTTAGAATAATTAATTCAAGATTGACCTCTCAATCTATTTGCACTTTTGCCCAAATACTTTTTAGTACACTTTGGCCCTAAAACTTTCAAAAATTATGATTTTGGCCCACTTAACTGTTAATGTCCAAAATCACACTGTTAATATTTTAACATGTTTCCAACTCAATACCAAGCTCAAATATGCTTTATTCAAGATATCCTAAGTGTGTGACTTTCTAGGTTCATGACCATATAGTGATCAATGATCGATTTCGAAAATGTCTCTGTCATTTTCCTGAATATCTTCATGTTCATGAGTGACGCACTAGCAATGAACATATCATGAAAATATATATAGTAATAAAGTCCAATTCCAACGAACCTATTTACAGTCACAAATTAACGTGCAGTCTGATCCTTCTATTAAAATGTCCCGATCGTTATGAGGACCATGAAATGACTAAGTCCACTAAACGATTCTATGCATAGATCTAATTTGGTGGAATGAAAGATGACATCTATGGAAAAATACCTTTCCATCGTTCAACTACCCTAGCCGAGGAATTCTCATTTCAAACAACCGACACTAGATCGCATAGGACATCGCCTCACTTTCAGAGGTAATAGATCCTATCTTGACAATTACTTGTCGGTCTTTATATCACAAGACTAAACTGTGAGAAGGTGTATCTCACCCTCAAAAAAGGCGAGCATTGTCCAAACGCAAGATTTAGCCCCTGATATAGCCGGCAGCCGTAATTTCTCAAGTCAAATGATTAATTTGCACAATCTACGATGAATGACAAACTATTAATCCAAAGTCTTGTAGTTTGTCACTCTGGTTGCATTCAATGATCCGTTCAACAAACGATCATTCATATGTGAGTTAATCGCATTCCTATGCTGTTGTAGCTCAATGCTTGCTACCCTTTATCATTAACATCTCCATGTTCATCAAAGGTAACTACATATGATAGTCCGTATTTGATTATTCTAGTCCTGGTCGGATAATCTAAGGACTATGAATGCTTTTGAATGTTTTATCATATCGAAAAAATATGTCATTGAATTCTCATCACTTTAAGAATACATTTCTTCTCAGAAAAACACAAAGGACATATTCATATAATTGAACGGAGAATATAAATATCCAATTAACATGCCATTCAGATTTACATCAAAATGCCCTATATAGGTCATCTAACTATATAACATTAGGGTATATCTCTAACAATCTCCCATTTGCATTAATGCTATAGATATAGCCTTTAGCGCATATCTACATGGTATTGCATCCCTATCTTTTCAAGATGACTTTCCAATTGCGATTGACTCATGGGCTTAGTAAGTGGGTCAACTACATTTTTTAATGTAGGAACTTTCTACAGACTTATATCTTTTCGAGCAACTATCTCTTGAATGATATGGAAACATCTTTCAATGTGTTTGGACTTTTGATGAGATCTAGGTTCCTTAGCTTGTGCAATAGCTCCATTATTGTCGCAATACAGTGGTATTGGCAACTCGATAGAAGGAACCACTTCTAGCTCTAACAAGAACTCATCCAAACAGCTTCTTTTGCTGCATTAGATGTAGCAATATACTCGGCTTCTATGGTGGAGTCTACAGTTACTAGTTGTTTGGAACTTTTCCATCTTACTCTGGATGTAGACTTTCTGTCATCCATATCAGATTGAAAATCTGAGTCTGTGTACCCGTCTATCCGGAACTCTCCTCCTCCATAAATCAGTGCAAGGTCCTTAGTCCTTCACAAGTACTTAAAGATATGCTTCACTGCCATCCAGTGTTCTTCTCTTGGATTGGACTGATATCTGCTCACAAGGCTTATACCATATGCAATATCAGGCCTTGTACATAGCATGGTATACATGAGACTGCCAACAGCCGAAGTGTAAGGCACACATTCCATACACTACCTTTCATCCTCGGATTTGGGAGACATGTTCTTGGAAAGATGTATTCCATGTCGGATAGGCAAAAGACTTTTCTTAGAACTCTCCATATTGAATTTCTTCAAAATTCGCTCTATGTATATACTTTGAGACAAGCCAATCAATCTTTTTGTTCTATCTCTATAAACACGAATCCCTAAGATATAAGAGGCTTCTCCCAGTCTTTCACGGAAAACTTGTTGTTTAACCAAATTTTAGTGGACATCATTTGTCCAACATCATTTCCCATGATTAAAATGTCATCAACATACAGAATCAGAAAAGTGGTCATACACCCACTGATCTTCTTGTATAAACAAGGTTCATCATTGTAACACCCCGATCCCTCTCGAGACCGGGAGTTCTATCAATCAATCTAACCACAACCCAATTCCAAACCCAGGCAAAATTTTAGGGAAAGACGGACGGAGTCTCCCCTGTTTCTAGACAATTTGTAAAACATGTAATAGCATATAAATGGACCAACACCGTGTCCACCCATACAAAACTTCCTCAAGGCCATCCGAGCCTCGGTTCTCAACAATTTAAACTCAGCAAGTATACATACATTTCCAATTTAAAAGCTAACCTATCTCTTTTCATTTTTGATAAGTACATTCAAACTAGACAATAAAACCATACTAAGCTACTGCATAAAATAAACTATCATGCCATTCTAACTCTTTTCCTCTAGACATTACAAACATGCTGTGAAGTTAAGCTATGCTAACTGACTACATAAACTAGCTTATCAATTCACCTCAACTACTTAGCTAAATTTAAATTACATTTCTTTTCACAATAAATACATACAATATATGAAAGCATATATCTTTACAACTTCAACACTCAAGCCACATAGGCACGCAAGACAACTCTTCAGGCACGAGCTTTCACGAAATCACGAACTTTCCAGCTAACATGACATTTCCTGAAATGTGGTGGTGAGGAGTGAGTATACACAACACGTATACTCAGTGAGGGCGAGACAGATATCGAGTAGGAGAGAAAGAAAGTCGTGCAATGCAAATAGACACAACTAAGCAATAAAATCAATAAGAAAGGATTCAATACAAACGACAATATATTAAACATTCAAGAAAGCATTAACACAACCATTCAAAGCTATACCACACTCTGAAGGCTATGGTTCACTCTTACGAGCAACACACCATTTCACGAACGATACATCAATCTCGAGCTTGATGTTGACAACGATGACAATAAGCGTGCAACCACCTTATAACACCAGTTTAGAATTCCCCGGAAGTATCCATCAATTCTACGACCCAAATCTCCCTAGGAGGCAACCCAAGTGAGAAGAGCGAATAGCAACGGAGCTAGAGCAACCAACACTGGCAACCCAAGGCTACCCAGAGAGGCCCATCACTCACGCGCGAGACACTATGCAATGCAAGACTCGATACAAGGCAATAAACGAGCCATAGCACAACAATACAAACTAGTGACAACAAACGAGATAACAAGCAATCACATTCAATACTAGCATTCAACTAACTTTTCAAGCATAACAAGCAGTAATAAGCAACAATAACACCAATTAAACAAGTATATCAAGCAACCTTAAGCATTCTATAGGCATAATATCAAGAAAACAAGCAAAATCACAAATCGGCCCCAACTATCAAAACACTACCATTTCCAAACGAGCCACGAGTTTTGGAAACCGACTTCGCCAATCCTCCTAGGTCACCATAAGGCACGTCTAAGGACCCCGAAACCCTACTTAACCCTAGAATTCACGCAAAGCCCCGATTTCTCCCTTTGCTCGTTTGAACTACAACTATACCAACCAAACACCTAACCAACGCCATAATCGCACCAAAAGTGCTTCCATGGTCTCTCGAAACAATGCCAATACGCAAAACGAGAAAACTCCAAACTCGACCTAAACAACCCCGACTTTCACCAAGGCATATTTCCCATTTTTTCCATGACGCAACCCAAGCAAATCATGCATTTAGGCATTCTAGCATACCTAGCACATTTCTACATCAACGGACAGCATAACAGAGCAATTTCATCGTTTCAAGGGTTTACTATTCATAAAACACTATTCAACAACCAATTTAAATTGCAATCTCAACATTTAACCGCAAAAAATGTTAAAAAGCTATAAATACACGTTCTACAATTGCCAAGGAACATTCTAGTAGCATCAAAACGCTTTAAACAACAATCTACGGATAAATCTCAAAATTCACAAAGTTGACATACATAACATTTAAATGCGCAAATAACGTGATTCCCTCACCTTAGGCACTCCTAGTCGCTAGGAAAACAACGCTGGACACCTCGGAAACCACCCCGCATGAGCTCACGCGAAGATTGGAAGTTTGGAAGGTTGAAATTCTTTTTTTTATCTCCTCATGGTTTCGGCCATGGCTGCTCTGTTTTTTCCAGCTTTTGTTTTATTTTTTTTTCTTTGTTATTTGTTATGTTTTAAGCCAACTAAAGTCAAAGGTCAAAGCACTTGGTCAACTAACTTAAAATTGGTCAAAATGGCCTATTCCAAGCATTTTAAAGCTAAAACAAGTAACATAAATCCAATTCCAGTTAAATACAACTTAAAACACTAAAATTAAAACACTAAAATTAAAACACTAAATACTAGTTTTCACTATTTGCTGAGGACTGGAAATCATTTCCTAACTATCTCTCCCGATATGCTATGCACCTTGCGACAATAGAAGAATAACAATTAAATCTCAAAGAATTTAAGAAAATATATCATTTTTGGAAAGCATCATAGTTTAAAATTTACTCCGGCATCGGAGCTACTTTTCATTTAATTGAAATCCGACCATTTAAGTGCAAGAAAAATAAAACCGATTGACACAAATAAGAAAAGTAGTTGATATTCCGTTAATATGATTAGCTCAGGTATTATTCTAGTTACTTCTAAAAGAAATATGAAAGTAAAATTACAAATAAATGTTTAACTAAAAATAAACACAAATTCAATGCCAACATTTAAGATGTCACTTAGTTAAATGCAATTAAATGCCATTAAATGCATGCCGGTTTCGGGTTATCACATCCTTCCCCCCTTAAAACAATTGCGTCCTCGCAATTCTTCTTCCAATAGAACTCTGCATCATCTGAAATCCAATTCTGACTAATCTTCATCGGTTGCTGAGCAAGATAGTATATAAGAATGCTCGTAGGAAATCCCGAATAGAAGTCCCAATCAAGAATGCCGAGGAAATACCAACTAAAGACTGAAGCAAAGATACTGTAGATATTATCAATACCACATACTAATGGCAGGAAGAGTACTGAAGGAATACCCTTTTTAAGGATCTTCAATAGAAGTCTAACAAGTACCCAATAAGAAAGTTAAGAGATAGCCAGAGTAGATGCACCTCATGCAGTGCTGATTACCGTAAATAGATCCAGCTGAAAGTTCTGTAAAGGAATATAGAGAAGAATACCAAAGGCCAACCTCTAAATGAAATCTTCCAATCACTGAGTTCCTACCGCAACATCTTAGTCAAACAGCAAGTATAGATTCCCCTGAGTGGAAAAGCCGAAGGAGAAGCCGTAAATAGTACAAGATAATATGTCCAAGCAGAATTCCAAATGTAGGATCTTCCACTAAATGCCAATAAGGAAAATACTAGTAGAATGCCCAATAAGAATTCCAAAGAATACCGTAAGTAATATTAGATAATGAGTCTGATAGGAATTCCAGTTACCAAACCAACTGAGGGATGCCAAAGAAAATACCCGAACAATGCTCCAGTAAGAAAGTACCAAGAATTGCCCAATAAGTAATACTAAATAAATGACCACTAAGAATCCTAGAGAATGCCATTGAAGAATTTCCAATAAGGAATACCAGTAACACTCCAATAAAGACCGAGACACATATACCATAGATAATACCATGCAGTAAGTTCGACTGAAAACCCAATAGCCAAGTCTACCGAGAAATACCAACATAAGTCTCCAAAGAATACCCATTAAGAAAACCAAAGAATGCTCCAAAGAATAACCAAATAAAACCCCAAGAGAAAGCTACTCTTTCACAACTGTTAAGCACAGAGGAGGACCATAGAGATTCGCCAATAACCGAGCTCCAAAAGCAAACACTAATTCCCAAATAAAGGCTAGTCAAATGCCATTCATTTCCTGCCAATCCATACACCTTGAAAAGCCAGCGGTGAGCCACTTTCTTCAGGAGAGG
This sequence comes from Ehretia macrophylla, assembly GCA_037974665.1. Taxonomy (NCBI): domain Eukaryota; kingdom Viridiplantae; phylum Streptophyta; class Magnoliopsida; order Boraginales; family Ehretiaceae; genus Ehretia; species Ehretia macrophylla. The sequence goes on from CM075781.1 coordinate 56,456,957, forward strand.
AAGAGGACTTACTTACCATTTCCATAGGACATGTATGAATGCCAATATATCACAGTTATACACATGCCTTAAACTATTATGCAAGCAAGTTTACAAAATAGTTTATTCAACAAAGTCACTCAAGCATGGCAATCAAGTCAAGCACAACATAATCAATTCAAATCACGGCATAGCTAATTCAAGACATTCTAATACACACATCATAAGCAATACTCCAAGCAAATAACAATCCACGAGATCAATTCGATTCATAATGCCAATTCAATAGGTCAATTCAATGCACAACTAGACATTTCACTTCACTTAGCACACAATTTATACATAACACATAACTATATCACATAGGTGCATACATTCAAGTCAAGACACACAATCTCACATACAAGCATACACTTTCAAGACACACTTAACAAGCACACATTCAAGGACCACTACCCACCAGACCGAGGACCCTGCCCCAGCTTATGAGCTAAACAAGCTCTGATACCACCTGTAACACCCCGATCCCTCTCGAGACCGGGAGTTCTATCAATCAATCTAACCACAACCCAATTCCAAACCCAGGCAAAATTTTAGGGAAAGACGGACGGAGTCTCCCCTGTTTCTAGGCAAAATGTAAAACCTGTAATAGCATATAAATGGACCAACACCGTGTCCACCCATACAAAACTTCCTCAAGGCCATCCGAGCCTCGGTTCTCAACAATTTAAACAAAGCAAGTATACATACATTTCCAATTTAAAAGCTAACCTATCTCTTTTCATTTTTGACAAGTACATTCAAACTAGACAATAAAACCATACTAAGCTACTGCATAAAGTAAACTATCATGCCATTCTAACTCTTTTCCTCTAGACATTACAAACATGCTGTGAAGTTAAGCGATGCTAACTGATTACATAAACTAGCTTATCAATTCACCTCAACTACTTAGCTAAATTTAAATTACATTTCTTTTAACAATAAATACATACAACATATGAAAGCATATATCTTTACAACTTCAACACTCAAGCCACATAGGCACGCAAGACAACTCTTCAGGCATGAGCTTTCACGAAATCACGAACTTTCCAGCTAACATGACATTTCCTGAAATGTGGTGGTGAGGAGTGAGTATACACAACACGTATACTCAGTGAGGGCGAGACAAATATCGAGTTGGAGAGAAAGAAAGTCGTGCAATGCAAATAGACACATCTAAGCAATAAAATCAATAAGAAAGCATTCAATACAAATGACAATAAATTAAACATTCAAGAAAACATTAACACAACCATTCAAAGTTATATCACACTCTGAAGGCTATGGTTCACTCTTACGAGCAACACACCATTTCACGAACGATACATCAATCTCGAGCTTGATGTTGACAACGATGACAATAAGCGTGTAACCACCTTATAACACCAGTTTGGAATACCCCGGAAGTATCCATCAATTCTACGACCCAATTCTCCCTGGGAGGCAACCCAAGCGAGAAGAGGGAATAGCAGCGGAGCTAGAGCAACCAACACTAGCAACCCGAGACTACCCAGAGAGGCCCATCACTCACGCGCGAGACACTATGCAATGCAAGACTCGATACAAGGCAATAAACGAGCGATAGCACAACAATACAAACTAGTGACAACAAACGAGATAACAAGCAATCACAATCAATACTAGCATTCAACTAACTTTTCAAGCATAACAAGTAGTAATAAGCAACAATAACACCAATTAAACAAGTATATCAAGCAACCTTAAGCATTCTATAGGCATAATATCAAGAAAACAAGCAAAATCACAAATCGGCCCAAACTATCAAAACACTACCATTTCCAAACGAGCCACGAGTTCTAGAAACCGACTTCGCCAATCCTCCTAGGTCACCATAAGGCACGTCTAAGGACCCCGAAACCCTACTTAACCCTAGAATTCACGCAAAGCCCCGATTTCTCCCTTTGCTCGTTTGAACTACAACTATACCAACCAAACACCCAACCAACGCCATAATCGCACCAAAAGTGCTTCCATGGTCTCTCGAAACAATGCCAACACGTAAAACGAGAAAACTCCAAACTCGACCTAAACGACCCCGACTTTTACCAAGGCATAATTCCCATTTTTTCCATGACGCAACCCAAGAAAATCATGCATTTAGGCATTCTAGCATACCTAGCACATTTCTACATCAACGGACAGCATAACGGAGCAACTTCATCGTTTCAAGGGTTTACTATTCACAAAACACTATTCAACAACCAATTTAAATTGCAATCTCAATAATTAACCGCAGAAAATGTTAAAAAGCTATAAATACACATTCTACAATTGCCAAGGAACATTCTAGAAGAATCAAAACGCTTTAAACAACAATCTACGGATAAATCTCAAAATTCACAAAGTTGACATACATAACATTTAAATGCACAAATAACGTGATTCCATCACCTTAGGCACTCCTAGTCGCTAGGAAAACAATGTTAGACACCTCGGAAACCACCCCGCACGAGCTCACGCGAAGATTGGAAGTTTAGAAGGTTGAAATTCTTTTTTTTCTCTCCTTATGGTTTCGGCCATGGCTGCTCTGTTTTTTCCAGCTTTTTTTTTATTTTTTTTCTTTGTTATTTGTTATGTTTTAAGCCAACTAAAGTCAAAGGTCAAAGCACTTGGTCAACTAACTTAAAATTGGTCAAAATGGCCTATTTCAAGCATTTTAAAGCTAAAACAAGTAACATAAATCCAATTCCAGTTAAATACAACTTAAAACACTAAAATTAAAACTCTAAATACTAGTTTTCACTATTTGCTGAGGACTGGAAATCATTTCCTAACTATCTCTCTCGATATGCTATGCACCTTGCGACAATAGAAGAATAACAATTAAATCTCAAAGAATTTAAGAAAATATATCATTTTTGGAAAGCATCATAGTTTAAAATTTACTCCGGCATCAGAGCTACTTTTCATTTAATTGAAATCCGAGCATTTAAGTGCAAGAAAAATAAAACCGATTGACACAAATATGAAAAGTAGTTGATATTCCGTTAATATGATTAGCTCAGGTATTATTCTAGTTACTTCTAAAAGAAATATGAAAGTAAAACTACAAATAAATGTTTAACTAAAAATAAACACAAATTCAATGCCAACATTTAAGATGTCACTTAGTTAAATGCAATTAAATGCCATTAAATGCATGCCGGGTTCGGGTTATCACAATCATCATTTCTAATGAAACCAAGCTCTTTGATCTCATTATTAAATGTGATGTTCCAAGAAGGAGAGGCTTGCTTTAAACCATATATTGATCTTTTATGCTTACACACTTGATAATTGTTGGATTTAAAACCTTCAGTCTATTCCATATAGATATCTTCCTTAAGATAGCCATTCAGGAATACAGTTTTAACATCCATTTGCCATATCTCATAATCATAGTGTGCGACAATAGCAAGCATGATGCGAATGGATTCAAGCATGACAACTGGTGAAAACGTTTCGTCATAATCAACACCTTGTTTTTTATGGAAACCTTTCACAACCAGCCTTGCTTTATATGTTTCCACATTTCTATCAATTCCAAGTTTCCTTTTGAAGACCCATTTACAACCTATAGGTACAATACCTTCAAGTCAGTCAACTAAGGTCCAAACATTATTTGAATACATGGAATCTATCTCTACTTGCATAGCCTGCCTCCATTTCTTGGAATCAATATCTTGTATTGTTTTCTCATAATTAGTAGGATCATCCAAATGATCTTTGTCCCCAACCACAAACAACTCATGTGTTTCCTCAAGTAGATAACCATATCTCCCTGGAGGATGGGATACTCTACTAAATCTACGAGGTCCTTGTGTGATGACTTGTTCTGGATCTTGTTGAATTGGTTCAGGATCAAGATTTGTGTCAATTTGTGGTTCAGAAGACTTTTCTTCTATTATTATTTTCCTCCATCTGCCTCCTTCTTGAACAAACTCCTTTTCAAGAAAGACGGCATCTTGACTGATCGATATTCTTTGATCATCGGGAAAATAAAAATAATATCCTTTAGTCTTCTTAGGATATCCCACAAATCTTCCTTTTATCTGATCTAGCTTCCAATTTGTCCATCTTAAGTTTCTTAACATAAGTGGGACATCACCAAATCCTAATGTGATTAAGATTTGGTTTCTTACCAACCCACATCTCATATGGTGTAGTAGAAACAACTTTAGTTGGAGCCCTATTCAACAAGTAAATAGCTGTAAGAAGTGCATACCCCACAATGAAATTGAAAGATCGGTATAACTGATCATAGATCGTACCATGTCCATCAATGTACGATTCCTACGTTCAGATACTCCATTTAATTGTGGTATAGTATGTGGAGTAGTGTGTGAAATTATTCCAGCTTATTTAGGATATTCAAGAAATTTAGTACCTAAGTATTCACCTCTACAATCAGATCGTAAGGCTTTAATCTTCTTTCTTGTTTGGTTTTCTACTTCAGCTTTAAATTCCTTGAATTTATCAAAAGCCTCAGATTTGTAATTCATTAAGTACACATAACTATACCGAGAATAGTCATCAGTGAAGGTTATGAAGTAGATATAACCACCGCGAGCCATTTCTCTAAAGGGTCTGTATACATCACTATGTATTAATGCTAACAATTTAGTGGCTCTTGTTCCTTTTCCAACAAATGATGACTTGGTCATTTTCTCGAGAATATAATACTCACATGTAGGCCCGGGTTCATATCCCAATGAATCAATGAGTTCATTTTGCGCCATCCATGTTAGTCTTTTCTCATTAATATGTCCAAGTTCAAGTGCCACAATTGTTTCACATTAATTTGAATATCTTTTGGTTGTTCCTTATTTGAAGTGGAAGTTGAAGTTACATGCATGCATTCATCCAAATTCAAATGATAAAGTTTGTTCAACAAAGTAGCTGAGCCGATATATTCATTACTATAATAAATATTACAGCTCTTATTTGAAAAGGAAAATTCATAATTCTCACAAACAAGTTTAGGAATAGAAACAATATTTCGAACATCATTTGGAACAAACAACACATTTGAAAGATGCAAAACATGATGAGCAGGCAAACAAACTTTAATATTCCCTTTGGCAAAGGTTACAACACTTGCTCCATTACCAACCTTCAGGACAATCTCATGCTTCCGAAGCGTTATCCTATCATTTAGACTCTGTAAGGACATACAAACATGTGTTGTAGCACCAGAATCTAAAATCCAAGATGTACAAGTCGGACTAATTGAAAAATTAGTTTCATTCATAGATTTAAAAGAAGTTGTACCTCGCGCAGTGGCGTCAACCTGTTTTTCTTTCAACTCTTGAAGGTACAAGGGACAATTTCTTCTTCAATGTCCATCAACCTTGCAGTGGTAACACTACCCTTTAGGGACGGCTTCCTTCTTCTTAACAGCCCCAGTGGGCTTAGGAGCAGTGTCCTTCTTTTTCTTGTTGTTCTTCCTCCTTCTTCTATTATTGGGTTTATACCCAGAAGAAGAGGCAACAACGAAGACAGTCTCCTTGCCTTTTCCTTTGAACTGTGACTGCGCAGTGGTTAACATATTAGCTAGCTCGGGCAAAGAAGCAGAGAGTTTGTTCATCTGAAAGTTCACAATGAACTGATTGAAGGAAGGTGGGAGGGACTGCAGAATAAAGTCCGTGTGCAGCTTATAGTCCATGTCAAACTCATGCATCTCAAGTTGAGTAATCAGATTAATCATCATGAGAACATGTTTGCTGACATCACCACATTCTTCCAATCTAGTTTTGAACAACTCTTTTGACAGTTCATATCTGGCAACATCACTTTGCTCACCATACAACTCTTTCAAGTTCAGAATCATGCTAGCAACATCAGACATATTCTCATGCTATTTTTGCAGTTCATTTGACATTGAAGCAAGGATATAAGCTTTTGCTCTCAAGTCATGTTCTATCCAAAGCTGATGTATTTCTTGCTCTTCTTCTATTGTAGTTTCAGGAAGTGTAGCAGAAGGGGCCTTATCCATATCATATTAAATCTTTTTCAATCCCAAAACAATTTTAAGATTGAGAAACCAATCGGGAAATTTTGGTCCGGTTAAAGCATTTTTATGAAGGATACAGGCAATGGGATTTGAAATAGAAGCCATTATAAAAATACTATAGAAATAAGTAGTATAGAAAGTAAGACTGCTAGTTGATGTAAAAATGCATAACTATTTAAGTATGGTCTTTACAAAAATAGTATCTCCTACTATCTTTATCGAATCCCATACTCCCATAACGAGAAACGCGAATTTTGTTAAAATTCAGTAATGGGTGACCAAATTCTCTTAATAATTTGTGTCCCTCAAACCTTTGTAGCTATGTTGGAATATAAATATCAAGAGTCAGCAACGCTTTGTTGTCTATTTCACAAAATAGTTTATGGTCATATCTAGTCCCTAAATTACTTTGGTCTCAAACCTTTGTGGCTATGTTAATTAAGTAACTCAATTAGACCCGACCCGCCATCTCACAGTTATCCGACAAATTGAATCAATAGCCTCAAGCCTTTGTGGCTATGTTGGCCATTAGATTTTGGAAGACAACCACATCACTATGTTCTACTAGCAACTTAATTAAACTTAGTACGAATCATGTCCCTCTACCTTTGGGTAAGACCGGATATGATCGCTTTAGGTTCATTAAGTCCTAGGATGGCGGTAGACAACAGATCTAATACTAATTTGCACATTTGGCAGTTTTATAATAGATCTCATCATGCATACATTAACAAACATATAGAATATAATGCATGCAATAGATATAGATGGTGGATCATAGACTTTGGAATAAAAAGGAAAAACTATCTTAAAACACATCACTATGTCTTCAAGATCTTCAACTCCTTTGGATTCATCCAGATGCCTCCTTGCATGACATTTTGAGAATTTACATATAGTCCTCACTACAAAGTTTGCTCAAAAGCAAGAAAATAAAATGAGACTTATGTCTCAATTACAAACCGAACATCCACTAAGTATCGAGTTCACCATTTATGCAACATGTAGCTAGATTAAACTTATCAAATAGATAATCAAAGCTAAATGAAAATAATCAACGAACGTCTTTACACATCAAATACCAAAGATAAAACAAGTCCATCTAATCTTCTATTAATGTTTTCACAACATGCATGAAAGAGAATTGACTCTAACATCATGTGTTTTGGTTGGTTTCCGAGGGGGCTAATGTAGTTGATTGAATGGGTGAGTGATAGAAACTGGTTTGGAGTTGTTTGGATTAGTAGAATGTAAGATATGAATATTTGAACTTTAGGTTGTCTTTCTTTAAAATGTTAAATTATGCCTTTAGTTGATTGGGTACGGTTTGAGTGATTGAATTGTGAGTTAATGATGGGTAAACTAGGGTTTGATTGTGTGTTTAATACATGTTCGGTTGGATGGCCTACTTTGTCATCTAACTTAGTTATTTGTCGTTAAATTGATTATTAATGTTATTATGATGATAATATGTGTGACACCCCGACCCGTGCATATAATTATTTAATTGATGTGCATATACTTATATGTCTACTTTAATTATTTACGTATATTCATTTGCATAAAATATCATATTTTGGGTTACATCCATCTATTTTGTTTAACGTGCATTTATATCAAACTATGTGCATACATCTAGTTTAACAAGAAATTTCATCTATTAACATATATTGCATCAATATAAATGCATTCTTACGTAAGTAGGCACGTTTAATTGCTTAATGTGCATAATTCTCATTTTACATGCAATTTTGGGACTTCACGAACACTTTGAAAAATCGTAGGAACCGTAGAAAATAATTAACGTAGACAATTAGGAATTGGAGCAACTAAATTAGTTAGAAATAAACTAGAATGGCAAACTAGTTAATAGCATTTAGTTGAAGGGCATGTTGGTCAATTAGGTTTTTCTTTCTTTTATTATTTACACCTATTAATATACTACAATACACACAAACACACAAAAACACACACAAAAATCAGACACACACACACACACACTAAACACGTTTAAAAACACACAAGAAAGAAGAAGAAGAAAAAGAAGAAGAAGAAGGAGAAAAGAAGGAAGAAAAGATGACTTTGAGCTTGTTTGTGTGCAAATTCTTCAACTTAAGGTGAGGGTTCATCCATGCTTGCATCATTTGCTGATTTCTTGTTGTATATACACGTATGCCATGTGTAGATAAGTGAACATGAAGCTTGTAATGCATGTTTAATGAGGTATTTAGTGTACGAAATGTTGTGGTAGCTTTCTAATGCATGAATTGCTAACCTTGGTGTTTGGCTTTGGTTGTAGTTGAAGTTGGCTTCTTTGATTAATTGTTGAAGACCAAGTGTTGGTGTATATGTCAAAGAGAGTTGTTTACATCATATGCATAGTGAGTAATGGTGGTAGTATGCCAAAGAAGCAAGAAATAGCTAAAACATGAGTAGTGCAAGATTCTGAATTTTCTGGCAGGTTGCGCGACTAGAATGCAGAGGCCGTTTGACCTAGCAAAAGTTGTCAAAAGTGGTTGAATTTTTTTTTATATTGTAGCTAAGAACTTGAGGAACAATTTCTCTTTTGGAGGAAAGATCGAATTCTATCATTAAGGCATTGTTTTGGAGCCAAAACAGTCGGGTGACTGATTCTCGCGTAATTCAGGGCTAGCTATGCAATGATTTTCTAAAGGACATAACTTGATGAGTTTAACTCCGAATTAGGAACCGTTTGAGGCTAAACCTATCTACACTTGATGAACTACATGTATGTGCAATTTTTAGAAGTTTTAGAGGACATTAAGGCTGCTAACTGAACAAGTAAAGTTAAGCAAATAAAGTTAAAATTTCAGTTTATATAGCTAAGGGATTAATGTTGCACTAAAGGTTAATTTGAGTTGAATAATGGTGGATTATAGGGAGTTGAAGGCTTGAGAGTAACAATTACATGTTTGGAGATAGTGTTTAAGTGAAATGAGGGTTAAATAAACATTACTTGTGTTGAATGCTAAATTTTTAATACGTGATTAACGTGAACTATGTGCATTGAATGTTTAAATAAGTTGAGCTTTGAGTGAAAATTAAATGTGATGAATTATGTGTAGTGACTTGCTATTTAGATAATCAAGAGTAATTAAAGTCATGCACATGCTAGTGTTAGTTGTCAAAGAGTGTTTGCAAGTTATGGGAAGTAAAATATGTTTTCAATCATGTTCATGAGCTTAGCTTAATGTATGTGTTAAAGTTAGTTGAATTGCTTGAGTACTTGGTTATTGTTGGCTCAAATGCAAGAAATAACAAGAAGATGATAAGCAAGCAAAATTCGGATTTGGATACTACACTTCCCCTGACTTCCGAAGTAGTTTTGGTATAGTAAACGTGCTTAGAATTGAACAAAATTTAAATGGCAGCTATATTAGACAGTTTAGAAAAAATGTTGATTTCTAGAGCTAAGGCAAATTCTAACGTTTTGACCCTGCGATTTAGCTACCGAAATGTGTCTGAAAATCGCTGGTGTAGGGGGCAGTTCGCACAGTTGCACGGAAAGGGTCATAACTTGTGGAATTTAGATCGGAATTGAGTTCCGCTTGAGGCTAAAGTAATCTACACTCAAAGAGATACATTTATACATAAAAATCAGTCAGTTTGGAGGTCTATAGCATAGAAAACTGAATTGATTAATTTAAGCCTCTGTTGGAGAAAATGGAAAATGTTTTAGTGATATTTAGGGTTTTGTGCAAAGTTGATTCTAGGATTGATTTGATGCTATCTATAGGTAATATAGGCTCTAATGAGCATAGATTAGTGATTAGACGTGATTGGCTTGATTGAAACTTTAGAAAATTTGCATAATTGGTTTAGAATTCAAAGGGGCTTTATCCGAAAAGTGAATCCGGATGGAATATAATGATGTAGATAGTCTTTATTAGGTGTGGCAGTGCTTAATGTGCCTTTATGGCACCAAATTGGGGTTTGGTTAGAGTACTTGTAGTTAAAACGCATAAAAAAGGGGATTTTGGGACTTTTATGTTGGATATAGTACAGAGTGAGGTCTTGTGGTTCTAATTGGTGCCATAAGGTGTCATTAGAAGTGTGGAATAACTTACTTGTGGATCTAGTACCTTGTGTTTCATTTGAGTATCAATTATTTTAGTAGACAAAGGGGTCTTTCAAGCAAAGTGTTAGCAATGGCTTGTTCAAATAAGTATATGATCTTAGATGTGTTAGGAAGCCTCTAAGATGTATTTATGACGTGGTTTAGATAATCGAATTAGATAGTTGTAGTTCAAATCACTTAAAGGGCTTTTCATAGTTTTTGTGTTAACATGACTTAAAATATGGTTTCACAGCATTTATGTGTATCATAATATGGCTATAGGTGATTAGTAAAGTTAGATTTGAGGTTTGTTATCTTGTGTGAAGTTTAGAGCTTGTTTTGTAAGCATTTAGAAGGAGACTTGTTGGATTTCTTGTGAATTACTTGAATTAGTAGTTATTATATTGTTATATTCGCTCTAATTGATCATGATTGAGTTATATGTTGTATAAGTGTGAAGTTATGACCTAAATACTAAGCATGTGGAAAGGTTTTAATTTGATTTTATGTGAATTAGTTAAGCTTGGTGCTTAGTTGGTTATTTGAATTGATGTAGTTATTATAATTGACTTTTAAATGATTTAAATAAGAGTTTAAATGGTAATGGTATGTAATATGTAGCTGTTTAGAGAAGTTTCATGAAATAGGTTGTATAGCTACTTCAATAAAATATGTTTGTATCTTGTTTATAATACCGTGTTACTTATAATTATATGAGTTATGTTGTGGGAAATGACTACTTGGAATATATGTTAAGTTAAAGTATATAAAAGTGGTATTTTGTTAAAATTAGAATTCTAATAGATATTGTATATATGCTAAATAAGCGAAGTTATAAGTTAGCTAACCTAGCTGAATAATTAATGAATGTTGTAGTTAAAGAGTAATTGAAGTAATGTTTGCTCATAGGTTCAAGGTGACTGGAAATGATGTGATTCAAACTTACATCTTGGAGCTCGGTAGAGGTGAGGGACCTGTATTCTTACGTGCATTATAGTTTATTTTCTTTCTAAAAGAGTATATTGTTTAGTATAATTGCGTAATTGATATATGCTTATTGTTGCTAAATTATAACTTAGTGCGAGAACTTACTTTTTGTCCTTAAATGTGTTTCTTGATTATATTGTCATTGTTATCATTCTTGCATTGCATCGTGGTTGCGCAACCTCATTATCGCGGCGGATGCGATGGCCTCGCTGGGCGGCATCGGGCTTGCCAATGTTGGTTGCCTTAGCTCCGTCTGCTATTCCCTCACTCGCCTGGTCCGGAGATTGCCAGGGGGTGTTGGGTCGTAGGATCGGGTACATCCGAAGTAGCCATTGGTGTAAGGGGTGCCGGCATATCGAGATTGAGATCGTGGTTCGTGGTTCGTGGATCGGGGATCGAAGATTTGGAGTGATAAGGGTTATCGATTGTATCCTTTTAAAATGTGGTATTAGAATTATTATTCATTGTTTATTTATTGCATTAATTGTGTTAAGTTGCTGCATTGCACGAACCCTGGTATACTGTTCCCGTTTCCCCTCCCTCACTGAGTGTACCAGTTGTATGCTCACCCTCGTTTCTAATACCTTTCAGGTTCAACACCTTCGTAAGGTAATATAGGGAAAGCTCGAGAGTTACCATATTTGCTTGTGATGACTTCCATTATTAGTACCTGCGAATCCATGTGAATTTGTAAAGTGGTTTGAATTGTAATTTGATTGGAACTATAGAAACCCGGCTTTTAATTGTATTGGATCTTGTTTGTATTTGATTTGTAGGTGGTTTGTAATAGCTTAATGGACTATGTTATTGTTTATTGGTCATGTATGCTTGATTAGGTGAATGGAGTTAGACCATAGTTTTGTAGTTATAAATATTGTTTACCGGTTTTGGATTGTCCTATAAGCAAGGGAGGCTTCGTCCGTTTTCCCTCGTTTCTTGTGCCTTGGGAATGGAATTGGGAACTCCGGTCTTGTGAGGGATCGGAGTGTTACAATTGTGATATCAGAGCTTAGATAGCTCTCAGCCGGGATAGGGTCCTCAGTTTGTTGGGTAGCGAACCTCGAGTGCGTGCATGTGGAGTATGCTTTAAGCAGTAGTGTGCTTGCATGTGAGATGGTTATGTTGCTGATTGAAAATGTGATTCTTTGTGATTTGTTTATGTGAAATATTGAGGTTGTATGATGTGTGTTGTGTTATGTGATTATATGCACACCTATGTGACCCTTTTGTGCAATACGTGAAACTTATATGATATGTTTATTTATGCGATCAATTATGCATCTATGTGATCTCTTGAGTGTTTATTTACTTTAGTTACTTGTAATAATATTTATTGAATGTTTATCTTATGTGAAACCCACTGCATATATGCCTTACCCTTCGAAATGGTAAGTAAACTATCCCCTATAAAGAGATGATCAGTAACGGCTTATCCAAAGACGTGGACCAACAAAAAGAAGAAGTGTTGATCGATTGATTATTGACAGTCAGAGAAAGGAATTCAGTCTCGGAAGGTTACAATTAGTAGTCAGCCTTGAAGTTTATTCTCAATATCTTCTTCGGTATTTTCCTATGGAAATTCCTACACAGTACTATCTGCAGTATTCTTCTCGGGATCCTTATTGGTATTTCCATATGGAATTTTCTAGCAGTACTCCTTTTGGAACTCTGGTTGGCATTCTTACTTGGTATTTATATATGTGTGACCTTCTTCGAGATTTCTATATAGGGATTCTCAAGTGGTGTATTGTTTGGCATTCTTCGTGGCGTCTTTTATGGTATTCACTTGGATTCCGTATTGGTATTTTCTCGGCACTTCTAACTGATATTCTTAATTGGACTTCAGAATGACATTCATAAGTGGAGCCTTATTTGGCGTCCTTGTTCAAGAATTATTATCTGAAATTCTCTTAGGCTATTTGTTGGAATTCTATCTGAAGGTTCTAATTGGTGTGGATCCTCGATACTCCCTCTTAGTATTTTATATGGTATTCGCATTCACGCTCCTTCTTCAGAAGCTTCAGGATGCTTATATGGAGTTTTCTTGTGAAGAAGAAATTGTAAGGGCGCAATTTGTTTCAAGGAGGGGAGAGTGTGACACCCCAACCCGTGCATATAATTATTTAATTGATGTGCATATACTTATATGTCTACTTTAATTATTTACGTATATTCGTTTGCATAAAATATCATATTTTGGGTTACATCCATCTATTTCGTTTAACGTGCATTTATATCAAACTATGTGCATACATCTAGTTTAACAAGAAATTTCATCTATTAACATATATTGCATCAATATAAATGCATTCTTATGTAAGTAGGCACGTTTAATTGCCTAATGTGCATAATTCTCATTTTACATGCAATTTTGGGACTTCATGAACACTTTGAAAAATCGTAAGAACCGTAGAAAATAATTAACGTAGACAATTAGGAATTGGAGCAACTAAATTAGTTAGAATTAAACTAGAATGGCAAACTAGTTAATAGCATTTAGTTGAAGGGCATGTTGGTCAATTGGGTTTTTCTTTCTTTTATTATTTACACCTATTAATATACTACAACACACACAAACACACAAAAACACACATAAAAATCAGACACACACACACACACACTAAACACGTTTAAAAACACACAAGAAAGAAGAAGAAGAAAAAGAAGAAGAAGAAGGAGAAAAGAAGGAAGAAAAGGTGACTTTGAGCTTGTTTGTGTACAAATTCTTCAACTTAAGGTGAGGGTTCATCCATGCTTGCATCATTGGCTGATTTCTTGTTGTATATACATGTATGCCATGTGTAGATAAGTAAACATGAAGCTTGTAATGCATGTTTAATGAGGTATTTACTGTACGAAATGTTGTGGTAGCTTTCTAATGCATGAATTGCTAGCCTTGGTGTTTGGCTTTGGTTGGAGTTGAAGTTGGCTTCTTTGATTAATTGTTGAAGACCAAGTGATTGTGTATATGTCAAAGAGAGTAGTTTACATCATATGCATAGTGAGTAATGGTGGTAGTATGCCAAAGAAGCAAGAAATAGCTAAAACATGAGCAGTGCAAGATTCTGAATTTTCTGGCAGGTTGTGCGACTAGATTGCAGAGGCCGTTTGACCTAGCAAAAGTTGTCGAAAGTGGTTGAATTTTTTTTTTATATTGTAGCTAAGAACTTGAGGAACAATTTCTCTTTTGGGGGAAAGATCGAATTCTATCATTAAGGCATTGTTTTGGAGCCAAAACAGTAGGGTGACTGATTCTCGCGTAATTCAGGGCTAGCTGCGCAATGATTTTCTAAAGGACATAACTTGATGATTTTAACTCCGAATTAGGAACCGTTTGAGGCTAAACCTATCTACACTTGATGAACTACATGTCTATGCAATTTTCAGAAGTTTTAGAGGACATTAAGGATGCTAACTGAACAAGTAAATTAAGCAAATGCAGTTAAAATTTTTAGTTTATATAGCTAAGTGATTAATGTTGCACTAAAGGTTAATTTGAGTTGAATAATGGTGGATTATAGGGAGTTGAAGGCTTGAGAGTAACAATTACATGTTTGGAGATAGTGTTTAAGTGAAATGAGGGTTAAATAAACATTACTTGCATTGAATGCTAAATGTTTAATACGTGATTAACGTGAACTATGTGCATTGAATGTTTAAATAAGTTGAGCTTTGAGTGAAAATTAAATGTGATGAATTATGTGTAGTGACTTGCTATTTAGATAATCAAGAGTAATTAAAGTCATGCACATGCTAGTGTTAGTTGTCAAAGAGTGTTTGCAAGTTATGGGAAGTAAAATATGTTTTCAATCATGTTCATGAGTTTAGCGTAATGTATGTGTTACAGTTAGTTGAATTGCTTGAGCAAGAAGATGATCATCAAGCAAAATTCGGATTTGGATACTGCACTGCCCCTGACTTCCAAAGTAGTTTTGGTATAGTAAACGTGCTTAGAATTGAACGAAATTTAAATGGAAGCTAGATTAGACAGTTTAGAACAAATTTTGATTAGAGCTAAGACAAATTCTAACGTTTTGACCCCGCGATTTAGCTATTTCTGAAATGTGTCTGAAAATCACTGGTGCAGGGGGCAGTTCGCACAGTTGCACGGAAAGGGTCATAACTTGTGGAATTTAGATCGGAATTGAGTTCTGCTTGAGGCTAAAGTAATCTACACTCAAAGAGCTACATTTATACATAAAAATCAGTCAGTTTGGAGGTCTATATCATAGATAACTGAATTGATTAATTTAAGCCTCTGTTGGAGAAAATGGAAAATGTTTTAGTGATATTTAGGGTTTTGTGCAAAGTTGATTCTAGGATTGATTTGATGCTATCTATAGGTAATATAGGCTCTAATGAGCATAGATTAGTGATTAGATGTGATTGGCTTGATTGAAACTTTAGGAAATTTGCATAATTGGTTTAGAATTCAAAGGGGCTTTATCCGAAAAGTGAATCCGGATGGAATATAATAATGTAGATAGTCTTTATTAGGTGTGGCAGTTCTTAATGTGTCTTTATGGCACCAAATTCGGTTTTGGTAGAGTACTTGTAGTTAAAACGCATAAAAAGGGGGATTTTGGGACTTTTATGTTGGATATAGTATAAAGTGAGGTCTTATGGTTCTAATTGGTGCCATAAGGTGTCATTAGAAGTGTGGAATAACTTACTTGTGGTTCTAGTACCTTGTGTTTCATTTGAGTGTCAATTATTTTAGTAGACAAAGGGGTCTTTCAAGCGAAGTGTTAGCGATTGCTTGTTCGAATAAGTATATGATCTTAGATGTGTTAGGAAGCCTCTAAGATGTATTTATGGCGTGGTTTAGATAATCGAATTAGATAGTTGTAGTTCAAATCACTTAAAGGGCTTTTCGGAGTTTTTGTATTAACATTACTTAAAATATGGTTTCACAGCATTTATGTGTATCATAATATGGCTATAGGTGATTAGTAAAGTTAGATTTGAGGTTTGTTATCTTGTGTGAAGTTTAGAGCTTGTTTTGTAAGCATTTAGAAGGAGACTTGTTGGATTTCTTGTGAATTACTTGAATTAGTAGTTATTATATTGTTATATTCGCTCTAATTGATCATGATTAAGTTATATGTTGTATAAGTGTGAAGTTATGACCTAAATACTAAGCATGTGGAAAGGTTTTAATTGGATTTTATGTGAATTAGTTGAGCTTGGTGCTTAGTTGGTTATTTGAATTGATGTAGTTATTATAATTGACTTTTAAATGATTTAAATAAGAGTTTTAATGGTAATGGTATGTAATATGTAGCTGTTTAGAGAAGTTTCATGAAATAGGTTGTATAGCTACTTCAATAAAATATGTTTGTATCTTGTTTATAATACCGTGTTACTTGTAATTATATGAGTTATGTTGTGGGAAATGAATACTTGGAATATATGTTAAGTTAAAGTATATTAAAGTGGTATTTTGTTAAAAATAGAATTCTAATAGATATTGTATATATGCTAAATAAGCGAAGTTATAAGTTAGCTAACCTAGCTGAATAATTAATGAATGTTATAGTTAAAGAGTAATTGAAGTAATGTTTGCTCATAGGTTCAAGGTGACTGGAAATGATGTGATTCAAACTTACATCTTGGAGCTCGGTAGAGGTGAGGGACCTGCATTCTTAATTGCATTATAGTTTATTTTCTTTCTAAAAGAGTATATTGTTTAGTATAATTGCATAATTGATATATGCTTATTGTTGCTAAATTATAACTTAGTGCGAGAACAACTTACTTTTTGTCCTTAAATGTGTTTCCTAATTATATTGTCATTGTTATCATTCTTGCATTGCATCATGGTTGCGCAACCTCATTGTCGTGGCAGATGCGATGGCCTCGCTGGGCGGCATCAGGCTTGCCAGTGTTGGTTGCCTTAGCTCCGTCTGCTATTCCCTCACTCGCCTGGTCTGGAGATTGCCAGGGGGCGTTGGGTTGTAGGATCGGGTACATCCGAAATAGCCATTGGTGTAAGGAATGCCGGCATATCGAGATTGAGATCGTGGTTCGTGGATCGGGGATCGAAGATTTGGAGCGATAAGGGTTATTGATTGTATCCTTTTAAAATATGGTATTAGAATTATTATTCATTGTTTATTTATTGCATTAATTGTGTTAAGTTGCTGCATTGCACGAACCCTGGTATACTGTTCCCGTTTCCCCTCCCTCACTGAGTGTACCAGTTGTATACTCACCCTCATTTCTAACACCTTTCAGGTTCAACACCTTCGCAAGGTGATATAGGGAAAGCTCGAGAGTTACCCTATTTGCTTGTGATGACTTCCATTATTAGTACCTGCGAATCCATGTGAATTTCTAATGTGGTTTGAATTGTAATTTGATTGGAACTATAGAAACCCGGCTTGTAATTGTATTGGATCTTGTTTGTATTTGATTTGTAGGTGGTTTGTAATAGCTTAAGGGACTATGTTATTGTTTATTGGTCGTGTATGCTTGATTGGGTGAATGGAGTTAGACCATAGTTTTGTAGTTATAAATATTGTTTACAAGATTTGGATTGTCCTATAAACCGGGGAGGCTTCGTCCGTTTCCCCTCGTTTCTTGTACCTTGGGAATGGAATTGGGAACTCCGGTCTCGTGAGGGATCGGAGCGTTACAATATGATTATTGATTGATGATTGATGAACCGGGAGATAGTGAACGGAAAAGGTTGTCCTCCTGTGAATGATTGATGTTTATTATTATTGCTGAGTCTTTGGTATGAGTGTGCCACCTATCGGGTAGCATCCGGCTGTCGGGTTGATAACGGCATGACTACTAGAGACTACATCCAGCTCGCATGGCGGAGGTGTCATGGAGGGATAGATTATTGGGGTACCTTGGGTGCGTGAGTTTATGGGAGTCATAAGAAGGCTGTTATGATCGTGATGGCGTTTGGAGCTACACCAACTAGTGTATCCTTTATTGAATGGTCATTATAGTTTATGTGATGATAGTATTATTGATGTTATTGTGTGTTTACTTGCTCAAAGGATCATTTTCTAAGGAGTATAGTGAATACTGTTAGAGATCTATCAGATCCTCACTGGGCTTATTTTATATAAGCTCACTCTCTATTATTGCATGCTTACAGGTGTTGTTGAGCAGGATTACGGGTACGTGCCTCCTGAAGAGGAAAATGTGCCTTACGTGGATGAGTTTTATGTTCCGGAGTCCTATCCTTGATGTTGTATTGTTTTACTATCTTGTATATTAACTTAGTATACTTTTATATGCTTTGTAGTCATGATGTAAAAGATGTTGAAAAGATGATGTTCTAAATGAAGCCAACTTAGTAGTCTTTCTTTTGTCTATGATTAGGTTGCTAGGTTGGTTTCGACCTATTTTGCAATGTATATTAAGCTTCATGTATTATGTTGGAACGGAGGCGTATAACGAGGAATGATTATTGTATAATATGGTTATGATGTATGTTGTTATTTTATTGAGGAGTTGTTTGTTGTATGGTTTATGGAGTTGATGTATGATGTTCTATTGAGGTTGGTTTAGAGCCTCGGTGTCTTATTTACTGTCGTTATACTGCCAAAATTCCGTTGCGTCCTAACTGGTTATAGGAGGGGTCGAGTTGGGGCGTGACATTTAAGTGGTATCAGAGCGCATGTTTAGTTGTCAACCGGGGTATTCTCAGAATGTAGGTAATGGTCTTAGCATGAAAGTATGTATGAAAAGAAAGAAAAGTGAACTATGTATTAATATGATTAAATGATTTAGTAATTAAGTGATTATGTGATCAATTTGTTTATGTGTTTTATATGAGTTTGTTGTCTATGTGTTAATAGTGGTTTATAACCTGTTTACGTGCTATAACTTGTGCTAACTCTTTGATTAGTAGAATGGCCGGTAGACCAAGGACTAAAGGTAGGCCCGAGGTAGTAGATGAGACTCCTGGTAATGCGACACGGGGCCATGATAGGGGTGATGATCGTTTGGGGGCAGCAATGGATAGGGTTGCGGAGTTAATGGCCGGACAGGCACAGTTGATAGCAGGGCAGGCTACCTAGACTCAGGCTTGGTAGGCTCAGTTGTTGAATGTGCAGGGTGGAAACCACGGGCGTGGTACCCTGAAAGAGTTCTTGGGGTATCATCCACCTAGATTTCAGGGGGAACCCAATGATCGGAAGGCTGAAGCGTGGATTAGTAAGGTGGAGAAGATTTATGATGCTCTTGATTATACCGATGAGTAGAAGGTCTCCTTTGCCGTGTACTTGCTGGATGATGAGGCAGAAGAATGGTGGCGCACAGTGAGAACTATATTATGTATGTTTGGGGTACCTTTCTATTAGCTTTCGGGGCAAAGTATGTCCCGAGGATCGCGAGGGAGCGGAGAGAGGCTGAGTTTCTATCTCTTATTCAGGGGGTTGCCTCAGTGGCTCAGTATGAGGCCACCTTTACTCGATTGTCCCTGTATGCACCGGAGTATGTGGCTGATGAGGAGCGGAGGATTCGTAGATTCATGTTGGGGTTGAGGCCCGAGATTCAGGATGTGATGGCTCTGAATCGGTATGATATATTCACTGAGGCCTTTGATGCAGCTTCTAGATTAGAGAAGAGGAAAGGGGATCAGCTTATGTCTAGTCAGCCTAGTAAGAGGCCGTATCAATCGCAGTTCCAGCAGGGTATGTATAGGCCTCCCGTATAGCAGGTTGAGTACAGGCCACCAGCTCAGTAAGGTTCTTTTAGGCCACAGGGGCAGCAGAGTTATTATCGGCCTCAGTTTCAGCAGGGGTCATATCAAGTTCAGTCCCAGTTTAGGCCAGCCCAGTCTCAGGGTCAGTACAAGCCTAGTTTGGTAAGGCCTCAGCAGCAAGCTGGTTCAGTTGTTTCTTTAGCTTCTGGTTCTTCCAGGGGCAGTATTAGTGCATCATCACCGCAGTGTACACACTGCAAGCGCACGGGGCATGTGGAGGCTGATTGCAGAGTGAAGGCAGGGACGTGTTTAGGATGCGGCAGCAATCAGCACAGGGCGAGGGATTGCCCTAGATATTCGAGGACTGAGGGTCGGACAACGACTCAGGGTTATCAGGGCCGACCTACGACCAGTGCACCTCAGCAGCAGCGGGTTCAAGCTCGGGCCTACGCAGTTGATTTGGAGGAGATGCCTGAGGAGACTGCAGTTGTGGAAGGTAACTTCCTTATACTTGATCAACTTGTTAAAGTGTTGATTGATTCTGGTGCTACGCATTCTTTCATTACTCTTGCTTGTGTGCAACCTGAAAGATTGCCTTATGTGGTTGAGATTAGTACCTCTTTGACTGATAAGTATGTTACCAGCTTAGTATGTAAGGATTGTATAATTCATGTTAAGGGGTATAATTTTCCTTCGAACCTTATCTTATTTCCTATCCGGGGGTATGATGTTATCTTGGGTATGGATTGGCTTTCTAAGTATAATTCCCAGTTAAACTGTAGAACCAAGGTAGTACAGTTTCGTTTGCCAGATCAGCCAGTAGTTGAGGTAGTAGGGAACCAGGGTGCTAAGATGAGTTTTGTTATCTCAGCAACTAAAGCTGTTAAGTTGGTGAGTAAGGGGTGTTCGGGTTATCTAGCTTATTTGATCAACACGCCATCTGATAAGTTACATCTAGAGGAAGTTCCTATTATTCGGGAATATCCCAATGTATTTCCTAAGGAGTTGCCAGGGTTACCTCCAGAGAGAGATGTGGAGTTTGTGATTAATCTTATTCCCGGTACTCAACCTATTTCTAAATTAGCGTACCGGATGGCACCAGCTGAGTTGAAGGAGTTGAAGACTCAGTTGCAAGAGTTACTGGAGAAGGGATTTATTCAGTAGAGTTCTTCACCTTGGGGAGCTCCTGTTTTATTTGTGATTTGCCACTGATTGACGAGTTGTTTGATCAACTTTAGGGAGCCAGAGTCTACTCTAAATTTGAATTGAGGTAGGGGTATTATCAGCTTCGGATTCGTACGGAGGATGTTCTGAAGTCTGCCTTCAAGACTCGGTACGGGCATTATGAGTTTGTTGTTATGCCCTTTGGATTAACTAATGCACCGGCAGCATTCATGGATCTTATGCATCGGGTTTTTCAGCCGTATTTAGACCAGTTCGTGGTAATCTTTGTTGATGATATCTTGGTTTATTCTAAATCTAAATTGGAGCACGAGCAACATCTACGGCTTGTGTCACGCCCCAACTCGACCCCTCCTACAATCAGTCAGGACGCAACGGAATTTCGGCAGTATAACGACAGTAAATAGAATACCGAGGCTCTAAACCAACCTCAATAGGACATCATACATCAACTCCATAAACCATACAACAAACAACTCCTCAATAAAATAAAACATACATCATAACCATATTATACAATAATCATTCCTCGTTATACGCCTCCGTTCCAACATAATACATAAACCTTAATATACATTACAAAAACTCGTTGAGCCAATCTAGCAACCTAATCACAAACAAAAGAAAGGCTACTAAGACTGCATCAACTAATTCATTATCTTTTCAACATCTTTTACATTATGAGCTACAAAGCATATAAAAGTCGACTATGTTAATTTACAAGATAATAAAACATGTACGACATCACGGATAAGACTCTGGAACATAGGACTCATCCACGCAAGGCACATTTTCCTCTTCAAGAGGCACGTACCCGTAATCCTGCGATAGTTCACCTGTATGCATGCAATAATAGAGAGTGAGCTTATATAAATAAGCCCAGTGAGGATCCGATAGATCTCGAGCAAGGTCTACTAAACTCCTTGGAATAATCCTTTGAGTCAGTAAACACACAATGAACATCAATAATCATTATAAATGCAACAATAGTAATAACTGTAAACACACAATAAGGATATGATACATTTGCTGATGAAGCCTCATACACCAATTCCATGCTCAATAACTCCTCCAAACTCAATGACACAATCCTGAGGTACCTTGACCTAGACCCACACCCCATGGCCTCTCCGCCCATGCGAGATAGGGATTAGCCATGATAACTATGCCCGCAGCCCAGGATGCCTCCCGAGGTGACACAACATTATCAAAGCTCACAACAATGAGACTCAACATAAACAAACCGAGAGATCAGCAACAAAAGTGCCCGATTCCCGTAATCAATAATCAATCCATAATCTGGGAGATCAGCAACGAAAGTGCCCGATTCCCGTACTCAATAATAATCAATAATCTGGGAGATCAGCAACGAAAGTGCCCGATTCCCGTAATCAATAATAATCAATAATCTGGGAGATCAGCAACGAAAGTGCCCGATTCCCGTAATCAATAATCAATCCATAATCTGGGAGATCAGCAACGAAAATGCCCGATTCCTGTACTCAATAATAATCAATAATCTGGGAGATCAGCAACGAAAGTGCCCGATTCCCGTAATCAATAATAATCAATAATCTGGGAGATCAGCAACGAAAGTGCCCGATTCCCGTAATCAATAATCAATCCATAATCTGGGAGATCAGCAACGAAAATGCCCGATTCCCGTACTCAATAATCAATCCATAATCTGGGAGATCAGCAACGAAAGTGCCCGATTCCCGTACTCAATAATAATCAATAATCTGGGAGATCAGCAACGAAAGTGCCCGATTCCCGTAATCAATAATAATCAATAATCTAGGAGATCAGCAACGAAAGTGCCCGATTCCCGTAATCAATAATCAATCCATAATCTGGGAGATCAGCAACGAAAATGCCCGATTCCCGTACTCAATAATAATCAATAATCTGGGAGATCAGCAACGAAAGTGCCCGATTCCCGTAATCAATAATCAATCCATAATCTGGGAGATCAGCAACGAAAATGCCCGATTCCCGTACTCAATAATAATCAATAATCTGGGAGATCAGCAACGAAAGTGCCCGATTCCCGTAATCAATAATAATCAATAATCTGGGAGATCAGCAACGAAAGTGCCCGATTCCCGTAATCAATAATCAATAAATAAACTGGGAGATCAGCAACAAAAGTGCCTAATTCCCATACTCAATAATAAATAAATAAACTGGGAGATCAGCAACGAAAGTGCCCGATTCCCGTAATCAATAATAATCAATATAACATCAATATTTAATTAAACAACAAACAACTAAGTTAGATGACAAAATAGGCCATCCAACTTAACATGCATGAAACACGTAATCTAACCCTAGTCTAACCATTAACAACTCACAATTCAATCACTCAAACACCACCCAATCATCTAAAGGCTCAATTCAACAATTTAAAGAAAGACAACCTAAACTTCAAATAATCATATCTTATATTCTACTAATCCAAACAACTCCAAATCAGTTTCAAACTCTCACCCAATCAATCAACTACATTAGCCCCCTCGGAAACCAACCAAAACACATCCAAATCATGCTCAACAACCCTAAAACCCTAGTGTGTCATGGCTGAAATTTCTGAATTTTGGCACGGACATCACAATCGAAAATTCGGCATTACAACGGCGCTACCACGTAATTATCAATCTTTTAGAAATCGACGGCAATCGATTCTGATCAACACAACTCAAAATATTCAACATTTAACAAATTAATCAACTTTAAATACCCAAAAATTAATAAATATGCTACATCCGTTCAAATCTCGTAGCATTGCATATAAATGATCCCTAGCATGCATGGAGCAATAATCTAACATCAGATTAACATTCTAACGGTTCAATAATTAATTATACGCAAAAACATAAAAATGACATTTTGAGATCTAGAATTTTTCTCTCACCTTTGATCCGAAGTAAAGCTAGGAATGCGTGCAATAGGTGCCCAACAAGCGGAATCCAGCTCGGTTTGAAAAGATTCGGACTTTAAATGAGTTTTCTAAGGCAAAATTGCTTTGAAAAATAAAATGAAAAACTCTCAAAATGGCCAAAGAAACTCACGGCTGCAATGTATGTGTTTTTGTGGTGTTTTCTTTGTTTTTAGTGTGTGTAGAGATTTATATGCATAAGTCAACAAAATGGAAAAAGTCAAAGTTGAAACTTTAGTGTTTTTTGTGTTTTCTTGACTTTAAATGCATTTTCTTGATCACCAAAGTTCAAAACAATTATGCAACACCCAAGATAGCTCAAGTAGGTTATTTTTAGGTGACAAGAAGTTTTACAATCAAACAATTTCACCCGAGTCGGCTTAAAATGCGATTTTTGCAAAAGAAGGTGAAAAGTCATATTATTTATTTTCAAATGTCTTTTGAATACACAATTAATCTAAAATCATTTAATATCACATATGAATACATTTATATTAATATATACTAGGTCAATGAAAGTCAATGCAAGAATCGGGTTTAGAAGAAATCACTATTTGGCTCAAAAACGTTATTTTTCACCCGAAAAATCTATTTAAATTACTATTCTATTTCAGAATCAATTTTTATCAAACATGGGTCTATTAATAATAGAGGACTAGTTTTTAAGACGTTTAAAACACCCCTGTAAAAATTTTAGCGGACAGGTGTTCAAAAGTACTATTTACCAAAACCGACGATAAAATTTCTGATTCTGTTTTTGATGAAAATTTCATGAATGCACATTTAGTATGTTCTAGGAGTATTAATATCAAAATTATCACATTCTAAGTCATATAGCGCATAAACATGTCAAATGCACGCAAAACGAGATAAAACACGTAAATTGAGTTAAAGCAGAAAAGTGGGGTTTCACAGCTTGTCTTACAGAAACTGCAGGAGCATCAGTTGTTTGCCAAGTTCAGCATATGTGAATTTTGGCTGCAACGTATATCTTTTCTTGGCCACGTGATCACACAGAGCGGTATTTTTGTAGATCCCACTAAGATTGAATCGGTGATGTCTTGGAAATGTCCGGAGAATATTTCGGAGGTTCGTAGCTTTCTTGGCTTGGCAGGTTATTACCGTAGGTTTGTCAAGGACTTCTCTAAGATTGCAGGGCCACTTTTTAAGTTGACTCAGAAACGGACTATCTTTGCTTGGGATGAGAAGTGTGAGAGTGGGTTTCAGGAGTTGAAAAAGAGGTTGACTACTGCTCCAGTACATGCTCTACCAGAGGGGACCAATAATATGGTTATTTACAGCGATGCATCCAAGGAGGGCTTGGGATGTGTTCTTATGCAGGATGGCCGAGTTATTGCCTATGCTTCTAGGAAGTTGAAACCTTATGAGGTGAATTATCCGACTCATGATCTTGAGTTGGAAGTAGTTGTCTTCGCACTGAAGAAGTGGCATCATTATCTATAGGGCAGTAAGTTTGAGATTTTTACTTATCATAAAAGTCTGAAGTACTTGTTCTCAAAAAAGGAGTTGAATATACGCCAGCAGATGTGGATGGAGCTTCTTGGGAACTATAATTGTTCTATCAATTATCTGCCTAGAAAGGCAAATGTTGTAGTAGATGCTCTCAGCCAGAAGGCGAGTGTTGCTTGTTTGGCTATCAAGAAATGGGAGATTCTTGAAAAATTTACTTATTGGAAACCGGAGTTAACTCAGGTTGGGGTGATGTGTTCACATCTTTATATTCAGCCTTTATTGTTGTCTTAGATCAGATAAGCTCAACAACTTGATGTTAAACTTCATAAGATCAAGGAGCAGATCACAGATGATCAGTCTGACTTTAAACTGCATGAGGACGGTATTCTTCAGTTTCATAACAGGGTTTGTGTTCCCGATGAACCGGGCTTGAGGAGAGGTATTCTGGAGGAAGCTCATAATTCTAAGTACACTATTCATCCTGGTGGAACCAAGAGGTATCGGGATTTGAAGCAACACTATTGGTGGAATAACATGAAGAGGGAGGTTGCTCAGTTTGTATCTAGATGTTTGACTTGTCAGAGGGTGAGAGCCGAGCATCAACGACCTGCAGGGTTACTTCAGTCGTTGGCTATACCAGAGTGGAAGTGGGAGCATATTACAATGGATTTCGTCACTGGTTTGCCTAGAATACCGAGGGGTAATTATGCAGTTTGGGTTGTCGTGGATCGTTTGACGAAGACAGCTCATTTTATTTCGATGAGGATGAGAGATGAGGTTACAAAGTTGACGAGTCTTTATTTGGATCAGATTGTTAGACTTCACGGGATTCCATCTAGTATTGTCTCAGATCGAGATCCTCGATTTACTTCTCATTTGTGGGAGAAACTTCAGAAGACCTTGGGTACTCAGTTGAACTTCAGTACCGCGTATCATCCACAGACCGACGGTCAGTCTGAGCGGACTATTCAGATTCTGGAAGATATGCTTAAGGCTTGTGTTCTGGACTTCGGGAAGAACTGGGAGAAACATCTACCACTTGCCGAGTTTGCCTATAACAATAGTTATCAAGCTACTAATGGGATGGCACCTTTCACAGCTCTTTACGGTCGTAAGTGTCGTTCACCTTTATATTGGGACGAGGTAGGGGAGATGAAGACTATTGATCCGACTATTATGCCAGAGCTTCTTGAGAAGATTGAGAATGTTCAGTTGATCAGGCAGAGAATGCTTACGGCGCAAAGTAGATACAAGAGTTATGCTGATAAGCGTCGTCGAGACTTGGAGTTTGCAGTCGAAGATCGGGTTTTCTTGAGATTGTCTCCTCGTAAGGGGTTTGCTCGTTATAGTAAAGGTGGAAAGCTGAGTCCGAGATTTGTTGGGCCGTTTGAGATTACCAGCAGGGTTGGTAAGTTAGCATATCGGTTGGCTTTACCGAAAAACTTCTTTAATGTCCACGATGTATTTCACGTGTCTAATTTACGAAAATATAATCCGGATCCTTCTCATATTCTTGAGCCAGAGCCATTACAGCTTCGTGAGAATTTGATTTATGACAAGCGTCCGATTCGTATTCTTGATCAGATGGCACGAGAGTTGAGGTCGAAGAAGATTCCGATGGTTAAGGTGTTGTGGAAGCATCACGACATTGAGGAAGCTACTTGGGAGAGACGAGATCAGATGCAGCAGCAGTACCCAGATATGTTCAGTACATCAAGTAAGAATTTCAGGGACGAAATTTTTTAAGGGGGGGAGAATGTGAAACCCCATTTTTCTATCCTGTCTTGTTTTGCATGTTTATTCTTGTTTTACGAGAAAATACCTGTCTATGTGTTATATGACTTAGAATGTGGTAATTTTGATATTAATACTCCTAGAACATGCTAAATGTGCATTCATAAAATTTTCATAAAAAACGGAGTCAGAAATTTTATTGTCGACTTTTAGTGAATAGTATTTTAGAAACACGTCCGCTAAAATTTTGAAACTGGTCTTTTTAACCCTTCTAGACCTAGTCCTCGGACTTTAATAGACATGTGTTTGTTGAAAACGATTTTCAAATCGGCTTAAGAATTTATTAGGATTTTTACATCGCTTTTTGCGAAAATCGAGTTTTGAGCCAACTCGGGTAGAATTGTTTGGGTGTAAAACTTCTTGTCACCTAAAAATAACTACTTGAGCTATCTTGGATGTAGAATAATTGTTTTGAGCATTGGTGATCAAGAAAATGAATTTAAAGTCAAGAAAACACTAAAAATACTAAAGTTCTCAACTTTGACTTTCATTAAAATGTTGACCTTTATGCATATATCACCAACACACACTAAACACAACACAAAACACACTCCTCAACACACACAAAGGGCCGAGAGTTTCATAGGAGAAAACCAAAACTTTTCTTCAAAGTTTTCAAAGCAAATTTTCAAAGAAAAACCTAGTTTTTATCCGTAGAACTTCATGCCGAGTTGGATTCCGTTTGTTGGGCACGCATTGCACGCATTTCTAGGCTTATATCACATCAAAGGTGAGAGAAAAATTCTAGATCTCAAAACTCATATTTTATGTTTTTGCGTAGAATTGATTATTGAACCGTTAGAATGTTAATTTGAAGTTAGATTATTGCTCCATGCATGCTAGGGATCATTTATATGTAATCTTATGAGATTTGAACCATTGTAGCATAATTATTTATTTTTGGGTATTTAAAGTTGAGTTATTTGCCATTTCTTGATTATCTTGAGTTGTATTGGTTGAAATCGATTGCCTTCGATTTCTAAAAGTTTGTTAATTACGTGGTAGCACCGTTGTAATGCCGAATTTTTGATTGCGAGGTCGGTGCTAAAGTCCGGAAATTTCAGCCATGACACACTAGGGTTTTAGGGTTGTTGGGCATGTTTTGGATGTATTTTGGTTGGTTTCCAAGGGGGCTAATGTAGTTGATTGAATGGGTGAGTGATAGAAACTGGTTTGGAGTTGTTTGGATTAGTAGAATGTAAGATATGAATATTTTAATTTCTTTAAAATGTTAAATTATGCCTTTAGTTGATTGGGTGTGGTTTGAGTGATTGAATTATGAGTTGATGATGGGTAAACTAGGTTTTGATTGTGTGTTTAATGCATGTTCGGTTGGATGGCCTACTTTGTCATCTAACTTAGTTATTTGTTGTTAAATTGATTATTGATGTTATTATGATGATAATATGATTATTGATTGATTATTGATTGATGATTGATGAACCGGGAGATAGTTAACGGAAAAGGTTGTCCTCCTGTGAATGATTGATGTTTATTATTATTGCTAAGTCTTTGGTATGTGTGTGCCACCTCTCGGGCAGCATCGGGTTGTCGGGTTGATAACGGCATGACTACTAGAGACTACTTCCAGCTCGCATGACGGAGGTGTCATGGAGGGAGAGGTTATTGGGGTACCTCGGGTGCGTGAGTTTATGGGAGTCATAAGAAGGCAGTTATGATCATGATGGCGTTTGAAGCTACACCAACTAGGGTATCCTTTATTGAATGGTCATTATAGTTTATGTGATGATAGTATTATTGATGTTATTGTGTGTTTACTTGCTCAAATGATCATTTTCTAAGGAGTATAGTGAATACTGTTAGAGATCTATCGGATCCTCACTGGGCTTATTTTATATAAGCTCACTCTCTATTATTGCATGCTTACAGGTGTTGTTGAGCAGGATTACGGGTACGTGCCTCCTGAAGAGGAAAATGTGCCTTATGTGGATAAGTCTTATGTTCCGGAGTCTTATCCTTGTTGTTGTATTGTTGTACTATCTTGTATATTAACTTAGTAGACTTTTATATGCTTTGTAATTCATGATGTAAAAGATGTTGAAAAGATGATGTTCTAAATGAAGCTAACTTAGTAGTCTTTCTTTTGTCTATGATTAGGTTGCTAGGTTGGTTTCAACCTATTTTGCAATGTATATTAAGGTTCATGTATTATGTTGGAACGGAGGCGTATAACGAGGAATGATTATTGTATAATATGGTTATGATGTAAGTTGTTATTTTATTGAGGAGTTGTTTGTTGTATGGTTTATGGAGTTGATGTATGATGTTCTATTGAGGTTGGTTTAGAGCCTCGATGTCCTGTTTAATGTCGTTATACTGCTGAAATTCCGTTGCGTCCAGACTGATTATAGGAGGGGTCGAGTTGGGGCGTGATAAATAATAACAATTAAAATTTGCATGTAAACAAGTTTGTATTTACATAAACTCAAGAGTAAATCCGTAACTTAGTACATAAAAGAAAATACATAAAAGTATATACAACAATATACATATGTATTTAAAATGAAATACAAAAATACATTGCGTGGAGAACTCGATGTAGACTCTTGAAAGGAAGATCTTGACTCGGAAAAATCTCCTCAGCAAGTGCAAAGGCCTTAGTCGGTCCACGGGTATCCAAAAGCAAAGGACCACTAACTAATAGAAGTGCTGGCTTAGTTAAGTCCAAGAGCTTGAGTAATTTAGAGTTAAAAACTAGAAGCAAAATATTTTCTAACTCTACTAGCTTTCGCCGATTATACCAAGAAGAGAAAGAAAGAATTTTGCTTCAAAACACTAAGTAATTTTCGGCCAAGAGCAAGCAAAAACGAATGAAGACATGACCTCTATTTATAGATGCACAAACTTGCTTATCAAATGCCAAGTGTCATAATCTAAACAAATCAAGAAGCCAAGTGTCAACATCCTACACATGGCCGGCCATAGGTGTGACGCCCAAGATTTTAGTCGTACATTCATTTACTGTTGCATCCATTGTTTGTGCATTTCCTTCTGTGCTTTATTAACTGTCTTCTTTAGCTACTATTCATCCCGTTTTCAAACTACATTCTATTAGTGAATTAGCATGTTTATTAAATCACATTAATTGTTAGAGGAGTGGGAAAAATGTGCAATTGAGCTAGAGGTGATACGAGAGCTTGTTTAGAAAATGTTTTTAGTAGTTAAGTGAATAGTGTTACGTAACAAACTTAGAGATTTAAATAACTAACATTACTTTTCACCTTAGGCTCGTTTTTAAGTTAATAACGCGCATTCTAGTGACCTTTTAAGTACCCAAACTTGACCCCACCTCAACTTAACTTATATAATTCACCTAAGCTCAATAAAACACAAAACAAAAAACAAATGTGCAGGAATTACTGTAGCAGGGCCGAAAATACCAAAGGAGAAGGAAAAAGGTGATTTTGCTCTTCAACTCTTTAAGCCAAGCCAATCCAAGCCTAGAGCTAGTAGTTTAGGGTGTGTGCAAGCTTCCTAGGTGCTTCTACGCGCATTGGTGAGAGATTTCATGGCTTATTTTCGCATTTTAAAATAGTTGCTATTTTCTTGATTTGTTGAAAATGTGACCAAATGCTAATGTATTGATTATCTATGCTATTATACCTTGTATATGAGTGCTAAAGAACATATTTGAACCGTTGTTTAGCTTTTTAAACGGTTAGAATCGTTAGTTTGATTTATGAGGTGAATAGTGACATTTTTCTAGGGTTTTGTGTAATTGCACGTATTAGCTTGATTCAACACTCCTAATAGATGCTTTAGGTGCTAATCAAGATAGTCTAATAGCCCTGTACACTTGAATTGCTCTAAAATCGCATAAAATGTAAAATAGTCGACTTTAACAAAGGGGTTTCGGGGTTAATGCGAATCCGGGTGGATTTGGTCTTCACTTTTAGTATTCTTAGGCTACCTAGGTGCTATAGAAGCTTGGCTAACCCTTGTTTGAAGCCCAGTTGAGGTATGTGTAGTTCAAAGCTATAAGAGGAAAATTGGGGCTTTCGGGGTAATTGCGGGTAATTGAACATGTTTGCGGGTTATAAGGGTACCTTAAGGGTTACTTAGAAGATTGGTATAGCTTCCCCTCGAATTTGAAACCTTAATTTTGATTCAGAAGAGAAATAGCTTGAATAACAAAGGGGTTTAGGTGTAATTTCGGTTGTCTCGCGCTTCTAAGACTTTGGCATGACTTCTTGAATGTTTAAATGTGGTTTCAAGTTGGTTTGGAACTTTTGATGTAATTCTAATTATATCTTGTATATGCCCCTTTGTAAAACTGCTTATTGCTTATATAAACTGCTTCTATTCTAACTGCATTGAGGTCAACCTACTTTGTTGATCCTCCTACGTGTTATTGCTTATCTTATTGATATTAACTTGCCATTGTAAAGTGCATTGCATAGTGGTTGCGCAACCATAGTGTCAGGGGCGGATGTATTGAATATCGGCTGGGCTGCAAAGGGCTTGCCAGTAGATATTCAAACTCCGTGCTCTATTCCCTCACTCGCCTGGTCCAGAGATTTCCAGGGGGTGTTGGGTCGTAGGATTATCGGGGTAAATCCGGAGTACACCCACTGGAGTGTTTGGGATTTGCCTGCTTACCGTTATCGTGATCGTGATCGTGGTTCGTGGATCGTGTTCGTGGATTGAAGATATGGAGTATGGGGTTAAGTAAAATGTATCCTTTTATTGTGTGGTTACTAGAATTTGTTATTTCTAAATGATTAACTGCTTTATTTATCCAATTGCTTTACTAGTTGCATTGCACGCCCTGGGAGACTATATCCCTACTGGGCAACAGTGGTTGCTCATACCTCAATATATGTTTCAGGATATGCTGAGGGTGATCCCCAGCTAGTTGAGGTGTTAGTAGAAGAGGAGGAGGAAGTTCAGACTGATCCTTTACCTTAGTTGCTGTGCCTGATAGCTTGAGGTGGTTTTTGTTCTTGCTGCTATGTGGGAGACTCATTTGTTTATCTTATATTCTATTTTGTAGCCTAAGTGCTATGTTTATGCTATGATATGTAACTATAAGATCAAGTTAGAAGGTTGTAGGTGTAGATTTGAAACTTTGGCCTGTAATAACTTAAATTCCTGTTTTCAGTTTCCTTGTATGCTTGGGGTGAACTTATGGTTGTTTGATTGGTTTTAACTTCCTAAGAATGTTTAATTGATAACATAGAATGGTATGATAAGCGAATGAAGACAAAGATTTTAGGACTATTGTTGCATGCTTGTGTGTATTTATATTGTCTTGTGTTGCTTAAGGCTCGGATGGCCTTGAAGTTTGAATTTCAATTACAGATGTTGTTCCTTTTGCTTTGTGGTTTTATTTGATTGTTTACAGGTTTTCAGAATGTCCACAGTACAGGGGAAACTCTGTCTGTTTTCTCCTAAAATTTTGAGACTGGGTTGGAATTAGGTTGAGAATAGCTTGGTTATTAGAGCCTCTGGTCTCGTGAGGGATTGGGGCGTTACAGGTGGTATCAGAGCTTAGTTAGCTCTAAGCAGGGACAGGGTCCTCGGCCTGTCGGGTTGTAACCTTGCGTGTGTGCTTGTATTGAATGTGTGCACCTATGTGATATAATTATGTGTTACGTGCTAAATGTGTGCTAAATGAAGTAAAGTGGCTGGGTATGCATCAAATTGACCTCGTGAATTGTTAATTGCTTGAACTGTTGCTTGTAATGTGTGTATTTGAATGTCTTTGATAGAGTTGTGTTATGATTGACTTGATTGTCGTGCTTGAATGACTTTGATGATTACACTGTTTCACAAACTCTTTTATTAACATGTTTGCGTAATAGTTTAAAGAATGATTATACATATGCAATTGTTTGGCATGCATACATAGCCCGTCGAATGGTAAGAAAAACTCCTTCATCCCCTGAAAAGAGGTGATTAGTGGCAGGCCTTCCAAATTATGTTGATTAGCAGAAATGAGAGGCAATTAACCAGCCTTTATTTGGGAATTGGTGGATATAGTTGGAGCTCAGTTATTGGGATTCTTCTAAGGCCTTCTTCAGTGCTTAGCGGTCATAAATGAGTAGTTTCTTTTGGGGTTTCTATATGACAGTTCTCTGGAGTATATTCTTGGTATTTTCTTATCAGCTATTCTTTTGGTATTCTTTTGTCGGCATCTCTCGGAAGAATTGGTATATGGGATTCTTTTTAGCCTTATTATCAGGTATTATTTACAATACTCCTGCTCAGAACTTTTATTGGTATTTTCTCTCCGCTCTTAGTTGGGATTCTATTCTTCTATGGTATTCGTGCCAGCAGGATTCTTATTTGGATTTCGAAGTAGCATCTCTATTGGTGCCTTTATTTGGCCTTATTACGTGAGGTTCGCAGACAATACTACTGGGATTTCTTAATGAGCTCCCACGAGAATTCATATATGGTATTCTTGCTTAGCAACTGATGACAAATAATCAGAGTTGGTTTTCAGTTGATGCAGAGTTCTCTTATGAAGAAGAACTGCGTGGATGCAATTTATTTAAGGGGGAGAGGATGTGATGCCCGAGATTTTAACCGTAGATTCATTTACTATTGCATCCATTGTTTGTGCATTTCCTTCTGTGCTTTATTAACTGTCTTCTTTAGCTACTATTCATCCTGTTTTCAAACTACATTCCATTAGTGAATTAGCATTTTTATTAAATCACATTAATTGTTAGAGGAGTGGGAAAAATGTGCAATTGAGCTAGAGGCGATAGGAGAGCTCGTTTAGAAAATGTTTTTAGTAGTTAAGTGAATAGTATTACGTAACAAACTTAGAGATTTAAATAACTAACATTACTTTTCACCTTAGGCTCATTTTTAAGTTAATAACGCGCATTCTAGTGACCTTTTAAATACCCAAACTTGACCCCACCTCAACTTAACCTTATATAATTCACCTAAGCTCATTAAAACACAACAAAAAAAAGAACAAATGTGCAGGAATTACTGTAGCAGGGCCGAAAATACCAAAGGAGAAGGAAAAAGGTGATTTTTCTCTTTAACTCTTCAAGCCAAGCTAATCCAAGCCTAGAGCTAGTAGTTTAGGGTGTATGCAAGCTTCCTAGGTGCTCCTACACGCATTGGTGAGGGATTTCATGGCTTATTTTTGCATTTTAAAATAGTTGCTATTTTCTTGATTTGTTGAAAATGTGACCAAATGATAATGTATTGATTATCTATGCTATTATACCTTGTATATGAGTGCTAAAGAACATATTTGAGCCATTGTTTCGCTTTTTAAACGGTTAGAATCGTTAGTTTGATTTATGAGGTGAATAGTGATATTTTTCTAGGGTTTTGTGTAATTGCACGTATTAGTTTGATTCAACACTCCTAATAGATGCTTTAGGTGCTAATCAAGATAGTCTAATAGCCCCGTACACTTGAATTGCTCTAAAATCGCATAAAACGTGAAATAGTCGACTTTAACAAAGGGGTTTCAGGGTTAATGCGAATCCGGGTGGATTTGGTCTTCACTTTTAGTATTCTTAGGCTACCTAGGTGCTATAGAAGCTTGGCTAATCCTTGTTTGAAGCCCAGTTGAGGTATGTGTAGTTCAAAGCTATAAGAGGAAAATTGGGGCTTTCGGGGTAATTGCGGGTAATTGAACATGTTTGTGGGTTATAAGGGTACCTTAAGGGTTACTTAGAAGATTGGTATAGCTTCCCCTCGAATTTGAAACCTTATTTTGATTCGGAAGAGAAATAGCTTGAATAACAAAGGGGTTTAGGTGTAATTTCGGTTGTCTCGCACTTCAAAGACCTTGGTATGACTTCTTGAATGTTTAAATGTGGTTTCAAGTTGGTTTGGAACTTTTGATGTAATTCTAATTATATCTTGTATATGCCCCTTTGTAAAACTGCTTATTGCTTGTATAAACTGCTTATTGCTTGTATAAACTGCTTCTATTCTAACTGCATTGAGGTCAACCTACTTTGTTGATCCTCCTACGTGTTATTGCTTATCTTATTGATATTAACTTGCCATTGTAAAGTGCATTGCATAGTGGTTGCGCAACCATAGTGTCAGGGGCGGATGTATTGAATATCGGCTGGGCTGCAAAGGGCTTGCCAGTGGATATTCAAACTCCGTGCTCTATTCCCTCACTCGCCTGGTCCGGAGATTGCCAGGGGGTGTTGGGTCATAGGATTATCGGGGTACATCCGGAGTACACCCACTGGAGTGTTTGGGATTATGCCTGCTTATCGTTATCATGATCGTGATCGTGGTTCGTGGATCGTGTTCGTGGATTCATATGGAGTATGGGGTTAAGTGAAATGTATCCTTTTATTGTGTGGTTACTAGAATTTGTTATTTCTGAATGATTAACTGCTTTATTTGTCCAATTATTTTACTTGTTGCATTGTACGCCCTGGGAGACTATATCCCTCACTGGGCAACAGTGGTTGCTCATACATCAATATATGTTTCAGGATGTGCTGAGGGTGATCCCCAACTAGTTGAGGTGTTAGTAGAGGAGGAGGAGGAAGTTCAGAATGATCCTTTACCTTAGTTGTTGTGCCTGATAGCTTGAGGTGGTTTTTGTTCTTGCTGCTATGTGGGAGACTCATTTGTTTATCTTATGTTCTATTTGTAGCCTAAGTGCTATGTTTATGCTATGATATGTAACTATAAGATCAAGTTCGAAGGTTGTAGTTGTAAATTTGAAACTTTGGCCTGTAATAACTTAAATTCCTGTTTTCAGTTTCCATGTATGCTTGGGGTAAACTTATGGTTGTTTGATTGGTTTTAACTTCCTAAGAATGTTTAATTGCTAACATAGAATGGTATGATAAGCGAATGAAGACAAAGATTTTAGGACTATTGTTGCATGCTTGTGTGTATTTATATTGTCTTGTGTTGCTTAAGGCTCGGATGGCCTTGAAGTTTGAATTTCAATTACAGATGTTGTTCTTTTTGCTTCGTGGTTTTATTTGATTGTTTACAAGTTTTCAAAATGTCCACAGTACAGGGGAAACTTTGTCTGTTTTCCCCTAAAATTTTGAGACTGGGTTGGAATTAGGTTGAGAATAGCTTGGTTATTAGAGCCTCTGGTCTCGTGAGGGATCGGGGCGTTACAATAGGAGGGCTTTTTAGATAAATTTCTCTTGCAACTTGTTGTTTGTCTTTTAGTGTAAGTTGTCTTTTGTCCTTTTGTGCTTTGTCCTTTTGTGCAACTTGTCTTTTGTCTTCTAGTTAAGACAATCATTAATTAATTCTAAACCCTTTTAGAATAATTAATTCAAAATTGACCCGTCAATCTATTTACATTTTTCCCTAATACTTTTTAGCAATTACACTTTGGCCCCAAAACTTTCAAAAATTATAATTTTGGCTCACTTAACCTAATGTCCAAAATCACACCATTAACATTTTAACGTGTTTACAACTCAATACCAAGCTCAAATATGCTTTATTCATGATACCCTAAGTGTGTGACTTTCTAGGTTCATGATCGTATAATGATAAATGATTGATTCTGAAAATGTCTCCGTCATTTTGTGGAATACCTTCATGTTCATGAGTGACGCGCTAGCAACGAACGTATCATGACAATATATACAGTACTGAAGTCCAATTCCAACAAACCTATTTACAGTCGCAAATTAACGTGCAGTCTGATCCTTCTGTTAAAATGTCCCGATCGTTATAGGGACGATGAAATGATTAAGTCCACTAAATGATTCTATGCATAGATCTAATTTAGTGGAATGAGAGATGACATCTATAGAAAAACACATTTCCATCGTTCAACTACCCCGACCGAGGATTTCTCATTTCAAACAACTGACACTAGATCGCATATGATATCGCCTCACTTTCGGAGGTTAACAGATCCTATCTTGACAATTATATGTCGGTCTCTATATCACAAGACTAAACTGCGAGAGGTCATATCTCACCCTCAAAGAAGACGTGTGTGAGACCCTATATTTTGTATTTACCTCGATTTGCATGTTTTGGCTCGTTTTGTGTGATTTGACTTATTTATGTGTTATATGAGTTAGAATGTGTTAACATTTTGATTTATATTCCTAATACATGTTATATGTGCCTTCATGAAATTTTCATAAAAAACGAAATCAGAAATTTTATCACCGGTTTTAATGAATAGTATTTTGAGCACATGTCCGCTAAAATTTTTATAGGGGTGTTTTAAGTGTTTCAAAACCTAGTCCTCGGGTATTAGTAGACCCGTGTTTGATTAAAACAGATTTGGAATTGGTTTTGGAATTTTAAAGGTTTTTACACTTTCTTTTGCAAGAAATCGAGTTTTAAGACAACTCGGGTGAAAAAGTTTAAATGTAAAACTCTTTGCCACCTAAAATATATTGTCTAGAATTATTTTAGGTGCCAATTTGATAGTTGAGCAAGAAATAGTCAAAAATAGGATTAAAATACTAAAATTAACTAAGTGTCAACTTTGAATTTCATTTGTTTTGTTGACCTTTCAGCTTATAAGCATAAACACACACTAAAATAGCACAATTTCATACTCAAAAACACTCACATTGCCGTGAGCCATAGGAGAGAAAAAGAGAGTTTTGTTCAACATTTTTCAAAGCAAAACTTCATAGAAAAACCTAGTTTTTGTCCATAGCTTTTCAAACCGAGTTGGATTTCTCTTGTTGGGCACGCATATCTAGACTTGTTTCGAATCAAAGGTGAGAGAAAAATTCTAGATCTCAAAATATCATTTTTATGTTTTTGCATATAATTGAATTTTGAACCGTTAGAAAGTTGAATTGATGTTATATTATTGCTCAGTACATGCTAAGGATCGTTTATATGCATTTATAAAAGATTTGAACTATTGTAGCATGAATTTTTATTTTTTAGGTATTAAAATTGAGTTATTAGCTATTTGGTGATTATATTGAGTTGTAGTGGTTGGAATCGATTACCGTCGATTTGTAAAAGTTTGTTAAATATGGGGTATTGCCGTTGTAATGCCAAAATTTTGATTGTAGTGTCATTGTAATGCCAAAATTTTGATTGTGATGTCGGTGTGAAAGTCCAAAAATTTCAGCCTAGGTGCATTGAGGTTTTAGGGCTGTTGGGTTTGATTTGGATGTATTTTGGTTGGTTTCTGAGGGGTCTATTGTAGATGATTGAGTGGGTGAATGATAGGAACTGGTTTAGAGTTGTTTGGATTAGTAGAATATAAGTTATGATTATTAGAAGTTTAGGTTGTCTTTTTTTAAAATGTTGTTATATGCCTTTAGATGATTGGGTAGTGTTTGAGTGATTGAATTGTGAGTTGTTGATGGTTAGATTACGGTTTGGTTGTGTGTCTAATGTATGTTAAGTTGGGTAGCCTACTTTGTCATCTAACTTAGTTGTTTAGTTGTTAATTGATTAATTGATGTTGTGTTGTTATAATGTTATTAATTGATTGATGCATTATTGATTATTGATTATTGATTATTGAATATTGATTATTGATGAACCGGGAGATAGTCAACGAAAAATGTTGTCCTCTTGTGATTGAATGTTTATTATTATTGCTGAGTCTTGATATGCGTGTGTTATCAGAAGCTACCCTCATCTCGCATGGGCGAAGATGCCATGGAGGGCAGGGCTAGTGAGGTACCTCGGGTGTGTGTGTCATGGGGGTGATAAGAAGTTGGTTGAGATCGTGATGGCATTTGGAGCTACACCAACTAGAGTATCCTTTATTGAATGGTCATTATAGTTTATGTGTTTAGATTGTTATTGATGTTTATTGTGTGTTTACTGCTCAAATGATCATTTCCAATGAGTATAGTAAATACTGTTAGAGATCTATTGAATCCTCACTGGCTTGTTTTATATAAGCTCACTCTTAATTATTGCATGCATGTAGGTGTTACTGATTCTGACTACGGGTACGTGCCTCTTGAAGAGGGAAATGTGCCATATATAGATGAGTCTTATGTGTAGGAGTCATTTCCATGAGATTATCTTAGTTGTTGTAAAACAATGTATTGTATAACCTATTTTGAAATGTATGTATAGCCTATGTACTAAGTTGGAACGGAAGCGTATAACTATGAGTGGATTGTTGAAGGAATGATTATTGTATAATATGGTTATGTTGTATGTTGTTAATTTAATTGAGGAGTTGATTGTTGAATGGTTTGTGGAGTTGGTTGTATGATATTATAAAGAGGTTGGTTTAGAGCCTTAGTGTCTTAATTACTGTCGTTATATTGTCGAAATTCCGTTGCGTCCTGACTGATTGTAGGTGGGGTCGAGTTGGGGCGTGACATTAAGTGGTATCAGAGCACATGATAGCTGTCAGCCGAGATATTCTCGGAATGTAGGTAATGGTCTTAGCATGAAAGTATGTATGAAGTGAAAGAAAAGTGAACTATGTGTTAATATGATTAAATGATTAAGTGATTATGTGATTTAGTGCTTATGTGATTATGTGATCAATTTGTTTATGTGATTGATACTTAAGTGATTTATGTGTTTATGTGAATTGTTGTTTATTTGTTAATAATTGTCTATAGCTTATCTATGTGCTATAACCTGTGCTAACTCTTTGATTAGTAGAATGATTGGTAGACTGAGAACGAGAGATAAGCCCGAAGCAGTTGATGAGGTTTCGGGTAATGTGGCACCGGGCCGAGAAAGAGGTGATGATCGTTTTGAATCAGCCATGGATAGGATTGCAGAAGTTATGGCCGGTCAGGCATAGTTGCTAGCAAGGTAGGCTGCCCAAGCTCAGACTTGGCAGGCACAGTTACTGAATGTACAGGGTGGATACAACGGGCGTGGTACACTGAAGGAGTTCTTGGGATAGTATCCACCGAGGTTTCAGGGGGAGCCAGATGATCAGAAAGCCGATGCATGGATTAATAAAGTAGAGAAAATATTTTACCCTATGGATTATACTGATGAAATAAAGGTCACCTTTGCCGTTTATTTGTTTTATGATAAGACAGAGGAGTGGTGGCGCATGGCGAAATCTAGTTGGGAGACCCAAGGTATTCTGTATGTCTGGGATACCTTTTTGAAAGCTTTCCGAGCAAAGTATGTCCCGAGGATTGCACGGGAGAGGAAAGAGGCTGAGTTTCTGTCTCTAGTTTAGGGGGATGCTTCATTGGCTCAGTATGAGGCCGCATTTACTAGACTATGAGTGGATTGTTGAAGGAATGATTATTGTATAATATGGTTATGTTGTATGTTGTTAATTTAATTGAGGAGTTGATTGTTGAATGGTTTGTGGAGTTGGTTGTATGATATTCTAAAGAGGTTGGTTTAGAGTCTTGGTGTCTTAATTACTATCGTTATACTGCCGAAATTCTGTTGCGTCCTGACTGATTGTAAGTGGGGTCGAGTTGGGCCGTGACAGCGAGCATTGTCCAAACGCAAGATTTAGCTCTTGATATAGCCGACAACCGTAATTTCTCAAGTCAAAGGATTAATTTGCACAATCTGCAACGAATGACAAACTATTAATCCAAAGTCATGTAGTTTGTCATTCTGGTCACATTCAATTATCCGTTCAATAAACGATCATTCATATGTGAGTTAATCGCATCCCTATGTTGTTATAGCTCAACGCTCACTACCCTTTATCATTAACATCTCCATGTTAATCAAAGGTAACTACATATGATAGTCCGTACTTGATTATTCTAGTCCTAGTTGAATAATATAAGGACTATGAATGATTTTGAATGTTTTATCATATCGAAAAAATATGCCATTGAATTCTCAATACTTTAAGAATACATTTCTTCTCAGAAAAACACAAAGGACATATTCATATAATTGAACGGAGAATATGAATATCCAATTAACATGCCATTCAGATTTATATAAAAATGCCCTATATAGGTCATCTAACTATATAGCATTAAGGCATATCTCTAACATATACAACTCACTATTTTTAAGTATGTTATACAATACAAACTCCAAAGTAAATACAATACAACTTGTTCTATAATTCAAGACAACAAAAAGACCGCTCCAGCAAAGACATCATGGGTAAGACTCTTACACACTAGGCTTATCCACATATTGCACATTCTCAGCCTCCTGAGGAACGTACCCTATGTCCGGCTCAGTAATACCAGAAAGTCAGTGTCACGCCTGAGCCTCCTACACACCTACTTTTCTATTGCATGTCTATTTGTACATTAAATGTGTGATTAATTGCTTTACTTGGTACTATTCACAATTTGAAATTGACTGTCTAATTTGCTTTAAAATTGTATTTTTCTAGGTTACATGACCCTTAGGAGGAATGAGAAAAATGTGAATTCGGATGTTAGACAATGGCTACGTGCGTTTGGAAAATGTTTTCCTATATCATGTGAATAGTAAAATAGTGAAATACTACTTAACTGGTTTCAATTAGCTTTTAAACTCAATTAATGGCTTGAATATTGCTAGAATAGTATTAATTTGCCTAGGAATTATTATATATATTGTGCAATATGTCTTAAAAGCCAAAATAACACACAAAACAATTGCAAAATTTCCCATGTAGTCCCCCCCAAACCCGGCATTCAAACAAGAGAGGAAAAGAATAAAATTTTTGCAAGCTTTCAATCTTTGGCACAATCAAGTTCTTCTCTAGTGAATTCAACTCATTTGTAGCCTAGATCAAACATAGTTCAAGCATAGA
The DNA here is from genome assembly GCA_037974665.1 of Ehretia macrophylla. Lineage (NCBI taxonomy): Eukaryota > Viridiplantae > Streptophyta > Magnoliopsida > Boraginales > Ehretiaceae > Ehretia > Ehretia macrophylla. The sequence continues at coordinate 56,498,764 of CM075781.1, forward strand.
AGGTGAGGGTTTTGCATGGCCTCTAGCTTTGAAGTTTTCATTCCTAACTTTGAGTTTTAGATTTGTAGTATTATGGCTTTAACTTGCTAAATTGCTTCACAAAGTATGTTTATATGATATTAGAGACTTGATTTGTACAATTTGCTAGCTTGTTTGCATGGGAATTGAAATTGGATGTTTAAGGAAGAAGATAAATAGTAAAATTTAGGGTTTTTTGTGCAAAAATTCTATTGAGCTTGTAATTATGTGAATTAATGATTCCTAGGATGCTAAATAACCTAGATTAACTTGGATATATGATTGGTTTGCTCAGAACTCAAGTAAAAATGCGTAATTGGTTTAGTTTACAATGAGGTTTCGGTTGTAAAGTGAATCCGGGTCGATTTGAGTGATATATTTAGTGTTCTTAGGGTAAGAAAGTGCTAAATGTGCGATTGTGGCACTTAATTAAGAGCCGGTTAAGGTACTTGTAGTTATAATGCATAAAGGGAAAAACGGGGCTTTTCTGGTAAATACGAGTAAATGGATGGTTCCGAGAGTCCTAGGGGTGTCATAACGTGTACATAGAAGAATAGAATAACTCGATTGAGAATTTTGAATCTTGCCTTTAGGTTTAGAGCTAAATAGCATAGGTTAACAAAGGGAAAATATAGGAATTGGGTGTTTTGGCACTTGAATTGACTTGTAGTCGCTTAATATGTGTTAAAATGCAGTTCTATAGTATTTTCGCTATTTGTAGAGTTTAGTGAAAAAATGTGTTGATGACCTCTTTGTGCACATATAGTTATTTTCATGTTTAATGCTTTTATCATGTTATAATGTTTATATTGCTTGTATTTTGTGTTGCATGGGTGAAGTTATATTTAAGACTTGTACACTAGACTACTAGAATGGTTACTTGGAACATATGTTAAGTTAAATCATATAAAGGTGGCATTTCGTTAAAGAAAGAATTTTAATAGGTATTGTATGCCAAATGAGTGAGACTATAAGTTAGCTAACCTGGCGGAAAAATTGATAAATGTTGTAGTTAAAGGATAATCGAAGTAATGGTTGGTCTTAGGTGCAAGGTGATTGAGAGTGATGTAAATACAATCTTGCATCTTGGAGCTTGGTAGAGCTGAGGGAGTCTTCATCCCTTTTGTACATCTTATCTTATTTTAGTGCTTTTAGATTATACGGTTTAGTTTAATTGATAAAGTTTATATGTACTATTCACTTGGTATCTCTTGGTTTCTTGTGATATCTTGTGTTTTCCCGTGTTTAGTTGTTATTATCTCGTGAAATCTCATGAAATCTTGAATTCATATCGGGTTGTACAACCTTCTCAGACATGGTAGTGTCGAGAAACTCCGGGCATTATCGGGTTGTTGGTCTAGCTCGGCTACCATGGTACCTATTCTCTTTCTCCTTGAGGCATACTCTTCTACCCTAGAGGCGTGGTTCACCTTGTTGGGGTATACGGACCTTTCTTCTGAGAAATGGATCGTAGGATCGGGGTACAACCAGAGTACCCCATTAGAGGAATAAGGGGATTTGTCGGTATTTGCTTGAAGATCATGGTTCGTGGTTCGAGATCGAAGACAAAGAAGATGAACCGTATCATTTTTAAATATGTTTTAATATTTGTTCAATTAGCTTGCTATATTGTGTTACTTGTGTTATTATCTTTGTTGCATTGGACGAAATCATTTGCGAAAACACCCCTGGTTTACTATATCCCCTCCCTCACTGAGTAACTTTGGTTACTCCTTCCTCGTTTTAACATGTTTCAAGTGTAGTTAGAACAACTACATTGAGTGTCGTGTTGCTGGTTGCTTATCTTGATGAGGTTGGATGCCCTTTGAAGATGTGTGTTATTGTAATATGTCTTATTTTGAGACCTTTGAGGTCTTGTATGTATTAATGATAATTTTGGTGGCTTGTAATTGTAGTTGTAGTCTTGAATAGTTAGTGGCATAATTGGTATATAATAGTTAATGATAGACTTTACTGCCTTTTGAATGCATGCTTGTGTTCTAAATGAAATTGAATTATGGACTTAATTTTTGAGTAAGTATGGTAATTAGAAATAGAGTGATACGATAAGTGGATTTAAAAGATAGGATTTCAATAAATTTTAACCTTCCATGCCTGTGTGTTATGTTGCTGGGTTCCAAGGCTCGGATGTCCTTGAGAAGTTTGTTGCATGTGGTGATAGTGGAAGTTGGGAATTAAGGATGAGATTGGACTTTGACTTTGAGGTTATAATTACTTGTACAAGTTTTGGATTGTCCTATAAACAAGGGAGACCCTGTCCGTTTTTTCTCGTTTTTCATGACTTGGGTATTAGATTGGGGCTTCAGTCTCAGGAGGGATCGTGGCGTTACAAGTAGTATCATAGCTTATATAGCTCTTAGCTGGGATAGGGTCTTCGGCCTATTAGGTAGTGACCTCAGATCGTGTGCCTGTAAAGTGTGTTGCGTGAATAGAGTAATATATGTGACTTGTGTGCTAAGTATATAAATGTCTTACGTGCTTGGAATGTGAGAAGTTGTATATTAATGATTAGTTTATGTACTTGTGTCTAGATTGTAGTTTAAGTGACCTTGTGTGATTATATGATTGTGTAATAGTTTGCTTGTCTAAGTGTGTGCTTGACTTGGTGAATGACATGCTAGCATGAAAGTAAAATGTGATGAGTCTATTGTATGAAAAGGTGTGTTTATGACATGTCTAGATTGTCTTGTAAACTTAATGCATTGTATGTGGCTATGTGAATAATAAGTCTTGAGTATAAATGTTTTGTCTATATGTGTTATATGATTATCTACTATATCACTGTCCCTTCTAGTACGGAGGGAAGAACCAGGAGGCAGTTAGATGAGATTCGGAGGTAGGATTTTGTAGTGGCAGAGAATGAGCTGTAGTTGTTTACCTTGATGGACAATTAGTTACATGCATGTTTTACATGTCTAGATCAGAAGGAATAGGCTTGCTTAGTCAAATCCTTGTATGACCATGAGCCTAGGTAAATAGAGAACTCATCTTTTGTGTATTGTGTTAACTTTACATGTTGATTGCATTTTATTAGGTGATATTTGAGCTTATGTGTATACTTACTTGCCTGAATAACTAGCTTGAATAACTGAGTTAACACCTTGTTGTTTAAAACTGATTGTTGGATTTAAATTGTTTAATGTCATGTAAGAATGGGTACTTGAGTACATGCAAGATTATAGGGGTATAGTATTAGAATTTAGAACCAGATTAGCATGGGATTACCTGTTAGATTGAGTTAATCCTAATTGTGCATATATGTATATGTGACTTTTGGGCCTTTGAATGCATGTGTGTACTTATCTGTCCTAACTGCGTAGTATGTGAAGATTTTATAGTACGTGTGCTTATATGACTATGTGTGCCTCTAAGTGATGTCATAAATGCTTACTTACCTCAATTAATAGTAGTACTATATGTGTTTGAAGTCCATGAACTAATAGTCATAAGTAACAGGATAGCTCGCTACTCAAACTATGTGTTATTGACCTTCTGTGATAGTTGTATACCATGTGAGATTTTACCGTGCATGTTATATGTATAATATAAGAGGTTCCTCTTGTGTGACATTAACTACATGCATCCTTAGATAGCTAATAATTGTATAGTAGAATAAGATATTACTGTATTTATGTGATAGATGTTGACATGCGAGCATTGCATTCAATAAGTTGAGTATGTGCTAATACATGAGTACCTTAAGTGAATTTGACTGCATGCATACATGTTACCCTTGGAATTGGTAAGGAATCTTTCCCCTCTACATTGCGATGACCAACAGTGAATCTACTAGAGATGTAAACCAAACGGAAGAAAGGGACAGTTAGTCAAACATCAACGGGGGTTGTTATATACAGTTAAACTTCTTGAGGGGTATTCACTCTGGCAATCTTGTCAAAGGCTATTTCTCAACAATGGGGTTAGAGGCATTTCCATCATTAATTGCTTGGGAATCTCAGATGGAATCTTTATTTGGCATCCTTTATGGACTACTTATCTGGAACTTCTATTTAGGCATTCATATTCAAGATGTTCAACCGGCGCTCTTAGCATAGATTCTTATTTGGGTCCTTATTCAGGATTTCACGTATGGCATCACTTTCGCATTATCTGGGCATTTCTTGGTATTATTTTATTTGTATACAAAAATTATAACTGGGTTTCCATTCAACTCCGTCTTCGGTATTAATATAAGGGATTTATTACAATATTTTCTCAGTATTACTAAATGGCTTCTCATATGGTATTCATATCCGGACTTCTACTTGGTATTTCATAGGAGCCTTTATTTGGCTACCTTGCTTGGGATTTCATACGTTCTTACTGAATTTCATAGTAATCAATGTGGGTATTCTTGTTAGCCTTCTTGGATATTATACTTCTTGACTTCAAGCTCGACAGGAGCTGTTGGAGGTATTGAGAGTTCTGTTGAGCCGCAGGGACGCAATTTGTTTAAAGGGGAGAGGGTGTGACGCCCGAGCCTCCTACACACTTACTTTTCTATTGCATGTCTATTTGTGCATTAAATGTGTGATTAACTGTTTTACTTGGTACTATTCACAGTGTGAAATTGACTGTCTAATTTGCTTAAAATTGCAATTTTCTAGGTTACATGACCCTTAAGAGGAATGAGAAAATTGTGAATTCGGACATTAGACCATGGCTACGTGCATTTGGAAAATATTTTCGTTGTATCGCGTGAATAGTGAAATAGTGAAATACTACTTAACTGGTTTCAATTAGCTTTTAAACTCAATTAATGGCTTGGATATTGCTAGAATAGTATTAATTTGCCTAGGACTTATTATATATATTGTGCAATATGTATTAAATGCCAAAATAACACACAAAACAATTGCAAAATTTCCCATTTAGTCCCCTGCAAACCCGGCGGGTAAACAAAAGAGGAAAAGAAGAAAATTTTTGCAACATTTCAATCTTTGGCACAATCAAGTTCTTCTCTAGTGAATTCAACTCATTCCTAGCCTAGATCAAACATAGTTCAAGCATAAAAGGTGAGGGTTTTGCATTGCCTCTAGCTTTGAAGTTTTGATTCCTAACTTTAAGTTTTAGATTTGTAGTATTATGTCTTTAACTTGCTAAATTGCTTCACAAAGTATGTTTATATGATGTTAGAGACTTGATTTGTACAATTTGCTAGCTTGTTTGCATGAGAATTGAAATTGGATGTTTGAGGAAGAAGATGAATAGTAAAATTTAGGGTTTTTTGGGCAAAAATGCTATTGAGTTGTAATTATGTGAATTAATGATTCCTAGGATGCTAAATAGCCTAGATTAACTTGGATATGTGATTGATTTGCTCGGAACTTAAGTAAAAATGCATAATTGCCTCAGTTTACAAAGAGGTTTCGGGTGTAAAGTGAATCTTGGATGATTTGAGTGATATATTTAGTGTTCTTAGGGTGAAGAGGTGCTAAATGTGTGGTATGAAATCCCACTTTTTATCTTAATCTCGATTTGCGTGTCTTTACCTCGATTTGCGTGATTTGACCTGTTTATGTGTTATATGAATTAGAATGTGCTAAGTATATGATTTATATTCCTAATGCATGCTATATGTGCATTCATGAAATTTTCATCAAAATCGGCACCATAAATTTTATCGACGATTTTTGTGAATAGTATTTTGAACACCTGTCCGCTAAAATTTTTACATGGGTGTTTTAAACATCTTAAAACCTAGTCCTCCATTATTAATAGACCCATATTTGAATAAAAATTATTTCTGAAACTAATTAGGAATTTAAATAGATTTTACGGGCGAAAAAGTACGTTTTTAAGCTAAAATAGTGATTTTTTGCTCAAAACGATTCTTGCGTTGACTTTCATTGACCTACTATATATTAAATACAAATTATATTTCATTTTAAATATTTATAAAATGGCACAATTAAAAAATGCATTTAAAAGACATTTGAAAACAAATAATATAACTTTTCATCTTCTTTTGTAAAAACTGAGTTTTTACCCGAGTCGGGTGTAAATGTATGCATGTGGAACTCCTTGTCAACTAAACATATGCAACTTAAAATAGTATAGGAGTTAATTGCATGTTAGTGAGCAAAATAGTCAAGAAATAGAATTAAAAGACTAGAAAACAATTAAAAGACTAAAAAATACTAACTTTGACCAATTCTTTTTGTATTGACTTATTGCTTAACTTAATAAATACTCAAATATCAGCAAAAACACCACAAAAACACATCAAAAACCGTGGCTCCATGAGGGAGAAGAAAGAAGGCATTTTCAAGGTTTTTCAAAGCATTTTTCACATAGATTTTGCAATTCAAGTCCAAATCACTTCATTCAAAGCTTGATTGCACTTGTTGGGCATCCATTCTACATCTTTCTTGCATCAAAACACATCAAAGGTGAGAGAAAAATTCTAGATCTCAAATGTCATCTTTTATGTTTTTGCGTATAATTGAATTTTGAACCGTTAGAAAGTTAAATTGATGTTATATTATTGCTCAGTGCATGCTAAGGATCGTTTATATGCGTTTATATAAGATTTGAACCGTTGTAGCATGAATTTTTATTTTCGGGTATTAAAAGTTGAGTTGTTGGCTATTTATTGAATATTTTCAGTTGTAGTGGTTGGAATTGATTGACGTCGATTTGTAAAAGTTTGTTAAATACGGGGTAGTACCGTTGTAATGCCAAAATTTTGATTGTGATGTCGGTATGAAAGTCTGGAAACTTCAGCCTAGGTGCATTGAGGTTTTAGGGTTGTTGGGCTTGACTTAGATGTATTTTGGTTGGTTTCTGAGAGGTCTAATGTTGTTGATTGAGTGGGTGAGTGATAGAAATTGGTTTGGAGGTTATCGCATTAGTAGAATGTAAGTTATGATTTTTATAAGTTTGGGTTGTCTTTCTTTAAAATGTTGATATATGCCTTTAGTTGTTTGGGTGGTATTAGAGTGATTGAATTGTGAGTTGTTTATGGTTAGACTAGGGTTTGGTTGTGTGTTTAATGCATGTTGAGTTGGATGGCCTTCTTTTGTTATCTAACTTAATTGTTTCATGATTATATAGTGTTTAATTGATTGTTGAAATACGAATTAATTGATTATTGATTATTGATTGTTGTTACAAAACCGTGAGGAGCACGCTCGGGGTTAATCTGGGGTGTTACATTGTTAAATGATTAATTGATTGTTGAATTTAATCAAAGGGCGACCTACTTTGTTGTCCTCTCTGAGCGGTTTGATTGCATGATTGAGTGATTAGTTGTGCATGCGAATGTTTACAACAATTGTTATCGGGCTTGGTTGTGTTGTGTTACCCTGGGTAGCCTCGAGTTTGCCAGGCGATAACTCGACTACCATGGCCAATTCCCTCACTCGTTTGGACGGGGAAATCCATGGGTACTCGGTCGTACTATCAGGGTTTCCAGATTCTTTTGAGTGGGAATAACAAGGTGGGAATGTTAAAGTTCGTGAAAGGATTGGATAGAGTCCAACGGCTTCAAAGGAACAACTGTATCGTATCCTTACTGATTGTTTACTTTTATTTCTGAATTTGTATTGTTATTAATGTTTATTATGTGTTTACTGCTCAAAGGATGATTTCCAAGGAGTATAGTAAAGACTGTTAGAGATCTATTGAATCCTTACTAGGCTTGTTTTATATAAGCTCACTCTCAATTATTGCATGCATGCAGGTGTTACTGAGCCTGACTACGGGTACGTGCCTCTTGAAGAGGGAAATGTGCCATATGTGGATGAGTCTTATGTGCAGGAGTCATTGCCATGATATTATCTTAGTTGTTGTAACACAATGTATTGCATAACCTATCTTAATATAAAGACGTATGTAGGTTGATTTAGTAGTCTTTATTTTGATCAGGACTAGATTACTAAGTTGGTTATATCCTATTTTGAAATGTATGTATAGCCTATGTACTAAGTTGGAACGGAGGCGTATAACTATGAATGGATTACTGAAGGAGTGATTATTGTATAATATGGTTGGGTTGTTTATTGTTGAATGTTTGTGGAGTTGGTTGTATGAGTTGTGAAGAGGTTGGTTTAGAGCCTCGGTGTTCTAATTACTGTCATTATATTGCCGAAATTCTGTTGCGTCCTGACTGATTGTAGGTGGGGTCGAGTTGGGGCGTGACATGCGGACTTGGCACTTAATTAAGCACCGGTTAGGGTACTTGTAGTTATAATGCATAAAGTGAAAAACGGGGCTTTTGTGGTAAATATGGGTATAGATGGTTCCAAGAGTCCTAGGAGTTTCATAATGTGTAACTAGAAGAATAGAATAGCTCGATTGAGAATCTTGAACCTTGCCTTTCGGTTTAGAGCTAAATAGCATAGATTAACAAAGGGGTAATGTGGGAATTGGGTGTTCTGGCACTTGAATTGACTTGCAGTCGCTTAATATGTGTTAAAATGCATTTCTAAAGTATTTGAGCCGTTTGTAGAGTTTAGTGAAAAACTGTGTTGATGACCCCTTTGTGCACATATAGTTATTTTCATGTTTAATGCTTTTATCATGTTATAATGTTTATATTGCTTGTATTTTGTGTTGCATGGGTGAAGTTATATTTAAGACTTATACACTAGACTACTAGAATGGTTACTTGGAACATATGTTAAGTTAAAGCATATAAAGGTGGCATTTTGTTAAAGAAAGAATTTTAATAGGTATTGTATGCCAAATGAGTGAGACTATAAGTTAGTTAAGCTGGCAGAATAATTGATAAATGTTGTAGCTAAAGAATAATTGAAGTAATGGTTGGTCTTAGGTGCAAGGTGATTAAGAGTGATGTAAATACAATCTTGCATCTTGAAGCTTGGTAGAGGTGAAGGAGTCTTCATCCCTTTTATGCATCTTAGCTTATTTTATTGCTTTTAGATTATACGATTTAGTTTAATTGATAAAGTTTATATGTACTTTTTACTTGTTATCTCGTGGTTTCTCGTGATATCTTGTGTTTTCTCGTTTTTATTTGTTATTATCTCATGAAATCTAGTGAATTCTTGAATTCGTATCGGGTTGTGCAACCTTCTCAGACATGGTAGTATCAAGAAACTCCGGGCATTATCGGGCTGTCGGTCTAGTTTGGCTACCATGTTGCCTATTCTTTTTCTCGCTGAGGCACACTCCTCTACCCCAGAGGCGTGGTTCACCTTGTTAGGGCATACGAACCTACCTCGGGAGAAATGGGTCGTAGGATCGGGGTACAACCGGAGTACTCCATTGGAGGAATAAGGGGATTTGTCGGCATTTGCTTGAAGATCATGGTTCGTGGTTCGAGATCGAAGACAAAGAAGATGAACCGTATCCTTTTTAAATGTGTTTTAATATTTGTTCAATTAGCTTGCTATATTGTGTTACTTGTGTTATTATCTTTGTTGCATTGGACGAAATCATTTGCGAAAACACCCCTGGTTTACTTTATCCCTTCCCTCACTGAGTAACTTTGGTTACTCATTCCTCGTTTCAACATGTTTCAGGTGTAGTTAGAACAACTACCTTGAGTATCGTGTTGCTGGTTGTTTATCTTGATGAGGTTGGATGTCTTTTGAAGATGTGTGTTATTATAATATGTCTTATTTTGAGACCTTTGAGGTCTTGTATGTATTAATGAAAATTTTGGTAGGTTGTAATTGTAGTTGTAGTCTTGAATAGTTAGTGGCGTAGTTGGTATGTAATAGTTAATGATAGACTTTACTGCCTTTTGACTTCATGCTTGTGTGCTAAAGGAAGTTGAATGATGCACTTAATTTTTGATTAAGTACGGTAATTAGAATTAGAGTGGTACGATAAGTGGATTTAAAAGATAGGATTTCAATGGATTTTAACCTTGCATGCTTGTGTGTTATGTTGCTGGGTTCCATGGTTCGGATGGCTTTGAGGAGTTTGTTGCATGTGGTGATAGTGGAAGTTGAGAATTAAGGAGGAGGTTGCACATTGATTTTGATGTTATAATTGCTTGTACAGGTTTTGGATTGTCCTATAAAGGGAAGACTCCGTCTGTTTTTTCTCGTTTTTAGTGAATTGGGTATTGGATTGGGGCTCCGGTCTCGGGAGGGATCAGGGCATTACAGTCAGCAAAGAAGTTGAGCTTATACAATACAAAGCTCAGCAAGGGTTCATAAGGATGTTCTATAAACACTTTTTTTACCACTTGGAAAAACACCATATGTTCAATAACATACACTAAAGATCAATAAAAATTCAATTAGACAACACTAATAACCATACAATAGAGAAAGGATACTCTAGTTGATGTAGCTACATACGCCATCACGATCTCAACCAACTTCTTATAACGCCCACTGATACATTCCGGAAGTACCTCAACTAGCCCCATACTCCATGATCATTCTCCAACCACACGAGATAGGGGTAGCACATGATAGCTGTGCCGGCAACCCGACAAGCCCGATACCGCTCAAGGTGACGCAACAATATCATGGCTTGCAACGGTTAACATGGACGCTTAATATTCTAGGAAGACAACAAAGTAGGTTGTCTTCCAGCACAACAACATTCATCAATCAATTAACAACACTTTAACCAACACAACATTAATTAAACAACTAAGACACCAAAGTTAGACGACAAAGTAGGCCACCCAACTTAATACATATTTTAACATACATTCAAACCCGAGCCTACTCAACATCAAACCAAGTGTCAACCACGTAAACACTACAAAGCAATTAAATGCAACACTTAAGCATTTCAAAGAAAGACTACTCCACCTTCTAAACTTCGTAACTTACAATCCATCAATCAAACAACTCTCAAACCTTTTCCTACCACTCAAGCAACTATATTAACCCCATCGGAAACCAACCAAAAACCACCCAAAACAAGCCCAACAAGCTAAAAATGGCAATGCATTCAAGGCTGATTTTTTTGACTTTTGCTATGGCATTCAAATTGAAATTTTGGCATTACAACATTGCTACACAATAATTAACAAGCCTATAGAAGCAACTACCATCCAATTTCAACCACTACAACTACATTTATTCAAATATAAGCCAAATTATCAACTTAAATACCCAAAAAATAAAAATACATGCGACCACCGTTTTGAATGGCAACAAATTCACTTAGTTGGTCCTTATCATCTACTTAGCAATAATCTAACATCAATTTAACAAAATGACAACTACAAATGCATCAACCAAAATTCAACTCAAACTTTTAAAAATGAACTAATTTTTCCTTTACCTTTGATCCAGAGCAAGGTTATAATTGTGTAGAATAGGTGCCCAATAGGCTAAATCAAGCTTTGAATGACTATATTTGGCTTTGAAATGCAAATTCTTGGTGAAATTTACTTTGAAAACCTAAGCAAAATAATTTTTTTCTTCTCCTTGGAGCGCTCAGCCTACTAGATGAGAAAGGAGTGTGTTTTGAACTATTTTTATAAGTTATGTAAGTATAATGCATGTATAATGAATATATATAGCAAAGTCAACAAAAATACTAAAGTCAAAGTTGACAACTTTTGAGTTTTTGTTAGTTTTTGGTCTATTTTGCTTACATATATATATATATATATATATATATATATATATATATATATATATATATATATATATATATTGTAATACCCCGATCCCTCTCGAGACCGGAAGTTCTATTAATCAATCTAATGGCAACCTAATTCCAAACCCGGTCAAATGTTTTTTTTTTTTTAGGGAAAGACGGACAGAGTCTTCCCTATTTCTAGGCAAAATGTAAGACCTGTGACAGCATATAAGTGGACCAGCACCGTGTCCAACCATACAAACACCTCAAGGCCATCCAAGCCTTGTTTCTCAACAAACAATCACAAGCAAATATACATTTTCAGTTTATATGCTAACCTATCTCTTCTCGTCTTTGACAAGTACATTCAAGCTTGACAATTAAACCATACTAACATATTGCATAAATTAGACTATCATACCATTCTAACTCTTTTCCTTTGGACATTACAAACATGCATTGAAGTTAAATTATACTATCTGGATACATAAGCTAGCTTATCATTCTACCTCAATTACCTAGTTAAATTTAAATTACATTCTTTTGAAAATAAATACATACAACACATGAACATACATCTTTGCATCTTTGACAACTCAAGCCACATTGCACGCAAGACAACTCTTCAAGCATGATCTTTCACGCAACCACAAACTTTCCAGCTAACAAGGCATTTCCTGAAATGTGGTGGTGAGGAGTGAGTATACTTAACACGTATACTTAGTGAGGGCGAGACAGATATCGAGGTGGAGAGAAAGAAAGTCGTGCAATGCAAATAAGGCAGTTAAGCAATATAACTGACAAGTAAGCAATCAATATAAATAATCAATACAATAAACAAGTAATGAAAGCATTAACATAACCATTCAAAGTTATACCACACTCTGAAGGCTATGGTTCACTCATACGAGCAATGTACCATTTCACGAGCGATACATCAATCTCGAGCTTGATGTTGACAACGATGACAATAAGCGCGCAACCACCTTATAACTTCAGTTTGGAATACCCCGGAAGTATCCATCAATTCTACGACCCAAATCTCCTTGGGAGGCAACCCAAGCAAGAATGGGAATAGGACACGAAGCTAGAGCAACCAACACTGGCAGCCTAAGACTACCCAGAGAGGCCCATCACTCATGCGCATGACACTACGCAATGCAAGACATGATACAAGACGATAAACGAGCGATAGCACAACAATACATATTAGAGGCGATAAACGAGATATCAAGCATTTACAATCAATACTAGCATTCAATTAACTTTTCACGCATAACTATCATTAATAGCAACAATAACACCAATTAAACAAGTAACAGCAGTTCAAACATGAAAACAACAAATATCACTATTCAATCTCTAACTTCCAAAGGCAATTACGAGCAAATGAGCTACGGGATTAGTAAACTGATTTCACTACATTCACTCAGGCACTACAAGGCACGTTTCTATATCACTAAACCTCACTTTCCCAACCGAAGCCCAAAAGTCCACCTACTACGTTTGAACTACAACTATACTAACCGGTCGCTCAATCAACGCCACAACAGCGCCAAAAGTGCTTCCATGCCCTCAATAGCAAAACTCCCAACTCAATTCGAGCACGGTCACCTTTTGGTCAAACGGCCCCTTTACGTTTAATTGTCTAATTTTAAATTTTAACAAAGGCCGGTCCGTTTTTATTGCACATTCTATCTTTCTATCACTAATGGCACCTATCCAAATCAAGCAATCGCAATTCGGATCAAAATCCGAAATTCTATGGTTTACTATTCAAAATTTACTATTCATTGTTTTTCCCCAATTTCAAATACGCAATTTCGACAGTAAAAATTGCTAAATAACTATCAAACAATGCTCTACGAACTCAAAGGAAGATATATCAAGCAATTACAGGCATTATAACACATTATATATCAAATCTAAAAATTTGACACAAAATTCAAATTCGAATTTAAATGCACAAAAGCGTGAAAACCCTCACCTTGTTGCTAGATAAGAAAAAGCTTAATGAGCTCCCTAGGAACTCCCTTGCACAAGCTAACAAGATTTGGAGCAAGAAAATGAAAGGTGAAATTTTTTGAAGAAGCCATGGAGCTCTCGGCCTCCATGGTGATTTTTTGCCTTGTTTTATTTTATTTTTGTTTCATTTTGTTTCACGGCTCAAGTCTCAACAAAGTCCACCAATTTGTTTCCTATGTTTTATATGCTTGCTGACTAGATGAAACAAATAAAGATTTAAGTTAATGCCAAGGGTTACGAGTTTGACTATGGAAATTTAGTTGACTTCAACCATTTGTTTTCTTGTCTTAGCTTTTGGGTTTTTTTATTTTTATTTTTATTATTTTATTTTTATTTTTTTATAGTAGTTGACTAATATATAAAGGTAAAAATTAAGGTAATAAAGTTCACCATGGCTATAATTCGAATGGCTTGAGCTTTTGACCTGTTTCTTCTTTATTTACTTATTCATTGTTTAATGCTCTTATATCTTAGCTACATATATAACAAATGTAAATTGTATATCAAAACACTACTAAAGCTAATTGGGCTTGGCTACGGGTTGGGCTTACTAGATTAATTTGACTAACAAACTATAACATTCTAGGCCCAAATCAAATAAATATTAGGCCCAAATAAAAATAATACCTAAGCTCAAGTCAACTACTTTCTAATCCTACACCCCCGGGAATGGCACCTAAAGACTTCACTGAACGAATGCACATAAAAAATTAATTAAAACAAATATGTAAGCAAATAAAATAAAAGAAAATCACTCCGGGCTCGGGAAAGTCAATTAAATGTAGACAACTAATAAATATAAGATAATCATTTCTATCATTTAGACGCAATTCAAATAAGTACAATTATTACTAAAAATATTAAGATAGCAAGTTCAGTTCCGGGCCAACTAAATAAATATAATTATTAAAAATGATAATCTAGCTCGTTCAGGTCCGGGTCAACTAAGTAAATAATATTTATTAAATATATTAATCTAACTCATTCAGGTCCGGGTCAACTAAGTAAATAATATTTATTAAATATATTAATCTAACTCATTCAGGTCCGGGCCCGAACTTCCTGCTCAAATAGTGACACCAATTAATTTAAAGCCAATTAGAATAAATTTAAATAAAATCATAAAATATGTGTCCCGGGCAAATCAACTATTTATAAATTAACTAAAAGAAAATATATATTAATGCACCTTTCCCAGAAATAATACAAAGTAATATAACAGATAAATGTAATGAATATTATAAATGCATGGCCAGGCTCAGATATTACATCATTTCCCCCTTAAAACAATTGCGTCCTCGCAATTCTTCTTCCGATAGAACTCAACATCATTTGAAACCCAACTCTAACTAATCTCCATCGGTTGCTGAGTAAGACACTGGATAAGAACAACCGTAGGAAATCCAAATAGAAATCCCAGCCAAAAGTACTGAGAAAATACCAACTAAAAACTAGAGCAGAGATATTGTAGATAATATTATGCAGCAAGTCCGATAAGAATTCCAATTGCCAAATCCACCGAGACATGTCCACAAAGAATACCAAAATAATACACCTCATGCAAAACTGATCATCGTAAGTAGACTTAAATCAAAGTTCCCCAGAAGAATGCAGAAAGAACACCAAAGGCCGATTAGAATCCCAACCAAGCCTCCCGCGAAATGCCAATATGGAAATACCCGATGAATGCCCAACAAGGAAATATTAAGGAAGTGCTCCAAAGAATAATCATGTAGAACTCCAAAGAAAGTCATTTATTTATTGAGCATAGAAGATAACCTTAGAGGAATTCCAATAAACAAACTCTAACTATAAATACCAACTCCCAAATAAAGGGCTAGTCAAGTACTGCTCATTCCCGTCAATCCACATAACTTGGAGGCCATCTACCAATCACCTCTTTTCAGGGGGGGGGGGGGGGAGGGGGGGGGGGGGGAGGAAGAAGTCTTTCTTACCATTTGAACAGGACATGTATGAATGCCAAGATATCACAGTTATACATATACGCTTTAAACTATTATGCAAACATGTTTATAAAACAGTTTATTCAACAAAGTCATTCAAGTGCAACAATCAAGTCAAGCACAACATAATCAATTCAAATCCCCACCAAACAATTCAAGACATTCCAATACACACATTACAAGCAATGCTTCAAGCAAATAACAATTCACGAGGTCGATTCGTTTCACGATGTCAATTCAATACACGAGTAGCCACTTTACTTCTCTTGATACAAATTTAGCACTTAACACATAACTATATCACATAGGTGCACACATTCAAGTCAAGACACACAATCTCACATACAGGAAAACACTTTCAAGACACACTTAACAACCATACAACCAAGGGTTACTACCCAACAGACCGAGGACCCTGTCCCGGCTTATGAGCTAAACAAGCTCTGATACCACTTGTAACACCCCGATCCCTCTCGAGACCGGAAGTTCTATTAATCAATCTAATCGCAACCCAATTCCAAACCCGGTCAAATTTTTTTTTTTAGGAAAAGATGGACAGAGTCTCCCCTGTTTCTAGGCAAAATGTAAAACCTGTGACAGCATATAAGTGGACCAGCACCGTGTCCAACCATACAAACACCTCAAGGCCATCCGAGCCTTGTTTCTCAACAAACAATCACAAACAAATATACATTTTCAGTTTATATGCTAACCTATCTCTTCTCGTCTTTGACAAGTACATTCAAGCTTGACAATTAAACCATACTAACCTATTGCATAAATTAGACTATCATACCATTCTAACTCTTTTCTTTTGGACATTACAAACATGCATTGAAGTTAAACTATACTATCTGAATACATAAGCTAGCTTATCATTCTACCTCAATTACCTAGTTAAATTTAAATTACATTCTTTTGACAATAAATACATACAACACATGAACATACATCTTTGCATCTTTGACAACTCAAGCCACATAGCACGCAAGACAACTCTTCAAGCATGATCTTTCACGCAACCACGAACTTTCCAGCTAACAAGGCATTTCCTGAAATGTGGTGGTGAGGAGTGAGTATACTTAACACGTATACTTAGTGAGGGCGAGACAGATATCGAGGTGGAGAGAAAGAAAGTCGTGCAATGCAAATAAGGCAGTTAAGCAATATAACTGACAAGTAAGCAATCAATATAAACAATCAATACAATAAACAAGTAATGAAAGCATTAACACAACCATTCAATGTTATACCACACTCTGAAGGCTATGGTTCACTCATACGAACAATGTATCATTTCACGAGCGATACATCAATCTCGAGCTTGATGTTGACAACGATGACAATAAGCGCGCAACCACCTTATAACTTTAGTTTGGAATACCCCGGAAGTATCCATCAATTCTACGACCCAAATCTCCCTGGGAGGCAACCTAAGCGAGAATGGGAATAGGACACGGAGCTAGAGCAACCAACACTGGCAGCCCGAGACTACCTAGAGAGGCCCATCACTCACGCGCCTGACACTATGCAATGGAAGACACGATACAAGGCGATAAACGAGCGATAGCATAACAATACAGATTAGAGGCGATAAACGAGATATCAAGCATTTACAATCAATACTAGCATTCAATTAACTTTTCACGCATAACTATCATTAATAGCAACAATAACACCAATTAAACAAGTAACAGCAGTTCAAACATGAAAACGACAAATATCACTATTCAATCTCTAACTTCCAAAGGCAATTACGAGCAAACGAGCTACGGGATTAGTAAACTGATTTCACTACATTCACTCAGGCACTACAACGCACGTTTCTATCTCACTAAACCTCACTTTTCCAACCGAAGCTCGAAAGTCCACCTATTGCATTTGAACTACAACTATACTAATCGGTCGCTCAATCAACACCACAACAGCGCCAAAAGTGCTTCCATGCCCTCAATAGCAAAACCCCTAACTCAATTCGAGCACGGTCAACTTTTGGTCAAACGGTCCATTTACGTTTAATTGTCTAATTTCTAATTTTAACAAAGGCCGGTCCGTTTTTATTGCACATTCTATCTTTCTATCACTAATGGAACCTATCCAAATCAAGCAATCGCAATTTGGATCAAAATCCAAAATTCTAGGGTTTACTATTCAAAATTCACTATTTATTGTTTTTCCCCAATTTCAAATACGCAATTTCGACCGTAAAAATTGCTAAATAACTATCAAACAATGCTCTACGAACTCAAAGGAAGCTATATCAACTAATTACAGGCATTATGACACATTATATATCAAATCTAAAAATTTGACACAAAATTCAAATTCGAATTTAAATGCATAAAAGCGTGAAAACCCTCACCTTGTTGCTAGAGAAAAAAAGCTTAATGAGCTCCCTAGGAACTCCCTTGCACAAGCTAACAAGATTTGGAGCAAGAAAATGAAAGGTGAAATTTTTTGAAGAAGCCATGGAGCTCTCGGCCTCCATGGTGATGTTTTGCCTTGTTTTATTTTATTTTTGTTTCCTTTTGTTTCACGGCTCAAGTCTCAACAAAGTCCACCAATTTGTTTCCTATGTTTTATATGCTTGCTGACTAGATGAAACAAATAAAGATTTAAGCTAATGCCAAGGTTCACGAGTTTGACTATGGAAATTTAGTTGACTTCAACCATTTGTTTTCTTGTCTTAGCTTTTGGGTTTTTTTATTTTATTTTTTATTATTTTTTTAATTTTTTATAGTAGTTGACTAATATATAAAGGTAAAAATTAAGGTAATAAAGTTCACCATGGCTATAATTCGAATGGCTTGAGCTTTTGACCTGTTTCTTCTTTATTTACTTATTCATTGTTTAATGCTCTTATATCTTAGCTACATATATAACTAATGTAAATTGTATATCAAAACACTACTAAAGCTAATCGGGCTTGGCTACGGGTTGGGCTTACTAGATTAATTTGACTAACAAACTATAACATTCTAGGCCCAAATCAAATAAATATTAGGCCCAAATAAACATAATACCTAAGCCCAAGTCAACTACTTTCTAATCCTACACCCCCGGGAATGGCACCTAAAGACTTCACTGAACGAATGCACAGAAAAAATTAATTAAAAAAAAATATGTAAGCAGATAAAATAAATAAAATAAAAGAAAATCACTCCAGGCTCGGGAAAGTCAATTAAATGTAGACAACTAATAAATATAAGATAATCATTTCTATCATTTAGACGCAATTCAAATAAGTACAATTATTACTAAAAATATTAAGATAGCAAGTTCAGTTCCGGGACAACTAAATAAATATAACTATTAAAAATGATAATCTAGCTTGTTCAGGTCCGGGTCAACTAAGTAAAAAATATTTATTAAATATATTAATCTTACTCATTCAGGTCCGGGTCAACTAAGTAAATAATATTTATTAAATATATTAATCTAACTCATTCAGGTCCGGGTCAACTAAGTAAATAATATTTATTAAATATATTAATCTAACTCATTCAGGTCCGGGGGGCCCGAACTTCCCGCTCAAATAGTTACACCAATTAATTTAAAGCCAATTAGAATAAATTTAAATAAAATCATAAAATATGTGTCCCGGGCAAATCAACTAATTATAAATTAACTAAAAGAAAATAGATATTAATGCACCTTTCCCGGAAATAATACAAAGTAATATAACAGATAAATGTAATGAATATTATAAATGCATGGCCAGACTCAGATATTACATATATTCTAACACTTATACTATATTTAGTAGAGTATTTCTAGTTGACAACATTTTATATATGCATACATATACATACAACTAAAGGTATAAGACTCAATTTTGCAAAAAAGAGTTGAAAAGTCATAGTATTTGTTTTGCAAATGTGTTTTAAAAGCACGATCAATATATAATCACCTAATATCACATATAAATTCATACATATCATTTATAATGGAATTTAAATAGATAAAACACATAATAGCAAATAGAGCAAATTCGAGGTCTCACATTCTCCCCCTTTAAAGAAATTCCATTCTCGAAATTCTTACTTTCTGCTCGGAACAATTCTAGGTACTAGTGCTGAATCTGATCCCTTCTCTCTCAAGTAGCTTCCTCAATACCGTGATGTTTTCACAATACTTTAACCGTCAAAATCTTCTTTGACCTCAACTCCCATTCCATCTGATCTAGAATATGAATTGGTCGTTCATCATAAGTCAGATTTTCACAAAGCTATAATAGCTCTAGTTCTAGAATTTGAGAAGGATCCGGATAATACTTCATCAGAGTAGATACGTAGAAGACATCATGAACATTAGAGAAGTTTTGCGGCAAAGCTAACCGATACGCCAACTTGCCCACTCTACCAGTAATCTCAAACGGCCCTACAAACCTCAGACTTAGCTTACCACCTTTACCATGATGAGCAAAACCCTTGCGAGGAGACAATTTCAAGAAGATTATATCCCCGACTATAAAATCCAAATCCCAACGGCGTTTATCAGCATAACTCTAATATCTGCTCTGCGCTGTTAGCATTCTCTTCTTGATCAACTAGACATTCTCAATCTTCTCTAGAAGTTCTGGCATCATAGTCTGATCAATAACCTTCATCTCCCTTACTTCATCACAGTACAAAGGTGATCGGCATTTACAGTCGTAGAGAGCTGCATAAGGTATCATTCCAATAGTCTTTTGATAACATTGTTATAGGCAAACTTGGCAAGTGATAGATATTTTTCCCAGTTTTTCCCGAAGTCTAAAATACAAGCCCTGGGCATATCTTCCAAAATATGAATAGTTCTCTCCGACTGACCATTGGTCTGTGGATGATACGCTATGCTGAAATTTAATTCAGTACCCAAAGTTTCCTGAAGACGCTCCCAAAATTGAGAAGTAAACCGAGCATCCCGATCAGATACAATACTAACTAGAATCCCATGAAGTTTAACAATCTGATCTAAATAAAGATCTGTCAATTTTACAAGTTCATCTCACTTCCTAATCAGAATAAAATAAGTTGTCTTCATCAAACGGTCTACGATAACCCAAACTGCATCACAACCTCTCGGTGACTTAGGCAAATCAGTGATGAAGTCCATCGTAACATGTTCCCATTTCCACTCTGGTATTGCCAACAGCTGAAATAACCCTGCAGGTCGTTAATGCTCTGCTTTCACCCACTGACAAGTTAAACATCTGGATACAAACTGAACAACCTCCCTCTTCATATTGTTCTACCAATAATGTTGTTTCAAATTTCGGTACATCTTATTTCCACTGGGATGAATGGTGTACTTAGAATTATGAGCCTCCTCCATAATTCCTCTCCTCAAACCCAATTCATCACGAACACATACCCTATTCTGAAACCGAAGAATACCATCCTCATGTAACTTGAAGTCAGACTGATCATCCGTGATCTGATCCTTGATCTTCTGAAGTTTCGCATCAAGTTGTTGAGCTTCTCTAATCTGAGACAACAATAAAGGTTGAATCCGTAGATGTGAACACATCATTCCAACCCGAGTCAACTCCGGTTTCCAGTAACTAATTTCTTCAAGCACCTCCTATTTTTTAACGACTAAACTAGCAACATCAGCCTAACGACTAAGAACATCTGCCATAACATTTGCTTTTCTAGGCAAATAATTGATAGGAAAATTATAATCTCCTAGAAGCTCCATCCTTCTCTGTTGTCGCATATTCAACTCCTTCTGTGAGAATAAGTACTTCAGGCTCTTGTGATCAGTGAAAATTTTGAACTTACTGCCCCATAGATAATGACGCCTCTTTTTCAAAGTAAACACAATAGCTACCAACTCCAGATCATGTGTCAGATAGTACACCTCATACTGTTTTAACTTTCTAGAAGCATAAGCAATAACCTGGCCATTCTGCATAAGTACGCAACCTAAGCCCTCCTTGGATGCATCGTTGTAAATGACCATATTATCGGTTCCCTCTGACAATGCAAGTACTAGAGTAGTAGTCAATCACTTTTTCAACTCCTGAAACCCATTCTTACACTTCTCATCTCACGTAAATCTTGTTTGTTTCTGAGTTAGCCTAGAAAGTGGCCCTGCGATCTTAGAGAAGTCTTTCACGAACCTACGGTAGTAACCTGCCAAACCAAGGAAGTTACGAACCTTCGTAACATTCTTCGGCCTTTTCCAAGACATCACCACCTCAATCTTAGTGGGATCTACTGAGATACCATTCTGAGTAATCACATGGCCCAAAAAAGATATTTGTTGTAGCCATAACTCACATTTATTGAACTTCACAAACAATTGATGCTCCTGAAGTTTCTGTAGGACAAGTCGTAGATGTTGCTCGTGCTCTGATTCAGTCTTAGAATATATTAAGATATCATCAATGAAGATTACCACGAACTGGTCCAAGTACGGCTGAAAGACTCAATGCATAAGAACCATGAATGCTGCCAGTGCGTTAGTTAGTCCAAAGGGCATAACTACAAATTCGTAATGCCCATACCGAGTCCTGAAAGCAAACTTTGGAACATCCTCCGTACGGATCCGAAGTTGATAATACCCTTACCTCAAGTCAAATTTAGAGTAGACTTTGGCTCCCTGAAGTTGATCAAATAACTCGTCAATCAGTGGCAAAGGATACTTGTTCTTGATGGTCACCTGATTCAAACAACGATAATCGATACACAATCTCGAGGAACCATCATTCTTCTTTGCAAATAAAGCGAGTGCTCCCCACGGTGAAGAACTCTACTGAATAAAACCCTTATCTAATAACTCCTGCAACTGAGTTTTCAGCTCCTTATGTTCAGCTGGTGCCATCCAGTATGCTGATTTAGAAATTGGTTGAGTACCGGGAAGTAAATTAATCACAAACTCAATATCTCTCTCTGGCGGCAGTCCTGGCAACTCGTCAGGAAATACATTGGGATATTCCCGAATTATCAAAACTTTTCCAACTTTAGTTTATCAGATAGCTTGTCTATCAGATAAGCTAGATAACCCGAACACCCCTTACTTACCAGCTTAATAGCTTTAACTGATGAGATGATGAAACTCATCGTAGCATCTCGATTTCCCGCTACCTCGACCACGGCTGTTCTGGCAACTGAAACTATACCACCTTTGTTCTATAATTTAATTGAGCATCATACTTGGCAAGCCAATCCATACCCAAGATAGCATCATACTCTTGGATAAGAAATAAGATAAGGTCCGAAGGAAAATCCTGACCCTTAACATGTATTTTACAATCCTTACATACTAAGCCAGTCACATACTTATCGGTCAAAGAAGTACTAATCTCAACCACATAAGGTAACTTCTCAAGTTGCACATTAACACGTTGCACACAAGTAGGTGTAATGAAAGAATATGTACCAGCAGAATCTATCAATACTTTAACAAGTTGATTGAGTATAAAAAAGTTACCTTCCACTACTACTGCTGCCTTAGGCAACTCCTCCAAGTCAACTGCGTAAGCCCGAGCCTGTAACCACTGCTGCTAGGATGCACTACCTACAGGTTTACCCTGATAATCTCGGGTCGCTGGCTCTCCCTCAAACTTCTGCCACTTGGGACAGTCTCTTACCCTATGTTGGCTGATGCCGCAACCCAAGCACGTCCCTACCTTCATCCGATAATCATCCTCTAGATGGCCCCAATGTTTACAGAGTGTGCATTGCGGAGTTGGGGTACTAACACGGCCTCCTAAAGAACCATAAGCTAAATAAGCAGTTGTACCAGTCTGTTGAGGTCTCGCAACATTCGGCCTATACTGACCCTGAGTCTGTGTCAGCCTCTACTGTGATTGTGACGGATAGGATACCTGCTGAAACAGGGGTCTGTAAGTACTCTGCTACCCTTGAGGTCTGTAGGAACCCTACTGCACTGGAGGCCTGTAAATAATCTGTTGAACTGGAGGCCTATGAATATTCTGTTGTCCCTGCGGCTGAAATGGCCTTTTATTGGCTTCACTAGAACCAGCCTGATCCCACTTCCTCTTCTCCAACCTAGAAGCTACACTAAAGGCTGCAGGAAACTCATCAAACTCCAGTAAGGCCATCGAATCATAAAGCTCCCGCCTTAGACCCCTAATGAACCTCCAGGTCCTCCGTTCCTGATCCTACACGAAGACCTGTGCATATCGGGATAGCCTAGTAAAATTGGCCTCATACTAAGCCACTATAGAGTTATCCTGAACAAGGGACATGAACTCCTCTTCCCTACGCTCCCTGGAAAGCCTCGGAATATATTTATCCCAAAGATAGGGAGTACCCTGAGCTTCCCAAGCTGACCTCACTGCACGCCACCATTCATCTGCCTCGTCATCAAGGAGATACACAGCAAGGTAACCTTTCTATCATCTGTGTAATCAAGTAGATCAAATATCTTCTCAATCTTATTCACCCAAGCTTCGCCCTTCCTATCATCAGGCTCACCTAAAAACCTCGGTGGAAAGTACCCCAAGAATTCCTTTAACAAATTGCCTCCACGGTAACCACCCCCAGCATTAAACCCGTGTTTAATGTTACCCTATACATTGTGCACGTGTGCCTACACATTTTGTACCTGAGCAGCCTGCCCTGCCAATATTTGTTCTTGCCTTGCTAGGACCTCCGTCATTCGGTCTATAACCATAACAATACGGTCATAACCCTGATCTTAGCCCGGTGCCACGTTTCCCTATTCCTCATCAGCTCCCTGAGGTCTATTTCAAGTTCTCGGATGTCCAGCCATCTTACTATCAAAGAGTTAGCCACATGTTAGAACACATAGACAGGCTATAGACAGTTAATAGCATATGGGAAACAAAGCTCACATAAGGCACGTAGATCATATACGAGTTAGTCAGATAAACAAGTTAATCACATAATCACATTAACATATACTTCACTTTTTTTCACTTAGTACATGTTTTCATACAAAGACCACTACCCACATACCGAGGATAACCCGGCATATAGCTAAACATGCGCTTTGATACCACTAAATGTCACGCCCTAACTCGACCCCACTTATGATCAGTTAGGACGCGGCGAAATTTCAGCAATATAACATATGTAACATGGACAACATGACTCTAAACCAATCCTTTATAAACATCACACAACCAACTACAACTTCAACAACAACTCCATCAACCATTTCAACAACATACAACACATCTAACACCTTTCATTAAGCAATCATACAACATCCCAACAATAAGCCATATGTCTCTATCTCAACAACATACAACAAGCTATACTATACATATGCATAACAGATATAAAACTAGTCTAGCAACCTATTCATATTCCAAACAAAACACAGTCTAGCAACCTATTCATATTCCAAAAGAAATAGAACTAATCTAGCATTATACAATTCACTATTTTTATAGTATGTTATACAATACAAACTCCAAAGTAAATACAATACAACTTGTTCTATAATTCAAGACAACAAAAAGAGCACTCCAGCAAAGACATCATGGGTAAGACTCTTCACATTAGACTCATCCACATATTGCTCATTCTCAGCTTCCTAAGAAACGTACCCTAAAATTTTGAAACTGGTCTTTTAAGCATTTGAAAACCTAGTCCTTGGATATTAATAAACCCGTGTCTGATTAAAACGGATTTTAAAATGAGTTAGGAATTTAAAAGGAAATTTTCATCTTCTTTTGCAAAAATTGAGTTTTTACCCGAGTTGTGTGTATATGTATGCATATAAAACTTGTGTCAACTAAACTAAGTCTACTAAAAATTGTATTTATAGCAGTTTACATATATGTAGGCAAAATAGTCTAAAAATAATTAAAAGACTAAGTATTTGTCAACTTTGAGTTAGTTTATTTTGTTGATTATGCGCATAAATATATCATATACACATTATACACACACAACACATTTAGACAAAGGTCAAAACACAAACAATACACACACACATGGCTGAAAATCCATAGAGAAAAAAAAAGGAGATTTTTTACTTGGTTTTCAAAGCAATTTTTCATTAGTAAACTCAATTTTTGTCCAAATATTTTCATTCTGGGTTGGATTCCGCTTGTTGGGCATCCATTACACGCATTCCTAGCTTTACTTCAGATCAAAGGTGAGAGAAAAATTATAGATCTAGAAATGCTATTTATTGTCAAATTTTTATAGTTTCATTTTTATCTGATGTTTTGTTAAATTGTCTTTAGATTATTGCTCAGTAGTTGCCAAGGACCATTTATATGTATTTATAACTGTTTTGAACGGTAGTAGCATGTTTTTCTAATTTTCGGGCATTAAAATTGATTTATTGGCTTATAGTTGAATAATTGTTATTGTAGTGGTTGGAATTGAATGGTTGTTGCTCCTATGAGTTTGTTAATTATTGCGTAGTAATGTTGTAATGCCGAATTTTCAATTTGAATGTCGTAGCAAAAGTCCAAAAATTCAGCCTAGGTGCATTGCCAAAAATAGGGTTGTTGGACTTGTTTTAGATGGCTTTTGGTTGGTTTAAGGGGGACTAATGTACTTGAATTGATAGTTGAGTGATAGGAAGTGGTTTGGAGGTTATTGGATTTCTAGATTGTAAGTTATGAATCTTAGAAGTTAGTGTAGTCTTTCTTTGAAATGTTAAAATGTTGTCTTTAGTTGATTGGTGGTGTTTGAGTAGTTGTTTCATGGATTATTGTTGAGTAGATTTGGGTTTGGAAGTATATTTAAATGTATGTTAAGTTGGGTGGCCTACTTTGTCATATGGCTTAGTTGTTTTAGTTGTTTAATTGATGTTATGTTGATTGAAATGTTGTTAACTAATTGATGATTGATGATGGTTTGGAGGACAACCTACTTTTTTGTATTTCCAGAATATGAGATGTTTATTATTATTGTCATGAGTCTAGATAGTATGTGCCACCTCTCGGGCAGCGTCGGGTTGTCGGGTTGATAACGGCATGATTGTCATAGACTACCCTCAACTCGCATGGGTGGAGATGCCATGGAGGGAGGGGTTAAATGAGGTACCTCGGTTATGTATTATGGGAGTTATAAGAGGATGGTTGAGATCGTGATGGCGTATGGAGCTACACCAACTAGTGTATCCTTTCTCAATTGAATGGTTATTTATGTGGCTTGAAATGTAATGTTGATGTTAATGATGTTTAATATGCGTTGTTGCTCATAGGATGATTTCCCAACTGGTAAAGTAAATGATTTCAAAACATCTTTCGAATTCTCACTGAGCTTTGTTATATATATGCTCACCCTCATTCGTTTATTGTCATCAAGTGTAATTGAGCCAGACTTTGGGTACGTCCCTCAGGAAGCTGAGTATGTGCCTTCTGTGGATGAGTCTTATGTACCGGAGTCTTATCCATGAATTGTGTTGAAGTGCTTCGTGTTTTTGTCTTAGCTTTTATAGTATGTTGTATTGTATAACTTACTTAAAGTTAATGGTTTATATAATATTAGTTTAGTAGTCTTCCTTTTGAATATGATTAGGTTTCTAGACTAGTTTATAATATATTTTGCAAATGTATAGTATAGCTTGTGGTATGTTGTTGAAACAGAGGCTTATGACTTATATTGGAATGTCGTATGGATGTTAAATGAATGGCTTTGTATTTGTTGAATGGATGTTGGAGTAGTTACTAAACTTGGAGTTGGTTGTGTTATGTTTTTAAAGGATTGGATAGAGTCCTGATGTTCGTGTTACAGACGTTATATGGCCGAAATTTCGTTGCGTCCTGACTGATCGTAAGTAGAGTCGAGTTGGGACGTGACAGGCCACCTAACTTAACACACATTTTAACATACATTCAAACCCGAGCCAACTCAACATCAAGCTAAGTGTCAACAACATAAACACTACAAAGCAATTAAAGGCAACACTTAAGCATTTCAAAGAAAGACTACTCAAACGTCTAAACTTCATAACTTACAATCTATGAATCAACAACCCCCGAATCTTTTCCTACCACTCAACCACTCAAGCAACTATATTAACCCCCTCGGAAACCAACCAAAAGCCACCCAAAACAAGCCCAACAAGCTAAAAATGGCAATACATTCAAGGCTGATTTTTTCGACTTTTGCTATGGCATTTAAATTGAAAATTTGGCATTACAACATTGCTACACAATAATTGACAAACCTATAGAAGCAACTACCATCCAATTTCAACTACTACAACTACATTTATTCAAATATAAGCCAAATTATCAAGTTAAATACCCAGAAAAAAAAATACATGCTACCACCGTTTAAAATGGCTACAAATACACTAAGTTGGTCCTTATTATCTACTTAGCAATAATCTAACATCAATTTAACAAAATAACAACTACAAATGTATCAACCAAAATTCAACTCAAACTTTTAAAAAATGAACTAATTTTTTCCTCACCTTTGATCCAAAGCAAGGTTAGAATTGTGTAGAATAGGTGCCCAACAAGCTAAATCAAGCTTTGAATGACTCTATTTGGCTTTGAAATGCAAATTCTAGGTGAAATTTACTTTGGAAACCTAAGCAAAATAATTTTCTTCTGCTCCTTGGGGCCCTCGGCTTACTAGGTGAGAAAGGAGTATGTTTTGAGCTATTTTTATTAGTTATGAAGTATAATGCATGTATAATGAATATAGCAAAGTCAACAAAAATAATAAAGTCAAAGTTGACAACTTTTGAGTTTTTGTTAGTTTTTAGTCTATTTTGCTTATATATATATTCTAACACTTATACTACATTTAGTAGACTATTTCTAGTTGACAACATTTTATATATGCAAACATATACATACAACCAATGTATAAAACTCAATTTTGCAAAAGAAGTTGAAAGTCACAGTATTTGTTTTGCAAATGTGTTTTAAATGCACAATCAATATATAATCACCTAATATCACATATAAATTCATACATATCATTTATAATGGCATTTAAACAAATAAAACACATAATAGCAAATAGAGCAAATTCGGGGTCTCACAAAGCATATTTCAAATATACAAGCAAGATAACACCCATAAAGATCACAAACAATGGTAACTCCCCAAGGACTTAGGGCCTAAGAAATATAGACTTAATAAAAGGATACAATGTTGACCACGAGCACGAACCACGAATAATGAGCCATGATCCACGAACAAGATACAATAATTTCAATATCGATAAGCTAGCATAACCCTATACACCAACTGTAGCGCCCTGGAAAGCGAATCCCACAAAGGGGAGAGGCACAACCCGAGCACAATACTATACATGTATTGTTCGCTTTAATTACACCCCGCACTTAACGTACGAGTGTGCCCTCACGGTTTTGTCGCTTCCCATCTCACTTGGACTAGAAAATACGCGTGCACGAATATTAGAGAACCCTCTATATATTCTGTAGTCCCAGCTCGTAACTAGTCAATGTGGAATATTACATCTGCCCCCCCTTGGGGACCCAGCATCCTCGCTAGCACAAAGACCGGCCCTTTCTGATACCACCTGTAATGCCCCGATCCCTCACGGCACCGGGACCTTTATTAATCATACAATCCTTAACCCAATTTCAAACTCTGGGCACGAAATTTAGGAAAAAATGAACAGAGTTTTCCCTATTTATAGGACTATCTAGAAACTTGCAAACAACAACATACAACCACATGACCATAATCCACAACCTCAATCCATTTCATCCTTCAACTTGACCATATCACATTCTGCATTAAGACCATCCAAGCTACAACTTAGCAAAAGTTCATCACACAAGCATGTCAGGCATAACTATTGATATTCTATAGTCTAAACCCATTTAACTTACCACTCTAATATTATTTATTTAATTTTCTTATATTTTAAGTCTTCCAATAGATTCTCATTTTATCCATACAAGCATGCAAGTCAACTAGACAATAAAGTAAAACAATAAAAGTTATTACAAACCACTAGCACCTAACCATCACCCAATACTAAAAATTTAATATTACATTTCTTAAGATAACACAAATGCATACATGACCATAAGATCTCAAATAGTATACAAGCATATCATGTACACATTTTTCCTTGTTCTACACACTGATAGAGTAGGCAGGCCACACAGGAGGCAATCCAATCTCCAGCTTTTCCTGGGACATGTTGAAAAGAGGAGTGAGCAACACAGTTGCTCAGCGAGGGAGGTGATGCAGCATACCGGAGAATTCTTTCATGAGATGCAACAAAGATAATACATAAATATCACAAATAAGCAAGCTAATGAAACAAGTAGTTAAACACTTTATAAAAGGATACGGTTCAACTCCTTGTTTTCAATCTCGAACCACGATCTTCAAACAAATGTTGGCAAATCCCTTATTCCTCCAAATGGGGTTCTCCGGATGTACCCCGATCCTACGACCTATATCTCCCGAGGTAAATCCATATGCCCCAACAAGGTGCACCACACCTCTGGGGTAGGGGAGTATGCCTCAGTGAGATAGGGACTGGAATACCATGGTAGCCGATAGAGCACGGCAAGCCCGATACCGCTCGTGTTACTCAACACTACCACGCCCGAAAAGGTTGCGCAACCTCGAGTCTAGATCATGAGAGCCAATAATATCAATTATCATATTAGAGGGATGACAAAGTAAGCCGCCCTCGCAATTAATCACAAAATAAGCCATGATACATGAAATAACTTTATAAACACAAAATAGACAAATAACATATACTTCTATAGTTCTTCAACTAGTTCAATTATACCTCAGTTATGCATTAAAACACGTAATAAAACATCTACAAGCTCATCCAGGCACAAAGGTATCCATTTATCACTTTTCCCCCTTTGATAACTATGCAATTCTTCTTCTATACAAAATTTAAGGCTCCAAATATATAAACCGATCATTCTACATTCCTAAGGAAGCCAAAAGACACATACCTAGGCCCTGAAAACCCCCTTTGGAGACAAAAGCTCGAGAAGGCCTCGAGTGGGTTTTGACTACAACCACCCTATCCGGACCCCAATTTAATGCAACGAAAGCACCAAAAGTGATTTCATGCCCCAAGGATACCTAATCTAAAGCCCAAATGTGCCCGGATTACATTTCATGAAAAACCCGCTTTTTAAAAGTTAGCTAATTTGCATTTTAACGCTAATTTGGGCAAATTAAATACACATGAGCTTCTAGTTAGTTTCAATAATGTCTAGAGCACCTAAATGAAGCATCAATTTGTTCCAAATATTATCCTAAAGCCAAACCCTAATTTTCATCACTATTCATCATCTCTTTCACTCAATTCAAGCATTCAACCATGGAATTTGTTAACAAGCTACTCAAGCATAGTCTATATAACATAAAAAGCATGTGCAATACCATATTTAAGCATTTCAATAGCCATAATCAACAAATCACAAAATTATAAAAGTTGACATAAACTTTAAACTCAATTAAATGCAATCTCCCTCACCTTAAATAGCTAGGAAATGGAATGAATTAACTTGAGAACACCTTGGATCATGCTAAAATTGGTTGAATTTTGATAAAAATAGCAAACCTTAAGCTCAAGGCCTTCACAGTTTCAAGCTTGTTCCTGCCGTTTCTTTTTCCTTGTTCTATTCTAATGCCTTGGCTTTTATTAACATATTATATAAGTATACATACATATACTAATTGGCAAAAAGGCAAAGCTTGGTCAACTTTCATTTTTTCCCTTCCTGGACCTACGGTCCAACTTGTTTTCTTTGTTTTATTATTATTATTTTTTCTGTAGCTATTATATATAAGTATGTATATGCTAAGTAAATAAATGGCCTACTAATGGTTTGCAGTTTGGGCTTCTATTAAATATAATTGGGCTATAGAAACTAAGTAAAACTAATGGAAATACTAAAGGTCCAAAGTAATAATAATATTACTATTCACTCAGGGACACTAAAAACATTTATTTTCCTCACGCTCGGGACATGAAATGCACATTCTAAGAATGCACGAATATATTATAAATAAAGTACAATATAGGAAAAATAAAAATTTCAGAAAATAAAATAGTTTAAAATTTTTCCCGGCTCATATAAAACATAAAATTTTAAGCATATAAAAACAAATAAAAGTCAAGTAAAGGCAATTATGCACATAATTAATTAAATAGAATAAATTAAAAGTCCCTCTAGACCCGGGCGTCACAAACTAAACCCCAATTTTGGTGCCATAAAAGCACATTTAGCATCCCTACACCTAATAAACACTAACTATAACATCCAAATGCACCTGGATTCACTTTTCATACTAAAACCCCTTTTGAAATTTAGCTAATTTTGCGTTTTAACTAGTTCCGAGCAAACTAACTACACACAATCATTAGCCTATCTTTATTAACACCTATAGCATCTAATTATAGCATAGAATCAATCTCTAAGTCACATTTTAGCAAAACCCTAGGAATGGCACTATTCATTATCTTCTACATGTGAATAATAGCAAAAATCCAATAAGCAAGCTATACAGCCACACTACACAAGTCTATACAGCATATAAAAGATGTGTATCACAAGTTCTAAGCATATCATAAGCTATAGCTCACAAATCAAGAATTTTGAAATTGATGTATACATATATAATGCAAAAATCCTATAAATCCCTCACCAAAACTTGTAAGGAAGCTAGGACAAGGCTTGAGAACCTTTGATATCACTTGATCCTAGTTTGAAGGAGTCAAAATTGAAGAATTGATGAAGCAATTTTCTTTCTTCTTCCTCTTAGGGCTTTTCGGGTTTGGGGAGACTTAAAGGGGATTTTGCAAAATGTTTTATATGTTATTATATGTATATGTGTGGTATGATGTATATATGCTATATATATATTACATATATTGCTTAGTTGGCTTATAAAAATTGCAAGAATAAGCTATAAATAAGGCCCAATTGCAATTAACTTCAATTAGCCTATTAAGCCTCATGTTTTTACTATTCACTAGAACCGAATACTATTTTCTAAACGCACTATCCCAACATGCAAAGCTCACAATCTCATTTTCCTTATTCCTCAAATAAGTGATATAACACAGGAAAAATGTTAATTCAGAGAAAGTAAACAGTCAAACTTTATGATGAATAGTAACTAGTCATAAGATAAGTAAATGCACATTTAAAATGCACAAATAAGGTATGCAACAGTTAATAGTAAACATAATAGTAGTCTCGGGAGTCACAATCCTCATGTAGTTTGAAGTCAAATTTATCATCCTTGATCTGATCCTTGATTTTCTAAAGTTTCTCATCAAGTTGTTGAGCTTTTCTAATTTGAGACAATAATAAGGGTTAAATCTGCAAGTGTGCACACCTCACTCCAACTTGAGTAAATTCCGCTTTCCAATAACTAGTTTCCTCAAGCATCCACCACAACATTAGCCTTCCCACGCAGATAATTGATAGAACAATTATAATCATCCAGAAGCTTCATCTATCTCTTCTGCCGCATATTCAATTCCTTCTGAGAGAACAAGTACTTCAAACTTTTACGATTAGTGAAGATTTCAAGTTTACTGTCCCACAGATAGTGATGCCACTTTTTCAAAGCAAACACGATGGCTACCAACTCCAGATCATGAGTTGAATAGTTCACCTCATATGACTTTAGCTTCAGAGAACCATAGGCGATAACCCGACCATTTTGCATAAGTACACAGCCTTAGCCTTCCTTGGATGCATCACTATAGATGACAAGATTATATGTTCCATCTGGCAACGCAAGTATCGGAGCAGTAGTCAACCTCTTTTTCAACTCCTGGAAACCATTTCCATACTTCTCATGCCACACAAAGCTTGTTCATTTCTAAGTTAATTTAGAAAGTGGTCCTGCGATCTTAGAGAAGACCTTCACGAACCTGCGGTAGTAACCCGCTAATCCAAGGAAGCTGCGAACCTCCGTCACGTTCTTCGGCCTTTTTTCCAAGACATCACCACCTCAATCTTAGTGAGATCCACTGAGATACCCTTTTTTGTAATCACATGGCCTAGAAAGGTTATCTGCTACAGCCAGAATTCACACTTACTAAACTTTGCAAACAACTAATGTTCCTGAAGTTTATGTAGGACAAGTCGTACTTGTTGCTCATGCTCTGATTTAGTCTTAGAATATACTAAAATATCATTAATGAAGATTACCACAAACTGATCCAAGTACGGCTGAAATACTCGATGCATAAGATCCACGAATGTTACAAGTGCATTAGTTTGTCCAAAGGGCATAACTATAAATTCATAGTGGCCGTACCAAGTTCTAAAAGCAGACTTTGGAACATCCTTCTTATGGATCTGAAGTTGATAATACCCTTGCTTTAAGTGAAATTTAGAATAGACTTTAGCTCCCTGCAATTGATCAAACAACTCATCAATCAGTGGCAAATGATATTTATTCTTAATGATCACCTGGTTCAAACCCTGATAATCAATGCATAATCTCAAGGTGCAATCCTTCTTTTTCACAAATAAACGAGTGCTCCCCTCGGTGAAGAACTCTGCTGAATAAAACCTTTTTCCAATAACTCCTGCAATTGGATTTTTAGCTCTTTAAGCTCTGCTAGTACCATCCGGTATGCTGATTTAAAAATTGGTTGAGTACCGGGAAGTACATTAATCACAAACTCAATATCTCTCTCCGGCGGTAGTCCTGACATCTCATTGGGAAATACATTTGGGTATTCCCGAACTATCAGAACTTCCTCCAACTTTAGCTTATCAGATGCCTTGTTAATCAGATAAGCTAAATAACCCGAACACCCTTGTCCCACCAGTTTAATAGCTTTGGCTGATAAAATGATGAAACTTTTCGTAGTATCTTGGTTTCCCGCTACCTCAACCACTGGCTAACCTGGCAACCGAAACTTTACCACCTTTGTTCTACTATTCAACTGAGCATCATACTTGGCAAGCCAATCCATACCTAAGATAACATCATACTCTTAGATAGGAAATAAGATAAGATGAGCAGTAAAATCTTGGCCCTTAACATGAACCTTACAATTCTTATATACCAAGCCAGTTACAAATTTATTGCCCAAAGGTCTACTAATCTCAACCACATAAGGTAACTTCTTAAGTTGCACATTTATACGTTGCACACAAGTAGGTGTAATAAAAGAATACGCAGCACCGGAATCAATCAATACTTTAACTAATTGATTGACAATAAGAAAGTTACCTTCCACAACTACCACTACCTCCAGCAACTCCTCCATATCTACTACATCAAGTTAAGCCTGAACTCGCTGCTATTGAGTTGCATTAGCCGAAGGCCTACCCTGAGTACCCTTGGTTGTTGGCTGGCCCTGAAACTTCTGCCATTTGGGGCAGTCTTTTAACCTATGTTGGTCGCTGCCACAACCCAAACACTTCCCAGCTTTCATCCAACAAACGGCCTCCAAATGGCCCTTACGTTTACAATATGTACAGTGTGGAGATGGGGTAATAACACTGCCACTCAAAGAAGATGGAACATATAAAGTAACTATACCAGTCTTGTAACGACCCGACCTCTCACAGAATCAGGTCCCCAATCCAAAGACTTCAAGTCACGAAAAACGATAAGAAATGGACGGAGACTCCCCTATACTTAGGCTAATCCAAAACCTTCAAGCAGAAGAATTCACACAACAACATCCTATAACATATTATTTAAAGTTCCAAATTCACTTCTTAAGGCTTTTCTAACTTTATTTCCTTAGACGGGTACATATGTGCTAGGCTCGAATTTAAGCAATACTATTCTATTACATTTACTAAGTTATCATACCACTCTTGTTACTTTAATTCAAACTATAATTACATCTCTTATAATAATTACATTTGAGATTACAAAATAGAATACAAGTCAAACTATTCAATTGCTATGCATAAATTCACATAGGACAACCAACTAAAGTTAAAACATTCATTCAAGGATACTTTCAAAACTTCTCCTTCTCAATCTCTAAAGGAACCGAACCAGACTCACCTAAAATGGTTAGAAAGAGTGAGTGAGCAAACAATGTTGCTCAGTGAGGGAGGGAAAACAGATATCCGGGGAGTTTTGAAAATGGTTTCGTGCAATGCAATAACCAACAATAAACTAATTTAGCTATACTAGACTATATACAATAAGTAGACTATCTATTATTCATTAAAGAAGATATACAAACAAGATAGATGAAATACAACAAGTAACCTTGAGAATACAATATCAATGCAATGTATAATTCAAATATACAAGCTAGATAACACATACAAAAGAACACAGGCAATAGTAACTCTCCAAGGACTTAGGGCCCAAGCGAGATTTACTTAATAAAGGATACAAAGTTGTCTACAAGCTCGAAGCCCAAACCATGATCCACGAACCTCGAACCACGAACAAGATATAATGAAGACACCAATTACGAAACCAATAAGCTGACATCCCTATATACCAACGGGGATACTCCGGATATAACACCCCATTAATCCTACAATCCAACTCTCCCAAAGCGGCATCCCTAGCAAGAGAAGGATTGGGTGCCATGGTAGCCGAGGTATACTAGCAAGCTTGATGCCGCCCAACTTCCCCTATATTACCATGCCCAAATGGTTGAGCAACCATGAAATCGATAACGAAAGATAAGAGTTTTTCACTCGAAGATATTTATGATTCCAAGGAAAACTGATTCGATAGTCACACAAGGTAGCCAACAATCAAGTAAACATTTTTATACCACATAAGTAAAATCATATGTAAACAACTACTCTTCATACAACAAACATTTATAACAATAAGTTCAATACAACAATATCAAATTCAACTAGTTACTCTCACAACAATTGACATTAACTTCAAGGCTCATAACCAAGTAGCATACTAACATTTAAGCTATACAACTCAACACCTAACTATACCAACTTTATAAAGGCACTTTATTACACCCATAAACATTAAGAAACCTCACTTAATCCTAAACTAAAGCTTAATCCCAAAAATGCCATTTTGTCACTTTACACTATTGTACCGTAATCCACATATTAAAACAACACCATAATCATACCATATCATTATCTAACACATTTGACACTATCCAACACACCCGATCAACAAAACACACACATGCCTCTTTTTTTTGTTAAAGTTCAATTTATCAAGTTCTAGACTAATTCTAACCATTTAGGGCATTAATCTAGTTTCAATAACACTTATGACACAAGTACCAACCATTAAACTAACCCATTAACCTATAAACTACATTTTCCCCTTTAGGTCCAATTTCAAAATATCAACTTCTAATCAATTTTTAACCTTTTTAGACATCAATCTAGGTTCAATAAAGTTTATGACACACTTTGATAGTATAGATTCAAGCTTTTAACCATAAAATGCCAACTTTGTCCTAAAATTACTATTCATCTTCTTCCTCATTAGGTTCTTTGCAAGAATTAACAATCAAAGCCATTCTAGATCACAAAACAAGTCTCCAAGGCTAGGAAATACTAAAATAAACAACAATCAAGCATTATATTTACATATAACATCTAAACAAGAAACTACATAAAACTAACTAAAGTTTTAAATGTCAAATAAATGCAATTCCCTCACCCCAAACAAGTTGTAAATGCAAGATATGAGCTTAGGATGGCTAGAATCAACTTGTTCCAAGCTTAGATTGCACTTTGAAGACAAACACTGTGAAACCCCACTTATCTGCTTTAACTTGATTTACGTGATTTGTCTCGTTTTGCGTGCATATGACCTGTTTATGTGCTATAGGGCCTCGAATGTTATAATTTTGATATCAATACTCATAATACATGCTAAATGTGCATCCATGAAATTTTCATCAAAAACAGAGTCAGAAATTTTATTGTCGATTTTTAGTGAATAGTATTTTCGAAACTCGTCCGCTAAAATTTTGAAACTGGTCTTTTTAACCCTTCTAGACCTAGTCCACAGACTTTAATAGACCTATGTTTGATGAAAACAGTTTTAAAATCGGCTTAAGAATTTATTAAGATTTTTATACCGACTTTTGCGAAAATCGAGTTTTAAGCCGACTCGGGTGAAACTGTTTGATTGTAAAACTTCTTGTCACCTAAAAATAATTTACTTGAGCTAGCTTGGGTGTTGAATAATTGTTTGAACTTTGGTGATTAAGAAAATGCATTTAAAAGACAAGAAAATGAATTAAATGACTAAAAATACTACTTTGACTTTGCATTTTATTTATTTGACCAAGCTTTTAATTGCATATAGTCATCTACATGCACTCAACACAACACAAAACACACTCCACACACACACAAAGGGCCGAGAGCCATAGGAGAAAAAAAGCCAAAGAGTTTCAAGGTTTTCCAAGCAAAAATTCAAAGAAAAACCTAGTTTTTGTCCGTATAACTTCGTGCCGACTTGGATTCCACTTGTTGGGCACGCATTGCACATATTCCTAGGCTTATATCGCATCAAAGGTAAGAGAAAAATTCTGGATCTCAAAACTCAACTTTTGTGTTTTTGCGTATAAATAAAAATTGAACCGTTAGAATTCTAATCTGATGTTAGATTATTGCTCCTTGCATGCTAGGGATCATTTAGCTGTAATACTACGAGTTTTTATTGGTTGTAGCATAATTTTTATTTTTCGGGTATTTAAATTTGATTAATTTGTTCAATGTTGATTAAATTGAGTTGTGTTGATTGGAATCGATTGCCGTCAATTTCTAAAAACTTGATAATTACGTGGTAGCGCTGTTGTAATGCCGAATTTTCGATTACATTGTCCGTGTGAAAATTCGGAAAATTCAGCCTTAACACCTTAGGGTTTTAGAGTTATCGGGCATGATTTGGAGGTGTTATGGTGGTTTTCCGAGGGGGCAAATGTAGTTGGTTGAATGGGTGAGTGATAGAAACTGATTTGGAGTTGTTTGGATTAGTAGAATGTAAGATATGATTATTTGAAGTTTAGGTTGTCTTTCTTTAAAATGTTAGATTGAGCCTTAGTTGATTGGGTGTGGGTTGAGTGATTGAATGGTGAGTTGTTGACGGGTAAATTAGGATTTGATTATGTGTTTAATGCATGTTCGGTTAGATGGCCTACTTTGTCATCTAACTTAGTTATATGTTGTTAAATTGGTTATTAGTGTTATTATGATGATAATATGATTATTGATGACTATTAATTGATGATTGATGCCGGGAGATAAACAGTTCTGCTAGACTGTCCTCTTATGAATGATTGATGTTTATTATTATTGTTGGGTATCTGGTATGTGTGTGCTACCTCTCGGGCAGCATTGGGTTGTCGGGTTGATAACGGCATGACTATCAGAGATTGCCTCCAGCTCGCATGACAGAGGTGTCATGGAGGGCAAGGTTATTGGGGGTACCCCGGGTGCGTGAGTTTATGGGAGTCACAAGAAGGTTGTTATGATCGTGATGGTGTTTAGAGCTACACCAACTAGAGTATCCTTTATTGAATGGTCATATAGTTATGTGATGATATTATTATTGTTGTTATTGTGTGTTTACTGACTCAAAGGATTATTCCAATGAGTTTAGTAGACCTTGCTCGAGATCTATCGGATCCTCGCTGGGCTTATTTTATATAAGCTCACTCTCTATTATTGCATGCATACAGGTGTACTTTCGAAGGATTACGGGTACGTGCCTCCTGAAGAGGAGAATGTGGAAAACGTGCCTTACGTGGATGAGTCCTATGTTCCAGAGTCTTATCCATGATGTTGTACTATTTTATTATCTTGTAAATTAACTTAGTAGACTTTTATATGCTTTGTAGTTTATAATGTATAAGATGTTGAAAAGTTAATGAATTAGTTGATGTTGTCTTAGTAGCCTTTCTTTTGTCTATGTTTAGGTTGCTAGGTTGGTATCAACATATTTTGCAATGTATATTAAGGTTTATGTATTATGTTGGAACGGAGGCGTATAACGAGGAATAATTATTGTATAATATAGTTATGATGTATGTTGTATTTATTGAGGAGTTATTTGTTGTATGGTTGTGGAATTGATGTATGTTGTTCTATTGAGGTTGGTTTAAAACCTCGGTGTCCTATTTACTATCGTTATACCGCCGAAATTCCTTTGCGTCCTGACTGATTTTAGGAGGGGTCGAGTTGGGGCGTGACAAACACTATAATGTTTTTCTTTCCTTTATCCTTCTCTATGCCGTCGGGTTAGGGTGGTGGTTTTTGTGTTATTTTTTGTGTTTTTTGCTAGGTTATTAAGTATATGTATATGTATATAGTATATATATTATATATGTAATATAGTTGGGCTTAGTAAAATTCATATAAAGCTACAACCTAGCCCAAAACTAACCAAATTCCTAAGTAGTCCAAAAACAATGTTTTCACTATTCCTACGGTACCAAAAATATTTTTGTAACCCACACTCCTGGCATGCAATGCAAATAAAAATTATGAACGTATGCCTAAAAACATATATATTATAAGAGAAAAATACAAAATTTACAAAATAAAATACTTTAATTTTTACCTGGGGCTCAGGGTGAAAGGACCATCTCAAGGATCATGGAAAAACATAGCTAATAATCAAGAGAGATATCCATGGCTAGAATTTCAAAATTTTCTATGACAAAGCTATGTGTATCCAATAACCCTAGTCTTGATTTCATATGGCTAACACAGTACAAACATATATATACAACTATATATATGAAGCAAAGAGATAAACAAGGTATACCTCTTGTCAACTTGAAAAAACCTCCTACAAGTGCAAGAGCCCTAGGTTGTCCACACAAGCTTGAATGTGCTTCCTTAACCACCCAAGAAGATATGCTAGCCTACTTGGAAATATTGAATAAGCAAGAAGAAGAGTAGAGAGCAAAACAAATTTTTCCTTCTTCTTTTCTTATGTTGGTCGAAAGTCACAAGGAAAAAGAAAGAAGATGATATCTTGCATATATTATCTTATCTTGTATATTGTATATGTGTATGTATTGTATGTTGTGTAATATCTAGGAGACAAAGCTTAGTGGATTATGACACATTCCACAAGAGCCACTCAACTTGTCTCCTTTTAATCCTAGCCATTCAATTCACCAACCAAAGGCCAAACAAGTGATGTAGAGCTCTCCTAGCCAAGCATTTGGCATCTTTCACTTTATGATATTAATACACATATATATACATATATATATCACACACACACACATATATATATATACATATACTTAATTAATCCTAAAGTGGTACAATTAATTTAATCTAATCACCATTAGTTTAAACTAAGGAAACAACTTTCCATAATTGTACATTAGCCCCAACACTTATAATAACTACACAATCGACCCATTACAAATTATTAACAACGTACCTCAACCAATTATAAGCTTATCCGAAACAAAATAATTTATGCTTTATTGTGTGTGACTCTCTAGATCCACCGCCAAATAGCAATGAGGGAACATTAAACGACTTTAATATATTTTGGGAATATCTCCGCTATTCCCAAAATACCCTCACATTCTAGAGTGACGTCTAGCAACGTATCAAGACAATTTATATGACAATGAAGTCAAACAAGTGAATCTATTTATAGTCGCGAATTAACGTACAGTTTAATCATTCTATTAATATATCCCGATCGAGCAAAGACCATGAAATGATTAAGTCTATAAACTCGATAACGATGCAAACACTTAATAGTTGGAATGAGAGATAACATCCATGGAAACGCTTTTCCATCTTTTATGCCCTGGCCAGGGACTTACTCATTTTACAACTGAATTAGATTGCATAGGATATCGCCTCACACCAGAGGTTAACAAATCCTGTTTCGACAATTACCTATCAACCACTATATCGAAAATAGAATATATAAGAGGCCGTAACTCATCTTGACAAATCAAAGATGAGCATTGTCCAGGTGCTAGTATTAAATTTCCGATATATGTTACAGCCAGAATTTCTCAAGTCTAAGGATAACATGTACATTCGCAACGAATAACGAGCTATTAATCCGAAATCATGTAGCATGTAATTCGTATCACATTCAATGATCTATTCTACTAATAATCATTCACATGATTGCTAATCGTATCATATGATGTTATAGATTATGGCTCACTATCCTTTATCATTAATATCCAATATCAATCAAAGGTAACAATCCATGCGATAGTCCATAACATATTATTTTAGTCCCAGTCAAATAATCTAAGGACTACAAATAATCTTTTAGATATTCTTCATATAAAAGGAATACGCCAAGATATTATAAACAACTTTTAGAATATAGTTCCTTTATGAAGATATCAGGGGACTTATTCATATAATTGAAAGCGGAGAATATTAATAACATAAATGCCATTGATTTATAAAGAAGTTTACATTAAAATGCCCAAGATAAGTTATCAAATTATATAGTATTAGGGCATATCACTAACAATCTCCCACTTGCACTAATGCCATAATATATAATGCTAACGCATTGAACTATTGTATTGCATCCCCATCTTCTAAAGATGATGATCTAGCTACGACTAACTCGAAGCTTTAGTGAGTGGATCAGCTACATTATCCAAATTAGGTACTTTCTGCAAGCTTATATCCTTGCGAGCAACAATCTCTCGGATAATATGAAATCTTCTTTCAATATGTTTGGATTTCTGGTGAGATCTTGGTTCCTTGGCTTGTGCTATAGCCCTATTGTTATCACAAGACAAAGGTATTGGAAACTCAATGGATGGAA
This sequence comes from Ehretia macrophylla, assembly GCA_037974665.1. Lineage (NCBI taxonomy): Eukaryota > Viridiplantae > Streptophyta > Magnoliopsida > Boraginales > Ehretiaceae > Ehretia > Ehretia macrophylla. The sequence continues at coordinate 56,540,968 of CM075781.1, forward strand.
CCACTTCAAGTTCTTTTAAGAACTTCTTGATCCAAACCGCTTCCTTTGCAGCACCGCATGCAGCAATGTATTATGCTTCTGTAGTGGAATCTGTAGTCACAGGCTGTTTGGAACTTTTCCAACTGACTGCTCCTCCATTACAAATAAATATAAACCTAGATGTAGACTTTCTATCATCTCTATCAAATTAAAATTTTGAATTGGTATATCCGTCCATACGGAGTTCACCACCTCCATAGACTAAAACCAAATCCTTAGTTCTTCTTTAATAACCCCATGAGGTTTAATTGCTTGGAATTTGGCCAAAATGCAAAATTTGTGACTTTTAGAAAGGGGTTTCGGGTGTAATGCAAATCCGGATTGAATTGGCCTTCACATTTGGTATTCTTAGTCTATGTAGGTGCTAGAAATACTTCTCTAACCCTCGGTTGAGTTCCGATTAGGGTACGTGTAGTACAAACTCATAAAGGGGCAATCGGGACTTTTGTACTAAACGCGGGTAATTGGATAGTTTTGAGAGTCATAGGGGTACCATAAAGAGTAATTAGAAGTATAGTATATCTCGCTTGTGAAATTAGAGCCTTGCCTTTTGTTTTAGAATCAAATAACTTAAGTTATAAAGGGGAAAAAGGGGGAAATTGGTGGTTTTGCGCATCTATGACCTTGTGAATGCTTACTAGTTCTTTAAATGTACTTTTAGATTGTTTATGAGCTATTGGTAAAGTTTTATGAAAAGATTACTAATAACCCATTTGTGTTCATTTAGTTGATTACATGTTGATGCCTATATTTTAAATGTTATCGAGGGCAACCTACTTTGTTGTCCCTCCTAAGTGTTATTGCTTTTCAATGTTATTGTATTGTCAATTATTAAAATACATTGCATAGTGGTTGCACAACCATAATGTAAGGGGCGGATGTATTGGATATCAGTTGGGCAGCAGTGGGCTTGCTAGTGGATATTCGATCTCCGTGCTCTAGTCCTTCACTCACTTGGTCCAGAGATTGCCAAGAGGTGTTGGGCCATAGGATTATCGCGGTACATCCGGAGTACACCTACTGGAGTGTTTGGGGTTATGCCGACACATTGATCGAGGTTCGTGATTGAAGATCAAGTGACTTCTCGAGTGTTAGGGTTAAAGTGAATTGTATCCTTTTAAATGTGTGGTAACTTGACATTTACATTGCTCTCTTGTTGTTTAAGCACTTTCCTTGTTGTAACTGTTGCATTGCACGCCCCGGTAGACTATATCCGTCACTGGGCAATTATGGTTGCTCATACCTTGCTAACATGTTTCAAGAGGTACTGAGGTTGAACCCTAGCTTAATTTAGTTGAGGGTGAGGAGCAAGAGGTACACGCGGAACAGTTGCCTTAGTTGTTGTATGCTTTGTGCTTAAGGTGGCTGTGTTTCTTGCTGTTTATATGAAGACTTTATTTGTATTACTTTATGTCCTATTTTGGAGCTTATGGATTCGTGTATATATTTGTTCAGTTGTAAGTTGGATCTAGTATGAGATATATAACTATGGTATGTAATAACTTATATTCCTGCTTTTAATTGCTGCATGCTTGGGTATAAATGCAAGGGTTGAAAGGTTGACTTTAATTTTAAGCAAGTTTAAATGATAACATCGAGTGGTATGATAAACGATGATAAGATAAAGATTCTAGAGTTGTTGATTGCATGCTTGTATGTATTTAAATTATTTCGCTAAGGCCTGTTACGTGTACTCGAACGACCAACCATCTTACTATCAAAGAGTTAGCCATAGGTTATAACATGTAGATAGGATATAAACAGTTCATAGCATCTAGGGAACAAAGTTCATGTAAGGCACGTAAATCCAATAGAAGTTAATCACATAAACACATAATCATATATTTCACTTTTTTCACTTAGTACATGGTTTCATACAATGACAACTACCCACGTACCGAGGATAACCCGGCTTACAGCTAAACATGTGCTTTGATATCACAAAATATCACGCCCCAACATGACCCCACTTATGATCTATCAGGACGCGGCAGAATTTTGACATTATAACGTCTGTAATATAGACAATGGAACTCTAAACCAATTCTTTACAAACACTTCACAACCAACCACAACTCCGACAACAACTTCACAACAAACTTCAACAACAAACAACACATCCAACAACTTCATAAACCTCCTCAAAAACCAACCAAAAGTCATCCAAGACAAGCCCAACAAGTCCGAAAATGGCAATGCACCAAGGCTGAAATTTTTGACTTTTACCATGGCATTCAAATTGAAAATTTGACATTACAACATTACTACACAATAATTAACAAGTCTATAGAAGCAACTACAACCCGAAAACAACAACTACAACTACAATTATTCAAAATATAAGCCAAATTATCAATTTAATACATGGAAAATAAAAATACATATTCCTACCATTTAAAATGGCTATAATTACACTAAGTTGGTCTATATCACCTATCTAGCAATAATCTTAAAGCAATTTAACAACACAACAACTATAAATGCATCAATAAAAATTTGACTTGAACTTTGAAAAAATGATCTAGTTTTTCCCTCACCTTTGATCCAAAGAAATGATAGGAATAGGTAAAATAGGTGTCCAACAAGAAAAAACAAGCTTTGAATGAAGTGATTTGGTTTAGAATTGAGTTTTCCTTTGAAACTTTTCTTGAAAACCTAAGTGAAAATGGCTTCTTCTTCTTCCCAAGGGTGCAGGCAATGTATGTGTATGTGGATGGCCTTGAAGTTGGGATTTAGTTAGAATTGAAGTTCTAGTTGTATTTATGGTTTTATTGAATGTTTACAGGTTTCCAAAATATCCATGATACAAAGGAAATTATGTCTGTTTATCGGGTCCGGACTTAACCTTTAGTGTGGGGTTGGGTCGGGGCGTGACACATTGTCTTCATTATCATATACATTCTCATGGTACGTTTGTTGCTAGTGCGTCACTCATGAGCATGAGGGTATTTCGATAAATAGCATAGACATTTCCGAAATAGATAAGGAGATTTATCGGTCCCTTATCAGTACACGATTATGAATCTAGAAGGTCACACATTAATAAGTATCAGGGATAAGTTCACCGAAAGCTTGTATAATGTGGTTGATGGATTTAAGGTGTTAAGAGTCATCTATGTTTGTTTTCGGGCTAAAAGTGTAATTTTGGAAAGTTTTGGAGTCAAATTATAATTACCAAAATTTTTGGGGTCAAGCTACAATTATTGAAAAGTTGTTTTAATGTAGCTATTCTAATAGAGATTAGAATGGGTAAAAAATAATATATATATATATATATATATATATATATATATAAATGGTGTTTATATATATATATATATATATATATATATATATATGTATACTAATGATGTGATTTGAAAAATATCACGTCATCAATCCTAGTCATCAAATGAAAAAGGAAAATTAATGATTGGGCATGCACATGTGGCATGTGAAATAAGTGGATTGTCCATGTCATCAATCCTAGTCATCTAATTTGAATTCAATGGTTGAGATTGAATCTTGAATAAAGACAAAGGAATCCTAGCCATTGCTTTTGATGATAAGTGTTTTTTGCCAAGTGTCAAGAAAGAGAAAAAGTAAACCTTTGGATTGCAATGATTACAATCCTAGGATTTGCATGGCTTTGTCTTGTTTAACTAAAGAAGATAGCAATAGTGATTGGCCATCTAATAAAGTAAGATTAATATATATATATGTATATTAGTGAATATATATATATATATATATATATATATATATATATATATATATATATATATATATATATATATAATCAAATGAAGACAGAACATCTATCCTCTCTCCTCCTTTTTCGGCCAACAGGCAGAGGAAAGAGAAAGATTAATCTAGCCATTAGATTGTAATAATTACAATCTAATAACATGCAAGGACTTAATCCAAATTAACACTCAATCACTCATGGATTGATTGGTTAACTTGCATGTATAATATATATATATATTATATAATAGAGATTATATATAATATAGAAGTCTTCTTCTCTCTCCTAAGGCCTAGACCATACACGGCCAAAGCTAGCAAAAACAAGAGGCAAACTTTATCTTCTTCAAGTGTCCTTTTCGGCCATTATAGCATAGAAGAGAAAGCTTTGTGTTTGTTTTAATAATACATTCATATAGCTTCCAAACATGAAGATATACTAGCACATTTTGTCTTCAAGTTGTGGGTGGACTTTGGATGCTTGGTGGACCAACTAGATCCTTCAAGTTAGAAGGATTCAAGAGCATCAAGGTCTTCAAGCTTCATCTTCAAAGTTGTCTTCAAAAGGTATACCTATTAACCTGCCTTTTACATTATGTATTGATGATATATATAATGTACTTAGCTAGTTTGTGGGCATGGATTGGAAGAATGCATGTTGATGTTAGGTAGAATGTTTGGAAAAGTTTTGAAATATGTCATACTCCATTCAGCCCTAGTTGGTTATCCATGCATACATTCCACAATCTTGAAACCAACTATGGAATATGTAATGATATGATCTCTATGCGTTGGCTAGCACCTCTTCAATAAGGAGCCATGTTAAGAACACTAGCTGGACATCTTTGAGTGTGAACTCCTCCAAATAGGAGTATTAAACAAGAATCCCAAGAAATTACTCCTCAAGAAGCTTAACCATGACAACATCTCCCCGTAGGTCATAAGTCATATATATATATATATATATATATATATATATTTAGATGATTCTAGATGCCTCAATCTCAGATATATAAATGTAACACATATGAATATCAGTTATATTGATATAAAAGAATTCATTCTTGTTCTTACTCATTCTGTGAAGCTCTCCATGCTGGCCAATCTGTTGTGCTGAGACATTATCCGCAACTCTAGGTTGACTACCCTGTCCGGAAGTCCATCTCCTAGCACTCTTAAATCTAAGGCATTCCCTGACCCTATGTTGGTCACTGCCGCATCCCGTACATCTACCAATCCCCTTCCAACAATTGGTGACATCATGACCCCCACGTTTGCAAAAAGTACATTTTTGAAGCTGACGAGGTCTTTTACATCGTTCACTCAGTCCTGCCCCCATCTCAGTTTTCCTCTTCTCATTTCTAGGTGGCACTATCAAAGTCTCACACTGAACTTACTGCTCAAGTACTTGAGTCAATTTAGTCAAAGCATCTACCACGCTTAACAACGCCTGTTCTCCTGTCGAGGTCTGACTAACTGCCACTTCTTCTTGTTGGTTCACATCTTTGGGAGATCTGCTGCCGGCCATCTTTCTATAAAGGGAAGAGATTACTTACCAATTCAAAAGGGTAATATATGTATACATGCAGTAGAATGTATATATGGTACATATACTAACAAATATACCACACAGAAGTACATGTAGTCACATATTTCAATCATTCTTCATATTCCACATAAACAAATCACATAGAATCACATTTTCCTTCAAGAAACACAAGTCTCACATGCAAACACACCTCTATTCAAGTCACACTTCACATGTACACACTTGAGATTTGCTACCCGACAGACCGAGGACCCTGTCCTGGCTGAGAGCTAACTAAGCTCTAATACCATCTGTAACGACCCGACCCCTCAAGGAATCAGGTCCCCGATCCCAATACCCCAAGTCACAAAAAATGAAAGGAAATAGAAGGAGTCTCCCCTGTTCTTAGGCTAATCCAAAACTTGCAAGCAGAAGAATTCACACAACAACATCCCAAAACATATTTTTTAAAGTTCCAAATCCACTTCTTAAGGCTTTTCTAACTTTCTTTCCTTAGACAGGTACATACCTACTAGGCTAGAATTTAAGCAATACTATTATATTACATTTACTAAGTTATCATACCACTCTAAGTAACTTTAATTTAAACTATAATTACATCTCTTATAATAATTACATTTGAGATTACAAAATAGGATACAAGTCAAGCTATTCAATTGTTTTGCATAAATTCACATAGGACAACCAATTAAAGCTAAAACATCCATTCAATGAGACTCTTGAACCTTTTCCTTCTCAATCTCTAAAGGAACCGAACCAAACTCACCTGAAATGGTTAGAAATAGGGAATGAGCAAACAATGTTGCTCAATGAGGGAGGGAAAACAGATATCTGCGGAGTTTTGAAAATGGTTTCGTGCAATACAATAACCAACAATAAACTAATTTAGCTATACTAGACTATATATAATAAGCAGACTATCTATTATTCATTAAAGAAGATAAACAAACACGATAGAACAAATACAACAAGATACCTTGAGAATACAATATCAATACAATGTATAATTCAAATATACAAGCTAGATAACATATATAAAAGAACACAAGCAATGGTAAATCTCCAAGGACTTAGGGCCCAATCGAGAGTTACTTAATAAAGGATACAAAGTTGTCCACGAGCTTGAACCCCAAACCACGATCCATGAACCACGAACAAGATATGATGAAGATACCAATAGTGAAACCAATAAGCCATCATCCCTATACACCAACGGGGGTACTCCAGATGTAGCATCCCGTTAATCCTACGACCCAACTCTCCTAGGGCGGCATCCCTAGCGAGAAAGGGACGGGTACCATGGTAGCTAAGGTATACTTGCAAGCCCGATGCCGCCCGGCTTCCCAAACACTACCATGCCCAAATGGTTGAACAACCATGAAATCGATAACAAAAGATAAGAGTTTTTCACTCGAACATATATATGATTCCAATGAAAACCGATTTGATAGTCACACAAGGTAGCCAACAATTAGGTAAACATCTATATACCACAAAAGTACAATCATATGTAAACAACTATTCTTCATATAACTAACATTTATGGAAATAAGTTAAATACAACAATACCAAATTCAACTAGTTACTCTCACAACAATTGACATTAACTACAAGGCTCATAGCCAAGTTGCATACTAATATTTAAGCTATACAACTCAACACCTAACTATACCAACTTTATAAAGGCACTTTATGACACCTATAAACATTAAGAAACCTCACTTAATCTTACAACTAAAGCTTAATCCCAAAATGCCCCTTTGTCACTTTACACTACAATACCATAATCAATACATTAAAACGACGCCATAATCATACCATAATCACTATCTAACACATTTAACACTATCCAACACACCCAAACACACCCGATAAACAAAACACACACATGCCCCCCTTTTTTGTTCAAGTTCAATTTATCAAGTTCTAGACTAATTCAACCATTTAGGGCATTAATCTAGTTTTAATAACACTTATGACACAAGTACCAACCATTAAACTAACACACTAACCTATAAACTACATTTTTCCCTTTACGTCCAATTTCAAAATATCAACTTCTAATTAATTTCCAACCTTTTTAGACACCAATCTTGGTTCAATAAAGTTTATGTCACACTTTGATAGTATAGATTCAAGCTTTTAACCATAAAATGCCAACTTTGTCCTAAAACTACTATTCATCTTCTTCCTCATTAGGTTCTTTGCAAGAATTAACAATCAAAGCCATTCCACACCACAAAACATGTCTCTGAGGCTAAGAAATACTAAAATAAACAACAATCAAGCATTGTATTTACATATAACATCTGAACAAGAAATTACATAAAACTAACTAAAGCTTTAAACATCAAATAAATACAATTCCCTCACCCCCAACCAAGTTGTAAATGCAAGATATGAGCTTAGGATGGCTAGAATCAACTTGTTCTAAGCTTGGATTGCACTTTCAAGACAAACCCTAGAATTGTTTTCTTTCCTTTTTCCTTCTCTATGCCGTAGGGTTGGGGTAGTGGTTTTTGGGTTATTTTTTATGTTTTTTGCTATGTTATTAAGTGTATGTATATGTATATAGTATATACACTATATATGTAATATAATTGGGCTTAGTAAAATGCATATAAAACTATAACCTAACCCAAAACTAACCAAATTCCTAACTAGTTCAAAAACAATGTTTTCACTATTCCTGCGGTACCAAAAATATTTTTGTAAGCCACACTCCCGACATGAAATGTAAATAAAAATTATGAACGTATGCCCAAAAATATTTTTGTAAGCCACACTCCCGACATGCAATCGATTTAGAATGATGAAAATAAGTCTAGTAGGTATTAAGAATAATCCCGTATAATATAAATGACAAAATAGTGGTTAAAACATTTTTATTTGATTTAAGTATATGTGAAACCCCAAAATTTTCTTTATGTGAAATTACGTGTTTTGACTTGTTTATATATTTTATGAATTAAAATATGATAATTATGTGATTATAACTTCTATTACATGCTATGTGAGCATTCATGAAATTTTTATAAAACAATCTGCATTGAAAATTTTATCGTTGAGTTTTGTGAATAGTATTTTAAGACACGTCAGCTAGAATTTTGAAACTGGTCTTTTAAATGTTTTAAAACCTAGTTCTGTGTTAATAATAGACCCGTGTTTGATAAAAATAGATTCTGAAATGAATTAAGAATTTAAAAGGATTTTTCATCTTCTTTTGCAAAAATAAGCATTTTATTTTTATTATATGTATATATGTGCTTATATATGCTTACATATACTTACATAAACTAGTATTTAAGTTAGTGTATATATATATATATATATATATATATATATATATATATATAAATATATATATAAGCATATAGACTAAAAAACTAACAAAAAAAAATATGTTGTCATCTTTGACTTTTACCAAAACCTTTGACCATGCTTATATATATGCAATATACAAACATAACTCATAAAATAAACTCACAACTCACTCATTTCTCACACACATGGCCAAAAATCTTTAAGGAGAAAAAGAAGCCATTTTTGCTTAGGTTTTCAAGAAATTTGCGCATAGATTTTGCAATTCAAGGCCAAATAACTTCATTCAAAGCTTGAAATTGCTTGTTGGGCATCCATTCTACACATTCCTAACATCATTTGGCATCAAAGGTGAGGGAAAAATATAGTTCATTATTTCAAAGTTAAGTTGAGTTTTTGGTTGATGCATTGTTAGTTGTTATTTTATTAAATTGATGTTAGATTATTGCTTAGAAGATGACAAGGACCAATTATATGCATTTATAGCCATTTTGAACGGTAGTAGCATGTATTTCTTATTTCTGGACATTTAAATTGATTTATTGGCTTATATTTGAATAATTGTTGTTGTAGTAGTTGGAATTGAATGGTTGTTGCTTCTATGGGCTTGTTAATTATTGTGTAATAATGTTGTAATGCCAAATTTTCAATTTGAACGCCATAACAAAAGGTCAAAAAATTCAGCCAAGGTGCATTGCCAAAATTAGGTTTGTTGGGCTTGTTTTGGATTGGTTTTGGTTGGTTTCCGAGAGGGTAAGTGTAGTTGGATGTGTGGTGGAGTGATAGGAAAAGGTTCGGGGGTTGTTTGGTTAGTAGATTGTAAGTTACGAATTTTAGAAGTTTGTGTAGTCTTTCTTTAAAATGCTAAAATGTTGTCCTTGGTTGTTGGGTAGTGCTTGAGTAGTTATTTCATGGAATGTTGGGGAGTAGGTTTGGGTTTGGAAGCATGTTAAAATGTGTGTTCAGTTGGGTGGCCTACTGTAACGCCCCGATCCCTCACGAGACCGGAGGCTCTAATAACCATGCTATTCTCAACCCAATACCAAACCCGGTCACAAAATTTTAGGGGAAAAACGGACAGAGTTTCCCCTGTACTATGGACATTCTGAAAACTTGTAAATTCTCAAATAAGGTAACTACAAGGTAAACAAACTTTTCATGGCTAAATATTTAAAGATTCACGGCCATCCGAGCCTTGAAGCAAACAACAGTTCCAAAACCACACAAGCATGCAAGTAACTTGTTTATAATATAGTTTAATAACCATGCCATTCTAGGATAACATTAAAACATACTTAGAGATAAAACATTCTACACTAAGCCATTCACTCCCAAGCATGCAAAGCAACTAGAAATAGAAATATAAGTTATTACAAGCCATAGAATTACCACTGCTACTACATTATCAGACTTCCAGCTTACATATTACTCAAATACATACATGAGCTTTAAGGCCCCAAAATAGATTATACATAGGACAACAAATTCTTCACATAGCAACCAGAAAGCACATCCACCTCAGACAAATATCACACAGCAGCTAAGGCAACTCCACCAACTGTGCCACCTGAAACATGTTAGCGAGGTATGAGCAACCACTGTTGCCCAGTGAGGGATATAGTCCCGGGGCGTGCAATGCAATAGATAATACAGTTATACAACAATATCACTTAGACAATTTAAGAAGCAATGATAACATAAGTAACCACACATTTAAAAGGATACATTTCACACAATCCCCTATACACCAATCTTCACTGGTCTTCATTCACGATCCACGAACCACGAGCACGATCACGATAAGCCGGCATAACCCCAAACACTCCAGTGGGTGTACTCCGGATGTACCCCGATAATCCTACGACCCAACATCCCCTAGCAATCTCCGAACCAGGCGAATGAGGGACTAGGGTACGGAGTTTGAATATCCACCGGCAAGCCCTCTGCCGCCCAGCCGATATTCAACACATCCGCCCCTAACACTATGGTTGCGCAACCATGATGCAATGCACTTAACGATGGCAAGTTAATAGCAATAATATAAGCATTAACACATATGAGGATCAACAAAGTAGGTTGACATCGAGGCAATTAGCATAGAAGCAATTATAGAAGCTAATAAGCAGTTTACAAATGAACATATACAAAATAAGCATAGAATCATACCAAAAGCTCCAAATCGACTTGAAACCACATATAAACACTTAAGGAGTCATGCCATGGGTTTAGAAGTGTGAGTCAACCGAAATTGCACCTAAACCCCTTTGTTTTTCAAACTATTTCTCTTCCAAACCAAGGTTAATGATTCCATTTTCAAAGGAAACTCTCCCAACCTTCTAACTAACCCTCAAGGTATCCTCTCAACCCTCTAACTCATTCAAATGGCTGAGATTACCCCGAAAGCCCCAAATTCCCTCTTATGGCTTTAAACTACACATACAATGTCCGGGCTTCAAACAAAGGATATCAAGGCTTCTATAGCACCTAGGTAGCCTAAGGATACTAGAATTGAAGCCCGAATTCACCCGGATTCGCATTAACCCCGAAAGCCCCAAATTCCCTCTTATGGCTTTAAACTACACATACAATGTCCGGGCTTCAAACAAAGGATATCAAGGCTTCTATAGCACCTAGGTAGCCTAAGGATACTAGAATTGAAGCCCGAATTCACCCGGATTCGCATTAACCCCGAAAGCCCCAAATTAAAGTCGACTATTTTACATTTTTAGCGATTTAAGGACAATGCAAGTGCACGGGGCTATTAGATTACCTTCACTAGCACCTAAGGCATCTATTAGAAGCCTTTAATCAAGCTAATTCGAGCAATTACGCAAAACCCTAGAAAAACGTCACTATTTACCCTAAAAATCAAACTAACGATTCTAACCGTTTAAATTGCGAAACGATGGCTCAAATATGTTCTCTAGCACTCATATACAAGGTATAATAGCATAGATAATCAATAAAATAGCATTTGAACACATTTTCAACAAATCAAGAAAATAGCAACTATTTTAAAATGCGAAAATAAGCCGTGAAATCCCTCACCAATGCGCGTAGGAGCTCCTAGGAGGCTAGTAGACACCCTAAACCACTTGCACCTAGCTTGGCTTGGCTTGGAATGAGGATTTGTTGAGCAAAAAAACTCTATTTCTTCTCCTATGGAATTCTCGGATTTGCTACAGTGTTTTCAGCATGCTCTCTTTTTTTTCTTTTTTTTTTTTGCTAAGTTATGAGCTAATGTGTGTGTTGTGTGAGTTATATATTAAATGGGGCTAAGTTGCTTGCTTAAATGGTTCACTAAATGCGCTTAGTTAGCTTAAAACGAGCCTAGATAGTAAAATGAATGCTAGCTAATTCATTCCCTAAGTTATGTTACGTAACACTATTCATTCAACTACAAAAATTATTTTCTAAACGAGCTCTCCTATCGCCTCTAGCTCAATTGCACATTTTTCCCACTACTTTAACAATTAATATGATTTAATAAAAATACTAATTAACTAATAGAATGCAGTTTAAAAATGAAGTGAATAGTAATTTTAGAAGACAATTAATAAGGCATAGAAAGAAGTGCGCAAATAAAGGATGCAACAGTAATTGAATGCATGGCTAAATCTCGGACGTCACAAAACATAAGACTACTATACTAGCATTATACTTTCCACTATCTTTATAACATCTTATACAATACAAACTTTAAAGCGTTAAACATTACAACATATTTCATACTACAAAACAACATAGAAGCATTCCAGCTAAGGCATCAAGGACAAGACTCTTGCACATTTGACTCGTCCACATAAGGCTCGTACTCAGTCTCCTGAGACACGTACCCTAACTTCGGCTCGGTAACATCTGAAAGTTAGCAGAGAGGGTGAGCTTATACAATACAAAGCTCAGTGAGGGTTCAAAAGATGTTTTGGAAACATTTTCTCTTTACCACTTGGGAAATCATCATAGATACAATAACAATCAATAAACTTCATCAACATCAAAAATTCAATTCAAGCAACACGAATAACCATTTAGTTGAGAAAGGATACACTAGTTGGTGTAGCTCCATACGCCGTCACGATCTCAACCAACTTCTTATAACACCCAATAATACATTCCAGAGGTACCTCATCTAGCCCCTCCCTCCATGGCATCTCCGCCCATGCAAGTTGGGGATAGTACATGATAGTCATGCCGTTTTCAACCCGATATCCCGACACTACTCGAGAGGTGGCACACACTATCATGACTCATGACAATAATAATAAACATTTCATATTTTGAGAAACAACAAAGTAGGTTGTTCCCCGGTACATCAACAATCATCAATCAATTAATAATACTTCAATCAACATAACATTAACAACTAAGACAACCAAGTTAGATGACAAAGTAGGTGTGACGTCCGAGATTTAGCCATGCATTCAATTACTGTTGCATCCTTTATTTGCGCACCTCTTTCTATGCCTTATTAATTGTCTTCTAAAATTACTATTCACTTCATTTTTAAACTGCATTCTATTAGTTAATTAGTATTTTTATTAAATCATATTAATTGTTAAAGTAGTGGGAAAAATGTGCAATTGAGCTAGAGGCGATAGGAGAGCTCGTTTAGAAAATAATTTTTGTAGTTGAATGAATAGTGTTACGTAACATAACTTAGGGAATGAATTAGCTAGCATTCATTTTACTATCTAGGCTCGTTTTAAGCTAACTAAGAGCATTTAGTCAACCATTTAAGCAAGCAACTTAGCCCCATTTAATATATAACTCACACAACACACACATTAGCTCATAACTTAGCAAAAAAAAAAAAAGAGCATGCTGAAAATACTGTAGCAAATTCGAGAATTCCATAGGAGAAGAAATAGAGTTTTTTTGCTCAACAAATCCTCATTCCAAGCCAAGCCAAGCTAGGTGCAAGTGGTTTAGGGTGTCTACTAGCCTCCTAGGAGCTCCTACGCGCATTGGTGAGGGATTTCACGGCTTATTTTCGCATTTTAAAATAGTTGCTATTTTCTTGATTTGTTGAAAATGTGTTCAAATGCTATTTTATTGATTATCTATGCTATTATACCTTGTATATGAGTGCTAGAGAACATATTTGAGCCATCGTTTCGCAATTTAAACGGTTAGAATCGTTAGTTTGATTTTTAGGGTGAATAGTGACGTTTTTCTAGGGTTTTGCGTAATTGCTCGAATTAGCTTGATTAAAGGCTTCTAATAGATGCCTTAGGTGCTAGTGAAGGTAATCTAATAGCCCCGTGCACTTGCATTGTCCTTAAATCGCTAAAAATGTAAAATAGTCGACTTTAATTTGGGGCTTTCGGGGTTAATGCGAATCCGGGTGAATTCGGGCTTCAATTCTAGTATCCTTAGGCTACCTAGGTGCTATAGAAGCCTTGATATCCTTTGTTTGAAGCCCGGACATTGTATGTGTAGTTTAAAGCCATAAGAGGGAATTTGGGGCTTTCGGGGTTAATGCGAATCCGGGTGAATTCGGGCTTCAATTCTAGTATCCTTAGGCTACCTAGGTGCTATAGAAGCCTTGATATCCTTTGTTTGAAGCCCGAACATTGTATGTGTAGTTTAAAGCCATAAGAGGGAATTTGGGGCTTTCGGGGTAATCGCAGCCATTTGAATGAGTTAGAGGGTTGAGAGGGTACCTTGAGGGTTAGTTAGAAGGTTGGGAGAGTTTCCTTTGAAAATGGAATCATTAACCTTGGTTTGGAAGAGAAATAGTTTGAAAAACAAAGGGGTTTAGGTGCAATTTCGGTTGACTCACACTTCTAAACCCATGGCATGACTCCTTAAGTGTTTATATGTGGTTTCAAGTCGATTTGGAGCTTTTGGTATGATTCTATGCTTATTTTGTATATGTTCCTTTGTAAACTGCTTATTAGCTTCTATAATTGCTTCTATGCTAATTGCCTCGAGGTCAACCTACTTTGTTGATCCTCATATGTGTTAATGCTTATATTATTGCTATTAACTTGCCATCGTTAACTGCATTGCATCGTGGTTGCGCAACCATAGTGTCAGGGGCGGATGTGTTGAATATCGGCTGGGCGGCAGAGGGCTTGCCGGTGGATATTCAAACTCCGTACCCTAGTCCCTCATTCGCCTGGTTCGGAGATTGCCAGGGGATGTTGGGTCGTAGGATTATCGGGGTACATCCGGAGTACACCCACTGGAGTGTTTGGGGTTATGCCGGCTTATCGTGATCGTGCTCGTGGTTCGTGGATCGTGAATGAAGACCAGTGAAGATTGGTGTATAGGGGATTATGTGAAATGTATCCTTTTAAATGTGTGGTTACTTATGTTATCATTGCTTCTTAAATTGTCTAAGTGATATTGTTGTATAACTGTATTATCTGTTGCATTGCACGCCCCGGGACTATATCCCTCACTGGGCAACAGTGGTTGCTCATACCTCGCTAACATGTTTCAGGTGGCACAGTTGGTGGAGTTGCCTTAGCTGCTGTGTGATATTTGTCTGAGGTGGATGTGCTTTCTGGTTGCTATGTGAAGAATTTGTTGTCCTATGTATAATCTATTTTGGGGCCTTAAAGCTCATGTATGTATTTGAGTAATATGTAAGCTGGAAGTCTGATAATGTAGTAGCAGTGGTAATTCTATGGCTTGTAATAACTTATATTTCTATTTCTAGTTGCTTTGCATGCTTGGGAGTGAATGGCTTAGTGTAGAATGTTTTATCTCTAAGTATGTTTTAATGTTATCCTAGAATGGCATGGTTATTAGACTATATTATAAACAAGTTACTTGCATGCTTGTGTGGTTTTGGAACTGTTGTTTGCTTCAAGGCTCGGATGGCCGTGAATCTTTAAATATTTAGCCATGAAAAGTTTGTTTACCTTGTAGTTACCTTATTTGAGAATTTACAGGTTTTCAGAATGTCCATAGTACAGGGGAAACTCTGTCCGTTTTTCCCCTAAAATTTTGTGACCGGGTTTGGTATTGGGTTGAGAATAGCATGGTTATTAGAGCCTCCGGTCTCGTGAGGGATCGGGGCGTTACACGTTTAGTATATGTATAGGTTGCTAGACTAGTTTTATATATGATATGCATATGTATAGCATAGCTTGTGGTATGTTGTTGAAACGGAGGCGTATGACTTATGGTTGTTAAATGAATGGATTTGGTTGTGTTGAATGTTGATGGAGTTGTTGTTGAAGTTTGAAGTTGGTTGTGTGATGTTATTAAGGACTAGTTTAGAGTCCTGATATCCATATTACAGACGTTATATTGCCGAAATTCCGTTGCGTCCTAACAGATCGTAAGTGGAGTCGAGTTGGGGTGTGACAACCCTTGGAAACAATGATGACAATTAAATAACAACATCTCAAGTATAGTGATATAAGTAACCAAACAATAAGGATACGATAACACTTGTTGATGTAGCTCCTTATACCGCCATCACAAACTCAACCGACTTGTTATTTCTCCCACTGATACATTCCGAAAGTACCCAAGCTAGACCCACACCCCATGAACATTCTCCGATCATGTGGGATAGGGGATAGAACATGATAGTTGTGCCAATGCAACCCGGCAAGCCCAATACCGCCCGAGGTGACACAACCCTATCATGCCTCACAACATTTTAACACTTAACACTTAACATCTAGAGATAACAACAAAGTAGGTTGTCTCTCGGCACTACAACATTTACAACCAACAATTCAACACTTCAACAATTATTAACTCAACACTAGTAAACACTTAAGGACACTTAGTTAGACAACAAAGTAGGTCATCCAAACTCAATACACACTTCAATAATTAATCAACCCTGAGCCTACGTAACATGCACGCAAACAAAACAAAACAACTTAAAACAATACTCAACTAATTCGAAGTAACATAACACCAACTTTCTAACAACATAACTCAAAATCTAACAACCAAACAACCCCCGAACCTTCTCCTATCACTTAAGCACCCAACCAAGCACCTAAACCACCTCGAGAGCAACCCAAAAGCCATCCAACAAGCCCGACAACCCAATGCATAGGCGGCTGGAAAATTCAGCAATTAAATCATCCAACATTCCAACATTTTTGCATTATAACATTACTATTCTATGCCATACAAGTATATTCAAGCATCTACAACTCATATACAAGCAATGGAACACAATTTAAACACAAATAATAGCTAAAAACTCAATAAATAACATATAAAATAAAACTATAACAATCTACCATTCAAATTAGTTAAAATCACACTATGTTAGTCTACAACACCTATCTAACAATAATCACAAGCTATTATAACCATACAACAACTATATATGCAATTTCAAAACTTTGACATAAACTTTAGTTTTGAGATCTAGTTTTTCCCTCACCTTTGATGCAAAGAAAGGCTAGGTATAGGTAGAACACAAGTTGAATAGGCAAAATCAAGCTTTGAATGGAAAGATTTGGCTTTGAATCAAGTATTTTCTTTAAAAAAAATTTTGAAAACCTAGAAAACTATTTCTTCTTCCTCCTTGGGAGCTCACGACATAGTGTGTGAGATTTGTAGGTGTTTTTTCTTTGTAGTGCATGTATTATGATAGCTTATATGCAATGTCAAAGCAAGAATAAATAGCCAAAGTTGGCTAAAAATATGTTTTTAAAAATCAAAAGTCTAAATTAGCCTTTGTTTTTTATTCTAACTTCAATTATGCCATTGTAGGATTATTTTAGATGACAAAGTATTTATTTAGGCATATTGTTTCATGTAATTAAAGTATAATGCATAGTTTTGACAAAGAAGATAAAAAGTCATCAAAAATGTTATTCAAATGTAATTAAAATGCACATTAAACCTAATATCATTTAGTAATCACATATATGCACATATATTAATTCAAATAACATATAGACAACTGAAAATACGTAATTACACATAAAGGAAAATTCGGGGTCTCATAATAGCACAATAATGCCACTTGTCAAAGATTAAATCTAAAGTGTAAGAATTGTCTTGCATGCCTTACAAGTAGCATTCCATTGGATAACACAATAATGCCACTTGTCAAAGCCATCATCTAAAGAAGATATGCTAGAGATTTTGGGAGATCTTGTATGATTTTGCAAGATAACAAAAGATAACAATCTTCTCTCTTCTCTAAGCACACATGGCCAACACACCAAAAGAACAAGCAAGAGAAAATTCTATCTCTCTATTCTCTCTCTCTCACTCTTGGCCAAGGAAAAGAAAAACACTTAAGAGTTTTTCTTGTTTTGTTTACAATTTGACCCCATTGATTCACTAAGTGCCAAATTGACTTGGATTTGACCACCATGGCTCACCACCATCCCCACGGCTCCAAGGGCGATCCCCCATGATCTAGGTAGCCCCAAACATCTCAAATTTTCTGGAAATAGGATAAAAAACCAGCTACGACTTCCAATCCTTTTCCTTTTTGACAATTTCAGCAATTACATGAATTGATTGTAATTTCCAGCAAGCTTATACTATTACATCAATTCTTAGTCTCCAATTAAGAGATACATTCAACAACTAAATAATTATCTAGCTATTACAATCGCGGGGATGTAATTTGTTCATATCGTCACAAGTTCGTCACAAATTCAGCGTCAATTAACCGACGTTGCCTTTTTTCTTCTTGGTAAAAAAGAGTCGTCACAGAATCGTAGCATTGTTACCATGACTATGTAACAATGTGTGTTTCTTGTGCTAAAACTATTGCCTATCGTGGTAAAATTGTCGCACATCGTGATGAATTTATGTTGATTCTTAGCTCCGTCACAGGTTTGTCACAAGTTCCACATAATTTGAGCAGTTTCGTCCCATTTTTGTGATAATTTTTTTTTCATGGCAAAATTTCGTTACAAAACAATTTCTTTTTTTTTTTTAGTGTAATTAATGTAAGCCCACACTTTATAAAATTTTCCAACAATATATAGTAGAGCAAGTACATCAAACTATTCGGAAGTTTTCTTCATAAAAAATTAGTCTACTTTTATGCAATTTCAGTTTTACAAAAATTCTGAAATTAATACAAAATTTTCAATCATGAATTTGAAAAGGTGGACAGAGTGACTGTTTTGGTGCTCTTACTTTTATATAAAAATAGATAAATTTATTTTATTTGGCATTGTCGGATGATAGAACTCTCAAAATTCATTACGGAACGCAAGTCTTACCTTGAAAATAATATCAAGGCAGGCAAATAATGTGCTGATTCAGCTAGAGGACCACAGTCAAAGCTTTCAATCGGATTAAATAATTCCACGTCAGATTTGCTGCATCACCACCCTTTAAAACGAAGGCAAAAAGAGGCCTTGATTTGCTATTGTAGTGTACTTGTGAGAGGCTTTGGAAGATATGGGTGAAGTAAGTGCATTTCTTCCATGAACGTTTGCTTAGTTTCCATTATTTTGCGGTTCAAATGAACTTCTTCCATGTATTCTTTTTTCTGAAAGCCACCTGATTTTAAATCTCTAGTCTCAGTATTCATTGCATGAACACCATTATTAGATCTCGCTTATAATACCATTATAACATTATAAGGATATCTAAGTCCACATTCAACGGCCTGAACTAACTCAACTTGCTAATTAATAGTTTGAATTGTTTTGCTAATTTTGTGATGTCAGGAGAATTATTTTAGAATTTATTGCTTCAGTTATTTTCCTAGTTAATAATTATCAAGAGCTATCATGCTTTACTAGTTTCTTCTAAATGTTTATACAGGAGAACAAGGACGAAGCAAAGAAGGAGGAGAAGAAAGAAGGAGAAAGTAAACAAGAGAAGAAGGAAAAAGAGAAGAAAGAAGAAGAAAAGAAGGAAGAAGAGCCTCAAGAGATTGTGCTTAAAGTCGACATGCACTGTGAGGCTTGTGCCAGAAAAGTTGCAAGAGCCCTCAAAGGATTTCAAGGTCACCATTTTTCGAACTTTGTATATGTCGTCCTTAAATCCCACATATATCATTCTCTTGCTACTTGTTAGAATATGAAATTAAGCCTCTATCTTTGTTTAATTTATGAATTGGGGGATACATTTTTAGAATGTAATTTGAATTCACATCAGATTTCAAATCCTGAAATACATAAAGGAATTTTAACCAAAACTTAGAATTTTTAGGAACCCATAAACCCTCTATTTGCGTGCTTGGTCGAACTCTTATAATTTGATGTTAAAAATAATAATTAAGGGCATCCTCAATGGAGTCTTCAAATGCAAAAATTTCCTAATTTAGGTGGTTTTAGAGACTCCAGTCTCTAAAAATAATACTATTCATAGCAAAAGTACGTGAGGTCCACCACTTTTGGCTTAAAAGATGCCAAAATAGAGACCCAGTCTCCATTTTCTTCCACAAATTTGTTGAAAAAAATAGAGACTGGGTCTCTATATTGGCATCTTTTAAGCCAAAAGTGGTGGACCCCACGTACTTTTGTCATGAATAGTATTGTTTTTAGAGACTGGAGTCTCTAAAAATACCCAAATTAAGAAAGTTTTGCATTTTAAAGACTCCATTGAGAATAGCCTAACATGAATAATTCTCGACTTTCAAAAAAGAGTAGCTCTCTAACATTTTGATGGAAGGTACGGGCCGTCAAGGACTCGAGGGAACTTCACTCTTTGTGATAGCACATAATTAATTATCGTCTAAAATAAAGTAGTTTATTACGCCAATGCTCTGCACGTTTTTCAATTTAAAAAGTACACATTGTTAAATATTTAGACCCTTAGATATTGTTTGAGTTATTTTAGTATAATTATATCATTAATTTTTATTATAAAATAACATTATCAAAAAATTTAAATCCTCGATAAAAAAAAGAATGATGCCATATCTTCTAACTTATGCATTTGTTTTGGTTTTGGAATGCTTTATAACAGGAGTGGAGGATGTATCGGCGGATTGCAAGGCCAGTAAGGTGGTGGTGAAAGGGAAAACTGCAGACCCTACAAAGGTGTGCGAAAGGATTCAAAAGAAAAGCGGTCGAAAAGTGGAACTTATTTCACCATTACCAAAGCCACCCGAGGAGAACAAGGAAGAAAAGAAAGAGCCCAAGGAAGAAAAGAAAGAGCCCAAGGAGGTATTTATTAATGATTATCTGTTTAACTTAGTTTTGGTTCTAACCCCCTTTTTAACCGAACCAAATGGATTTAAATTTTCTCCTCTGTTCAAATATAGAGGTTGAAAATTAAGGACAAATTTCACATTTAGTCCCTATAGTTTAAATATTTTTATAATGTCATCTCTAGTATTTCAAAAAATTCATCGTAGTCTTGATTGTTTATAAAAATTATTTAAAATGATATTTATTATTCAAAATTAATCAATTTAATACTTATTATTTTTCAAAAAAGTCAATTTAGGCCCTATTATTTTTTAAAAAAATTTAATTTTGGCCTTACATGCGATCCTATTTAGAAACTAAATCGATTTTTATGGGAAATAATTTTTTAAAAACATTAAAAATCAACTTAGAATAAAGTATAAATTTTAGGAACGAAATGCATAATTTGTCCGAAAATTAATGTGTTGACACAATCACAATGGCTTCATCTCCTTGTATGCTGTGATGAGAGCCACAGAGCGAGTTGATACCGCATAAGGGACTCCATGTGGCACGTTTTTCAATGAAAAGACATAAGTCATGGACCTGTAGAGGCCTTTGACCCCACTGCTTTGCAGGGTAAAGCTACAGCCGCAAAAAGCATATGGTGTCAAAAGTTCTCACAGGACTGACCATATTTACCTAACCACTACCACTAGGGTGGATTCATATATATCTATTAGGTTATTTTTAATAGAATCTTTAAAATATAAAATATTTTTAATTTGAGTATTTTTAGAGATTTTAATTTTTAAAAATAATATTATTCATGATAAAAGTACGTGAGGTTTATCACTTTTGGTTTAAAAGATACCAATATAGAGACACAGTCTCTATTTTTTTTTAACAAATTTGTAGAAGAAAATGAAGACTGAGTCTCTATTTTAATATTTTTTAAGTCAAAAGTGATGGACTCCACGTACTGTTACTATAAATAGTATTGTTTTTAGAGACTTGAGTCTTTAAAAACACCTAAATTAGAAAGATTTTATATTTAAAGATTCCATTGAAAATGCCTTTAGACAATTTACACTACGTACTGTTAAAACAGATTCAGAGAATTTTAGCTTGTGGTAAATCCATATGGTCTTTAATTTTGTAATCTTTTTGTGGTCCTTCATGCAATTCCCGCCTGATTAATAAAGAGTTATATTATGTAATGCAACAACCATGATTTGGAAATTAAAACCTCTTGGTAAGACTAAGTGGAATACTATACTGAAAACACTTTGGAAATTCTGAAATGGCCAATGAAAAGAAAAAAGGGCCGGCCACGAAGCAGGGTCGCATCACTGGATTTTCTTTTTAATTTAATAGCATAATAAGAAGATCTAAGTCTTTTAATTTTTGTGGCATACAATAATTGCTAATCCCTCCGGATCTCATCTTTAAATTTTTTTTTAGTACAATAGAGTACAGAAATATAATTAATTCGAATTTAAAACATTTAATTATAATAAATCACTATTTAATCATTTTACTTAATTATTGTCTTTCTATCTCATATTTACATTTTAAGGCCCATGCAACTTCAGCTCATCAAGTGCAATTAGTTTACTCCTTATCACCATATAGGGTGTGCATATTTTTATTTGAAGCCCCATAATCGTTTGTCTCGATTCTATTTTTGAATAACAACACTACAATAATTTGATAACGAAACAGAAATAGTGGTGAGCATGTTATAGGAACATGGTCTGCAAGGAGAACATACTGTATTCTAGTATTTTATTGCTATTTTCTTTGTGGTACATTTTTCTTGACTTTTCAAATTCTATTACTGTAAACAATTCACAACTTGATTGTTTTGTCATTGCAGCCTCCTCCTGTTATAACAGTAGTACTAAAAGTTCGAATGCATTGTGACGCATGTGCTCAAGTTTTGCAGAAGCGAATCCGCAAAATTCATGGTACGCTCTTCTGATCCTCTCATATTCTTTATATAATCTCTTGAGTTTAGCTGCAGTGACGGAAACAAAATTTTAATTACATATTGCTTGGAATGATTAGTTTATTTTCTAAATAATTAAATTACAAAATTTGAGGATTTCGCATAATTAATCGAAAAAAGGATATGCCACAGAAAACTTTCTATTAGATGGGGACAAAATTTAGAATTAATCCTGTTATCAACATGACAAATTTATTTCACGTTTTGCTTCACCGACATTTTTTACTCGGATTTAATTTGATGCACATGCTTTGTAACATAAATGCTTACTGCTTCTAGAACATCTGAGTAGACATATTTTAGCCATTTGCATCAAGCTCAAAATTTTTTTCTATGTATGTGTCACCCGGAAGTGCGCATTATAATAAGAGGTATAAATTTATTGTTTTCTATGGTCAGCTAAAAATCTTTGGCACGTCAAATATTACCATAGAGTTACCATTATGCGTGATCATGGTAATATGTTGACAGAATGCATGTTGAATACATAGTCGTTTTGACATTTAAATTAGTTAATAAATAAGGCAATTATTCGAAGACACGCTAATGTATCAATGTATGCCAGGGGTAGAATCCGTGACAACAGATCTTGCGAACGATCAGGTAATAGTGAAAGGTGTTGTTGATCCAGAAAAGCTGGTAAGTGATGTGTATAAGAAAACTGGAAAGCAAGCATCAATAGTGAAGGAAGAGGAGAAGAAAGAGGAAGAGAAGAAAGAAGAAGAGAAAAAGGATGATAAAGCTGTAGAGGAAAAGAAAGAAGGCGAGGAAGAAGGCAAGGGAGAAGAAGAAGAAGAAGATAAAAAGACGAGTGACATAAAGAAAAGTGAATATTGGCCTCCAAAGTACTACACGGAGTATGCTTATCCTCCTCAAATTTTCAGTGATGAGAATCCAAATGCTTGCTCTGTAATGTAACAAACTAATATTAGCTATTTTAGGTAGCTACCTATGCAATTTTCGTTGCACTAATATATATGTACAATAAGACACTTTTGCAATTGAGCTCTCGTGCCTTTCTCTGAAATCTTCTAAATAATTTCGAGGTCACTTTATCGCATAATAAAAGTTTGGGTGAAGTGCATCACACCCCTTTATATTTTAGTAAAAGTGCGCAATACCTCCCTATAATTTAAAAACCCCATGAGTTAGTCCTTGTAGTTTTTCAAAAGTGCACAACACCCCCTTACCGTTAAAAAATCCGTTAAATTTAACGGAGAGTGTATTTCACACGTGTTAAGTGAGATTTTTTTTTTTGATTTTTAACGAATTTATCCACTAAATAATTATATGAATTGACCAAATTACCATTTTTTTTTGCCTAAACAAAAAAGGAAATGGCAAAAGAGAGAAATGAAAAAAAATGAGGGTATTTACATCTTTTTTACAAAATCCGTTAAATATAACGGATTTTATAACTGTAGGGGGGTGTTGTGCACTTTTAAAAAATATAAAGACTAGTTCAGGGAGTTTTTGAACTATAGGAGGGTGTTGTGCACTTTCACTAAAGTATAAGGGGATGTGATGCACTTCACCCTAAAAGTTTTGTGCATTAAATTTTCTTTTATTACTTCATTCCAAAATCTTGGGGATAATCTTTGGTGAAACTCTTAATTTGAAACCTATATATCGTTACCCATAATATATGTGTTTATTTGTCTAAAATATTCTCCAAATCTCGAAGGTGATAGCTTGGTGGCAAAAGTCACCTTCCTCCAACTAGTAGGTCCTGGAGTTTAAATACCTCTATCCTCAATGGTCTATTCACTTTTGTGCTGGTGGAGGTTGTAGTTGTATAGTCCAAAATTTTCTTAAAATGTGTATTTATCTACATTTTTTTTGAAAAAATATGTACTTTTATTTGAAAGCCAATTAACTTTCACTAAAAAAAATTTAGTGTTATAATCTCATCGAAATAAAATTTTAGATTCATACTTGCTTATACTCACTCACTCTTCCAATTGATTAATGTTAAAGGAAATTCTTTTCAATTTTTATATATTCTGCTATGTGGTTATTTCAAGTAAAACTTGAACACGTGTTGTCAACTTTTGGTGGATTAAACCATAACAGTCGTTCACAAGTGAATAATTGTAGAATTTTAACTTATGTGAGATTTGACTAAAAAAAAGGTATTACATAACCAGATAACTAGGGAGGTGAGGCCCATCTCCTATTATACGGACGTCACGTCAAACTGTGTCAAATAGCTTTTCATAAAACATACTTTTTGGCATTAATAACCAGGCAGAATAATCCAGTTAGTCCCCTTTGTTTTCATTCTTTCTAAATTAATCTCTATTGTTAAAAGTCACTTAAAATGGTATTTAATGTTTCAAACAAAGATCTTATTTTAGTCCCTGACATCAAAAAGGCTATTGACTTTAACAAATTGGTCAGCATTGTACAATATAATTGACTCCTATTTGAGGATACAATTGGAAATTAACCAAAATTTTATTTTAGTCTCTAATGATATTGAAAAAAAGTCAAAGCAATCCCTAATATCTTGTAAGAAAATCTCTTAAATCTTTGCAGTTTTTCAAAAAAAAATTAAAAAGAATGTACCTTATAAAATTAAAATAATGCAGCAGCCTTAACGAATTAAAAAAAAAAAGCCTTAAAAAATTAAAAATGCAGCCTTTGAAATTTTTTTAAAAATAGCCTTATAAAATTAAAATAATGCTAATGTTAGTGTGAGTGTCGGAGGCTTTACAACTGGAATTTGTTAGTGTTTACAAATGAGGATTTTCATCTGGGAGGCTTGAGCCAAAAAGAAAGGAAACGATTTTTATTTGAGGCAAGGTATGATGGTAATTGAATAAAATGGTTAAGGATCATTTTGTCTTTTTATTTGTTTTCCATCAAAATAAACGGTTTCTTAACTAGAAGGATTAAAATGAAAATTTTATTTGAAATATTAGGAACTATTTTAAATGACTTTTAACAATAAGGATTAACTTGGAAAAAATGGAAATAAAGGGGACTATTGAACTATTTTCCTTAATAACCACAACTTTTAATCTGATTTGAGATGCTCTAATAGTTAGCCTAAAGTCTGAATATTAAAGACTCGTGATTAGATGCTCATCGTCTGCATATAAGCATAAAATGAAGTTCGGCCGGTGAAACATTAGCTACAACGGATGACTCAAATCTGATATGATGATGGCCGGCTGGCTCCATCTAGTAAAAAGCACCTTATTAAGTTTTTTTTTTTGCTCAAACTTATTAAGTGATTTTCCAATCTTTTAGCAAATTGAGCTTAATTCCTTTTCAATTCACTGGCCAACAACTGTTGAGCCGATTTAAGATTTTATAGGACGAATATATAACGATAATATTTTTTCAATAGATATTTGATATGAGTGAAATTAAGCTTTTTGTATATAGATAAAATTTACCCAGAAATCCAAGTGAAGCAAAGCCCGAGTCTGTGACCCGAAGTGGGTTGATGACCTCGCATGTTGACGGGGCACTTGACCCTATCTAAATAGGGTACATTCCGACCTGAATTGTATTTGTCTTGACCTGAAGATGTCTTTAGAGGTTGGACTATCGTAAAATACCAACCCGACGATATCCCAAATTGCTTGGACTATAGTGAGACATGTTGTCACGCCCCGACCCGACCCCGCAAAAGGCCAAGCCCGAACCCGACACACGGACGGAGTCTCCTCTGTACCGTGGATGATCCAAAAACCCTACATTCAACATAATATTTGCGAAAACCACAATAATTATTTGAAACAAGTCAACTTTCTTTTAGAAACATACATCTTCTCATTAACCAACTTTGCAAACCAAAATGTCATGCATACTACACAAGTGTTCATGCCACTAAGCAGTTAAACCATTAGCATGCAGTTCTTACTAGTCACGCGAGTATATCTTTACAACTTTACAATCTTTCAACTTTTACAATATAAGACCATAGAGGCCTCAAAATAGAAACTATATACAAGGTTACAAGCCTCAAAATGAAGCGTCAACCAAGCAATATACACATCAAACATGGCCAGCACAAAAGACTGGCAACCAACCACCAGCTAAGCAAAGAAAGTGCTATCAAGGAAACACCTCCACTTGCTCCTCCTCCTCAACTACCTCAATAGGATCAGCTTCAACTACTCCTGTAAAATATAGTATAGAAAGGAATGAGCAAAAACTATTGCTCAGCGAGGGTAATTGGTCTCAAGAACGGAGGTGAGAGGAGAATGCAATGCAAATAGTCAAGTAGATCAGTCAATTATCATATAGAGATACAAGCAAAGCCAACAATAAATCAAGACAAGCATTAAGGCTATAATCATTCAATTAAAGGATACAATTCACTTTCCACGAGCAACTTTCAATCACGAATCCGTTGACGACGCGCTGGCCCAACCACCTTATAACTTCAGTTTGGAATACCCCGGAAGTATCCAATCAATTCTACGACCCAAATCTTCCTGGGAGGCAACCCAAGCAAGAAAAGGAATAGGACACGGAACTAGGGCAACCAACCCTGGCAACCCAAGGCTACCCAGAGAGGCCCATCATACTGCCCCTGACTCTATGAATGCAATACAATACACAATGCAACAATCGAGCAATAGAGCCACACGTGGGAGAATAACAAAGTAGGTTACTCTCGCACGCAATAGCAACAGTTGGTAAACATTGCAATCATAATCAACTTTAACAAGCATAATAAGCATCAATAAGCATTCTACAGGCATAACACTATGAAAACCAACAAAATCACACAACGACCCCAACTTTTAAAATGCTACTACTTCCAAACGAGCCACGAGTTTTCGAAACCGACTTCACCATTCCTCCTAGGTCACCATAAGGCACATCTAAAGACCACGAAACCCTACTTTACCCTAGAATTCCCGCAAAGCCCCGATTTCCCCTTTTGCTCGTTTGAACTACAGCTACCCTAACCAAACACCCAACCAACGCCATAACCACACCAAAAGTGCTTCCATGGCCTCCCGAGACAACGCCATCATGCAAAACGAGGAAATGCTAAACTCGACCGAAACGACCCCAACATGTACCAAGCCATTTTTCTCCGTTTTTCCATTACACAACCCAAACAAATCATGCATTTAGGCATTCTAACATATCTAGCATCTTTTCACATCAACATAATGCAAAACGGAGCAACTTTTACGAAACGGGGGTTTACTATTCACAATTTACTATTCCATTGTCAATTTAAATTGCAATTTCTATATTCAACCGCAAAAAATGCTAAAACCCTACAAATACATGTTCTACAATCATCAAGGAACATTCTTTAAGTAACAAAACTAATAAAATAACAATCTACGTATAATTTCCAAAATTTAAAGTTTGTATATCATACATTCAAATGCGCAAATAAAGATGCTTCCCTCACCTTAGACGCTAGGAAAACCACGTTGGAAGCCTCGAAAACAACTCCGTGCAAGCTCTCGCGAAGTTTTGAAGATTGGAAGTTGAAATCTCTTTTTTTTTCCTCCCTTGAAGTTTCGGCCTTCTCTCTTGTTTCTTTTTCAGCTTTTCTTTGTTTATTTTATGCTATAATAAGCCTTTAAAAGATGACAAGCTTAAATGGTCAAAGGTCAATGGTCTTTGGCTAACTTAGTTTGGTCAACTAGGCTTATTTCATGCATTATAAGGCTAAAACAACTAATACAAATTTAATTCTAGTTAACAACAACAAAAAGACTAAAATTAAAACACTAAATACTAGTTTTCACTATTTGCTGAGGACTAGAAAACGCTCTCTAACTATTGCTCTCAAAATGCAATGCACTTTGCGACGATAAAGGAATAACAATTAAATTTCAAAGAATTTAAGAAAAATATAATTTTCAGAAAAATAAACAGGAAAATTTCACGTTCCGGACTCGGGTATTACACATGTGGCATCCCCTAGACCACATAAGTTTCTATAAATATAAGAGAAATTCACAAGGAAATGAGGTCATTCATTTCTAGAGCAGATGCTCCTTAAAACTCTATCTCTTTCTCTCTCTCTCTCTCTCTTATGGCTTTATTCCCTCTTACTTATATGCAATCTTATGTGTATTTTGGGCTCTATAAATGACTTGATTGTCGGAGTCGGCCCCTAGGGGTAACCCTGGGGACCTTTGTTTTGCAGGCTGAATGCTTTCGGAGCTGAGCTTGTGTTGAACGACGTTGGATATTAATGAGCTCGGGCAGAAGCACATTTTCTACCCTCATCTGTCACGCCCCGACCCAACTGCATGCTGTAGGTCAAGCCGGACCCGACAAACGGACAGAGTCTCCTCTGTACCATGGACTAACCAATTACATGCACTCAGAACAAATCACTACAAAACCACAATATACCGTAATATACAATCATTCTACATTTATATGACTTTTCATTTCAAGTTCATAAAGGAGTTCTAGTCTTTACTTTTACTTAGGAAATCCATAACATGCATATTAGACTAGTCAACAAGAACTAAAGCATTATAAAAACTATTATATGCCACTACTTTAGACTTTAGCTTTTAACTTTAACTTTACAATCCTTATATAATAAATACATACAAGGTCATTAGACCTCAAAATAGTTACAAACATTTAACATTAACATTCATTACAATCAACATACAAACCGATCACATAAGCCATACAAACACTCCAACCTCAAGGCAAGCACAATTAGGGAAAGACTTCTACTTGCACCTCTTCCTCCTCAACAACCAACTGAGGCTCTATCTCCGCCTCTTCTGAAACATTGTTAGATAAAGAGGGTGAGCAAAATACTATGCTTTGTGAAACCCCAATTTTTGTCTTTATCTCGATTTGCGTGTTTTTGCCTCGATTTGTGTAATTTGACCTATTTATGTGTTATATGAGTTAGAATGTGCTAAATATGTGATTTATATTTCTAATACATGATATGTGTGCATTCATAAAATTTTCATCAAAATCGGCATCAGAAATTTTATCGACGATTTTTGTGAATAGTGTTTTGAACATCTGTCAACTAAAATTTTTACAAGGGTGTTTTAAACGTCTTAAAACCTAGTCCTCCATTATTAATAGACCCATGGTTGATAAAAATTGATTCTGAAATAGAATAGTAATTTAAATAGACTTTTCAGGCGAAAAGTAGCGTTTTTGAGCCAAATAATGATTTTTTCTAAACCCGATTCTTGCATTGACTTTCTTTGACCTAGTATATATTAATAAAAATATATTTATATGTGGTATTAAATGATTTTAGATTAATTGTGCATTCAAAAGATATTTAAATATAAATAATATGACTTTTCACCTTCTTTTGCAGAAAATCGAGTTTTAAGCCGACTCGGGTGAAATTGTTTGAATGTAAAACTTCTTGTCACCTAAAAATAAACTACTTGAGATAGTTTAGGTGTTGCATAATTAATTTGAGCAAGAGTAGTCAAGAAAATGAATTAAAAGACAAGAAAACATTAAAAATAATTAGTTTCCACCTTTGACTTTCTTTTATTTGTTTGACCTTTGCTTAATATATCATTAACACACATCAAAAGATAAAAAAACACACTTATTTTACACACACGTTACCGAAATTCCAAGGGAAGGAAAAAAGAAGGCATTTTCAAGTTTTTTCAAAGCATTTTTCACATAGATTTTGCAATTCAAGTCCAAATCACTTCATTCAAAGCTTGATTTCACTTGTTGGGCATCCATTCTACATCTTTCTTGCATCAAAACACATCAAAGGTGAGAGAAAAATTCTAGATCTCAAAAGTCATTTTTTATGTTTTTTCTTATAATTGCATTTTGAACCGTTAGAATGTTAATTTGAAGTTATATTATTACTCAGTGCATGCTAGGGATCGTTTATGTGTATTACTACGAGATTTGAACCATTATAGCGAAATTATTTATTTTCGTGTATTTAAAGTTGATAGATTGGCCTTTTGATGAATATCTTGAGTTGTTGAGGTTGGAATCGATTGTCGTAGATTTCTAAAAGTTTGTTAATTATGTGGTAGCGCCGTTATAATGCCGAATTTTCGATTGCGATGTTTGGGTGAAAATCCAGAAATTTCAGCCTAGGTGCATTGAGGTTTTAGGGTTGTTGGGCTTGATTTTGATGTGTCTTGGTTGATTTCCGAGAGGGCTAATGTAGTTGATTGAATGGGTGAGTGTTAGAAACTGATTTGGAGTTGTTTGGATTAGTAGAATGTAAGATATGATTATTTGAAGTTTAGGTTGTCTTTCTTTAAATTATTGAATTGAGCTTTTAGTTGATTGGGTGGTATTTGAGTGATTGAATTGTGAGTTGTTAATGGTTAGACTAGGGTTAGATTACGTGTTTCATGCATGTTAAGTTGGATGGCCTACTTTGTCATCTAACTTAGTTGTTTGTTGTTTAATTAATTACTTGATGTTATATTGATATTATATTGGTGATTATATTGATGTTACATTGATGAAAATTGATGATTATTGATTAATGATTGATGAACCGGGAGATAGGCAATTCTGCTAGATTGTCCTCTTGTGAATGATGTTTATTATTATTGTTGAGTCTTGGTATGTGTGTGCCACCTCTCGGGCAGCGTCGAGCTGTCGGGTTGATAACGGCATGACTATCAGAGACTACCTCCAGCTCGCATGACGGAGGTGTCATGGAGGGCGAGGCTAGTGAGGATCCTCAAGTGCATGAGTAATGGGAAGTTACAAGAAGAATGGTTGAGATCGTGATGGCGTTTGGAGCTACACCAACTAGAGTATCCTTTATTGATTGGTCATTATAGTTAAGTGTTTATATTGTTATTGATGTTTTATTGTGTGTTTACTGCTCAAATGATCATTTCCAAGGAGTATAGTAAATACTGTTAGAGATCTATCAGATCCTCACTGAGCTTGTTTTATATAAGCTCACTCTCTATTATTGCATGCATACAGGTGTTATTGAGCAAGATTACGGGTACGTGTCTCAGGAAGCTGAGAATGTGTCATATGTGGACGAGTCCTATATGCCAGAGTCTTGTCCTTGATGTTAGAGATGTTGTATACCTTATAGTCTTGTATATTATTCTAGTTGTCTTTTATTTACTTTATAGTTAATGATGTATAAGTTGTAGTAATGATAATGAACTAGTTGTTGCTAACTTAGTGGTCTTTCTTTTGACTATGATAAGTTACTAAGTTAGTTTATAATCTATTTTGAAATATATGTTCAATTAATGTATTATGTTGGAACGGAGGCGTATAACTATGAATGGATTGTTGAAGAATGATTATTGTATAATATGGATGTGTTGTATGTTGTTAACTTAATTGAGGAGTTGATTGTTGGGATTGTTTATGGAGTTTGATGTATGATGTTCTAAAGAGGTTGGTTTAGAGCCTCGGTGTCCTAATTACTGTCGTTATACTGCCGAAATTCCGTTGCGTCCTGACTGATCGTATGTGGGGTCGAGTTGGGGCATGACATTTAAGTGGTATCAGAGTGCATGTTTAGCTGTCAGCCAGGGTATCCTCGGAATGTGGGTAGTGGTCTAAGCATGCAAGTATGTATTAATTGAAAGAAAAGTAAAACATATGTTAATATGTTTATGTGATTAATTTACTTATGTGTCTAACTTTCTATGTGATCAATATGCTTTATGTGTTAAGTGAACTAATGGGGTCAATATGTTTTATGTGATAACGTGTCTTACGTACTCAATGTGTTGTAGTTAATATACGTTTTGTGATTAACGTGTATTATGTAACAAATGTGTTTTATGTGATTGAAGTGTCTGTGTGAAGTTAGTTGTTTATGTGGTTTTAATTGTTTATAACTAGCTTATGTGAAACAACGTGCTTTAGGTGCTCAATGTACTTTAAGTGACCAATGTGAGTTACGTGATCAACTTGTCTTATGTGAAGTTTGTTGCTTATGTGACTTTAATTGTTTATAACTTACTTCTGTGATATAACCTGTTTATGTGATGTTGGCTTCTTATATGCTAATTGTGTGTTATGTGATAATGTTGTAATATATGATAATTATATAATATGTTTGTACTTGTTTTCATGAGATATAATTGTATATATGCTATAACTATGGGTGATTCTTTTGGGTGAAGTAAGGATGACTGCAAGAGTTTTTGGAAATAGAGGTAGGCCATGATTTTGAAGTATTATTATTCTAGTAGTTTATCAGTGAGATTTTAATTGTTATGTTTACGGATTTTAGTCTCAGTTTAATGGATCTATTCTTGATGTTCATTTAGTGAGAATGAAGTTGTTCGAAGAAATAGCAATGTATCTTGATGATTATAATTACTTTTGTTGCCATGTTTAACTTGTTATTACTTGCAGATAGATCATAAGTCTGTTTCCGT
The DNA here is from genome assembly GCA_037974665.1 of Ehretia macrophylla. NCBI lineage: Eukaryota > Viridiplantae > Streptophyta > Magnoliopsida > Boraginales > Ehretiaceae > Ehretia > Ehretia macrophylla. Next base: position 56,574,001 of record CM075781.1, read on the forward strand.
GAGGTTGTGATTAGACACTTTTGGAGTCTCAACTCATATTATACTTTCTTGAGGTTATTCTAGAATGAATTTATTTGAGGAATTAGTGATGTATATTTGTGAATGGAATGAAGTGTAGTATAACATGTATATATTTCTACTATTTGGGATTGCTATATTATTAATGGATATTTTGGAGTTTTGATCTTTAAACCTTGGAGACAATTAGAGTGATTCCTGACTAAGGTTACTTTATTCGAAGATGTAATTGTTGGGATGTAGAGTTATTTGAGGAAATAAGAATGCATTTTGGTGACTGGACATTTACTTGCCTACATCGAGCTTTTGAGTTTTAAGTGGTATGCTTTCTAAATTGTTGATTGAGGATTCACTAGTGTTATAATGGGTTAATATGAATTTGTATTGTGTTATCAGATTTTGGAGTCTTCATTAGTTAATCTTATTGGGTAATTGGTGATTTATCTTGTTTGGTGATTGGTGTCACGCCCCGACCCGACCCCGCAAAAGGCCAAGCCCGGACCCGACACACAGACGGAGTCTCATCTGTACCGCGAACGATCCGAAAACCCTAAAATCAATATAATACTTGCGAAAGCTATATAATAATCAAAACAAGCCAACTTTCTTTACAACATACATTTCTTATTAACCAACTTTCCAAACCCAAAAATGATATGCATACTACACAAGTACTTATGCCACTAATCAAATCCATTAGCATGCATTTTCTTACTAGTCACAAGAGTATAAGTTACAACTTTACATTCTTTCAACTTATACAACATAAGACCATAGAGGCTTCAAACTAGAAAATATATTCAAGGCTACAAGCCTCAAAATTAAGCGACCTCCACGCAATATACATAACAAGTAAGGTTCGCACAAAAACTGGTAACCAACCACCAGCAAAGCAGGGAAGTGCTATCACGGAAACACCTCCACCTGCTCCTCCTCCTCTATTACCTCGAGAGGGTCTGCTTCAACTACTCCTGTAAAACATAGTATAGAGAGGAATGAGCAAAAACTATTGCTCAGCGAGGGCAATTGGTCTCAAAGACGGAGATGAGAGGAGTATGCAATGCAATTAGCCAAGCAATACATACAAAACATATAAAGATACATCCAAAGCCAACAATAAAGCAAGGCAAGTATTTAAAGCTGCAAACACTCAATCAAAGGATACGATACTCTTTTCACGAGCAACTTTCAAACACGAATTCGATGACGACGCGCCGGCCCAAACCACCTTATAACACCAGTTTGGAATACCCCGGAAGTATCCATCAACCTACGACCCAAATCTCCCTGGGAGGCAACCCAAGCGAGAAAGGGTATTGCAGCGGAGCTAGAGCAACCAACACTGGCAACCCGAGGCTACCCAGAGAGGCCCATCACTCACGCGCGAGACACTATGCAATGCAAGACTCGATACAAGGCGATAAACAAGCGATAAAGCCACACGTGGGAGAATAACAAAGTAGGCTACTCTCGCACGCAATAGCAGCAATTGATAAGCAATTCAATCCAAAACAACTCAAACAAGTATTTCAAGTAATTCTAAGCATTCTATAGGCATAAAGACAAGAAAACACACAAAAACACAAATCGGCCCCAACTATCAAAACACTACCATTTCCAAACGAGCCACGAGTTCTGGAAACCGACTTCGCCAAACCTTCTAGGTCACCATAAGGCACGTCTAAAGACCCCGAAACCTTACTTTACTCTAGAACTCGCGCAAAGCCCCGATTTCCCCCTTTCTCGTTTGAACTACAACTATACCAACCAAACACCCAACCAACGCCATAATCGCACCAAAAGTGCTTCCATGGCTTCCCGAAGCAATGCCAACACGCAAAACGTGAAAACGCTAAAGTCGACCTAAACGACCCCGACTTTCCCAAAGGCATAACTCTCGTTTTTTCCACTACGCAACCCAAACAAACCACACATTTTAGCATTCTAGCGTACCTAGCACATTTCTACATCAACAGAAAGCATAACAGCGCAACTTCAACGTTTCAAGGTTTTACTATTCATAAATTACTATTCATTGATCAATTTAAATTGCAATCACAACATTTAACCGCAGAAAATGTTACAAAGCTATAAATACATGTTCTACAAATGCTAAGGAACATTCTAGAAGCATCAAATCGCTTTAAATAACGATCTACGGATAAATCTCAAAATTGACAAAGTTAACATACACAACGTATAAATGCGCAAATAACATGCTTCCCTCACCTTAGGTACTCCTAGTCGCTAGGAAAACAACGTTGGTTGCTTCGGAAACTACCCCGCACGAACTCACGCGAAGATTGATCGATTGGAAGGTTGAAATTTTTTTTTCTTTCTCTCTTGTTTCGGCCAGCTTTGGTTCTGCCTAGCTGCTGTTTTTTTATTTTTATTTTGCTTAGTTAATTTCTTATTTAAGAATCAAATGGTCAAAGGGTCAAAGGGCTAGGTCAACAACTTAAAAACTTGGTCAAAAGGCCTTATTTTGTGCATTTTAAAGCCATTTTAGCTAGGGAAAGATCAATTAAAGCTAGCAACAATTAAAATATAAAATTTAAGTCATCTAAATACTAGTTTCACCATTTGCTGAGGACTAGAAAACGTTATCTAGCTATCGCTCCTTAAATGCAATGCACGTTGCGACGGCGAGAAAGTAACAATTAATTCACAAAGAATTTAAGGAAATATAATTTTCAAAATAATAAACAAAGAATTTCACATTCTGGGCTCGAGTATTACAATTGGTCTAGTACGGAATGAAAAATTTTGGAGTGATTTATCCCGTTTGGTGATTGTTATGACTCCTTAGGTTCTCTAGATCTCCTTAGTGTCTTGTTTTGAAGAGAGATAGATTGTAGGATTTGACTTCATGGTGTTTAAATGTGTAGGTGGGACACCCCTTTTGTGCTTCCTATTCTATCAGTCTTATTATTATCTTTTACTCTATTCTCACTTATTTGAGAGAGAGTTACACTTGTGATAACCCGAACCCGGCATGCATTTAATGACATTTAATTGTATTTAATTAAGTGACATCTTAAATGTTAGCATTGAATTTCGTGTTTACTTTTAAGTTAAACATTCATTTCTAGCATTATTTTCATATTTCTTTTAGAATTAATTAAATAATACTTGAGTTAATTATTTTAACGGAATATCAACTACTTTCATATTTATGTTAATCGGTTTTATTTTTCTTGCACCTTAATGCTCGGTTTTCAATAAAATGAAAAGTAGCTCCGAGCCGGAGTAAATTTTGAACTATGTTACTTTTCGAAAATTATATTTTCTTAAATTCTTTGAGATTTAATTGTTATTCTTTTATTGTCGCAAAGCGCATAGCATATCGAGAGTGATAGTTAGGAAATGATTTCTAGTCCTCAGCAAATAGTGAAAACTAGTATTTAGTGTTTTAATTTTAGTGTTTTAGTTGTTGTTAGCTAGAATTAAAATTGTGTTAGTTGTTTAAGCTTTAAAATGCCTAAAATAAGCCTATTTGACCAATTTTTATGTAGTTTGACCAAGGCTTGACCATTGAACTTGTGTCATCTTTTATCTAAGCATAAAATAGGAAACAAAGAGCCAAAAATCAGAAAAAAGGGCCATGGCCGAAACATCAAGGGAAAAAGAAAAAAAAAACCTTTCAACTTCAAACTTCAAATTCTTCGCGAGAGCTTGTGTAACGACCCGATCACCATTCCCACGAAGGGGCGCACGAGTCGATACTACCAACATATTATCCGCTTTGGAACACCCCGCACTTAGGCGCACGGGCGAGCCCTCACGGTTTTGTTCTCCATGTGGTCTCCCACGTGAAAAGGCCTGTTGGCTGATACAAGGACTTGAACCTTTATATCCAGCTGTACCACTTCCTAATTTTTCGATGTGTGATTGTGTTACCATACTCCACCCCCCTTAAGAGGCACGCGCCCTCGCGGGATAACGTCACAACGCCACGTTCGCACGTGGTAGGCTCTGATACCATTTGTAACGACCCGATCACCATTCCCACGAAGGGGCGCACGAGTCGATACTACCAACATATTGTCCGCTTTGGAACACCTCGCACTTAGGCGCATGGGCGAGCCCTCACGGTTTTGTTCTCCACGTGGTCTCCCACGTGAAAAGGCCTGTTGGCTGATACAAGGACTTGAACATTTATATCCAGCTGTACCACTTCCTAATTTTTCGATGTGGGATTGTGTTACCACAGCTTGCATGGGGTGGTTTCCGAGGCATCCAGCGTGGTTTTCCTAGCGTCTAGGAGCATCTAAGGTGAGGGTTTCATTGTTATTTGCGCATTTGAAATAATTGTGTTTAAACTTTAATTTTTGGATTTTAGCCGTAAATTGTTATTTTGATCGTTTTGATGCTTAAAGAATGTTCCTTGATGATTGTAGAACACGTATTTGTAGTTTTTTTTAGCATTTTCTACTGTTAAATATAGTAATTGTAATTTAAAATGCTAATGGAATAGTAAAATATGAATAGTAAACCCTCGTTACGTTAAAGTTGCTTCGTTTTGCGTTATGTTGATGTAGGAAGGTGCTAGATATGTTAGAATGCCTAAATGTATGGTTTAATTGGATTGTGTAATGAAAAAACGGAGAAAAATGGCTTGGTACAAGTTGGGGTCATTTCGGTCGAGTTTGGAAATTTCTCGATTTGCGTGAAGGAATTGTCGAGGTACGTCATGGAAGCACTTTTGGTGCAGTTATGACATTGGTTGGATGATCGGTTGAGGTAGTTGTAGTTCAAACGAGCAAAGGGGGAAATCGGGGCTTTGCGGGAATTCTAGGATACAGTAGGGTTTCGGGGTCTTTAGACGTGCCTTATGATGACCTAGGAGGATTGGTGAAGTCAGTTTCCAAAACTCGTGGCTCGTTTGGAAGTAGTAGCATTTTGAAAGTTGGGGTCATTTTGTGATTTTGTTTGTTTTCATAGTATAATGCCTATAGAATGCTTAATATTGCTTGTTAAAGTTGATTATGATTGAATTGTATGTCAATTGTTGATAATGCTTGTTAGTGTTGTTCTTGTTATTTTATTGATTGTAAATGCTTATTGTATCGTATGTTGTTACTAACCTGCATTTCAGTGCCTTGCTCGATTATCGTTATATTTCTCGTATTGCATTGCATTGTGTCAGGCGCGGGGTGACGGGCCTCTCTGGGTAGCCTCGGGTTGCCAGTGTTGGTTGCTCTAGCTCCGTGTCCTATTCCCTTTCTCGCTTGGGTTGCCGCCCAGGGAGTTTTGGGTCGTAGAATTGACAGAGTATGTCCGGAGTACTCTAAACGGAAGTTATAAGGTGGGTGAGCCGGCGCGTCATCGTTAAAGTTATCGAATTCGTGATCGGTACATTTCTCGCTTGAGTGAACCATATCCTTTAGAGTGTGGTATAGCTTTGAATGGTTGTGTTAATCCTTTTATTAAGTGTTTATTGTATTGATTGTCTATATTGAATGCTTACTTGTCAGTTATATTGCTTAACTGCCTTATTTGTATTGCACGACTTTCTTTCTCTCCACCTCGATATCTGTCTCACCTTCACTGAGTATACGTGTTGAGTATACTCACTCTTCACCACCACATTTCAGGAAATACCATGTTAGCTGGAAAGTTCGTGATTACGTGAAAGTTCGTGCTTGAAGAGTTGTCTTGCGTGCTTTGTGGCTTGAGTTGTCAAAGATGCAAAGATGTATGTTTCATATATTGTATGTATTTAATGTCAAAAGGAATGTAATGTAAGTTTTATTAGATTATTGAAGTGGTTTGATAAGTTAGTTTATGTATCTAGTTAGTATAGCTTAACTTTAATGCATGGTTGTATTGCTTAAAGAAAAGTTAGAATAGTCTGGGTATTTGGAATTATATATTTGCTTGTGTTTAATTGTTGAGAACCAAGGCTCGGATGACCTTGAGGAAGTTTTGTGTGGTTGGACATGGTGTGGGTCCATTTATATGCTATTACAGGTTTTACATTTTGCCTAGAAACAGGGGAGACTCCGTCCGTCTTCCCTAAAATTTTGCTCGAGTTTGGAATTGGGTTGTGATTAGATTGATTGATAGAACTCCCAGTCTTGAGAGGGATCGGGGTGTTACAACACTTTTCTAGCATATCAATTGTTTCTTGAAAGTTTTGCTTATTGGATTAATAGATCCTATACTCATTTGACATTGTTTCTATTCTTAACATTCATATTTGCTTCTTATAGCAATGTCGCTTATTGGAGTAAAGGTTTGAGACTTCTATATTTCATTCTATATCTCCAGCCATTGATTTCAATATTTCATTTCATCCTATTACTATTCATTTGAAAGTAATTTTTCCTTTGGTATACCATTTTACTTGTTCGAATTTCACTTGCTTGATGTACTCCCTACCTAAGTACATCATTGTCATTCTTGTTGATCCTTATTAATCCTATTGTTTTATTATTAAATCCTGAGCCATTACTTTGCTTGTAATTGCTTATTCAATATACTCGGCATTGTCCTTCTTATTTATACTTCTTTGGTTATTGTGTGCTGAGATACTCTTGCAACTCATGTTTTCTATTGAATTAATCATCTCTTATTTCTTAATTTCATTTCGCCTCAAGTATAACTTACTTGTTGGTTCCTTGAACAATCATCGAGAATTGAAATATCTACTTGTTCAGAAATTTTTGTTCAACATACTCAGCACTGTTTTGACTCGTCATCATCCTTTGTTCGTACTTATTTAACTGATAGGTGCTGAGACATTTCTTATCTTAGTTATCATGCTTCCTTATTAAACTATTAACCTCTTGATTCTCTAACCTATTTGACATCTTGTTCACTTGATTGTTGGCTCGAATATGATTTTTCATATTCGTATTTCCTTGTAAATTTCATAAGAGCCATATTCTGACAAATGTCAATTTTTAGATATTTCCTTGATCAATAACCATTCATGTTATCGTGAATGAGTTTTTAAACCCTCAGAGCGTTCATAGAGCTCTTTTGTGCAGTAGGGGATGATTGATAAGTAGTGATGTCATGCTAAGACCTTGGAGTTACGATTTCTTTCATATGCAATATGATATTAGGTGGGAGAGAATTATGAATTGAAGATTGTCTTGGAATTATGATCATCAACTTGCAGTCAACGGAGTTTATTTCAATTGAGGTCTTTGTTTAGGTGTCATCCTAAGAGATAAATGGGAACTACGAGAAGTATTGTTAAGTATAACGATTGAGGATTTAATTGTCTGTCAGTTCGAGAATTGTGCGGACGCAATTATTTTAAGGAGGGGAGAATGTGAAACCCCAGTTTTTGTCTTTACCTCGATTTGCGTATTTTTGCCTCGATTTGCATAATTTGACCTGTTTATGTGTTATATGAGTTAGAATGTGCTAAATATGTGATTTATATTCCTAATACATGATATGTGTGCATTCATGAAATTTTCATCAAAATTGGCATCAGAAATTTTATCGACGATTTTTATGAATAGTGTTTTGAACACTTGTCCGCTAAAATTTTTACAAGGGTGTTTTAAACGTCTTAAAACCTAGTCCTCCAATATTAATAAACCCATGTTTGATAAAAATTGATTTTGAAACGGAATAGTAATTTAAATAGACTTTTCGGGTGAAAAGTAGCGTTTTTGAGCCAAATAGTGATTTCTTCTAAACTCGATTCTTACATTGACTTTCGTTGACCTAGTATATATTATAAAAATGTATTTATATGTGGTATTAAATGATTTTAGATTAATTGTGCATTCAAAAGATATTTAAAAATAAATAATATGACTTTTCACCTTCTTTTGCAGAAAATCGAGTTTTAAGCCCACTCGGGTAAAATTGTTTGAATGTAAAACTTCTTGTCACCTAAAAATAAACTACTTGAGATAGTTTAGGTGTTGCATAATTAATTTGAGCAAGAGTAGTTAAGAAAATGAATTAAAAGACAAGAAAACACTAAAAATAATTAGTTTCCACATTTGACTTTTTTTTATTTGTTTGACCTTTGCTTAATATATCATCAACACACATCAAAATCTCACAAAACACGCTCATTTTACACACACATTACCGGAATTGCAAGGGGAGGCAACAAAAAGGCATTTTCAAGGTTTTTCAAAGCATTTTTCACATAGATTTTGCAATTCAAGTCGAAATCACTTCATTCAAAGCTTGATTTCACTTGTTGGGCATCCATTCTACATCTTTCTTGCATCAAAACACATCAAAGGTGAGAGAAAAATTCTAGATCTCAAAAGTCATTTTTTATGTTTTTGCTTGTAATTGCATTTTGAACTGTTAGAATGTTAATTTGAAGTTATATTATTGCTCAGTGCATGCTAGGGATCGTTTATGTGTATTACTACGAGAGTTGAACCATTGTAGCGAAATTATTTATTTTCGGGTGTTTAAAGTTGATAGATTGGCCTTTTGATGAATATCTTGAGTTGTTGAGGTTGGAATCGATTGCCCTCGATTTCTCAAAGTTTGTTAATTACGTGGTAGCGCCGTTATAATACCGAATTTTTCATTGCGATGTTTGGGTGAAAATCCAAAAATTTCAGCCTAGGTGCATTGAGGTTTTAGGGTTGTTGGGCTTGATTTTGATATGTCTTGATTGATTTCCGAGAGGGCTAATGTAGTTGATTAAATGGGTGATTGTTAGAAACTGATTTGGAGTTGTTTGGATTAGTAGAATGTAAGATATGATTATTTGAAGTTTAAGTTGTCTTTCTTTAAATTGTTGAATTTAGCTTTTAGTTGATTGGGTGGTATTTTAGTGATTGAATTGTGAATTGTTAATGGTTAGACTAGGGTTAGATTACGTGTTTCATGCATGTTAAGTTGGATGGCCTACTTTGTCATCTAACTTAGTTGTTTGTTGTTTAATTAATTACTTGATGTTATATTGATGATTATATTGATGTTACATTGATGAAAATTGATGATTATTGATGATTATTGATTGATGATTGATGAGCCAGGAGTTAGGCAATTCTGCTAGATTGTCCTCTTGTGAATGATGTTTATTATTATTGTTGAGTCTTGGTATGTGTGTGCCACCTCTCGGGTAGCGTTGGGCTGTTGGGTTGATAACGGCATGACTATCAAAGACTACCTCCAGCTCGCATGACGGAGGTGTCATGGAGGGCGAGGCTAGTGAGGATCCTCGGGTGTGTGAGTAATAGGGAGTTATAAGAAGAATGGTTAAGATCATGATGGCGTTTGAAGTTACACCAACTAGAGTATCCTTTATTGATTGGTCATTATAGTTAAGTGTTTATATTGTTATTGATGTTTTATTGTGTGTTTACTGCTCAAAGGATCATTTCTAAGGAGTATAGTAAATACTGTTAAAGATCTATCGAATCCTCACTGAGCTTGTTTTATATAAGCTCACTCTCTATTATTGCATGCATATAGGTGTTATTGAGCAAGATTACAGGTACGTATCTCAGGAAGCTGAGAATGTGCCATATGTGGATGAGTCCTATGTGCCAGAGTCTTGTCCTTGATGTTAGAGATGTTGTATACCTTATAGTCTTGTATATTATTCTAGTTGTCTTTTATTTACTTTATAGTTAATGATGTATAAGTTGTAGTAATGATAATGAACTAGTTGTTGCTAACTTAGTGGTCTTTCTTTTGACTATGATAGGTTACTAAGTTAGTTTATAATCTATTTTGAAATGTATGTTCAATTAATGTATTATGTTGGAACGGAGGCGTATAACTACGAATGGATTGTTGAAGAATGATTATTGTATAATATGGATGTGTTGTATGTTGTTAACTTAATTGAGGAGTTGATTGTTGGGATTGTTTATGGAGTTTGATGTATGATGTTCTAAAGAGGTTGGTTTAGAGCCTCCATGTCCTAATTACTGTCGTTATACTGCCGAAATTCCATTGCGTCCTAACTGATCGTAGGTGGGGTCGAGTTGGGACGTGATATACTTAGTAAGGGAGGGGAGAGTTAATTTGGGGATCTTTCAAAAACATTTTCATGCAATGCAAATAAATAAGCCATACAATCGATAACAATGTAAAGCAATCAATTAAGACAATAACTAGATCACACATTAAAAAGGATACGATATGATAACCCTTATCACTCTATTTCACTGTCGATCAGGATCTCGATCTCAATCATGAACACGATCTAATAACGAGATGCCGGCATCCCTTTACACCAATGGGTACTCCGGATGTACCCAATACCTACGACCTAACGCCCCTTGACAATCTCCGGACCAAGCAGGTGAAGGAATAGGGCGTGGAGGTAGAGCAACCAACCCTAGCAAGCCTGATGCTGCCTAGAGAGGCTCATCACATCCGTCCAAAATAATAAGTTTGCGCAACCTGTTAGGGATATGCCCTAATGATATAGATTAGATGATCTAATTGGGGTTTAGTAAGAATATATGTGTTTATATACACAATGATATTTTTGGATATTCATATTCTCCGCCTTGATATGAATGTGTCCCTAGTGTTTATCGGAGAAGAAAAACATTCTAAAAGGGTTTAGAATGCTTCGCTGTTTTTCTTCGATATGATGAACATTAAGAATTGAATCATAACCCTTCAGATTATTTGACTAGGACTAGAATAATCGAGTACGGGTTATTATATGTTATTACCTTTGATTAACATAGTGATGTTAATGATAAATGATGGTATGCAAAGTGCGAGAACAACATGAGGATGTGGACTAATATACATACGAGTGATTGTCAGTGGTACGGAACATTGAATGTGATGATAAATAGTGAACTACATGATTTCAAGTTAATAGTTTATTATTTAGTTGAGAATTGTGCAAATTAATCATCAGACTTGAGAAATTATGACTGCCGGATATATCATGGACTAACTATAGCGTCTGGACTATACTTGACTTCTACAAGGTGAGTTACGGCCTTTTGCATTTTAGTCTTGTGATATAGTCTGACAGGTAATTGTCAAGATAGGATCTATTAACCTCCGATGAGAGGCAATGTCCTATGATATCTAAATTCGGTTGGTAAACGAGGAAGTCCTTGGCCAAGGCAAGCATGAGATTGATGGAAATGAGCTTTTCCATGGTAGTCATATCTCATTTCGCCGTTTTAGATCTATTCATAGAATCGGAAGTGGACTTAACCATTTCATGGTCTTTTCCCGATCGGGACGATTTAATAGAAGGATCGGACTACACGGTAATTCCTAACAGTAAATAGATTCATAAAAGACCGAGTCTTCATTATCGCATACATTTTCATGGTACGCTTGTTGCTAGTGCGTCACTCATGAACATGAGGGTATTTCGGGTAATGGCGAAGACATTCCTGAAATAGATTAAGAGGTTTAATGGTCCCTCATCAGTATGTGGTTGTGAATCTAGAAAGTCACACACTAATAAGCATCATGAATGAGTTCTCCAGTGGCTTGTATAATGTGATTGGTGACTTTAAAGTGTTAAGAGTCATCTATATTGAGCTTTAGGCCAAAAGTGTAATTTTGCAAAGTTTTAGGGTCAAAACGTAAATAATAAAAGTTTTAGGGCCAAACTGTAAATATTAAAAAGTTGTTTCAATGTAATTATTCTAATAGAGATTATAATAGTGTAATTAGAGGACAAATTTCTCTCTCTCTCCTAGCATACATACACGACACACACAAGGAACAAGAGAAATAAAATCTTCTTTTTCCTTAAATGTAGGTTCGGCCATTGTAGAGAAAAAGAGAAGAAGCTTTATTCTAATTTTGAAACCATATTTAATAGCTTTAGATCTGGAAAACAATACTAGCACCTTTGGTTTTCAAGCTTTGGGTGAGCTTTGGATGCTTGATGAACCAACTAGAGCCTTCAAGTTAGAATGATTCAAAAGCTAGTCATCAAAGCTTCATCTATGATAGTGTCTACAAGAGGTATATCTTTATTCTATTCTTCTTATATATACGTGTATATATATATATTGTTGATAAAATAGATGTTACATGCATGTTGTTGTAAGAACTTCTATTAGATTTGCATGTTGTTACAAAGTGTTACATGCCAATTTTTTTTTGAAATGTTAGCCTAACATGGTATGTACTAGTTGTATACAACTTGTTCATCTAACGATCATTTCCGCACATTAATGATGAGTTGGACTTTTAAGTGGTATCCGAGCTAGATCTATGAAGTTCTTAATAGTAGTAACTTTAGATTCATTCTTGTTGATGCTAGAAACATGAGTTTTATGGCTTGATCTTGGACATGCATACAAGATATCATGTTAGATCTAAAAGTTATTTTTTATTATATTAACTTTTAGGATACTACATGATTATAATGTCAAATGTTGAAGAAATCAAGTCTTGCCTTATGTTAATGCCATGGCTGAAACTCCAAGGGAATGGAAAATGTGTTTTTGCTATTTTGATGGACATATAAAGTTGCCTAGTAGTCCTCAACATGATTATTTAATATGAGTATTGGTGTTACATTTGTTGACATGAAAGTTTAAAAGTTAGTTTTAAACTTGTTATGATGTTGACATGCATGTGATTTAAAAGGGGACTAGTTGATGATTAAAGTGTTTGATAGTCAAATACAACTTATCTTTATGTCTTGGAATAGCTAAATTGATTATACATAAATGAAAGGCATTATGTTCTTGTCTGCGATTTGGAAATGATCTAAAATGCTATGTTTAGATATTTCTAAATTTAAGATAGTTAAAAGGTGATTACATGTTTATATAATGCTTTTGAGAAGAATTATTGGGCTAAATTTGTGTGTTTGGGCCGAGAGCATGGGTGCATGGGCCGAAGGCATAATAGCTTGGGCTTGGGCCATATATGCAAGTATACTTGTGTAAGCTTTAGCCTATTGGGCCATGGACTTATGATTTTCCTTTTGGACTTGGACTTGCATGTTTTACTATAATATGTTATGAGTAAATGGGCCAACTTAACTAGCATTAATAATGAAAAGTGCTTCTCAATTATGTAACAAGAATGAATGTGGTTTGATTATTCATAGGATGAGATAATTAAAAACCTTAATTGCTAGCTAATTTGATTATGATTATTATATTTGATATGAATAATCATACACTATTCAAAATGGTGATTTTGATCATGGATTTGGGCTTTAGGGTTACTATTTTATTGGGTTGTAAATTGAGACATAAGTCTCATTTTTTTATTCTTTCTTTTTGAGAGAATAATGTAGTGAGGACACTTATGTAATTCTTCAATAGAGATATTTGCAAGAAGGCCCAATAGACAATCCAAGGAGTTGGAGCCCAATGAAGATTTCAAGGAGTTGAAGATCTTTATTAGGATTGTTTTATTTATTTATGCCCCAACCCAAACCCATGATCCACCATTTGTGCATCTTTGCATTCATATTCTATTATTTGCTATAATTGTGATTATTAGCTTGAAATGTGATGAATGCATGATTATATGATGAGATCGAATTCAAACTTACGAACTCCCCGCGTGCAAACCAATATTAGATTGAAATAAATGGTAAAATGAGTTTTATCGTAGTTGTGACGCCCGAGCCCTAGAGCATGCATATATCATATATAATTGCATATAATTGTGTGCATTTGTTACTTAAATGTCTAATTAGAATAGTTACTATTCACTTGCGTTTTTGACTATTTTATTTTCTTGATTTTAAATTTTTTCCATGTTACTTGACATTTAGGAGGCATGAGAAAATTTGAATTACTTGCATAGCACTTCAGGAACTTCAGGAAGACGGGTAGAAAAATTGTTAAGTGTATCACATTAATAGTGAACTCTAGTAAGCATTTTGGGCCATTAAGAATTTAACTAGCTTTTGTACTATTATTTAACACTTAAACCAAACTAAACTAAGCCCAAACCATGACCCAAGCCCAACCTACACTTATATACATCTACCTACACATATCATATGCATATATATACTTATACACACATATCACACAATTACATACACTACACAAAATAAAAACAATTAAAACCACCACATATATACACACACACACACACGATTAAAACACACCAACACACACACAAAAATCAGACATACACTAAACATGTTTAAACAGACACACAAGAAAGAAGAAGAAATGAAGAAGGAAAAGGAAGAAAAAAGAAGATTAAGCCTTGTTCTAGCCAAGAATAGGTGAAGGTTTGCATATTTTGAACTTATTTTTGAGTTATTGTTGAAAGTATGTTTGTGTGTATGTTAAATAAAGTTGATTGAAGTCTTGATTTAGCTAATTGGGTAGCTTAGCAAGAAGATTATGTGGTGATTGTGCGTTATTTACTAGTTAAACATGAAGTTTTGCCTATGATTGTTGTTAGTGTAAAGTGGTGAAAGATGATGAATGATGCATAAATTGTGTTTGTTTTAATGCTTGATAGAAGTATCTTAAGCTCAAGAGTGCAAAGCCAAAGCCATAGGGTCATGAAGTGCAAGGTAAACTCGGTGTAAAAAGTTAATCCAAACACTGGATAGTGCACTGCTACCATCTTACAGAACAGTTTTAATATAGTAAACATGCTTAGAATTGATTGAAATTTTTATAGTAGCTAGCCCTTTCAGTGTAGAACAAACTTTGTTTTGGACCCAAGAGATAAAACAATCGTCAATGCCCTTTGATCACATCATTTTCGAAATGTAGCTTGAATCTCGCGGGTACTGGACAGTGATGCGCAGTTACACGAAATCAATTATAACTCGAGGAATATAATTTCGAATTAGGATATGTTTGAGGCTAAGATTATCTACATTCGAAGAGCTTTCTTTCTATGTAAAAATAAGAGGGTTTGGAGATCATTTGGCCTGGTTACTAATTTGTTAAAGTCGGCTTTTGCTGGAAACTTAGATTGTTTTCACTAACTAGTTACTTGCTAAAGGCCATTGTTGTTGCTAATTGAATAGATTGAGAGTTTTGCCAAGGTAAAATGTTGATTGGGGCATACTTAGAAAGGCTATTGAGCTATTTGGAAGAATGTGCCTGTTGTTCTTGGAACCTATATGTATAGTCAATAGCAAAAAGGGATGATAAAGCTTATTCTTGTGAAATTAACTTGTTAACTAGTTAGTTATTTGCATATTGAATTTAAATGGATTAGAGTTATATGCATGATATGCTTCAAATTGTTCCAAAAGACAAAGGGAATAAGTGTTAAAGTTAAGTCTAATATTAGTAGTTGGCCTTTACGTGATTGGTTAGGTGTTTATAGATGCTTGGTTGAATGTTTGTTCATTTAGTGAAGTTCCATGAATTGGCTTGCATGATTTCTTGTTTAGATTATGATTTATAGTTGTTCTAATTGCTAATGCTATATGCCTATCAAATTGTAGGATTCATAAGGAATGTTTAATGTGTTGTTTAAGTAATGAATGTAATGCATGCTAAATAAGAAAATGTATTTGACAGTCATGTTAGTTCAATGAAATCAATGAAAATGAATTAGTTAATGGAGTTATGAACTAGCTTTAATTGAGTGTGAATGTGGAAACCACTTGTAGAACGAATGTATAACTTCTTATGCAAATAGTTGATTGTATTATGTAGTGGTAATTGAAGGGAATTGATGCTTTTAGAGAATATTGAAGGAGTTTTTGGCTAAATTCGTACATGTTTGGCTTTTTCAAAGGTGAGGGATTCATCTTGCTTGACATCGTAACTGATTTATTGCCTTATATTGTTATGGGTATTATGGGGCTAATAAGTATTAGAGTTATTTTGTTGGGTAAAATATATTTTAAAGTTATATTGATTGAATTGCTTATTAGTTGTTTCGTATGTGTGAGGACAACCTCTTTTGTTGTCCTCATTTCATGTTTATTATTTGTGTGCTTATCGTATCATGTGATTATATTTGTTAATTGCTTGTGTGTGTTATCGTATCGTTTCGATGGTTGAGGAACCTCATCGTCACGACGGATGCGATGGCCTCACTAGGTGACATCGTGCTTGCCAGTGTTGGTTGCCTTAGCTCTATCTGCTAGTCCCTCGCTCGCCTAGTATGGAGTATGCTGGGGGTGTTGGGTCATAGGTATTGGGTATATCCGGAGTACCCATTGGTGTAAAGGGATGCCGGCATATCGAGTCAAGTTTGTGGTTCGTGATTCGAAGAGTTGGAGTGATAAGGGTTATCACATCGTATCCTTTTTAAATGTGTGGTATTTCATAGTTTAACTGCTTCTTTATTGTATAATTGCTATCTTTTGTGATTAACTATTGCATTGCACGAAAATGATTTCGAAAACCTCCCTGGTTAACTGTTCCCTCCCTCACTGAGTATACATGTATTGTATGCTCACCCCTCTTCCTAACATTTTAGGTTTAGTACGAAATAACCGCAGAGCCTACAAGCTATTTGGCCTCCTGAGCATTGAGGTGTTGCTTGCTCGTGATAGTATAATTTGTAAAGTAGAAGTCTTGTGTGTATTTGATTCATGTTGTAAAGGATTGTAATAGATAGTTTAATGTTTGTATGATGTGATAATTGTAATGGTATGTAATAACTTGTATTCCTTACTTTATTGTCTATTAGATGCATGCTTGCATGATTTGAATGGTTGGCGGACTTAATTCATAAGAAAGATAGATAAAGAATATTAGAGTGGTATGATAAGTTAAATTATAAACATAGACTTTCAACAGTTAATGAATGCATGCTTGTATGTCTTTAATGTCGTAGACTAAGGCTCGGATGGCCTTAGTGTTGGGAAAGTTGAGTGGTTGGAGTTTGGAGTTGTTGAGAATGTTGTACTATGTGGTTTGTGGCTTTATCTTTTGTTTCTAGGTAATCGGTTAGGCCTAGAAACATGGGAAACTCCATCCATTTTCCTTTGTTTTTCGTGACCTCGGGTATTGGATCAAGGCTTCGGTCTCGTGAGGGATCGATGTGTTACAGGAGGTATCAGAGCTTAGTTAGCTCGCAGCCGGGACAGGGTCCTCAGTCTGTTGGGTAGCAAACCCCTAATGCGTGCATGTGAAGTGTGTTTTGAATAGGGTGTACTTGCATGTAATTTTGTGTTGCTACATTCCAACATAGCCACATATGTTTGAGGAATTGTTTCACAATAAGTTTATTAAAGTCGCTAGTACAAACATAAAGATGTAGTTATCTTCCAAAATATAATGACCAACATAGCCACAAAGGTTTGAGGTCTATAAGGATTCAACTTTTCAGATAACTAAGAGATGGCGCGTATAATCTAACTAGATCACTTAATCAACATAGCCACAGAGGTTTGAGACCAAAGTGATTTAGGGACTAAAGTTGACCATACCCTATTTAGAGAAATAAACAACAACGCGTCGTTGATCTTTGGTACTTGTATTTCAACATAGCCATAAAGGTTTGAGAAATATGTCTTATCATAGGAAATTGGTCATCCCACTTAGAGTCTTTCAATAAGATTCACCCTTCTCATTTAGGGAGTATGAGACTTAAAGGAAATAATGAGAGTAGCTATTTTATCTTGCAATTTAATAGCTTTGTATATTCTTGTTAGCCTACAATCTTACATTCTGTTATATTTACTTTTTCTACAGTTTGTATGCTATGGCTTCTTTTATAAATCCTATAGTCTCAATCCTTAACCACGACTACTTAACTGGACTGAACTTTAAAAAAATGGTATAAAAGCTTAAGAGTCGTTCTCCGATTTGAGAGAATTGAGTATGTTTTGGACTTTGAACCCTTGGCTTCTATTCATGAGACTACACCTGAGGCTGATAGGATCACCTACCATAAATGGGTCCAGGATGACACACGCTCCAGAGGGTACATCCTTTCATCGATGAGTGACGATCTATGTTGATACTATGAGGGCATCTCTCATTCCGTGGATATTATTCAATCTTTGAAGGAGTCCTTCAGTGATCATAGTTATGGTATGAGATATGAATTGACCCGAGAGCTTTTTAGTATGAGACTAGAGCAGGGAAGTGACGTTAACCAGCATTGCCTTAGGATGATTTACTTTGTAACTCAGCTAGAGGCATACGGTTTCGTCATGGATCCTCAGCTTCAGATTAATCTAATTTTGTAGTCCTTGCCATCATCTTACACTCCTTTGATACTGGATTTCCATGTGCATAGAATTGAGTGCACATTGTCTGAGCTGCCTGATATTCTGACTAGCTGGCAGACACTTGGTTTGGATGTGGTGCCTACTCCTCATGTTGACTCTTCTTCTTCTGTAGCTGGACCTAGTCATAACAAAAGAAGGAAGAGGAGGAGACACATGAGGAATCGGGTTGCTCGATTCTCACCAGGAGATCTGTCTTCAGGAGGGGATTACTGACTGAGAGTAGAGCCAAAACTATGAACTTCCTTTATGATTTAGTTGTTTTTGGGGATCAGCTTGGTATGCGATCCTGTTTTGAAATGTATTATGTAAATGTTTGGTTGAGTTTGAAGTTCTTTTCCCTTCTCTTTTAGACAATGAAAATAGTGGTGATTATTTTGCTTTAATCTTATCTTGCTAAGGAAATTTTGAAATTGTCCTATGTGAGAAAAGATTAACATTTTGTACAAAGTTTCATTAGAGTAATAAAATCTACGGAATGCATATCAATAGGGGAATGTCTTCAAATGAAAAGCCACATAAACATTCATATTTCAAAACGTAGCATTTATGAAATGGCTAATATCTAAACAATGACTAAACCTAGATAAATTAAGTAGTCATGTAAGTTTAAACTTTGAAGGAGCTCAAGAGTTAAAGACTTGAATGAATAAAGAGCCAAAGTCATTCTTTTTCTATCTAAAAGAGTTTGATAGATTTACTATTCTCTTGGTAAAAGAGTTTGTCCAATAGAGATAGTGGGGGGAAATAAAGTTTATCCAGAACATAGTTATCACATTAAGATTCCTTAAATCATCATCAAATTAATGTGTTAAGTTTAGATGAATGATTTATCCATTTAGAGGAATTAGAGGTGATAGCAAAGTTAAACAATACAAAGGAAGTACTAATGCAGTCCATTTGTTCCAAATATGTTATTGGAAATGATGGGACAATTGAAGAATATGTTTGGTTATAAAAGATGATTGGAGAATGCCTCTTTTATCACCAAAGCTCTTCAAACTATTTAGAGTTTGTCTTTGTTGTATGTACTATGATTATAATTCTATGGCAGGATAGAATTTTAAACTTAGATTCATGCATAGATACTTTAGTGAAAGAAACTATGATGAATGGTCATTGAGTTTTTATCAAAGAAACAATCGAAATATAAATTTTCACATTCTTAATTATGAAATGATGGAGATCGATTTCATAGATAGTGAAAAATATTCCCTATATTTATAACAAGGTTAGTGGGAGTCTGTGCCCTTAACAAGTCTTATAAATTGGTGATATCTTTGAATTATGGAAGACCAATAATTATCAAAGTTCTTTGAGGTCTAGTTAAATAATGTAACAATACCACAAACATAGGGTAAACTAGTCATATCTTGTAAGATCATTTATGTGAAACACAATGATATGGTTATTTAGCTTACCTCACGACCTGTACACTAAGTCAAAATCTTAAAAAATCTTAAGATGGAGGTTTCTAAGAAATGAATGGTCTCCATCCTCTGAGGCGGGGTATCCATCTTTTTTTTAGACTACCTTCTGACTTTAGTAAGGAAAGGGTAGCGAGAGGATCGCATACCTTACCCTTTAGCCATTTGCAGTCTCCTACAATGCAAAGGCGAGTACATGGAACAATATGATATAAAGGGTTGCATCGGAAAGGATCTAAGTATGGATATTGATGATCTTATTGTGGTAATAGTAAAGTTCTTAGAGAAGAATTCATATATTGATGGAAACTTTATTAGATTTATAGTTGATTTATTGGAAGATTGTAAAAGGGTTGGAACGAGTTCTGAATAGTAAGTAACTATTATCCTGTTACTTAAGCTTGACTGCATACCTGACATTATAAATGATGTTTGGATACAATATTTTTATCAGAAAAATAAAGATGGTTATATTTATTGTTGGTTATCGATACTTTATTTGGTAACTACAATAAGAGCTTTTTGCACAAGCTAAATGAACCCGATCTGTAACACCCGATCTTTCACGAGACCGGTGCCCTAATCAAAAACCCGAAGTCACGGAAAATGAGAGAAAACAGATGGAGTTTCCCTTATTTCTAGGACTAACCGGTTACCTGCAAATAGAAGAAATAGCCACAAAGACAATAAACCAACTTCTAGAATAAACCCCCATCCTTCATTATCTTAACTCCCTTTAAACCTTAAGGCCATCCGAGCCTTAACTATGGCAAAATAAACATACAAGCATGCATTGACCTAAACTATTGAAATTCTATGTTATAAATCTGATTATCATACCACTCTAATCTTATTTACTTAACTTCCTTATATTTTAAGTCCACCAACCATCTTTCATTATTCCAAACAAGCATGCAAGTCCGATAGGCAATAAAGTAATTCATTAAGTTATTACAAGTCATTCACGACTATCAATTCTTACAATCTTTTAAACTTTACATTACAACCCTCCATCACAACACAAATACATATATAACCCGATACAAATACATTCAAGATTTCCATGGACTCAATTAGTCTACAATCCAAACCACTTAACTAATTCACATAGAATCACATTTACAATCAACTGAGGCTAGCACATCCAATCACAGTAAGTCTCGAGCTTTCTCCTTAACACTTTCCGAAGGCATTGAACCTAAAAATATTAGAAACGAGGTTGAGTATACAAAACACGTATGCCCAGTGAGGGAGGGGAAACAAATATCCGGGGCATTTTGAAAATGGTTTCGTACAATGCAACAATCAACAATAAAGAAAACTAATAATATGAAACTAGTATACTTGTACAACAAACAAGCTAAGTAATACATTCAAAGAAAGGTAAATAACCATAATAGGACAATTACAATAACCAACTTAAAGGAAACAATAACAATATATCACACAATATAAATATACGAGCTAATTAACACAATATAAGATTACAAACAATGGTAACTCTCCAAGGACATAGGGCCTAAGCGAGAGTTACTAAATAAAAGGATACGATGGTGATCACGAGTACAAACCACAAACCTCGATCCATGAACCATGATCCATGATCCACGAACTCAAATTGACCATAACGATTTTGATATCGTTAAGCTGGCATAACCCTATACACCAAACGGGAGCTCCGGATGTAATACCCCGTTAATCCTATGACCCAGCTCTCCCAGGGCGGCATCTCTAGCGAGAGAGGGAATGATGGACAACCACTGGCAAGCCCGATGCCGCCCAGTGGATGGCCACTACATCCGTGCGAATGGTTGCACAACCACAATAATGATACAATAACAAACGATAAGAGTTTTCACTCGATGATTTCTATAATTTCCAAAGAAAATCGATTTGATAACCATATGAGATAACATATACGAGACAATTTTACAAGCAATAGAATAATATAAACAAGGGACAAATATATATATTCACTCAATTTATAACAAAGTACACATAAATATAAGCAACTACATTAAACTGTACAATTTATGAGCAATAAGCAAACTAAGATGTACAAGATATTGAAAACTCATCACCTTAGAATTCACTCTCAAACACCTTGGATTAGGTTAAATATGCAAGAGAATAGCCAACCTTATAATTGAGTCTGGTTCCATTAAAGATCCAATGATACATACAAGCTACATTAGTTAGGACATAGTTAGTAACTTTGCAAGTTCATAATACATTTACAAGACATTCCACTACTTAAACAACACATCAAACATTCTTTTATTAGTCCAACAATTTGATAGGCATATAAACATTAGCAATTAGAACAACTATAAAACATGTACAATCCACGCAAC
This sequence comes from Ehretia macrophylla, assembly GCA_037974665.1. Classification (NCBI taxonomy): domain Eukaryota; kingdom Viridiplantae; phylum Streptophyta; class Magnoliopsida; order Boraginales; family Ehretiaceae; genus Ehretia; species Ehretia macrophylla. The sequence continues at coordinate 56,595,882 of CM075781.1, forward strand.
TATACATTTTACAAAGCATAACTAAATAGCTATTAACTTCCAAAATCTCTTCAAACATCTAAATATTAATACAACCACAATTATCAACAAAGGCCCTTTTGATTCCAATCAATATTTTCCAATTCCAAGCTATGTCCTAACCAATTTAGCTCGACATATAACATCCTAGGCATTTATGGCACCTACTTTATTCATTTCTCTAACTTTCACAAGCTACCATATTCAACCGAGCTACGATACTAGAAATCCGATTTCACTACTCAAACATAGACACTTTATGACGTATCTAAAGCCCATAAAAATCAACTTTTAACCCGCGTTTACCACAAAACCCCGATTAGCCCTTTAATCTGTTTGAACTACAGCTACATTAACTGATCACCTAGTCAACGCCATAAATGCACCGCACTCACTTCCTAGCATATCTAAGGTCATACAACCACTCAAAACTAGCCCGGTTAACACTTTGGTCAAACAAGCCCCTTACGTTCTAATGCCAATTTCTCGAAGCTATTAATGTAAAACCCATTTAAATTGCACATTTAAGCTTTTAAACACTAATGGCATCTAACTAAATCAAGAAAACGCAATTCGAAATGAAAATCCCAAAATATGAGGGTTTACTATTCAATTTTACTATTCACTATCTTCCCCAATTTCATTTTTGCATTTCTAGCCATAAAAATCTTCAAATAGCTATCAAAGAATGCTCTACAATCATAATAGAAGCTAATTCAAGCATAGATAGACATTTAATGACAATATATTACAAATCTAAGAAATTGAAACATAATATAAAACTTATAGAAATTGCACAAACAAGATGAAATCCCTCACAATGCTAGAAGAAGAAAGCTTGAGAATGCCCTAGCCATGCTCCTTGATCAATTCCAAGCAAGATTCAAGACTAAAATTGAAAAGAATAATTTTCCTTTTCCTTTTTGGTACTCACGGTTTTAAGCCCCTTCTTTCCTTTTTTTTTTGTTTTGCTTTTGTTCTTTTCTTGGTTTGGCTTAAAAAAAAGATGACAAAGGGTCAAAGAGTCAAGGCTTGGTCAATGGGTAGGTTAATGCATCAAATACTTTGCATTATGGATCAAATAGTTGGCTTTGAAATTAAAACAAACACTTAAACTAAAAATAAATGCTAAAAACACTATTCACTCGGAACACTCAAAACAATTTCATATCTCTCGTTCCCGATATGCTATGCACTAAATTTTGATGAACGAATACTTTAAATATGGTAAGTAATGAGAGAAAAATATAAAATTTGAAAGATAGACTAATTAAAAATTCACTCTGGCTCGGCACTACTTTGTTTATTTAGTTAAAAATAAAGTAAATAAATGAAACCAAATAATATAAATCATAAAGATAGTTAATATTTATTTCTTATAATTAATATAAATATTACTTGAATATTTTGAAGAAATATGAAAATAATGCTAAAATTGAATTAATTAATTAAAGTAAACACATAGTTTTATGCTAGCATTTAAGATAACACCTAATTACAAGCAAACATGCACTATTCATTACATGCTGGGTTCGGGGTACCACACGATCTCATCAAGAATCCAAACATACAATAAAGGATTTTCTCACGCTTATCAAGAATTCCTTGAAAAGTAAAAGGTTTAATATAATGGTTCCTATATATATATATATATATATAATATAGTTAACCCACTGATCCTGTAAAGATAGTTACGATTGATCACCATCTTAGAGAAGATGAATATATAGATACGAATGTACTGTGCGCTAATCCTATGGTGGATAGTGAAATACACATGATACGACTTATCATATTCCCAAGACTGAAGAAGATTATCATGGCTTACTAGCTATAGCCGAACCACATATGGCACATTTCAAAATTTTCACAAGTATTCTAGCAAGAATCAACATGTAATCTTCAATCCATGTCTATAAACTAGCAATATATATATAAAGTATAAGTATATGTACTATGTAAAAGAGAAGAAGTATAAAGGTATACCTCTTGAAGCTTTCTAAAAGGAAGATGCAAGCTAGTTGATGTAGTCCTTGAATCCTTCTAACTTGAAGGCTCTAGTAGGTCCACCAAGTATCCAAAGCTTACCAACCCTCTTGAAGACTAAAAGTGCTAGTAGTGTATTAGAGATAAAGCTTGCAATGTAGTTAGTTTTTGCAAAAGAAAAGCTTCCTCCTTTTTCCTTCAATGGCCGAGAATCACCACCAAGAAGAAGAAGATTTCTCTCTCTCTCTTTCCATTGTGTTTGCCGTGTGTATATGTGTATACGTTGAGAGAGAAGATTACTTGTATTATCAATATAATATCTATTATATTAATCTAATGCAACCAATCAATAATAGATAAGAAGAGTGCTAGATTGGATAATCACCTTGCATGTTATTGGATTGCAATCATTACAATCCAATGCATAGAATTCATCTTCTCTTTCTTCCTCTTGTTGGCCAAAAATGAGTGAGTAGGAGAGAGAGTGTTTGTCTTGCTTATAATATATATAATCTCTATTATTATATTAGCTTTGCATATTTGATTAACCAATCAAAATAGCTTCCTTAGTTACAAGAACAAAGAGAAGCCATGCATGTCATTGGATTGTAATCATTACAATCCCAAAGTTACTTTTTCATTCTCTCTCTTGACACTTGTCAAAAAACAACTATCTTTACTTTATGGCTAGGATCCTTTTGTCTTTATTCAAGATTGAATCTCGACTATCCAATTCAACTTAAAAGACTAGGATTGATGACATAGACAATCCATTCGTCCTACATGTGTCATTCCACACGCCACATGTACTCCTCCACCCAATAGTTTATTTTGCTTTTGATGACTAGGATTGATGACGTGTCATTTCACAAATTACATCACCAATACAAATATCTATATATATACATACACACATACACACATACACAATATATATATATATATATATATATATATATATATATATATATATATATGTATTATTTTTGTCTATTCTAATCTCTATTAGAATAATCATATTGAAACAACCTTTTCAATATTTGCAGTTTGGCCCCAAAATTTTTGATAATTACAATTTGACCCTAAAACTTTCCAAATTACACTTTTGGCCCTAACACCAATATAGATGACTCTTAACACTTTAACGCCACCAACCACATTATATAAGCTTCCTATGCGCTTATTCATGATACTTATAAGTGTATGACTTTCTAGATTCATAATCGCGTACCGATGAGGGACCGATAAACCTCCTTATCTATCTCAGAAATGTCTCCGCCATTTCCTGAAATACCCTCATGTTCATGAGTGACACACTAGCAACAAACATACCATGAAAATGTATACGATAATGAAGACTTTGTCTATACTATATGAATCCATTTATTGTTGAGAATTACCGTGCTGTCCGATCCTTCTATTAAAACGTCCCAATTGGGAAAAGGACCATGAAAAGGTTAAGTCCACTTCCAATACTGTGAATAGATCTAAAACGGTGAAACGAGAGATGACTACTATGGAAAAACCTATTTCCATCAATTATACTTGCCTTGGCCAAGGACTTACTCGTTTATCTACCGACTTTAGATATCACAGGACATCAACTCACACCGGAGGTTTAACGTATCCAATCTTGACAATTACCTGTCAGTCTATATCAAAAGACTAAAATGCGAAAGGCCGTAACTCACCTAATAAAAAGACTGGTATTGTCCAGAAGAAATATTTAGCCCTGATATAACCGACAACCGTAATTTCTTAAGTCTGAGGATTAAATTGCACAATTCTCAACTAAATAGTAAACTATTAACTTGTAATTATGTAGTTCACTATTTATTATCACAATCAATGGTCCGTACCACTAACAATCACTCATATTATAATTAGTCCATACCCTCATGTTGTTCTAACACTTTGCCTGCCATCCTTTATCATTAACATCATTATGCTAATCAAAAGTAATTACATATGATAACCTGTACTCAATTATTCTAGTTCCGATCAAATAATCTGAATGGTTATGACTCAGTTCTTAATATTTATCATATCAAAGTAAAAACATCGAAGCACTCTAAACTCTTTTAGAATGTTCTCACTATGATAAACATTAGGGACACAGTCATATCAAAGCGAAAAATATGAATATCCTATAGAAAACATCATTGTGTGTAAAACACATATGTTCTTATTAAAACCCTAATTAGGTCAGCCAAGCAATAGCATTAGGGCATATCCCTAACAATCTCTCACTTGTACTAATGCTATCTACCATAGGATTAGCGTGTAGTACACTTGTATCCATATTCTCATCTTCATTAAGATGGTGATCAACCGTAACTAACATTACATGATCAGTGGGTCATCTACATAAATAAATACATAGGATCTATTCAGTTTACTCTTTTTCTGTCATAAAAGAAATTCCCGAAAAATGAGAAAATCCTTATAGGCTTGTACAAGAAGCTTTTATTGTAGTTACCAAATACAAATATCGATAACTGTCAATAAATAGAACCATCTTTAAATTTCAAATCCAAATATCATTCATAATGTAAGATATGCTTTTTGGCTTAAGTAACAAGATAAACGGTTACTTACTCTTCGAAACTCTTTCTAACCCCTAACTATAAATCAAATAACGCTTCCATTAATATATGAATTCTTCTACAAGAACTTCACTAATTACCATAGACTATCAAGATTCCCAAAAACTAGAAATTAATATTTACCATAATAAGATCATCAGTACCTATACTTAGATTTTTTTTTGATGCAACCCTTTACATCACTATGAGCCATGTACTTTCCTTTTCATGGTTAGGAGACTGCAAATGACAAAAGGGCAAGATATGCGACCTCTTCACTATCTTATCCTAACTAAAGTCAGAAGGCAGTCTACAAGAAAAGACGGATGCCTCGCCTTAGAGGCTGGAGACTACACTACAAGAAACAGTGGAGTTTGTGACGCCAGAATTCATCACAATTTCGTCACAAATATTTATTTGCGATAAAATTACGACGAATTAGTTGTCGTCACTAAACCTTGCATGGCTAAATCATTTTTCATCGCAATTACATCGCTTTGTGACAGATTTGCGACGAACAGAAACTTGGGAATATGTTATCGCAAAATCGCCACAAACGGAGACTAATTTGCTACAAATTAATTTTGTGGCAAAATCGTGGCAAGATTTCGTCGCAAATTAATGGCAGAGTTTTGACGCCAAATAGTGGCAAAAGTTATGTTTCAAAATTGTGGCAAAACTTTCGTCGTAGTTTCGTGGAAAAAAATATTTCGTGGCAAAATAGTGGCAATTTATTTTGATGCAAAATCATCGCAAACTTATTTTGATACAAAATTGTGGCAAAAGTTCACAAAAGACAGTTTATTCTTTTTGTCACAAATTCATGGCGATTCTCAAATCACCCAATAGGCAAAGGTGGTTTGTGAAATCATCTTGTTTGTCCTACTAAATTACAAAAGAATATAAATTTAAACCCCATAACTGAATCTCATAAATTACACAACCTACACATTCATTCAAAAGAACACAAATCTACACCATAGTAGCTAAGCCATAATATATCATAATTGCCAACATTTAACAAAGTAGATTTCTAACATACATTCAAAAAGAAATACTAAATATACATCTATCATAACGTCATCTAGCTTGTTTTTCCTTGTCCATGTAATGTTGTTGATTACTTGCAAATGCAACAACTTCACGTACACCTCCAATGAACGTATTATTAAGCTGCCCGTCGGGTTCCAAACAGTGATTCATCAATTCACGATCGGAATCCATTTGGTTAAGTACTGTATCATAGCAAACACTTAGAATATGGATTCCATACTTAAGAGTATGAATTGCACTAATTTTGAAAACAAAACTTAATGGTTTGATTTGCAATAAATGGAATTCCTAAACTTATAGCCCAATATGTTAATGGGCCCAATTATAACTGTTGCTCATAATTAAATCTATAGGGCCCAATTAAAGGTATTGGGCCATATTACAATTTTTGGGCCAAATTTAATTAATTGGGCCTAATTAAAGTTATTCAGCCTATTAATTATTGAGTCAATTAAAGATATTGGACCCTATTGGAAAGGTTTTGCCAAATTATAGTTATTTGGGTCTAATTAAAGTCATTCAACACTGGGCCAAATTAAGAAAGATAATTAAATTAAGTACCACAATTAAATTACTTAAATGACATATATGAAAGTAATTCATAAGATAAACCACATTCCATAAAAACCAACCTAGATAATCGTGCTAGAAAGTAAAAGTATAATGGAGCAACATATAAAAAATGAGTGATAAAGCATAAAAGGCGTATGTTTTGTTTCGATAAAAGGAGACCCCAGTAGCTAGGGAGGAGGAGTATCATCTAACAGTTACACACAAACACAAAAAATAACTATTGATTATAATAGCAATGTGTCTTCTTAATTGAGTTTTGTCTTTTTCTCTTGCTAGCCCAACAAAAATGAAAAAGAAAAACAAAAGCATTAGTACTTCCCATTTTCAGATTGAAGTCAATTTTTAACTTTTGTTGTCCAGAAATCATATTCACATGAATCCAATTCAATTGATCAAATTGCAAATATAAGTTATTATACAATGCCTTTTGTAGTAGCACTCGAAAAGCATCCACTTAATGCTTTATGTTTACATTTCATCATTACTATATGATGTATCACATAGCAAAATGTTATATACTTTGTATAGATGCTTGATCCCGAGCACAATAGGAAGAGCAAATGAAGTAGTAGAACACGACGAAGAAAAGAAGTTAGATACAAAATCAACAATGCACCTTCATTATCCTTAGGTAGATGCAAAATTTAATATTAAGGATGATCAACCAAGTAGCAGGAAAGCTGAAACTAACCTACATAATCGTGCTAGAAAGTAATAGTCCAATTGATGTAACTTAGCCATTTAGATATTATTTTTTAATTTCCTTTAAGTCGTTCAATCAATATGTTTTTGACTAATATTTCTCAACTTCAATTAATTAGTTTTTTTTTTCAAAAATTGAGAAGTGAACAAAAAGGCATAGAATTAACATCAGAGACTTGTTAGATTTTTGTACCTTGTGTAGGAGTTCTCGGCACAATAGAGTTTCTTGAGATAACCTTTCTCAAAAGCAAACCAACAAAGTTTCTTGGTACCTTGTTCTACAGGTTATTTGTTCTACACAAATGTGAAAAGAGAAAAGCAAAAAATGCATAAGTTTTGTTTAGATAAAAGCTCTATTTTAAAAGAGAAATAAAAGACTTAAACAGGTACATAATTAAGGACACCCAATATAGATGCCCATCAAGAATATTTACTCTTGAAGAAGACTTCATCTTGACAATGATATGAACCCACTATCTATCCTCTAACCTAAGAAAAAATAAAAGGACCCCAAGCATCAGGGGTACTAGAAATGGGTGAACCAGGACTAATTTTCAACACCACCACAAATTTCATCCAAAAGTTTTATTTCAAAAAGAAAGAAAAACATCAAAGGAAGTGACCACAAGCATAACATAGTGGGTAAATCAGAATTCTTGTATATAGTAGAATGGGTAAAAGTCATATTTTTATACTATTTATACTTTAATTGTTGTATTTGGAAATCCCAGCTTTCTTGACCTTTTTTTTGCTCTTATAAACTAAGAGAGGTCTCAGGGGCTTATGAATAAATTTGGAAAAAAATATTAATTGTAACAAATGAAAGAAGAAAACAGAGTCAATTGGGTTTTGATCAAAGCCTTCTTTCGAGTTTTTAATTAGTTAGTGATAATAATAATAATACTTACATACAATAAATTGGCAAAATAATCAATTCCAGTTCAGCAACTTAAAGAGGGATTAAAATTGTCCTTTTCAAAAATGCAATGCATACAATAAATGCCAAACAATTGCTTTTATTTCCCAGTTCGACATTCTAAAAAATATGAAGAGGATTCTTAATCCTGACCAAGTATCAAGTCAAATTCTAAATGTTTGAGCTTTTTTACTCCCTTAATCTTCTAATCGACAACAAGCATCTCATTTTCTGTGAAACTTTAAGAGTCCTCAACATCTTAGAAATCAGATCAAAATCATCAGAGCAACACAAGAACCATGAAGAACCTCAACTACAAGCATGTTATTGGAATTCCAATTAGCTCAGCAACATACTTATTTGAAAGGGTACCCAAAAGACTGTTAAATCATCTTAAATACTAAGGTCAGACTAGACATTAATCTAAACCCTCTGGTCAAGATAGATGAAAATAGGTATATTGCGTGAACACCCACACATAATGCAGAAAGTACAGTAACATCTGAAATTCAGAAAAAAGAAAAAAAAACACTTGCAACGGTCGAAAAAGTTCAAGAAAGAGGAAATGACAAATTAATTTAATTGTTAAGGTAAAGGATCGCACTGGTCATGTCATTGGTGCCATATATAGAATTTTAACTAATCTTAAAAGAATAAAAAACCCAGAAACAAGTTTGCATTTTTTTTGTTGCATCAACAATTTATGGGAAAAAATAAACAAAACATAGAAGGAAAAGAAGAGTGAGGAGGTCTAACTAATCAGGCCAAAACACGAAAATGGCCAACTTGAGTATACCAAAACACTTAAATGAATCATCTTAATTAATATCTCAAAATTTTATCTCAAAAGTAGCAATACCTTCATTGCTTTATGTTGAACATATGGTGGAGTAACAGGGGAAAAAGGAGTGGGAGAGGAGGAAGGGGGGAATGCAAGACAGGAGCAATGTATATGGCACAAACCTATGTCACTGCTACCTTTCGCTAACACAGGATGTAATACTGAGCACTTTTCATTGTCGTGCTTTGGAAGCTTTGAAGCGAATGTACCTTTCCAGTTGCTGAAATTACAATGAATAAGTATTACTTTAGTTGCGCTCTTTGCTAAATTTTGATTTTTCGGGCCTCAGCAGAAGCAAAAGGGCATGTAACAACAAGATATATTGTGTAACATCTATGTAACGTGTTTGTGAACTAGCAAGAAACATAATTAACTGCATGTGTACCTTTTCATGTAACATCTATGACATGATCAGATGATACTTCAAGCAATTATACACGAAAAGACTGTAAGAGCTTACCGCTTAGTACAGAAGAAAGCTTATTCAGATCAGGCAAGTGCATATACTGGATGAGGGGAAGCTCCAGACAACTAATTCCATGTTTGGCCTGTGCGCAACACAAAAATTTTCATCCACCTACTTTCAAGCTTATGTGTTAATAATTAATTCTTAATTCAATCATCCTCAAGCTTCTTGGAATTACAGCTTCCATTTCAATTGAGAAATCATATGGTCTTATTTCAATCATGAACGAAAGAAACTTAATAACTAAAAGTCATAAACATTACAAAGACATAAAAGAAAGCACTGTCCAAATGCTTTGCCACTAGCTAACATAAATACATTATCGCACTCAATAACAGAAAGCAATATCTTTTTCTTTCTTTTCTTTTATATTCTAATCTTTCAATTTTCTTTCTATCCAAATACAATTTTGCCTTTTATTGATCATAAATTCCATACACAACACACTGATTTCTTTATTCTTTTTCCTAGTAAAATGTCCATCACATGTGATTTCCTTTTAAATTCAGAATATGAAATCAGCATTCCTTATTAGATTAAGCAACTATGTCATCCATGCTATACATTGTATTGATCAGAATCAAACTCTTCATAAAATGAAACCTTGCCAACTATCAGCATATTACATCCATGGTACCAAGTAAAATTCCATTAGACAATTAGACCATTGTACTACAGCTAATAATAATAATATTTTCATCAACCACATTCATTTCACTTTTTTAGAAAGAATGTAACCGGGAAAGACAAGTAAAGGTGGAGAGGTAACTCTTTACCCACATTAGATTTTCAACCCCAATCCCTCTATAGATGAAGGGATTAACAGAGATCTTGATGCAGAAAAGAGAAGTATATAAACAAGAAACATTAATCGCTTTCTAATCTCATTCTCATACCAAACAATATTAGGGAAATAAAGTACGCATCATTTTACCCTGCCATCACTCTTCTCTTCTCTTCCTGAATCAAAAAAAAACTATCCCATAGTTGCTGATGCGGGGTTAGCATCCTTCCACTTTTACGTCCAACCTAATATAGTTTTCTAAATTTTTTTATTTTCGTTTAAGTTTTCTTTCACCAACCAAAGTAGTGTTCTGAAAATTCTTACCCACTTGAAAAGATAAAATCAAAGTCGCAAGAGCCAGCTTAAAGTAAACATTAAGCAGCTGCTCAAAATCTCTCAACAAAAGTCTGGTATTGCCTCCATGTTAAAGAAAACGTATTTGATCTTTTTTCTTTTGAATTCTTCATCAGTAACATTTACTTATCAATCATGCAGATTAGGCATAATTGACATATTAATTGATGATCTTTTTCCAAGTTTACCATAAAATATTCAAGCTTTATTGACCCAAGAAAGGCAGTAAAACACAGTTGGCACGCAATCTACGATTTTTGCTTGGTGATGTGTAGATAAATCATGATGATGGTTACATTGTCATAATGAAAACTTATAATTGATTAAAAGTCACCTTTTCTATACTCCCATTGACAATTCCATTACATAGAGAAAGAAACATAAAAGAGAAAAGAAAAAGAAGATTCTGATCTGTTCCCAATTCCACACATAGCAAAGAAAGAAAGAAATTTCAAAAAAAAAAGCCTTTTTTATTAGTATAATAATCACCATCATCATCATCATCAACACTACTCCACTTTTTCTTTTTTTCTTTTTTTTGACTGTTTGAGACTACCCATAAGCCATAACCACCCTATCCCCCTACAAAAACACACACACACACACAACATACATTATATTATTACATAAGACTAAAAATCTCATCTTTCTTTCTTGTTGTGTACTTGTGCTACACAAAGCTCACTTCATTTTCAGGAAAAGAAACTAATCTCAACTCTGACAACTACTTTTCTAAGAAAGGTAACATTAACATTACAAAACCTGAAACTTTATGCCTTCTAAATCTTGTCTACACCATAAGAGTGCTGGCGGTGGTAGATTCACTGCAAACCAAAAATCACAGAATAAGCATAACTAATAATAATAAGATTTCATTTTCACTTCATGTTATTTGCCTTTTAAGATAGTGGATGAAGATGAAGAGGGTGAGTGAATGAAGATGAAGAGGGTGAGTGAGTACTTGGATGAGGGCAGAGACCACTACTGATGTTAAGATCAAAGCCTCGATCTTGTGAAGAAGAAACACAAAATGGTCGGATGAAAAAGTAGAACAAGGGTGTAATATGGTGGGATGCAGAAATGATACTTGAAATAGCGGTGGTGCACGGTGGTAGTGGTGCGAGATGGTGGTGGTGGGAAGTGGCAGTGGTGGGGGATGTGTGTGTATGGTTGAAAATGGAACGAGTGAAAAAAGGGGCTAGGTCAATTGGCCCCTTTTTCACCTATGTAATTTGTTTTTTTACTAAATGTAGTATGTATCGCTAATACGTAACAGGTGCATCATAAACTTTGCGTCCATTTGGCTACAAACATTTTAAATGGCATTTTTCCACGAAACCGAGACGGCAAAGTTTACTAAACGTCTATTTGTCACAAAACGTAGCAATTCTACCACGAACTTGCGACGACTTGTGAATTTCATCATAAGTTCATCATAATATTTTCGTGAATATTGCGACAAAACTTGGCAAAAGAGTTCATCACAGTTTTGTAGCAAAGTCACCACGATATTGCGACGAAATATAATGCTCGCGCTATAGTCCTCCCTTTCGTGGCCAAAGTGTCGCAGTGTGGGACGATATTGCCACGATTAATATTTCCCGCATATACTATTGACTTTCGTGGCAGAATTGTCAGAAATTGTGATGAAATTGCGTAAAAAATAGTTACCCTCACTGATTCGTCACTATTTTGACACAATATGAGCGCCAAAAACTTTTGTAGCTACTTCGTCCCAAATTTGCGACGTTTTTATTTTCGTCTCAAACTTTGTCGCAAAGCAACTTCATTTTAGTAGTTCCATGCATTTCTTAGACCCCTTCATCTTAATATTTTAAGATTTTGATTTAGCATACAAGTTGTAAGGTAAAAAAGGTCATATCAAAGATAAGCTCTAAATGGTTTGAAGTGCTTTGGTGACAAAAGAGATATTCTCCAATCATCTCTTATAACCAAATGTACTCTTCAATCGTCTGTTCATTTTCAGTAACAGTTGTTGAAAAATGGACTCCATTAGTGCTTTCTTTTTGTTTCGCTTAAATTGTTATCATCATTAATTCCTATGAAAAAGTGCAATCATTCATCAAAACTTAAAATATTATTTTTGACGATGATTCAAGGAATATGATAACTATGTTCTTCATTTCCTCCCACTATCCCTTTTGGACAAACTATTTTACCAAAAGAATAGTAAATCTATTAAACTCTATTAAATAGAAAAGAAATGATTTTGGCCTCTTATTTGTTCAAATATTTGACTCTTGAGCACCTCAAAGTTTTAAGATTCAAGTGACAACTTCATTTATTAAGATTCAGTTGCTAGCCATTTAAAAAATGCTATGTAATATGATTATTTGTGTAGTTTATCATTTGAAGACATTTTTCCTTTTGATGTGCATTTATAAGATTTCATTACTATAATGAAACTTCAAAATTCAAATTTTCTTAATAAGACAAGATTGAAACAAATAGTGGCTACTATTTCTTTCATCATTAAATAGAAGAGGAAAAGAAACTTCAAATTAAAATATAAACATATTCACAATCATATACAAAACAGGATCGCACTCGAAGCCGATCCCTAAAAATAAATCCTTTTACAAAAGAAGTTTATAATTTTGACTCTAAAGATTCTACCCATAGTCAAACATCTTCTCCTGAAGATAGATCTCTTGGTAAGCATAAAGCAGCCCGACTTCGCCTGTGTCTCCTTCTCCTCCTTATTTTGTTGTGACTAGGACCAGACACAGAAGGCGAAAATTCAACATAAGAAATGGGCTCTATATCCAAACCATATCTCTACCAGCTAGTCAGAATCCCTGGCATATCATTTAATGTGCACTCAATCCTATGCACATGGATATCCAGTAACAAGGAAGAGTAAGATGGTGGTAGAGACTGCAAGATCAAGTTAATATGATGCTGAGGGACCATGATGTAATCGTATAACTCTAGCTGAGTTATCAGATAAATCAACCTAAGGCAGTGCTGGTTAATGTCACCTCCCTACTCTAGTCTCATACTAAAAAGCTCTTGGGCCAACTAAAACCTCATGCCACAGCTATGCTCTCTGAAGGATTCCTTCAAAGATTGAATGATATCCACGGAATGAGAGATACCCTCATAATATCATCGTAGGTCATCACTCATCGATGAAATGATGTACCCTCTAGAGTGTGTGTCATCATTGACCCATCTATCGTATGTGATCTTATCGACTTTAGATGCAGTTTCATCAATGGGAGCCAAAGGTTCAAAATCTAGAACATACTCTATTATCTCAAAACGGAGAACTACTCTTAAGCTTTTGTACCATTTTTCAAAGTTTGGTCCGATTAAGTAGTCGTGATTCAGAATGAAACAATTGGATTTATAAAAGAAGCCATAGCACATAAACTGTAGAAAATAAAAGTAACAGATAATAAGATTGTAGGCTAACAAGAATATAAATATAGCTATAAGTTTATGCAAATCAAATAGCTACTCCCACTATTTCCTTTGAATCTCATACTCCCTAAAAGAGAAAAGGATGAATCTAAAAGACTCTAAGTGGGATGACCAATTTCCTACGATATAACATATTTCTCAAACTTTTGTGGCTATGTTGAAATATAAATACCAAATGTCAACAACTCATTTGTTGTCTATTTATCTAAATAGGCTATGGTCAAATTTAGTCCCTAAATCACTTTGGTCTCAAACCTTTGTCGCTATGTTGATTAAGTGATCTAGTTAGATTATACCCGCCATCACTTAGTTATCCGACAAATTGAATCAATAATCTCAAACCTTTGTGGCTATGTTGGCTGTTAGATTTTGGAAGATAACCACATCTCTATGTTTCATTCTAGCGACTTTTAATAAACTTTATTGTGAAACAATTCCTTAAACCTTTGTGGTTATGTTGGAATGTATTCAACTCAAGTTCTATTAAAACCTAGGATGGCGGAGGACTACGATAAAACTCATTTTACTGTTTGTTTCAATCTAATATTAGTTTGCACACTGGGAATTCTAAAGTTTGAATTCGATCTCATCATATAAACATGCATTCAACATATTACTAGCTAACAATCACAATTATAGCATTTAATAGAATATGAATGCAAAGATGCACAAATGGTGGATCATGGGCTTGGTTTTGGGCCTAAGAAATAAAACCACCCTAATAAAGATCGTCAACTCCTTGAAATCTTCATTGGGCCTCCAACTCCTTGGATTGTCCATTGGGCCTTCTTGCAAAAACTTTCTTGAAGAATTACATAAGTGTCCTCACAACATTATTCTCTCAAAAACAAGAATAATAAATATGAAACTTATATCTCAATTTACAACGCAATAAGATGACTCTAAAGCCCAAATCCATTATCAAATTCACCATTTCCAAAATATATACATATGTGTGATCATTCATATCAAATATATAATAATCATCACATAATTGGCTAACAATCAAATTTAATTAACTCAGGGTATCTCCAATATTAACAATTATTCTAAAAAACTTACTATTTTTGGTAATTTTTAGAGACCCGAGTCTCTATTTTAACTCAAATCTCTAATGAGGCCTACCACATTTTAGAGATTTACACCAAAATAGAGACTCAATCACTTTTTGGGTCTCTAAATTTGGTGTAAAAAAAGTAAATTGGGTCTCTATTTTGATGAAAATCTCTAAAAAGTGGTGGGCCCCATTGGATATTTGAGTTAAAATAGAGACCCGAGTATCTAAAACTTACCAAATATGGTAAGTTTTTATGAATAGTATACTATTTTTTTTGCCATTGGAGATACCCTCATCAAAATGAATAACCAAACTTCATCCATACTTATTACACATTCATAAAACACTTTTTATTAATGCAAGTCATATTGGCCCATTTACTTATAACACTTTATAGTAAATCATGCAAGTGTATGTCCAAAAATAGAAAATATACAAGTCCATGAAGGCGTAATAAAGGCGTCCGCTTCATAATGAAGGCGCAAAAGGCGTCAGCTTCAAAAGCGGGAGTGTAACGGGATCGTCTCGAGATATGTAAATAACAAAAACATGCAAGCGCAGCGGAAATAATAACAATTAAAATTTGAATGTAAACAAGTTTGTAACTCAAGAGTAAATCCGTAACTAGTACATTAAAAGTAAATACAATAAAGTATATACAACTATATACAAATGTATTTAAAATGAAATACCTCGAGTGGAGAACTCGGATGTAGACACTTGAAGAAGATCTTGACTCAGGCAAAGCTTATTCGCAAGTGCAAAGGTCCTAGTCGGTCCACGGGTATCCAAAAGAAAATGACAACTAACTAATTGTAGTGCCAGCTTAGTTAAGTCCAAGAGCTTAGTAAATTAAGAGTTAAAAACTTAGAAGCAAAAGTTTCCTATCGCTACTAGACTTGGCCGAAAACACCAAGAGTAAAGAGAGAACAATATTCTTCTAAAGAGAGAGAATTTCAGCCATAAGGTGCAAAGAAGAATGAAGGACTTGTCTTCTATTTCAGCCATAAGAGAGAACATGCTCATCAAATGCCAAGTGTCATGATCTAAGAAAATCAAGAAGCCAAGTGTCCTAATCCTACACATAGCCGGCCATAGGAGGGCAATTTGGACAAATTTCACTTGCAACTTGTTGTTTGTCTTTTAGCGCAAGTTGTCTTTTGTCCTTTTGTGCTTTGTCCTTTTGTGTCTTGTCCTTTTGTGCAACTTGTCTTTTGTCTTTTAGTGAAGACAATCATTAATTATTTATAAACCCTTTTAGAATAATTAATTCAAGATTAACCCCTCAATCTATTTGCACTATTGACCCAATACTTTTTAGTATTTACACTTTGGCCCCAAAACTTTTGAAAATTATGATTTTGGCCCACTTAACCTGTAACACCCAGACCCAATCCCGCCTAATGGTTAAGTCCGGACCCGACACACAGACAGAGTCTCCTCTGTACCGTGGACATTCTAGAAACCTGTAAACTCTCAAATAAAGCCTCAACAAGATAAACAAGCTTTTCATAACTAAATATTTAAAGGTTCAAGGCCATCCGAGCCTTGAACCATACAACAGTTCCAAAACCACACAAGCATGCAGGTAACTTGATTTCAACATAATCTAATAGCCATGCTATTCTAAGATAACATTAAAACATACTTAAAAGATAAAACATCCTACATTAGATCATTCACTCCCAAGCATGCAAAATGAATAAAAGCAGAAACATAAGTTATTTTAAGTCATAGTTTCCCAAATCTACGCTACAACTAACTATCTTTCAACCTTGCAACAACAAAAATATACATAGCCTTAAGGCCACAAAATAGATATACAAGTGCCATAAAGCAACAAGAAGGCACATCCACCTCAGAACAACACACACAACAACTAGGCCAAGGGCTCTGTCTGCACCTCTTCCTCCTCCACTACTACCTCAACTAGCTGGGAATCACCCTCAGCGTCTCCTGAAACATATATCGAGGTATGAGCAACACTGTTGCCCAGTGAGGGATAAGGTCCCGGGGCGTGCAATACAACAGGTAATACAGTTAAATAACAATAGCAATTAAACAATTCAAGAAATAATAATAGCTTAAATAACCACACATTTAAAAAGGATACATTCCACATAACCCCTATACTCCAATCTTCACTTGGTCTTCATTCACGATCCACGAACCACGACCACGATCACGATAAGCCGGCATAACCCCAAACACTCCAGTGGGTGTACTCCGGATGTACCTTAATAATCCTACGACCCAACACCCCCTGGCAATCTCCGGACAAGGCGAGTGAGGGAATAGAGCACGGAGTTTGAATATCCACTGGCAAGCCTTCTGCCGCTCAGCTGATATTCAACACATCCGTCCCTGACACTATGGTTGCGCAACCACTATGCAATGCACTTAATGATGACAAGTCAATATCAACAATGTAAGTAATAACACATAAGAGGATCAACAAATTAGGTTGACCTCAGAACAGATAGGTTAGAAGCAGTTTATATAAGCAAATAAACAACTTTACAAAGGGACATATATAAGATACATTTAGAATTATACCAAAAGTTCCAAATCAGTTTGATTCCACATTTAAACACTCAAGAAGTCATGCCAAGGTCTTAGAAGCGCGAGACAACCGAAATTGCACCTAAACCCCTTTGTTATTCAAGCTATTTCTCTTCCAAACCAAAGTTAACAATTCAATTTCAAAGTGAAACTATACCAACTTTCTAACTAACCCTCAAGGAACCCTTTCAACCCTCAAACCCATTCAATTTTCCCCAATTACCCCGAAAGCTCTAATTTTCCTCTTCTAGCTTTAAACTACACATGCCTCATCCGGGCTTCAAATAGGGGTTAGCAAAGCTTCTATAGCACCTAGGTAGCCTAAGAATACTAAAAGTGAAGCCCGAATCCACCCGGATTCGCCTTAACCCCAAAACCCCTTTGTTAAAGTCGGCTAATTCATGTTATATGCGATATTAGAGCAATTCAAGTGTACGGGGCTATTAGACTACCTTCATTAACACCTAAGGCATCTATTAGAAGTGTTGAATCGAGCTAATATGCGCAATTACACAAAACCCTAGAAAAATATCACTATTCACCTCATAATTCAAAATAATGATTCTAACCGTTTAAAAAGCGAAACAATGGCTCAAATATGGTCTCTAGCACTTATAAACAAGGTATAATAGCATAGATAATCAATACAATAACATTTGGTGACATTTTCAACAAATCAAAAAAATAGCAATTATTTTAGAATGCGAAAATAAGCCGCGAAATCCCTCACCAATGCGCGTAGGAGCACCTAGGAAGCTTGCACACACCCTAAACTACTTGCTCTAGGCTTGGATTGGCTTGAATTGAAGAGTTGAAGAGCAAAAAAATCACTTTTTCCTTCTCCTAGCTGCTCTCGGCCTGCTACAGTGAAATATGCACATTTTTTTTCTTTTGTTTTGTGTTTTATGAGCTTAGGTGATATATAAGGTGTCTATGTTGAGGTGGGGTCATGGTTGGGTGGTTAAGTGGACTTCTAAAATGTGCGTTGTTAACTTTAAAATGAGCCTAAGGTGAAAAGTGATGTTAGCTAATTAAATCTCTAAGTTTTGTTACGTAACAGTATTCATTTAACTACTAAAACATTTTCTAAACGAGATCTCCTATCTCTTCTAGCTCAATTGCATATTTTTTCCCACTCCTCTAACAATTAACATGATTTAATAAAATTGTTAATTCACTAATATAATGCAGTTTGAAAATGGAATGAATAGTAGCTAAAGAAGACAGTTAATAAAGCATAGAAGGAATGCGCAAATAATGTATGCAACAGTAATTGAATGCAAGGCAAAAAGCTCGGGCGTCACATCCTCTCCCCCTTAAACTAATTGCGTCCATGCAATTCTTACATGATTCGGTGAATAACTCTGGATATTTCTCTCGCATCTGATCCTCTCTCTCCCAGGTAGCATCCTCTAACCCGTGATGATCCCACAGAACTTTAACCATTGGAATGCTCTTAGTTCTCAACTCCTGAACTTTCTAATCAACAATCCAAAGAGGTTTCTCCGTGTAGGTCAATGTTTCACTAATCTCTAGTGGTTCGGGCTCAAGAACATGAGAAGGATCTGGCTGATACTTCCAAAGCATAGAAACATGGAAGACATCATGAATTCTACCCAGGCTAGGAGGCAAAGCTAGACGATAAGCCAAATCACCAATGGTTTCAATCACTTCAAACGGTCCCACATAACGAGGGCTGAGTTTACCTCCTTTGCCATGCCGAATCAAGCCCTTGCGAGGAGAAATTTTCAGAAATACCCGATCCCCAACGGCAAATTTCAGATCACGACGGCGTCTATCTGCATAACTCTTTTGCTGACTCTGTGCTGTAAGCATTCTTTTTTTGATAAGCTGAACATTATCAATCATTCTGTTCATCTTTGGCAATAAAGTAGGATCAATAGATTTCAACTCTCCAACTTCATCCCAATATAAAGGAGATCTGCATTTCCGCCTATACAAAGCCTCATACGGTGCCATACCAATAGTAGCTTGATAACTGTTGTTATAAGCAAATTCTGCGAGAGGTAAGTACTTCTCCCAACTCTTACTGAAGTCCAGAATGCACGCTCGAAGCATATCCTCAAGTATTAAGATAGTTCTTTAAGATTGTCCGTCAGTTTGAGGATGATAAGAAGTACTGAAGTTCAATATCGTGCCCAAAGCTTTCTGAATCTTCTGCCAGAACTGAGATGTGAATCGGGGATCTTTGTCTGACACAATACTTTTGGGAATTCCATGAAGTTTAACAATATTCTCAACATAAATTTCAGCCAACCTATCAAGAGATTCAGTTTTCTTTGTAGCAATAAAATGAGAGGTTTTGGTCAACTTATCCACAACAACCCAGACTGAATCATGACCTCTCGAAGACCGTGGTAAATCTAACATGAAATCCATGATAATGTGATCCCATTTCCAAACAGGAATAGCCAAAGGCTGCAACGACCCTACTGGTCTCTGATGTTCAGCTTTAACTTTCTGACATGTAAGACATTTAGAAACATAGTCAGCAATCTCTCTCTTCATGTTGTTTCACCAGTAATTCTATTTCAGATCTCTGTACATCTTGGTACTGCCTGGATGGATAGTATACTTAGAATTATGAGCCTCTACAAGAATTTCTTTCTTTAAAGTTGGCTCAGAAGGAATGCAAATTCTGCCTTTGAACTTAAGAAGTCCATCATCATGTAGTTTGAAATCCGACTCTCCCCCTTTTGGCTTTTCTAAGATTTCCATCAATTGCAGATCAGCTTGCTGAGCCTCTCTAATCCTGGATAATAAAAGAGACTGAATATGCAAACTTGCAAATTGAACACCAAAATCTGAAATGTTGGGCCTCCATAAACATAATTCCTCCATGAACTCCCAATTTTTGATGATTAGACTAGCAGCTGTAGCCTTTTGGCTTAAGGCATCAGCAACAATATTAGCCGTACCTGGCAGATAATTGATAGTACAATTATAATCCTCAAGCAACTCCAACCAACGTCTCTGCCTCATATTCAACTCTTTTTGAGAAAAGAGATATTTCAGACTCTTATGATCGGTAAAGATTTCAAATTTATTACACAAAGATAGTGACGCCATTTCTTTAATGCAAAGATGACAGCTGCAAGCTCAAGATCAAACGTCGGATAATTGAGTTCATAAGGTTTCAGTTTTCTGGAAGCATAAGCAATAACCTTGCCATTCTGCATCAATACACAGCCCAGACCTTCCTTCGAAGCGTCACTATAGATTACCAGATTATCGGTACCCTCAAGTAGAGTGAGAATAGGAGTTGTGGTTAATCTCTTCTTTAATTCCTAGAAGCTAGCCTCACATTTCTCATTCCTGTCAAATATAGTCTTCTTCCGAGTGAGTTGAGTCAAAGGTCTAGCAATTTTAGAAAAATCCTTGACAAACTTCCTGTAATAACCTGCTAAACCCAGAAAACTGCGAATTTCTATAACAGTCTCCGGTCGTTTCCATGCCATGACAACCTCAATCTTTGCTGGATCAATAGAAATTCTATCCTGAGAAATAATGTGGCCCAGAAAAGTGACTTGCCTTAACCAGAACTCACATTTTCTAAACTTTGCAAATAACCGATGTTCCTGAAGAGTCTACAACACAATTCTGAGATGCTGTTCATGTTCCGCCTCAGATTTAGAATAGATAAGAATATCATCAATGAAAATAACCACAAACTGATCCAGATATGGGCAGAATACTCTCTGCATCAAATCCATAAATGCGGCGGGAGCATTAGTCAAGCCAAATGGTAAGACAACAAACTCATAATGGCCATAGCAAGTTCTGAAAGCAGTTTTAGGAACATCATCTTTCTTAATCCTTAACTGATAACAGCCCTGCCTCAGATCGAATTTAGAAAATACCTTGGCACCTTGCAGCTGATCAAATAATTCCTCAATCAGAGGCAATGGATATTTGTTTTTTATAGTTATCTGATTAAGACCCCGATAATCAATGCATAACCGAAGAGATCCGTCTTTATTTTTAACAAATAAGACCAGTGCACCCCAAGGTGAAGAACTCGGCTGAATGAATCCCTTCTCCAGTAAACCCAGCAACTAAATTTTCAATTCTTGCAACTCAGGTGGAGCCATTCTGTACGTAGTTCTAGAGATAGGCGTAGCCCCTAGTAATAAGTTGATCACAAACTCTATCTCTCTATCAGGCGGTAAACCAGGTAATTCCTCAGGAAAGACCCCCGAAAACTCCCTCACGATAGGTACATCATTCAGTTTCAATTGATCACCAGGTTGATTAATCAAATAAGCAAAGTAAGCCTCACAACCCTTACCTAACATTTTTGATGCTTTAATCGAAGATATGATAGGAGTCCCCGTAGATTTTCTACTACCAATATTTTAAGTACAGGCTGGTCGGGCATTTCTAGTTTCACAATCTTCTTTCTACAATCAAGCTGGGCATAATATTTACCTAACCAGTCTATCCCCAATATAATTTCAAAGTCGCGGAAAGGTAGAATAATTAAATTGGCAGGAAAAACACGACCTTGAATATAAATATTACATGCCTTGCAGATAGATTTGGTGACAAACTTCGGCCCCATAGGAGTGTAAACCACAATATCATACAACAGTTTATCATGTTTTAACTTTGCATTTTGTGCACAAATAGGTGTAATAAATGAATGCGAAGCCCCAGAATCAATTAAAACTTTAACTGATTGATCATTAAGAAGAAAAGTACCTTCTACTATAGAGGTCGTATCCGGAAGCTCCTCAGTATCTAAAGCAAATACTCGGGCCTAACCTCGCGGTACTGGTGCTGCAATTGAACCCCTGGTTTGATTGCCTTGACCAGACGTCTGACCCTTGGTATTCTTGAATTTATGGCAGTCTCTAACCCTGTGTTGATCACTGCCGCATCCGGTACAACGACCCAATCTTTTCCAACAAATCTCCTCAGTATGACCCTAGCGTTGACAGAAGCTGCACTGTTGGTGACGTCTTGCAACAGTGCTTCCCGAAGGAGCTCTGTAAGTAGAGGTAGCTGAACTACCCTGCTGAGAATGAACTACTGCTGGTCGGGTCTGCCCCTGACTCTGACTCTGGGCTGGTCGCGACTGAATCTGAGTAGGCCCTGAATAACTCTGTGTCTGCCTTGGCTGTGAACTCTGCCCAACTGGAATAGTCTGCCTCTGGCACCCCGACTCTGAGACTGAAACTGCTGCTTACTCGATTAACTAGACTCTACCAACACGTATGTCTTGCGTTTTTCATACCTCGAGGCGGCTCTGACCACTGCAGCATAGTTAGGGTAATCATTCGCAGATAGATTAAGCATAATATCATTCCTCAATCCCATAATGAACCTCTGCATCTTCATATTCTCAGGTTGTACCAAAGCTAGCACATAGCAGGAAAGCCTAGTAAAAGCAGCCTCATATTGATCCACTGTCATACTCCCCTGTTTCAAAGCTATGAACTCTGTCTGACGTCTCTCACGGGCAACCACGGAGATATATTTATCTCGAAAGTCTCAAACAAAGTCAGCCCATGAATGTTGAACCGCCTCAGCTTCCCATTTCTCATTAATAGTACGCCACCACTCCTCAGCGTCACCCTCCAGCAAAAATGTAGCATAAGTAATCTTTCTCTCATCACTGCACTCAAGAATTGCAGCTGCCCTTTCAAATTTCCTCAACCATAACTCGGCCTTCATATCATCAGGTTCTCCAAAGAAGTTGTAGGCCCCGTGATGTAAAAATCGGTCATACAAATTAGCTCCAGCAGCACCACTACCCTCGGCTCTGGCGGCCTGATTACCCCTAGGAGCCCTTGTCTGACCTTGCTAAGTTACAAACTGTGCAATAGTATTCATTGCAGTAGCCATCGTAGCCAGAATCTGTGCAGTACTGGGTTCTGGTCCCTGCGGTGGTGCATTCTCTGCTACTTCTTCACCCTTTCCCGGTACACCCTGCCTAGGAGCTTTTTCCGGCTCTCTCCCCGGTCTGCCCCTTCTCTTCATCTCAACAGCTAGAATGCAAAGTATTATGACAAGAATTTACATAAATTACATGTAAAGCACATAGGAAGAAGTTCAAATAAATTCACAGAAGTCACATATTACATTAAAAGAATATTCACATACAAGAGATTCCTAGTCACTTAATCATGCTTGACATTCTAGACTTTTCACTTTCAAACATTAACTCTTAGAGACCTTTCGTATTCCATTATCATGCTAGCATGTTCCTTTCTAATTCAAATTCCACTTAGGCAAATCAAAGGACCACAAATTCATACAATCACAAGGTCACATAACAGATCTCTACCCACAGACTGAGAAATTTAACCCAGCTTCATGCAATTTATAGCTCTGATACCACCTAAAATGTAACGCCTCGATCCAATCCCACGCTAATGGTTAAGTCCGGACTCGACGCACAGACAAAGTCTCCTCTATACCGTGGACATTCTAGAAACCTGTAAACTCTCAAATAAAGCCTCAACAAGATAAACAAGCTTTCATAACTAAATATTTAAAGGTTCAAGGCCATCTGAGCCTTGAAGAATACAACAGTTCCAAAACCACACAAGCATGCAGGTAACATGATTTCAACATAATCTCATAGCCATGCCATTCTAAGATAACATTAAAACATACTTAAAAGATAAAACATCCTACATTAGATCATTCACTCCCAAGCATGCAAAGTGAATAAAAGCAGAAACATAAGTTATTTTAAGTCATAGTTTCCCAAATCTACGCTACAACTAACTATCTTTCAACCTTGCAACAACAAAAATATACATAGCCTTAAGGCCACAAAATAGATACACAAGTGCCATAAAGCAACAAGAAGGCACATCCACCTTAGAACAACACACACAGCAACTAGGGCAAGGGCTCTGTCTGTACCTCTTCCTCCTCCATTACTACCTCAACTAGTTGGGAATCACCCTCAGCGTCTCCTGAAACATATATCGAGGTATGAGCAACACTGTTGCCCAATAAGGGATAAGGTCTCGGGGCGTGCAATGCAACAGGTAATACAGTTAAACAACAATAGCAATTAAACAATTCAAGAAATAATAATAGCTTAAATAACCACACATTTAAAAGGATACATTCCACATAACCCCTATACTCCAATCTTCACTTGGTCTTCATTCACGATCCACGAACCACGACCACGATCACGATAAGCCGGCATAACCCCAAACACTCCAGTGGGTGTACTTTGGATGTACCCTGATAATCCTACGACCCAACACCCCCTGGCAATCTCCGGACAAGGCGAGTGAAAGAATAGAGCACGAAGTTTGAATATCCAATGGCAAGCCTTCTACCGCCCAACTGATATTCAACACATTCGCCCCTGATACTATGGTTGCGCAACCACTATGCAATGCACTTAACGATGATAAGTCAATATCAACAATGTAAGTAATAACACATAAGAGGATCAACAAATTAGGTTGACCTCAGAACAGATAGGTTAGAAGCAGTTTATATAAGCAAATAAACAACTTTACAAAGGGGCATATATAAGATACATTTAGAATTATACCAAAAGTTCCAAATCAGCTTGATTCCACATTTAAACACTCAAGAAGTCATGCCAAGGTCTTAGAAGCGCGAGACAACCGAAATTGCACCTAAACCCCTTTGTTATTCAAGCTATTTCTCTTCCAAACCAAAGTTAACGATTCAATTTCAAAGTGAAACTGTACCAACTTTCTAACTAACCCTCAAGGAACCCTTTCAACCCTCAAACCCATTCAATTGCCTGCAATTACCTCGAAAGCCCCAATTTCCCTCTTCTAGCTTTAAACTAAACATGCCTAATACAGGCTTCAAATAGGGGTTAGCAAAGCTTCTATAGCACCTAGGTAGCCTAAGAATACTAAAAGTGAAGCCCGAATCTACCTGGATTCGCCTTAACCCCGAAACCCCTTTGTTAAAGTCGGCTAATTCATGTTATATACGATATTAGAGCAATTCAAGTATCCGGGGCTATTAGACTAACTTCATTAACACCTAAGGCATCTATTAGAAGTATTAAATCGAGCTAATACGCGCAATTACACAAAACCCTAGAAAAACGTCACTATTAACCTCATAATTCAAAATAACGATTCTAACCATTTAAAAAGCGAAACAATGGCTCAAATATGTTCTATAGCACTTATAAACAAGGTATAATAGCATAGATAATCAATACAATAGCATTTGGTCACATTTTCAACAAATCAAGAAAATAGCAACTATTTTAAAATGTGAAAATAAGCCGTGAAATCCCTCACCAATGCGCGTAGGAGCACCTAGGAAGCTTGCACACACCCTAAACTACTTGCTCTAGGCTTGGATTGGCTTGAATTGAAGAGTTGAAGAGCAAAAAAATCACTTTTTCCTTCTCCTAGCTGCTCTCGGCCTGCTATAGTGAAATATGCACAATTTTTTTCTTTTGTTTTGTGTTTTATGAGCTTAGGTGATATATAAGGTGGCTAAGTTGAGGTGGGGTCATGGTTGGGTGGTTAAGTGGACTTCTAAAATGCGCATTGTTAACTTTAAAACGAGCCTAAGGTGAAAAGTGATGTTAGCTAATTAAATCTCTAAGTTTTGTTACGTAACACTATTCATTTAACTACTGAAACATTTTCTAAACGAGCTCTCCTATCGCTTCTAGCTCAATTGCATATTTTTTCCCACTCCTCTAACAATTAATATGATTTAATAAAAATGTTAATTAACTAATATAATGCAGTTTGAAAACGGAGTGAATAGTAGCTAAAGAAGACAGTTAATAAAGCATAGAAGGAATGTGCAAATAATGTATACAACAGTAATTGAATGCAAGGCAAAAAGCTCGGGCGTCACATAACCGATAATGTCCAAAATCACACCGTTAACACTTTAACGTGTTTTCAACTCAATACCAAGCTTAGAATTTGCTTTATGCATGATACCCTAAGTGTGTGACTTTCTAGGTTCATGACTATACAACGATAAAAGATCGATTCCGAAAATGTCTCCGTCATTTTCCGGAGTACTTTCATGTTCATGAGTCACGCGCTAGCAATGAACATATCATGACAATATGTACAATAATGAAGTCTAATTCTAACGAACCTATTTATAGTTGCAAATTAGCGTGCAGTCCGATCCTTCTGTTAAAATGTCCCGATCGTTGTGGGGACCATGAAATGATTAAGTCCGCTATACGATTCTATACATAGATCTAATTAGGTGGAATGAGAGATGACATCTATGAAAAAATACCTTTCCATCGTTCAACTGCCACAGCCGAGGATTTCTCATTTTAGACGACCAACACTAGATCGCATAGGACATCGCCTTACTATCGGAGGTTAACAGATCCTATCTTGACAATTACCTGTCGGTCTCATATCACAAGACTAAACTGCAAGAGGTCGTATCTTACCCTCAAAGAAGGCGAGCATTGTCCAAACGCAAGATTTAGCCCCTGATATAGCCGGCAACCCTAATTTCTCAAGTCAAAGGATTAATTTGCATAATTTGCAACGAATGACAAACTATTAATCCAAAGTCATGTAGTTTCATCATTTCGGTCACATTCAATGATCCGTTCAACCAACGATCATTCATATGTGAGTTAATCGCATCCCTATGCTGTTGTAGCTCAACACTCGCTACCCTTTATCATTAACATCTCTATATTAATCAAAGGTAACTACATATGATAGTTCGTACTTGATTATTCTAGTCCTGGTCGAATAATATAAGGACTATGAATGCTTTTGAACGTTTATCATGTCGAAGAAACATGCCATTGAATTCTCAACACTTTAAGAATATATTTATTCTCCGAAAAATATTGAGGACATATTCATATAATTGAACGAAGAATATGAACATCCAATTAACATGCTATTCATATTTATATCAAAATGCCCTATATAGGTCATCTAACTATATAGCATTAGGGTATATATGTGAAACCCCACTTTTCTGCTTTAACTTGATTTACGTGTTTTATCTCGTTTTGCGTTTGACCTGTCTATGTGCTATATGGCTTATAATATGGTAATTTTGGTATTAATACTCCTAATACGTGCTAAATGTGCATTCATGAAATTTTCATAAAAAACGGGATCAGAAATTTTATCGTCGATTTTCAGTGAATAGTGTTTTCGAAACACGTCCGCTAAAATTTTGAAACTGGTCTTTTTAACCCTTCTAGACCTAGACCACGGACTTTAATAGACCTGTGTTTGATTAAAACGGTTTTAAAATCGGCTTAAGAATTTATTAGGGTTTTTACACCGACTTTTGCGAAAATCGAGTTTTAAGCCGACTCGGGTGAAATTGTTTGATTGTAAAACTTCTTGTCACCTAAAAATAATTTACTTGAGCTAGCTTGGGTGTTGAATAATTGTTTTGAACTTTGGTGATCAAGAAAATGCATTTAAAGTCAAGAAAACACTAAAAATAATTAGTTTCCACTTTGACTTTCTTTTATTTATTTGACATTTGCTTAATATATGATCAACAGACATTAAAAACTAAGCAAAACACCACCAAAAACACACACAAAACCGTGGCTCCTTGGAGGAGAAAGGTGAAGGCATTTTCAAAGCATTTTTCTCATAGATTTTGCATTTCAAAGCCGAATTGAGTGATTCAAAGCTTGAAATTGATTGTTTGGCATCCATTATACACATTTCTTGCATCAAAACACATCAAAGGTGAGAGAAAAATTCTAGATCTCAAAATGTCATTTTTATGTTTTTGCGTATAAATGAAATTTGAACCGTTAGAATTGTAATATGATGTTAGATTATTGCTCCTTGCATGCTAGGGATCATTTAGTGGTAATACTACGAGTTTCTGTTGGATATAGCATAATTTTTATTTTTTGGGTATTTAAATTTGATTAATTTGTTCAATGTTGAATTAATTGAGTTGCGATGATCGAAATCGATTGCCGTCGATTTCTAAATACTTGATAATTACGTGTTAGCACTGTTGTAATGCCGAATTTTCGATTACATTGCTCGTGGGAAAGTCCGGAAAATCCAGCCAAGATATCCTAGGGTTTTAGGGTTATCGGGCATGATTTGGAGGTGTTATGGTGGATTTCCGAGAGGGCTAATGTAGTTGGTTGAATGGGTGAGTGTTTGAAACTGATTTGGGGTTGTTTGGATTAGTAGAATGTAAGATATGATTATTTGATGTTTAGGTTATCTTTCTTTAAATTATTGAATTGAGCCTTAGTTGATCGGGTGTGGTTTGAGTGATTGAATTGTGAGTTGTTGATGGGTAAACTAGGGTTTGATTGTGTGTTTAATGCATGTCCGGTTGGATGGCCTACTTTGTCATCTAACTTAGTTAATTGTTGTTAAATTGATTATTGATGATGATAATATGATGATTGATGATTATTGATTGATTATTGAGTATGGGAATCGGGCACTTTTGTTGCTGATCTCTCAAAATATTGATTGATTATTGAGTACGGGAATCGGGCACTTTCGTTGCTGATCTCTCGGAATATTGATGATTGATGTTTATATTTATTGCTGAGTCTCTGGTATGTGTGTGCCACCTCTCGGGCAGCATCGGGCTGTCGGGTTGATAACGGCATGACTATCAGAGACTGCCTCCAGCTCGCATGACGGAGGTGTCATGGAGGGAGAGGTTATTGAGGGTACCCTGGGTGCGTGAGTAATGGGGAGTTATAAGAAGAACGGTTGAGATCGTGATGGCGTTTGGAGCTACACCAACTAGAGTATCCTTTATTGAATGGTCATATAGTTATGTGATGATAGTATTATTTATGTTATTGTGTGTTTACTGACTCAAAGGATTATTCCAAGGAGTTTAGTAGACCTTGCTCGAGATCTATCGGATCCTCACTGGGCTTATTTATATAAGCTCACTCTCTATTATTGCATGCTTACAGGTGTTACAGAACAGATTACGGATACGTGCCTCAGGAAGCTGAGAATGTGCTTATGTGGACGAGTCTTGTGTGCCGGAGTCGTTGCCATGAATTTGTCTTAGTTGTTATAATATGTCATATTGTATAGCTTATTCAATTATAAGACTTATGTATGATGGTTTAGTAGTCTTTCTTTTGATCATGTTTAGATTACTAAGTTGGTTTATAATCTATTTTGAAATGTATGTATAGCCTATGTATTAAGTTGGAACGGGGGTGCATAACTATGAATGAGTTGATGAAAGAATGTTTAATGTATGAAATGGTTGCGTTGTATGTTGTTAATTTGATTGTGGAGTTGGTTGGTGATTTGTGGAGTTTGATGTATGTTGTTATTAAGGGTTGGTTTAGAGCCCTGATGTTCATGTTACTGTCGTTATGCTGCCGAAATTCCGTTGCGTCTTGACTGATTGTAAGAGGGGTCGAGTTGGGGCGTGACAGAGTTGGATAAAGCTTTATGAACTGTCCTTAGTTGAGAATAAGGAATCACTTCTTATGCATATAGTTGATTGTATTAGGTAGTGATAATTGAAGGGAATTGATGCTTTTGGAGAATATTGAGAGAATCTTGGCTTAATTCGCACAGGTTTGGCTTCCTACAAGGTGAGGGATTATTTCTATGTGCATTCTAAGTGTCTTGTCTTGTTATATGCTAAATGTTCGATACTAAGTGATTTAAGTGTTTTAGTTGGATTAGTTTAGCAATTATAGACTAATGAATGTATCATATTTTATCGTACGGCGTGATTGATGATATGTGTGCTCGAGGACAACCTCTTTTGTTGTCCTCCTTGTTTGTATATTGACTTATTTTGTTATATTGTTATTATTATTATTATTGCTTCATGTGTTATCTAGTCAATGGTTGCGCAACCTTATCGTTGGGGCGGATGAAATGGGCCTCTCTGGATGGCAGTGGGCTAGCCAGGGTTGGTTGCTCTAGCTCCGTATCCTATTTCCTCACTCGCCTAGTTCGGAGATTTCCAGGGGGTGTTGGGTCGTAGGATTAGGTATATCCGAAGTACCCTTTGGTGTTTGGGATGCCAGTATATCGTGATCGAGTCGTGGTTCGTGGATCGAGAATTGAAGACTTGGAGTGATAAGGGTTATCGATCATATCATTTTTAAAGTATGGTATTAGAATTGTTATCCATTGTTTATTTATTGTATTAAATATGTTAAGTTGCTGCATTGCACGAACCCCGGTATACTGTTCCCGTTTCCCCTTCCTCACTGAGTATACATGTTGTATACTCACCCTCGTTTCTAACACTTTTAGGTTTAATATGAAGCAATTGATGTGCCTACAAGCTATTTGGATTTTTGTGCATTGGAAGGTTACTTGTCGTGGTAGTATAATTTGAAAGTGGAGGACTTGTATGTATTTGTAACACATCATGGAAGATTGCATTAAAGTCTAAAGAACTATTGGCCTGTAATAATTTAACGATTTACCTCATTGCTTGATTGACATGCATGCTTGTGTGTGGTAGCAGGGGTTGAAATGGTTGTCTTTAATTTTTAAGTATGTTTAAATGTTATCATAGAGTGGTATGATAAGCGGTTTCTGTAAAGAAGTTTATATTGGGAATGCATGCTTGTATGTATTTATATTGTCTTGTGTTGTTTAAGGATCGGATGGCCTTGAAGTTAGGATTTCAATTAGAAATGTTGTTCTTTTTGCCTCGTTGTTTTATTCGAATGCTTATAGGTTTTAAGAATGTCCACGGTATAAGGGAGACTATGTCCGTTTTTCCTAAAATTTTGAGACTGGGTTGGAATTGGGTTGAGAATAGCTTGGTTTTTAGAGCCTTTGGTCTCTTGAGAGATCGGGGCGTTATAGAAACTATACTTAAGGAAGTCACTTATGAGATTTCCATTACCCCTGTACCTGTAAATGAAATAGTAAATTCCTTTTAAAGTACCCCGAAGCCTTATTGTAGTGGGAAAATATTGAGACAACCAGATTGATACTATGGAGAGTCTTTCGAGCCAGTCTCGAATCAGGTTGAAAAATCAACTAGTAACGATGAAGCAATAATAGATGTAGATGTTAACCATTGGCACAAGGCAATGGAACCTAAGTTGGGGTTCGTGTATTCCAACAAAGTCTGGAATCTTGTAGTAGCATTGGAAAGGGTAAAACCCTTCGTGTGCAAATAGGTCTACAAGAGTAAGAGATGAATAGACAAAACAACTAGGGTGGTGGTGAAAGAATAACACTCTAAAAGAAGGTATCGACTATGACGAGACTTTTCCACTAGTTGCCATGCTAAACTCCGTAATGATTCTCTTGGCCATTACTTGTCATTATAACTACGAGACATGGCAGATGAACGTCAGGACTGCATTCCTTTATGGAAATCTTAACGTGGGCATCTATATAAAGAATGTTGTCATCTATGCATGTACAAGAAAAGAAATAGCAACACTGTTGTATTGCTTGTCTTCGTATGGATTACATCCTACTAATTGGGGACGTTGTAAGGATGTTGTCATCCATAGAAATTTGATTGTCTTCCCGAATTACTAATAAAAGACTTAAGACAAACTAGTTGTGGTCTAGGGATTAAGCCCATATGAGATTACTAGAACAAGGCTTTGGCGTTGTCCCAAGAAACATATTTTGAGAAGATATTGTTTCGTTTAAACTCATCAAACTCTAAGAAGGGTTTGTTGTCCTCTAGGGAGTTACACTTTCAAGATATCAGTGCCCCAAAATATCTGATAAGAAAGTAGGCATAAGACAGATTCCATGTGCGTCAACGATTGGTAGTCTTATGTTCATCATGTTGTGTATTAAACCAGATTGCAGTCAAATATAGGATAAGATTACTAAGTAGTAGTATAACATATATTTAAGTATCTTCGGAGAACGAAAAGACCATATGTTTGTCTACCGCGCTGAACATATAATATAATAAAACAACATTTAAATGAAGAGTTAAGGAATCATAAGAAAGGCAAACACTTTGAGAGAATGTATCACTTACTATGCCGGATACGTCTAGAAAGGAGACATTGAGATAAATAGAGTTGCCTTTGTGAGTGACTTAAAAGATCTTCCTATTAAGACTATTTCGAAGAAAGTCTTTTCTGTAGATATTGAGTCAGTAGGGGTTAAGTTTTCGCGTAGCGTAACCTAGTGCTCTTTCGTGCAAGTGGGAGTCTGTTGGGAATAGTTTGCCCAAAAGACCACTAACATATTGTCATTGATATATCTAGATGTTTGCAATGAATAATTGTTATCATCTTACTTTCATGAGCATGCTTATCTTTTATGTGGTTGACTATTTTATATATATGTGTGTGTTTGTGTGTGTGTGAGAATGTAAGGTCTTTGCTTCAAGTATTGACTTAGGTACGTGGTGGTTACGTACAGAAGGTCTAAGTCATGGTTACTTGTTAACCAGAACTATTTAGTCTATAACTAAATAGTAGAGTTGGCACTCTACTATGGTAGAAGTTATTGTGAATGAGTTCCCTTTACAGTAGGGTGATCTACCTTGATCATAGATATGGTTCTAGACTTACTTCACTTATGCATGTGTATGCATTGGATGGACCACCGTAGGTGTGATACTCTAAATACATACTATCAAAGAAAGAGGTCACCTATACCTACAAACTTCTAAGTGGGCCATTGCTCTTAATCTTGAGCATATGTGGATGAACTAACGAAGTCAAGTTCTTGCACTTTGAGTCACTATGGGTGAGATCTTATATATGGGTCAACAGCTCTGTGATTTGGGTATCTGGACTTAGTTAGAAGGGATATGCATATGCAATAAAGAATCTATACAATAATCACTCCCTCAGAATGATCCAAGTTGATCATCCTAAATCTGTGCGTAGTAATACATAATGTATTGGTTGTTACAGTTGTGGGTAGTTCCCAAGTCTAAGTGGATAACTTCCGAAGGATGGTTAGATTATGGGTTAGAGGTTCTAAAGAGAACAAGATGTAGTCAAAGAGGTGATAGTACGCTTGGTAAACCTGTCTTGGCTATGAGTAAGTGTAGAGGGGCGTTTTGGTTATTATTACTTAGTTGGTCTAAAGACTGAGTGTCATATATTATTGACTAATTCATGTTCATACAGTAATTATCTTAGAATGTAGCCATAGTCTTTTAGTGGAATAGACTAAGGTTGAAATGGCAGAATATTGCTAGGAAACTAACGAGAATATTTTGGTCATTTTCAGTGGAAGGATAATTATGTCTTTGGTCCCCTTCTAGCCATTTACCTTATATGTGTATTTATTAAAATAAAGAATTACTAAATTAAAGTGAGGATATAATCCACTGGCAATTAGAAATCATAAGTAGACTTTTCTATTTTTGAAATGAGTTTCTATTTTTGACTATTGACTGAGATTGGATTATATAATTAATTAATTAATTAATTAATGGAAGTCTAAAGGCTACTAAATATTTAAAATAGTTTTTCTAGAATGGAAAAAAGGTTCCATTATTAAATAGTAGACTATATTTAGATTTTGGAATTAATTAGAATTAATTAATTAATTGGATAAAGCATATGGTTGAACCATGAGCCATTGCGCATAACCCAAGGCTAGCTCACGAGTGGGATAGGCGGCCTAAGGGTACTAGGCATGTAGATTGGTCTAGTATGCTAGGCAAGTGTGGACGTAAGGTGTAAAAGGATTTATATTGTGTTATGGATTTAAAGGATAATTCAAAGTCCTAAACATTTACTCTTTTGGATTCTGTTTTTAGACAGAATTACCTTGCATATTTTCACCTATATAAAGGTCTCTACCCTAAGCTCTACAATTGCATCATCTCCTTTGAGATATCTCTATTTCTCTCTCGAGTAAGTTTCAACTCTTTGAAAAACTCGAATAGTTTTTCTTTTAGTTAGTTTAGCAAGATCAAGTCTCACAACTTGATCAACACTTAAGCTAGGAATTAGGAATAGAGGGGAAGATTAGAGTTGAGGAGCATAAACATTGTTCCAGGCGTGTTGAACAACTTCTTCAGCAAAGGTGAAGTTTTCTTCTTTTGTTCTTCGCGATAAAGGTATTCCTGAAAACTTTATTTACTTTTATAATTAAATTATCAAATGTTTAGATGTTCAAGTAGCTATTTCATGCTTTATTCATTTTAAAGATCCATGCATGATTGTTTTCATCTTATTCTTGCAATTATAGAACTTGATTCAAGCGATATAATGTTTCCCTTCAAATGCAAAGATAGTTTTTTTCCTTTTTTGTTTTTATCACCATGTATGATTTTAAAGCTAGGGTATAAGGCTTGAACAATTAGGGTTTTCGTGCATGTTTTATTAATTGATAAATTGAACCCTAGAATATATAAATTAAGAAGTGTGTGTATATATTGTAGATCTTGTATATATTGTAGAACTTGATCTCACAAAGAAAAGGGTATATATATAATACATACATATATTTCACACTTTTTAAAAGTAGTTATTTTGGCTTCAACATGAAGTCTTTTGTTTGGCATCTGATGTCTGCACTATAAGCTTTCTTATGAAGTTTAGGGCTTTAGCAATATAGGTGTCCATGTTAGTGTTAATTTCTGCTAGCCATTTTTGCACCTATATAACATATGTTGTGCTTATTTCACATTGGGTATTATGTAAATATGGGTGTTAATGTTAGTGTTAATTTCGGCTAGCCATTTCTGCACCTATATAGCATATTTTGTGCTTATAAATCATTTATGGTTTGAATACTTTGTCTTGTAAGCTTTCAACCCGCTTGAAGTAACTTCTACTATGTGTTTAGCATCAACAAGAAGGTTTGTTGTGATAACTTACATGTTCCTCTGTCATTATCCAGTTATTTGCACTTATACTGAAGTATGCTATTTTTCATATAATTAAAGATATCTTGATTCTTGTTGATTGAATTCCATATATGGTACACTATCTTTGTTGTCTACTCATACCTGCTTTTTTATACTCTAGCTTTTGTCACGCTACTGAGGATAAACCTCCATTTGCCCTTCTCTACCCCTTGCCCCATTCCCCAAAAGACATAGCATATACAAAACAGATGCATGTGTGAAGACACTAATTTTATTATTGATTTAAATTTTTTATTGAAGGTAATTTGTTATATACCTATAGATCTACCAACTTTTTTAGGTGTATTATAAAACCTAGCGGCTTACACTTCGAAGTTTTCCTAATTTTATCTCATATCAATTACAATTAGTTCTATAAAACTTGATTTTTTTTTTGTTTACTAAACTGAATTTGCATGTTGTAGAGTATGACAATAAAGTTTTATGAAAAATACCGTGACCACTTGATGCCAACATACACGTTGGAGGGTGACGGTATGTCACAGAGGGTGACATTGGAGAAGATAGATGATCATTACTATTTTACGAATGGTTGGTTAGACTTTGTCCATTCTATTTCTCTTAAAGTTAGAGAGTTTCTAGTATTTATGTTGAAAGGCTCGGGAACTTTTAGAGTTGACATCTTTGGTACTAGTACATGTGAAAGAGGTATTAATGGTAAGCGATATAACAATTAGTTCTATATTTTGTATCAACCATTAATTTGCATTTGTTACTAATCAAAATTGTGCTAATTATTTATTTATTGATGAATACATAGTTGAACTGTGATGCTCGAGAACTTCATCGTACACTTATTAACTGTTACGTCTAGTAATTGTGCATTTTTACTGTACAACTATTTGTTATTTCTTTGGTTACTATTCATAACATTTTTCAGTTGCTTAATTACTTCGAATTAGCATTTTTCTTAAACCATATTAATTATTTTAGGAATGAAAAAAATGTGTGTTTGAGCAAATTACCCTAAGAGCACCCGTTTAGAAAATGTTTTATTAAAACTAGTAAATAGTATTACGTAGTTAAACTTTATTTTTTTAGTTAACTAGCATATTATTTTACCTTAGGACTTGTATTTAGCTAGTTTGACTCACCTTATTAGTCAACATACCTACATAAAATAACCCAACTTACTCACATATCTCTCACACACATAATAAGCTTATATAATAACAAAAAAAAAAAAGCTGAAAAAGAGGCAGAAACCCGACAGCAGGTCAAGGAGGAAATGAAGATTTTTGCTTCACACACCTTGCACTTCAAGCCCTTGCAAGCTTGGTACAAGTAGTTTAGAGTGTCCTCTAGCCTTTCCCGAGCTTCTACGCGTATAAGGTGAGGGATTTCATGGTTGTTTTTGCATTTTAAAAATGTTACACTTTTCTTGATTTTGTAGATTTGCTATCAAATGGTTATGTTATGCTCAAATATGTTGTATACAAGTAGTAGAGACCACATTTATGCTATTATTTCGTATTTTAAACGGTTCAATTTGATGGTTTGATTTAGGGCATGAATAATGACGAGATTTTTAGGGTTTGGTGAAAATGGACCTTATAGCTTGATTCAATGATCCAAATAGATGCTCTAGGCGCTAATGAAGGTAGTGTAATGGCCCCGTAAGGTTTAATTGCTCGTAACTTATCAAAAACATGAATTAGGTGACTTTTTAAAAGGGGTTTCGGGGCTATCGTGAATCTGGGTTAATTTGGCTTTCACATTTGGTATTCCTAGGCTATGTAGGTTCTAAATAAGCTTTGCTAACTCTCGATTGAGTTTCGGTTGAGGTATGTGTAGTACAAAGTCATAAGGGAGAAATTGGTGCTTTTGTGTTAAATTCGGATAATTAAGTAACTTCGAGGGTCCTAAGGGTGCCTAATGGGTTAATTAGAAGTGTGGAATAGGCCACTTACGAATCTAGAACAATAGCTTGAGTTTGGAAGGAAAATGGGTTGTGTTATAAAGGGGTTAAAGTAGGAAATTGGTTATCTCTTGCTTTTGTGATCTTGTAACTGTTCCTTAGATGGTTAAATGTGTTTTCGAGACATTCTTGAGCTTTTGGTATATTCTATGTGAAATGTGTAAATGCTCCTTTGTAACCGTTTAGTTGTTTTATGCTATTTCTTTTATTCTGATTGCTTTGAGGATAACTTACTTTGTTGTTCCTCCCATATGTTATTGTTTCCATTATTATTGTTGTATTGCCATTGATAAGTGCATTGCATAGTAGTTGTGCAACCATAGTGTCAAGGGCGGATGTATTGAATATCGAATGGGCGGTAGCTGGCTTGCTAGTAGATATTCGATCTCCGTGCCCTAGTATCTCACTTGCCTGGTCTGGAGATTGCCAAGAAAATGTTGGGTCGTAGGTTTATCGGGGTATATCCGGAGTACACCCACTGGAGTGATTGGGGATTATGCTGGCACATTGATCGTGGTTCGTGGTTCGTGATCAAAGATAAAAAGAATTTTGGAGTGTTGGAATTAAGTGTATCGTATCCTTTGAAATGTATGGTTACTTGCTATTTCAATTGTTCTCTACTGCTTTTAATGCTTATTTGCACTAACTGTTGCATTGCACACCCCGGATAGACTTTATCCTTCACTAAGCAATTGTGATTGCTCATACCTCGCTAAACATGTTTCAGGTAGAGCAACTGGAAGAGTTGCCTTGATTACTGTGTGCTATTGTTTGAGATTGGAGTGTTTGCCTGCTAAATTGTGAAGACTTTACTTCTTCTACTTTATGTTCTATTTTGGAGCCTGAGGGCTTATGTACATATTTGTGTAGTTGCAAGTTTGAAAGCTAAATGGTTGTAGTATAAGTCATGGAACTATGACATGTAATAACTTATATTTTTGCTTTTAACTACATTGTATGTTGGGTGTGAATGAACGCATGTATGGTTGGCTTTAATTTCTAAGAATGTTTAATTGGTAACATAGAATAGTATGATAAGCGAATGAAGACAAAGATTTTAGGACTGTTGTTGCATGCTTGTATGTATTTTATATTGTCTTGTGTTGCTTAAGGCTCGGATGGCCTTAAAGCTAGGTTTTTTATTAGAAATGGTGTCCTTGTTGTTTTGTGGCTTAAATTGAATGTTTACAGGTTTTCAGAACTGAGAACTTGGTGATTTATAGTGACGCTTCGAAAGAAGGGTTAGGTTGTGTTTTGATGCAAAATGGTAAAGTCATAGCATATGCCTCTAGGAAATTGAAACCATATGAACTCAATTATCCTACACATGATTCGGAGCTTGCAGCTGTTGTCTTTGCTTTGAAGAAATGGCGGCATTATTTGTAGGGCAACAAATTTGAAATATTTACTGATCATAAAAGTTTGAAATATTTGTTTTCTCAAAAAGATTTGAATATGAGGCAAAGGCGTTGGCTAGAATTGTTAAATGATTATAACTGTACCATTAGCTATTTGTCGGGAAAAGCTAATACTGTTGCAGATGCACTGAGCCGGAAAGCTTCTGTGTCTAGTTTGATAATCAAGGATTGGGAGATTGTGGAAGAACAGTGCTTATGGAAACCGAAAGCTTCTAGATCAGGCATTCAATTTGCTAGTTTACAAATCAAATCTTTATTGCTATCTAGAATCAGAGAAGCGCAACAATCAGATTCTCAGCTGTTGAAGCTTTTAGAGAAGTCAAAAGAGGGAGAGTCCGACTTTAAGATGCATGATGATGGGCTCCTCAGGTACAGGAACAGAATTTGCATTCCTAGTAATTCGATTGTAAAAGATGAGATTCTTGCTGAGGCTCATGCTTCTAAATACACTATTCATCCTGGAAGCACAAAAATGTATAGAGATTTGAAACAGAATTTCTGGTGGAACAACATGAAGAGAGAGATAGCTGAGTATGTAGCTAAATGTTTGACTTGTCAGAAAGTTAAGGCAGAGCATCAGAGGCCAGCATGATTGTTGCAGCCGTTGGAGATTCCGGTCTGGAAATGGGATCAGGTTACTATGGATCTTGTGTCGGATTTACCGAGGTCACCACGAGGTAATGATTCGGTGTGGGTTGTAGTAGACAGGTTGACAAAGAGTTTGCATTTTATTGCTACAAAGAAAACAGATTCTCTCGATAAATTGGCTGAGCTTTATGTTGAAAATATTGTGAGACTGCATGGAGTTCCATCCCAGATAGTGTCAGACAGGGATCCCAGGTTTACATCACAATTCTGGCAGAAACTACAAAAGGCTTTGGGGACTAATTTGAGTTTTAGTACTGCTTATCACCCGCAGACGGATGGTCAGTCGGAGAGGACTATCAGGATACTGGAGGATATGTTGAGAGCCTGTGTTCTGGATTTTGGCAAGAATTGGGAGAAATATCTGCCTCTAGCAGAGTTTGCTTACAATAACAGTTATCAGGCCACTATTGGCATGGCACCCTACGAGGCACTTTATGGGCGAAAATGTCCGTCTCCGTTGTATTGGGATGAGGTAGGTGAGATGAAAATAGTTGATCCCTCTATTCTTCCGGAGATGATTAAAATGGTGGATAATGTGAGACTTATAAAGAAAAGGATGCTTACAGCTCAGAGTCGACAGAAGAATTATGCTGATAGACGTCGACAGGACTTAGTATTTTCTAAGGGTGATCATGTTTTCTTGAAAGTCTCTCCGCGAAAAGGTTTGATTCGGCACGGCAAAGGAGGTAAACTTAGTCCTAGATACGTGGGACCATTTGAGATCATTGAGAAGGTTGGGGATTTAGCTTACAGATTGGCTTTACCTCCGAGTTTGGGTCGGATTCATGATGTTTTTCATGTGTCACTGCTGAGAAAGTATAATCCTGATCCGTCGCATATCATTGAACCGGAGCCGTTGGAGATTGATGAGTCCTTAGCTTATGCTGAGAAACCTCTTCGAGTGGTTGACCGAAAGATTCAGGAACTTAGGACAAAAAATATTCCTATGGTAAAAGTTCTCTGGGATCATCATGGGGTTGAGGATGCCACTTGGGAGCGAGAAGATCAGATCAGAGAGAAGTATCTGGAGCTCTTTGCCGAATCATGTAAGAATTGCGAGGACGCAATTAGTTTAAGGGGGAGAGGGTGTGACACCCGAGAATTTCACCCTAAATTTATTATAATCGTTGCATACTTATGTGCGCATTTCTACGTGCATCATTTTTCTTGTTTAATTGTTTTTGTTGTGGGTTACTATTCATAATATTTTTGACTGTTTCGAAAGCTTGATTTTAAATTTTTCCTAGGTCACTCGACATTTAAAAGGAACCAAGAAATTTTCGTTTTGAACTTTCGAGCTTAGGAGTATGCGTTTGAAAAATATTTTTTCCGTGAGCTTTGAATAGTGTTACGTAAGAATAGTAACATTTGCAACTAAAAATAATTGAAATTGAATTTTGGCCTAGTTTGACTAAGTTTTAATGGAGTTTGACCCCATTTAATAACACATACATATACATAAAACAAGCTTAACATCACATAACATTTTAGTCATCAAAAACAAAACAAAAAATGACCTCCAAGTCCCTCCATTTGGCCGACCAGCTATAGGAGAGAAAAGGGAGATTTTTGCTTCAACATCCATGCACTTGAGCTCTTAGATTGATCTTGGGAGGATTTTGGAGCAACTTAGGACCTTCAACAAAGCTTCTACATCTTCAAAATTGTGAGGGAGTCTTATTTCTTGAGTTTAAAGTTTATATGCATATGTTCAATTTTATTGAATTGTCAATTATAGCTATATATCTTGTTATGAATGCTTCCTATGAGTTATTTAAAGTCTCTAGAGCTAACTTTTGTGGTGTGATAACAAATTTAATGGTTGAATGTTGAGATTGATCAAAGAGGTGATGAATAGTGCCAAAAACTAGGGTTTTGAGAAAATTTGCTAATTGGCTTGAATTGATGCCTCAATTAGGTGCTCTAGACCCTAGGGAAGGTAATTGAAAAGCCACGTTAGGTTGAATCACCCGAATTTGAACTTTAGTGCATAAATAGCTTACTTTAAAAAGGGGGTTTTGCACGTTAGGCAATCCGGGCATATTTGGGCATCGATTTGGGTATCCTTGAGCTAAGGAAGCACCTTTGGTGCTTTCGTTTCGCGAAATTGTGGTTCGGTTAGTATGGCTATAGTTCAAACCCGTTCGGGGCCTTTCCGAACTTTTGTTTCAAAAATGAGTTTTAGTGACTTTAAAGGGTACCTTTGAGCTTAATTAGGAATATAGAAAGACTAAGGTATGATTGGGAATCTCGAACTATGCTTAGGAGAAAGAAAGCTCGGTTAAAGAAAGGGGAAAAGTAGTTTTTAGCCTTTTTAGTTGCAATTGGAACTTGTTGTGTGTTAGTAATACTTTGCATTGAATATTTAGGATCTATTTAAGTTATTTGAGTAGATTATTGGAATTAATTGTGTTGATTGCTTCTTTTGGCATCTATTAGTTAATATCGTGCATATATGAACTTTTATCGTGCATATATGTGAGGGCGGCCTACTTTGTCGTCCCTCTTACGTGTTATGTGATATTATTGATTGCTTGTGACTTGTATTGGGTTGCGCAACCTTTATCGGACATGGTAGCGTCGAGAAACACGGGCGGCATCGGGCTTGCCGTGCTCCCTCGACTACCATGGTGCCTATTCCCTTCTCGCTGAGGCATACTCCACTACCCCAGAGGCGTGGTTCACCTGCTGGGCATGGACCTACCTCGGGAGAAAGGGTCGTAGGATCGGGATACATCCGGAGTATCCCAATTGTGGTGTTTGGGGTTTGCCGGCATATTCGTGATGCTCGTGGATCGTGGCTCGTGGATGAAGTCTTGGAAATGGAACCGTATCCTTTTTAAAGTGATTAATAGTTTGACTTATTGTCTTGTTAGTTTATGTGGCTTGTATATATGTTTACTTGTGTTGCATATCATATTGCACGTTGGCATGCTGCATCACCTCCCTCACTGGGCAACTTTGTTGCTCACTCCTCATTTGAAATGTTTCAGGAGAAGCTGAGGTGAATCCCCAGCTGTTAGAAGTAGGAGAAGAAGAAGAAGCTCAAGTAGATCAGAATCAGTGATCTTGTGTGCTGAGGTGGATTTTTATGTGCTTCTTACGTGGAGTTCTTGTTATTAATGTATTTTGAGACCTTAGAGTCTTGTATATATATGTCTAGTAGATGTGTACTAGGATGTTAAAGAAAGTTGTTGGATTGTAATAATGAATTCTAGACTTTAATTTTCCCTTGCATGCTTGGAGTGTTTGTTAATCTTCATATGGAACTTAGAAGTTTATTGTATTTAACTACTTATGACTAAAACCAACTTATCTCGCATGCTTGTGTGCTTTAGTAGAATGTTGTTGCTCCAAGGCTCAGATGGCCTTGTGATTGTGTTTTGGCTTTGGAGTTATTGTGGATAAGTTGTTGCTTTTAGTTAAGATGTCTTGAATGAATGTTTACAGGTATCAGTTTTGTCCTTGGTACAGAGGAGACTCTGTCCGAGTGACGGGTCCGAGCCTGACTATTAGCGTGGGGTTGGGTTCGGGGCGTTACACCTTAAGTGGTATCAGAGCTACTAGAATGCTTGAAGCCGGGTTAAATTCCTTGGCATGTGGGTAGAGGTCTATATGTGGAAGTGAATTATGTGAATATGTAAGTGTTTAGTTGTTTAAGTACTT
The DNA here is from genome assembly GCA_037974665.1 of Ehretia macrophylla. Taxonomy (NCBI): domain Eukaryota; kingdom Viridiplantae; phylum Streptophyta; class Magnoliopsida; order Boraginales; family Ehretiaceae; genus Ehretia; species Ehretia macrophylla. The sequence continues at coordinate 56,638,696 of CM075781.1, forward strand.
AGATATAAGACATGCTAGCATGAAAAGGAATGACAAAACTTAATATGATAAGAATATGAAAAGTTAGTATTGAATGTTGTTAAGTGTTTTATGTGTTCTTATGTGAGTAAAATGTTTGAAAACAATGTGTAAATTATCTTGCATAGTTTATTTGCCTATTATAATATGATGTTCTTCTAGCATTGTGATGAGGAGACGGGGTAGACCACGGGGTGAGCCGGAGTAGGCTCCTAGACAGAATGTACCGGGGCAGGATGCTGGGGCAGCCGGGAATGTACAGCAGGGTCAGGAGCCGAGCACTGCCCAGATTTTAGCTACTATGGCTACTGCGATGAATACCATAGCACAGTTTGTGGTTCAGCAGGGTACAGCAGGTGCCGGCAGAGGTAATCAGACTGCCAGAGCAGAGGGCAGTGGTACTGCAGGAGGTAACTTATTTGATAAATTCCTGCATCACGGAGCCTATAGTTTTTATGGTGAGCCTGATGATATGAAAGCAGAGTTGTGGCTGAGCAAATTCGAGAAAGTTGCTGCGATACTTGAGTGTGACGATGAAAGAAAGATCAACTGTGCTGCATTTTTAATGGAGGGTGATGCCGAGGCTTGGTGGCGCACTATTAGAGAAAAATGGGATGCTGAGAGGGTTCAGCATGTATGGGCTGATTTTGTTCGTGAGTTTCGAGATAAATATGTATCGGTTGTAGCCCGTGAGAGGGATCAGGATGAGTTTATAGCTTTGAAACAGGGGAACATGACTGTAGACCAGTATGAGGCTACCTTTACGAGACTATCTCGATATGTGCCAGCTTTAGTTCAGCCGGAGGATGTGAAAATTCAGAGATTTATTACAGGGTTGAGGAGTGACATCATGCTTAACTTGTCATCGCAAGATTATCCGAGCTATGCTGCAGTAGTTCGGGCTGCATCGAGATATGAGAAACGTAAGGCAAATGTGTTAGCTCAGTCTAGTCAGTCAAGCAAACGTCAGTTTCAGTCTCAGCGTCAAGGTTATCAGAGGCAGTATCAGCAGCCTGTTCAGACTCAGCAGCCTAGGCAGACTCAGAGCTATCCAGGACCAGTTCAGGTACAGTCACAGCCGAGACCAGCTTAGAGCCAGCCACAGGGACAGTCACAGACCCGACCAGTGACTGCTAGATCTCAGTAGGGTAGTTTTGCCACATCTACTTATAGGGCCCCTACAGGAGGAACTGCTGCTAGGAAGAATCTCCAGTGTACTCATTGCAACCGTAAGGGTCACACAAAGGCTGAGTGTTAGAGGAAACTGGGTCGTTGCATAGGTTGTGGCAGTGATCAGCACAGAGTTAGAGATTGTCCCAAGTTTAGAGGTGGTCAGGGTCAGACTTCAGGCCAGGGTGCCCAGACTAGAGCTTCAGGAGCAGCTACCGTACCGCGAGGTCAGGCACGGGTATTTGCACTTGATCAGGAGGAGCTTCCAGAGACGACAGTGGTGGTGGAAGGTACTTTTCTTATTAATAATCAGCCGGTAGTAGTTTTGATTGACACCAGGGCTACACATTCATTCATTACACCTGCATGTGCACAGTCTGCTACATTAAAAGTTGATAAACTGCCGTATGTGATTGAAGTAGGTAATTCTATGGGTACTAAATTTGTTACGGAGTCTGTGTGTAAAGATTGTAAAATTTGTATTGAGGGTTGCATGTATCCTATTGATTTGATTATCATGCCATTTCGGGACTTTGAAGTTATCTTGGGGATGGATTGGTTGGGGCGATATTATGCATGTTTGGACTGTAGGAGGAAAGTTTTGACTTTAGAAGTACCTAACCAACCTATTATTAAAGTAACTGGGAGTCGAAAGTCTACTGGGACTCGTATTATATCATCCATTAAAGCTACTAAAATGTTGAGTAAAGGCTATGATGCATATTTAGCTTATTTAATTAATCAGCCTGGAGATAAATTGAAATTGAATGAAGTACCTGTTATAAAAGAGTTTCCGGGGGTTTTCCCTGAAGAGTTGCCTGGGTTACCACCTGATAGGGAGATTGAATTTGTGATTGACCTGTTGCCGAGAACTAGTCCTATCTCGAGAACCCCGTATAGAATGTCTCCCCCTGAGTTACAAGAATTGAAAATTCAGCTTCAGGGTTTGCTTGAGAAAGGTTTTATTCAGCCTAGTTCGTCACCGTGGGGTGCTCCCGTGTTATTTGTGAAAAAGAAAGACGGTACTCTGCGTTTGTGTATAGATTATCGGGGTCTGAATCAGGTAACGGTGAAAAACAAATATCCTTTGCCTTTAATTGAGGAGTTGTTTGATCAGCTACAGGGTGCTGTTGTGTTTTCAAAATTTGATTTGAGGCAGGGTTATTATCAGTTGAGGATCAAGAAAGAGGATGTATCTAAGACTGCATTTAGAACCAGGTACGGCCATTATGAGTTTGTTGTTTTACCATTCGGGTTGACAAATGCTCCAGCCGCTTTTATGGATTTGATGCAGAGGGTATTTCGACCCTATCTTGATCAATTTGTTGTGATTTTTATTGATGACATATTAGTATACTCTAAGTCTGAGTCAGAGCATGAAGAGCATTTGAGGATTGTACTTAAAACCCTGCAAGAACACAAGTTGTTTGCCAAATTTAGCAAATGCGAATTCTGGTTGAAACAGGTTGCCTTTTTAGGTCATATCATTTCCCAGGAGGGAATATCTGTTGATCCTGCTAAAATTGATGTAGTTATGTCGTGGAAGAGACCTGAAACTGTCACGGAAGTCCGTAGTTTCTTGGGATTAGCGGGCTATTATAGGCGATTTGTTAAAGATTTTTCAAAGATTGCAGGGCCTTTGACTACTTTAACTCAGAAGAAAACTGTGTTTAATTGGGATGATAAATGTGAAGCTAGTTTCCAGGAGTTGAAAAAGCAACTTACCACTGCACCTATCCTTGCCTTGCCTGAGGGAACTGAGAACTTGGTGATTTATAGTGACGCTTCGAAAGAAGGGTTAGGTTGTGTTTTGATGCAAAATGGTAAAGTCATAGCATATGCCTCTAGGAAATTGAAACCATATGAACTCAATTATCCTACACATGATTCGGAGCTTGCAGCTGTTGTCTTTGCTTTGAAGAAATGGCGGCATTATTTGTAGGGCAACAAATTTGAAATATTTACTGATCATAAAAGTTTGAAATATTTGTTTTCTCAAAAAGATTTGAATATGAGGCAAAGGCGTTGGCTAGAATTGTTAAATGATTATAACTGTACCATTAGCTATTTGCCGGGAAAAGCTAATACTGTTGCAGATGCACTGAGCCGGAAAGCTTCTGTGTCTAGTTTGATAATCAAGGATTGGGAGATTGTGGAAGAACTGTGCTTATGGAAACCGAAAGCTTCTAGATCAGGTATTCAATTTGCTAGTTTACAAATCAAATCTTTATTGCTATCTAGAATCAGAGAAGCGCAACAATCAGATTCTCAGCTGTTGAAGCTTTTAGAGAAGTCAAAAGAGGGAGAGTCCGACTTTAAGATGCATGATGATGGGCTCCTCAGGTACAGGAACAGAATTTGCATTCCTAGTAATTCGATTGTGAAAGATGAGATTCTTGCTGAGGCTCATGCTTCTAAATACACTATTCATCCTGGAAGCACAAAAATGTATAGAGATTTGAAACAGAATTTCTGGTGGAACAACATGAAGAGAGAGATAGCTGAGTATGTAGCTAAATGTTTGACTTGTCAGAAAGTTAAGGCAGAGCATCAGAGGCCAGCAGGATTGTTGCAGCCGTTGGAGATTCCGGTCTGGAAATGGGATCAGGTTACTATGGATCTTGTGTCGGATTTACCGAGGTCACCACGAGGTAATGATTCGGTGTGGGTTGTAGTAGACAGGTTGACAAAGAGTTCGCATTTTATTGCTACAAAGAAAACAGATTCTCTCGATAAATTGGCTGAGCTTTATGTTGAAAATATTGTGAGACTGCATGGAGTTCCATCCCAGATAGTGTCAGACAGGGATCCCAGGTTTACATCACAATTCTGGCAGAAACTACAAAAGGCTTTGGGGACTAATTTGAGTTTTAGTACTGCTTATCACCCGCAGATGGATGGTCAGTCGGAGAGGACTATCAGGATACTGGAGGATATGTTGAGAGCCTGTGTTCTAGATTTTGGCAAGAATTGGGAGAAATATCTGCCTCTAGCAGAGTTTGCTTACAATAACAGTTATCAGGCCACTATTGGCATGGCACCGTACGAGGCACTTTATGGGCGAAAATGTCCGTCTCCGTTGTATTGGGATGAGGTAGGTGAGATGAAAACAGTTGATCCCTCTATTCTTCCGGAGATGATTAAAATGGTGGATAATGTGAGACTTATAAAGAAAAGGATGCTTACAGCTCAGAGTCGACAGAAGAATTATGCTGATAGACGTCGACGGGACTTAGTATTTTCTAAGGGTGATAATGTTTTCTTGAAAGTCTCTCCGCGAAAAGGTTTGATTCGGCACGGCAAATGAGGTAAACTTAGTCCTAGATACGTGGGACCATTTGAGATCACTGAGAAGGTTGGGGATTTAGCTTACAGATTGGCCTTACCTCCGAGTTTGGGTCGGATTCATGATGTTTTTCATGTGTCACTGCTGAGAAAGTATAATCCTGATCCGTCGCATATCATTGAACCGGAGCCGTTGGAGATTGATGAGTGTGACACCCGAAAATTTCACCCTAAATTTATTATAATCGTTGCATACTTATGTGCGCATTTCTACGTGCATCATTTTTCTTGTTTAATTGTTTTTGTTGTGGGTTACTATTCATAATATTTTTGACTGTTTCGAAAGCTTGATTTTAAATTTTTCCTAGGTCACTCGACATTTAAAAGGAACCAAGAAATTTTCGTTTTGAACTTTCGAGCTTAGGAGTATGCGTTTGAAAAATATTTTTTCCGTGAGCTTTGAATAGTGTTACGTAAGAATAGTAACATTTGTAACTAAAAATAATTGAAATTGCATTTTGGCCTAGTTTGACTAAGTTTTAATGGAGTTTGACCCCATTTAATAACACATACATATACATAAAACAAGCTTAACATCACATAACATTTTAGTCATCAAAAACAAAACAAAAAATGACCTCCAAGTCCCTCCATTTGGCCGACCAGCTATAGGAGAGAAAAGGGAGATTTTTGCTTCAACATCCATGCACTTGAGCTCTTAGATTGATCTTGGGAGGATTTTGGAGCAACTTAGGACCTTCAACAAAGCTTCTACATCTTCAAAATTGTGAGGGAGTCTTATTTCTTGAGTTTAAAGTTTATATGCATATGTTCAATTTTATTGAATTGTCAATTATAGCTATATATCTTGTTATGAATGCTTCCTATGAGTTATTTAAAGTCTCTAGAGCTAACTTTTGTGGTGTGATAACAAATTTAATGGTTGAATGTTGAGATTGATCAAAGAGGTGATGAATAGTGCCAAAAACTAGGGTTTTGAGAAAATTTGCTAATTGGCTTGAATTGATGCCTCAATTAGGTGCTCTAGACCCTAGGGAAGGTAATTGAAAAGCCACGTTAGGTTGAATCACCCGAATTTGAACTTTAGTGCATAAATAGCTTACTTTAAAAAGGGGGTTTTGCACGTTAGGCAATCCGGGCATATTTGGGCATCGATTTGGGTATCCTTGAGCTAAGGAAGCACCTTTGGTGCTTTCGTTTCGCGAAATTGGGGTTCGGTTAGTATGGCTATAGTTCAAACCCGTTCGGGGCCTTTCCGAACTTTTGTTTCAAAAATGAGTTTTAGTGACTTTAAAGGGTACCTTTGAGCTTAATTAGGAATATAGAAAGACTAAGGTATGATTGGGAATCTCGAACTATGCTTAGGAGAAAGAAAGCTCGGTTAAAGAAAGGGGAAAAGTAGTTTTTAGCTTTTTTAGTTGCAATTGGAACTTGTTGTGTGTTAGTAATACTTTGCATTGAATATTTAGGATCTATTTAAGTTATTTGAGTAGATTATTGGAATTAATTGTGTTGATTGCTTCTTTTGGCATCTATTAGTTAATATCGTGCATATATGAACTTTTATCGTGCATATATGTGAGGGCGGCCTACTTTGTCGTCCCTCTTACGTGTTATGTGATATTATTGATTGCTTGTGACTTGTATTAGGTTGCGCAACCTTTATCGGACATGGTAGCGTCGAGAAACACGGGCGGCATCGGGCTTGCCGTGCTCCCTCGACTACCATGGTGCCTATTCCCTTCTCGCTGAGGCATACTCCACTACCCCAGAGGCGTGGTTCACCTGCTGGGCATGGACCTACCTCGGGAGAAAGGGTCGTAGGATCGGGATACATCCGGAGTATCTCAATTGTGGTGTTTGGGGTTTGCCGGCATATTCGTGATGCTCGTGGATCGTGGCTCGTGGATGAAGTCTTGGAAATGGAACCGTATCCTTTTTAAAGTGATTAATAGTTTGACTTATTGTCTTGTTAGTTTATGTGGCTTGTATATATGTTTACTTGTGTTGCATATCATATTGCACGTTGGCATGCTGCATCACCTCCCTCGCTGGGCAACTTTGTTGCTCACTCCTCATTTGAAATGTTTCAGGAGAAGCTGAGGTGAATCCCCAGCTGTTAGAAGTAGGAGAAGAAGAAGAAGTTCAAGTAGATCAGAATCAGTGATCTTGTGTGCTGAGGTGGATTTTTATGTGCTTCTTACGTGGAGTTCTTGTTATTAATGTATTTTAAGACCTTAGAGTCTTGTATATATATGTCTAGTAGATGTGTACTAGGATGTTAAAGAAAGTTGTTGGATTGTAATAATGAATTCTAGACTTTAATTTTCCCTTGCATGCTTGGAGTGTTTGTTAATCTTCATATGGAACTTAGAAGTTTATTGTATTTAACTACTTATGACTAAAACCAACTTATCTCGCATGCTTGTGTGCTTTAGTAGAATGTTGTTGCTCCAAGGCTCGGATGGCCTTGTGATTGTGTTTTGGCTTTGGAGTTATTGTGGATAAGTTGTTGCTTTTAGTTAAGATGTCTTGAATGAATGTTTACAGGTATCAGTTTTGTCCTTGGTACAGAGGAGACTCTGTCCGAGTGACGGGTCCGAGCCTGACTATTAGCGTGGGGTTGGGTTCGGGGCGTTACAGCAATTGGTCTCAAGGACGGAGATGAGAGGAGAATGCAATGCAAATAGTCAAGCAATTCATTCAATTATCATATAGAGGTACAAGCAAAGCCAATAATAAACAAGACAAGCATTAAAGCTATAACCATTCAATCAAAGCATACAATTCACTTTCCACGAGCAACTCTCAATCACGAATCCAATGACGACGCACCGGCCCAACCACCTTATAACTTCAGTTTGGAATATCCCGGAAGTATCCAATCAATTCTATGACCCAAATCTCCCTGGGAGGCAACCCAAGCGAGAAAGGGAATAGGACACGAAACTAGAGCAACCAACACTGGCAACCCGAGGCTACCCAGAGAGGCCCATCACACCGCCCCTGACTCTATGAATGCAATACAATATACAATGCAACAATCGAACAATCAAGCAATAAAGCCACACGTGGGAGAATAACAAAGTAGGTTACTCTCGCACGCAATAGCAACATTTGATAAACATTTCAATCATAATCATCTTTAACAAGCATAACAAGCAATAATAAGCATTCTACAAGCATAATACTATGAAAACGAACAAAAATACAAAACGACCCCAACTTTCACCAAGGCATTTTTTCCTGTTTTTCCATTATACAATCCAAAAAAATCATGCATTTAGGCATTCTATCATATCTAGCATCTTTTCACATCAACAGAACGCATAACGGAGCAACTTCTACGAAACGGGTGTTTACTATTCATAATTTACTATTCAGTTGGCATTTTAAATTACAATCACTATATTTAATCGTAGAAAATGCTAAAAAGCTACAAATACATGTTCTACAACTGTCAAGGAACATTCTTTAAGCATCAAAACGATTAAAATAACAATCTACGCATAAAACCTAAAAATTAAAGTTTATATACCAACTTTCAAATGCGCAAATAAACATGCTTCCCTCACCTTAGACGCTCCTAGACGCTTGGAAAACCACGCTGGATGCCTCGGAAACAACCCCGTGCAAGCTCACGCGAAGATTTGAAGATTTGAAAGTTGAAATTTTTTTTTTTCTCCCTTGAAGGTTTCGGCCTTCTCTTTGTTTTTTTTCAGCTTTGTGTTTTATTTTTTTTGTTATCGTAAGCTTATAAAAGATGACAACTAAGTCAATTGGTCAAAGCCTTGGTCAACTAACTTAAGTTAGTCAATTTAGCTTATTTTATGCATTTTAAAGCTATAACAACCAACACAAAATTAACTCTAGTTAACAACAACTAAAATATTAAAATTACTACACTAAATACCAGTTTTCACTATTTTTTGAGGACTAGAAAACACTCTCTAGCTATCGCTCTCGCAATGCAATGCACCTTGCGACAATAAAGAAGTAACAATTATATTCCAAAGAATTTAAGAAAAACATAATTTTCAGAATAATAAACAAGAAAATTTCACATTTCGGGCTCGGGTATTACACTCGCTCCCCCTTAAAACAATTGCATCCACGCAATTCTTACCTAGTCGACAAACAACTCCGGATACTGACTCCGAACCTGGTCCTCTCTTTCCCAAGTTGCTTCCTCAAACCCATGATGATTCCACAAAACCTTTACCAACGGAATACTCTTCCTGCGAAGTTCCTGAACTTTCCGATCCACAATTCGAATCGGTTTTTCCTCATAAGTTAACTTTTCCTCAATCTGCAAAGGCTCTGGTTCAAGTACATGTGAAGGATCTGGATGATATTTTCTTAACATCGACACGTAGAACACATCGTGTAGTCTCGACAAGCTCGGAGGTAAAGCTAACTGGTAAGCCAAAGGACCCACATTTTTAGTGATCTCATACGGACCCACATACCTGGGACTAAGTTTCCCGCTCTTACCGTGCCGAATCAATCCCTTTCGAGGAGAAATCTTAAGAAACACCCAATCTCCCAAAGCAAACTCAAGATCCCGACGGTGTTTATCTGCATAACTCTTTTGACGACTCTGAGCTATAAGCATACGCTGGCAAATAAGGTGAACATTATCCACCATCTTAATCATCTCAGGTAACACAGTTGGATCAACTGTTCTCATCTCTCCAACCTCTTCCCAATACAATGAGGATCTGCATTTACGACCGTACAACGCCTCGTAAGGAGCCATACCTATAGTAGATTGATAACTATTATTGTAGGCGAACTCCGTTAAAGGCAAAAACTTCTCCCAATTCTTCCCAAAGTCTAACACACATGCCCGAAGCATGTCTTCCAAGATCCTGATGGTTCTCTCAGACTGGCCATCAGTTTGTGGATGGTATGCAGTATTGAAGCTCAACTTAGTTCCCATGGCCTCTTGCAACTTTTGCCAAAAACGAGATCTGAATCTAAGATCTCTATCTGACACTATACTCTGTGGCACACCATGAAGTCTCACAATATTAGCAACAAAGAGCTCAGCTAGTTTATCAAGGCTATCATGTTTGTTCACGGCAATAAAATGTGAAACCTTAGTCAAATGGTCCACAACAACCCAAACAGAATCACATCCTTTCGGAGATCTCGGAAGATCAGTCACAAAGTCCATTGTTATATGTACCCACTTCCATTGCGGAATCGACAACGGTTGCAGAAGCCCGGCTGGCCTCTGATGCTCAACCTTAACCCTCTGACAAGTTAAACACCTAGATACAAACCCAGCAATCTCCCTCTTCATATTGTTCCATTAGAAGTGTTGTTTCAGATCTCTATACATTTTAGTACTGCCCGGGTGAATCATATAACTTGAATTATGTGCCTCGGACAGAATCTCATTCTTCAAAGTCAGATCACCAAGAACACACACTCTGTCCCTGAATCTGAAGATACCATCTGCATGTAATTTAAACTCCGACTCTCCCCCTTTTGCTTTTTCTTGGATTTTCAAGATGTGAGGATCAGTCTTCTGAGCCTCCCTGATTTGTGTTAGCAATCCCGACTGAATTTGTAAGCTGGCAAATCGAATCCCTACCTCAGTAGCTTCTGGCTTCCATGAACAAATTTCCTCCAAAGTCTCCCAATCCTTGATAATTAAACTTGCAACAGTAGAATTTCGGGTCAAAGCATCTGCAACAACATTTGCCTTACCTGGCACGTAGTTTATAGAACAATTGTAGCTACCCAATAGCTCTAGCCATCTTCGCTGCCTCATATTCAAATCTTTTTGTGAAAACAAATATTTGAGACTCTTGTGGTCAGTAAAAATTTCAAATCTGCTACCCCACAAGTAATGACGCCACTTCTTCAAAGCAAACACAACTGCAGGTAACTCTAGATCATGTGTAGGGTAATTGACTTCATATAGTTTCAACTTCCTAGAAGCATAGGCAATCACCTTACCATTCTGCATTAAAACACAACCCAAACCTTCTTTAGATGCATCACTGTAGACAACAAAGTTTTTTGTACCCTCCGGTAAAGCTAGTATAGGAGCTGTAGTTAGTCTCTTCTTTAGTTCTTCGAAACTGGATTCACATTTAGCATCCCAGTTGTAAGTAACTTTCTTTCGTGTCAACTGGCTTAAGGTCCAGAAATTTTGGAAAAGTCTTTAACAAACCTCCGGTAGTAACCTGCCAACCCCAGAAAACTCCGAATCTCTGACACCGTTTCAAGTCTCTTCCAAGACGAAACAACTTCAATCTTAGCTGGGTCTACTGAAATTCCTTGATCTGAAATGATATGGCTCAAAAAAGATATTTGATTCAACCAGAATTCACACTTGCTGAATTTAGCAAAAAGCTTGTTTTCTTGCAAAGTCTGTAGCACAATCTTCAAATGTTGTTCATGTTCAGCCTCATTCTTAGAATACACTAAAATGTCGTCAATAAAGATTATGACAAATTGATCAAGATAAAGTCGAAAAACCCTCTGCATTAAGTCCATGAATGCGGCTGGTGCATTCGTCAATCCAAACGGTAACACAACAAATTCATAGTGGCCATATCTAGTCCTGAATGCCGTCTTAGGTATATCGTCACTCCGAATCCTGAGTTGATAGTAACCCTGCCTCAAGTCAAATTTGGAGTAAACACTTGCACCCTGCAACTAGTCAAACAATTCTTCAATCAACGGCAAGGGGTATTTGTTCTTAATCGTGACTTGATTAAGTCCCCTGTAATCAATACATAACCATAGTGTGCCGTCTTTCTTCCTTACAAACAACACAAGCGCACCCCATGGCGAAGAACTAGGTTGTATAAACCCTTTCTCAAGCAAGTTCTGAAGCTGAATTTTCAATTCCTAAAGTTCAGCCGATGCCATTCTATAAGGACTTCTAGAAATTGGCGCAGTGCCTGGCATAAGATCAATCACAAATTCAATCTCCCTATCCGGTGGTAAACCCGGTAATTCCTCAGGAAATACACCAGGGAAGTCTTTAACAATTGGAACATCATTCAAATTCAACTTATCAGTAGGTTGATTGATCAGATAAGCTAGGTAAGCTTCACAACCTTTATTCAGCAACTTAGAAGCCTTGATTGATGATAAAAGAGGTATTCGGGCAGCCCTGCAGTTCCCAACAATCTCTAGTACCGGTAGGTCAGAAATCTGAAGATAAACAATTTTCGTTCTACAATCCAACTGAGCATAGTATTTCTCCAACCAGTTCATTCCCAATATGATTTCAAAGTCACGGAAGGGCAATATAATTAAATCAGCAGGAAAATTATGGTTCTCAATGCATGTAACACAAGATTTGCAAATAGACTCAGTAACAAATGTCGCACCCAAAGGCATACTAACTTCAACTTTATGTGGTAGTTTATCAATGCAAACATTCACAGATCGTGCATATGCAAGAGTTATAAACGAATGCATAGCTCCGGGATCAATCAAAACTTTAACTGGCTGAGTATTGAGAAGAAAGGTACCTTCCACTATTGCTGTAGTATCGGGTAGCTCCTCCGCATCTAGTGCAAAGACCCTAGCCTGTACCCTCTGTGCCGGACCTGCACCTGCAGGCCTGTTCTACACACCCTGGCCTCCAGTACGACCCTGAACATTCTTATACTTAGGGCAATCTTTCACCCTATGCTCATCGCTCCCACAACTAGTGCATTTACCACTCTTTCTCCAGCAATTAGCTTTAATGTGCCCCGATCGATTATAAAAGTTACACTGCTGATTTTGTCTTACAACAATGTTTCCCATAGGTGCGGGGGCTCTGGCAATGGTATGAACTATACCTCCCTGCTGGGGTCTAGTCACAGCTAGCTTCCCCTAAATCTGATACTGAGGCTGATACGGACGTTGCTAAGGAACCTGAACAAAAGTCTGATACTGCCTCTGCTGACTTTGGCTGCTCTGGCTGCTCTGGCCCAAGTACTGTTTCTTACCCAGCTGGCTACTCTCAGCTATCATCTCTGCCTTCCGTTTCTCAAACTTCGAGGCTGCTTGGAATGCCTCGGGAAAAGTAGTATAAGTCTGCCCAGTCAAATGCAGCTGTATATACATTCTCAGCCCACGAACAAACCTATGAATCATCCTCCTAGCTGGCCACACCAGCTCAGGCATATACCTCGACAGGCTGACAAACCTAGCCTCATACTGTGCAACAGTCATGTTTCCTTGCTTCAGGGCCACAAATTCATCTTCCCGCCTTTCCCTAGCCATCTCGGGAATATACTTGTCCCGAAACTCACTCACGAAATCATCCCACAAATGCGGAACATCCTCATAGTCCCACCTCAACCTAACAGTGTTCCACCACTGTTCTGCGTCACCCTCAAACAGAAATGCTGCATAAGCTATCTTTGCCTCATCAGTGTACCTCAAAGCAGCGTAAATTTTCTCAACACGGTTAATCCATCTCTTGGCTGCCTCGTCATCCGACTCTCCAAAGAACTTACCCGGCTCGTGCCTCAGGAATTTCTCCAACTGATTATTCTCAGCCCTATGCCCTTGTCCACCAGGATTAGCTTGATTTCCCTGGAGATTATTCCTTTCCTGCCTCTGCTCATGCAGTACCTGAGTAATCCGGTCAACTGCAGTGGTCATAGTAGCCATAAACTGTTCAGGTATCGGTTGCTGACCCTGTTCTGCTGCCTCTTCATCTGCCCTTTGACCTTGAGTACTATGACGTGGTGGCATAGTAACAACTCACAATAGCTGGCAGCATATAAAAGCAGTTTATAGATAGAAATATAACACATAAGATTATATAACACTCAAGTCAATAACAATCAAATATCCTATCACACAATTCACATAACATAAGATTGACATGTCAAACTAATTCACTTAAACACATAAACACTCCAAGTTTATATAGTCATACTATAACACTTTCCACTTAACAATCATACAATAACACTTTAGCATTTTAGACCTTTACCCCACAGACCGAGAAACATATCCTGGCTCATGCAATACTATCATGCTCTGATACCACCTAAAGACGTCACGCCCCGACCCGACCCCACAAAAGGCCAAGCCCTGACCCGACACACGGACGGAGTCTCCTCTATACTATGGACGATCCAAAACCCTACATTCAACATAACACACGCAAAATCCACAAAAGCATTCGAAACAAGCCAACTTTCTTTTAAAACATACATGTTCTCATTAACCAACTTTGCAAACCAAAATGTCATGCATTCTACACAAGTACTTATGCCACTAAGCAGTTAAACCATTAGTATGCAATTATTTACTAGTCATATGAGTATATCTTTACAACTTTACAATCCTTTAATCTTTTACAACATAAGACCATAAAGGCCTCAAAATAGAAACTACATACAAGGCTACAACCCTCAAAAATGAAGCGTCAACCAAGCAGTATTCACATCTAACATGGCCCGCACAAAAGACTGACAACCAACCACCAGCTAAGCAAAGAAAGTGCTATCAAGGAAACACCTCCACTTGTTCCTCCTCCTCAATTACCTCAATAGGATCCGGTGCAACTACTCCTATAAAAATATAGTATAGAAAGGAATGTGCAAAAACTATTGCTCAGCAAGGGCAATTGGTCTCAAGGACGGAGATGAGAGGAGAATGCAATGCAAATAGTCAAGCAATTCATTCAATTATCATATAGAGGTACAAGCAAAGCCAACAATAAACAAGACAAGCATTAAAGCTATAATCATTCAATCAAAGGATACAATTCACTTTCCACGAGCAACTCTCAATCACGAATCCGATGACGACGCGCCGGCCCAACTACCTTATAACTTCAATTTGGAATACCCCGGAAGTATCCAATCAATTCTACGACCCAAATCTCCCTAGGAGGCAACCCAAGCGAGAAAGGGAATAGGACACGGAGCTAGAGCAACCAACACTGGCAACCCGAGGCTACCCAGAGAGGCCACACCGCCCCTGACTCTATGAATGCAATACAATATACAATGCAACAATCGAGCAATCAAGCAATAAAGCCACACGTGGGAGAATAACAAAGTAGGTTACTCTCGCACGCAATAGCAACATTTGATAAACATTTCAATCATAATCATCTTTAACAAGCATAACAAGCAATAATAAGCATTCTACAAGCAAACACTATAAAAACCAACAAAAATACAAAACGACCCCAATTTTCACTAAGGCATTTTTCCCCGTTTTTCCATTACACAATCCAAACAAATCATGCATTTAGGCATTCTAGCATATCTAGCATCTTTTCACATCAACAGAACGCATAACGGAGCAACTTCTACGAAATGGGGGTTTACTATTCATAATTTACTATTCAATTGGCATTTTAAATTACAATCGCTATATTTAACCGTAGAAAATGCTAAAAAGCTACAAATACATGTTCTACAACTGTCAAGGAACATTCTTTAAGCATCAAAACGATTAAAATAACAATCTACGCATAAAACCTAAAAATTAAAGTTTATATACCAACTTTCAAATGCGCAAATAAACATGCTTCCCTCACCTTAGACGCTCCTTGATGCTTGGAAAACCACGCTGGATGCCTCGAAAACAACCCCGTGCAAGCTCACGCGAAGATTTGAAGATTTGAAAGTTGAAATGTTTTTTTTTTCTCCCTTGAAGGTTTCGGCCTTCTCTTTGTTTTTTTCAGGTTTTTGTTTTATTTTTTTTGTTATCATAAGCTTATAAAAGATGACAACTAAGTCAATTGGTCAAAGCCTTGGTCAACTAACTTAAGTTGGTCAATTTAGCTTATTTTATGCATTTTAAAGCTATAACAACCAACACAAAATTAACTCTAGTTAACAACAACTAAAATATTAAAATTACTACACTAAATACCAGTTTTCACTATTTGCTAAGGACTAGAAAACACTCTCTAGCTATCGCTCTCGAAATGCAATGCACCTTGCGACAATAAAGAAGTAACAATTAGATTCCAAAGAATTTAAGAAAAACATAATTTTCAGAATAATAAACAAGAAAATTTCACATTCCGGGCTCGGGTATTACACCGTGGTCGGGAATACCTTTCTGATCAGTTCAGAAATATTTGTGATGAAAAAGGTATAGCTCGATAGCTAACTATTCCTGGAACACCGCAACAAAATAGTGTAGCGGAAAGAAGGAATAGAACCTTACTCGACATGGTTAGGTCTATGATGGCTCAACCAAGTCTTTCGATTTCGTATTTGGGCGACGCTTTATTAACAGCCACGTATGTACTTAATCGTGGACCCACAAAGTCTGTGAGTACGACTCTCTACGAATTGTGGACAGGTAGACGAATTGACATAAATAATCTATGGCCTTAGGGGGCAGCTGTTTATGTTCATGATAGTTCCCATATGCATGGCAAATTGGGACCGAGATGAGTGTATTTTCATTCAGTATTCTAAACACTCCAAGGGATATGTTTTCATTGGAGAATAAATAGATGGGAGTTTATCTGAAATAGAATCATGAGACGCGACATTCTTAGAGACAGAATTCTCGCATAGGGGCAACGTTGATCAAGATGTGCAACTAATCGAGTTGGACAATCCGGACGTCCCTAGAACCTCTACACCTGCAGGCAGGCTAGAAGTAGTGCTTCTATTCCCTGATCCAAGTGGGAGAGAAATACTGGTTATTCAATTTGAGTCTGAATCAGTTTCAGAACAGGTAGGTGGATTGAAATATGCTAGCCAACAAAAGATTTAATGTCATAACATAATCATAAGTTGGATTCAAGATCGAGAATGTCATGCATGGACACCTGACATAGCTGAAAACTACATAGGCTATCTACAAAAATTTTTCCAGTTTTGTAACAAGGATCAACATGCTAACATTTCACCATTAATTATCAACACATATATATATCAACTATATATACATAAACAAAAGGAGGTTCATAGGTATACCTCACTAGTAGATCACTTTGGAGAAGATGTAGATAGTAGACAAGCCTTTGAATCCTTCTAACTTGAAGGCTCTAGTTAGTCTACCAAGCATCAAAAGTCCTACCCCACCTTGAAGATAGAATGTGCTAGTATATCTTCAATGTACAAAACTATGAATATGTGGTTTTGATCAAAAAGGCAAAAGCTTCATGAACTTCTAGCCATGGCCAAAAGTTCAAGCTCAAAGATGTTGAAGATGAAGTTCTCTCTCCTTTCAATGTGCCTTGGCCGAACATGTATGTGCATGCATGTGTAGTTGTCACATGATGAGAGAGAGTGTTGTCATCTAATATAATCTAATAATAAATTAAGTGATCAATCACTATTGTCACATTTTCATGACAAGCCATGGAAGCCATTTGATTTCAATCATTAGCTTTAGATGATGAAAGATGATCATATTTTCTCCCCTCTACCCCTTGGCCGAAATTGCAAGTGGGTAGTGAGAGAAGTTTGTCATCTTTTATTATATATATATATAACATACTCATATAATTATATATATAATGTTACTTTATAAGATAGCCAATCACAATTGCTTCCTTCTAAAGTAAAAGTCATGCAAGCCTTAGGATTGTAATCATTACAATCTAAAGGTAACTTTATTCTGTCTCCTGACACTTGTCAAAAAGGCTTTATCAACAAAAGTAATGGTCAAGATTCTTTTGTCTTTATTCAAAAATGAATCCTATCCATTCATTTCAAATTCAAATGACTAGGATTGATGACATGGACTATCCTAGTCATCAACCTCTACATGCAAATGCCACATGTAATTATATAGTCATTAAATTGCAATTTCGCCTTTTGACAACTGAGACGATGACGTGGCATTTCACAAATTACATCATCATTACACATATACATATATAAACACCTTTATATATATATATATATATATATATATATATATATAATATTTTTGCCAATTCTAATCTCTATTAGAATAAATATATTGAATAAACTTTTCAATAATTATAGTTTGGCCCCAAAAGTTTGGTAATTACAATTTGACCCCAAAACTTTCCAAAATTAGACTTTTGGCCCAAATACCAACATTGATGACTCTTAACTCCTTAAAGCCACCAACCACAAAATACAAGCTTCTGGTGAACTTATTCATGATACTTATTAGTGTGTGACCTTCTAGATTCATAATCGCGTACCGTTGAGAGACCTAATAAACCTCCTTATCTATTTCGAAAATGTCTCCGTCATTTACCGAAATACCCTCATGCTCATGAGTGTCCCACTAGCAACGAACGTATCATGAGAATGTATACGATAATGAAGACGACGTCTTTCATGAATCTATTTAACCATCAAGAATTAGCATGCAGTCTGATCCTTCTATTATAAGTGCCCCAATCGGGAAAGGACCATGAAATGGTTAAGCCCACATCTGATACTATGTATAAATCTGAATCGGTAAAACGAGAGATGACTACCATGGAAAAAATCAATTCCATCACTTCATACTCACCTTGGCCAAGGGCTTGCTCGTTTACCAACCGATCTCAGATATCATAGGAAATCACCTCTCGTCGGAGGTTAACATATCCTATCTTGACAATTACCTGTCGGTTCGTACCACAAGACTAAAACGCGAAAGGCCGTAACCCACCTAAGAAGACGGGCATTGTCCAGACGCAATATTTAGCCCTTGATATAACCGGCAGCCGTAATCTCTCAAGTTTGAGGATTAATTTGCACAATTCTCAACTAAATAGTAAACTATTAACCTGAAATCATGTAGTTCACTATTTATTGTCACATTCAATAATCCGTACACAGACGATCACTTATTTGTTTATTAGTCCACATCACCATGCTGTTCTGGCATTTCGCACGCCATCTTTTGTCATTAACATCACTATGTTAATCAAAGGTAATAACATATGATAACCCGTACTTGATTATTCTAGTCCCGGTTGAATAATCTGAAGGGCTATGAATCGTTTCTTAATGCTTTATCATATCAAAGAGAAAGTACGAAATATCCTAAACCCTTTTAGAACATTTCTCTTCTCGAATAGGCATTAGAGACATATTCATATCGAAGCGGGGAATATGAACATCCTACAAATAACATTGTGTATAAAACACAAAAGCATATTCTTATTAAACCCTAATAAGGTCATCTCAAACTTTAGCATTAGGGCATATCCCCAACAATCTCCCACTTGCACTAATGCTATCAACCATAGGATCTAGTGCATTTACATTCGTATCTCTATACTCATCTTCCCCAAGATGGTGATCAACTGTAACTGATTTTTATAGGATCAGTGGGTCATCTATAGAAATAACTATAGGATCTGTATCTGTTAATTCATTTTCTTATCAAGAAAGAAACTCTTGAATTGATTCTTTATAGGTTTGGACTCTTGATGAGATTGGGTTCTTTGAAGCTTGTGCAGAAAGCCTCTATGATAGCCACCATATTGCATCGGCTACTATCAATAGACAGAACCATATATTATACAAATATCATAAAAGTCAAGCAGCATCTAGGCTCAAATAATAACATAACTATTATTTATCATTATTCGGAACTCTTTCCAATAATTCATAAATCCACTAAATATACTTTTATCCTTTTAAGTGAATTCTTCACTAAGAAATTCACTATAACCATAAACCTTAAAATTCTGGGTTAAAGTACATATAGAGACCATTAAAACAATAAGATCGCTAGAACTTATATGTATTCTCTCCGATATCTATCATGTAACTCATTACATTATATCGTGCCAAGTACTTACCATTGCATTTTAAAGGAGAATGCAAATAGCATAAGGATTAGGTGCAAAAACCATTCACGACCTTTCTTTAATAGTCGGAAGGAAATCTACAAGAAAAGACGGATACCCTGTCTTTGAGACTGGAGACCAAAATTTCTTAGATTCCTCCATCTTAAAGAGAACTTTAAGATCGTGACTTGGTGTACAGGCAATGAGAAACAAATAATCATATCACTGTACTTCATAGACATGACACTTACAAGACATGATTGGTTTACCCAAGAAAAACAACATGATATAAAATTCAATTGGACTTTGACGAACAAAGGTATCATAAATTCACAAGACTTGTTATAGGCATTAACTCCCACTAAATTTTCTTATAAATTTAGATATCGACTTCATTTAATGAAAATGATCTCTATCTTTTCATTTTAACCTTTTCATTATAGTTACCTTTCTCTAAAGAAAATATGCATGAATGAGTTTAAATTCTATACAGCTATAGAATTAAAACATGATATAAGTTTAAAATCAATTTGAAAGATTTTGGTGATAAAGATGCATTCTCTAATCTTCTTTATAACCCAACATATTCTGGACAAGTCTCATAAGCTCTATTTCATTCAATTATTTATTTTGAACAAACTCTTTTGTCAAAAAGAATAATTAATCTATCAAACTCATTTAGATAGATAAATACAAGAATTCTAGTCTTTAACTCTTGACCATTTCAAAGTTCAAGACAATAAATGTATGATTTGGTATTTTGTCATTTCTATAAATGCAAACCAATGAAATATAAATGTTTGAGTTTTAAGACATCATTTCTTCCGACACGCACTCTGATAATTTCATTACTATTAATGAAGGATATACAAAATGCCAATCATTTCTTACAAAGGATCAATTCCAAAATTACCCATAGTAAGAAAAGATTGATAACAGTCACTACTATTTAAAGAAATGTTCAAACTAATCTAAAATATTTATAAACATATTTCAAAATTGGGATCGCATACCAAGCCGATCCAAAACAACCAAATCATGCATAAACAGTGTCAACTACTCAATCCCCTCCTGATAAGAGATCTCCTGGTAAGAATGCCACAACCCGGCTTCTCCTATGTCTCCTCCTCCTCCTTCTTCTATTTCTGTTTTGGCAGGGTGTAACCACAGAAGGAGAGGACTCAACATGAGGATCGGGACTTGCATCCAAACCAAGGTTTTGCCAGCTAGTCAGGATATCTGGCAACTCATTCAGTGTGATCTCAATTCTCTGCACGTGAAAGTCCAAGATCAAAGGAGAGTAGGATAGTGGAAGAGACTGCAAGATCAAGTCTACCTGAAGTCGGGGATCCATGACGAAACCAAATGCCTCCAATTGAGTTACCAAGTAAATCATTCTGAGGCAGTGCTGGCTCACGTCATCCCCTTCCTCAAGTCTCATACTAAAAAGCTCACGGGTCAACTGGAATCTCATAGACTGACTGCGCTGGCCAAAGGATTCCTCCAAACAATGAATGATATCTACAGAATGAGGCAACCTCTCATAGAATCGACGTAGATCATCGCTCATTGATGAAAGAATGTATCCCCTAGCACGCATGTCATCTTGGAGCCATTTATAGTAAGTGAACTTGTCTCTCTCGGAAGCAGTCTCATTAACAGGAGCAAATGTCAGGACATCCAAAATATACTCAATTCTCTCAAATCAGAGGACTACCCTTAAACTTTTGTACCATTTTTCAAAGTTTAGTCCAACTAAACAATCATGATTAAGGATGGACAAAATAGGATTTATGAATGAAGCCATTAAACTATAGAAAAATTAAATATAACAGAAAGTAAGATTTCAGGCTAACAAGAATATATGTAAAGCTATTAAATTGTAAGATATAATAGCTACTCCCACTATTTGTTTTAAATCTCATATTCCCTTAATGAGAAAACATGAATCTATGAAAAGACTCCAAGTGGGACGACCAAGTTCCTATGATCAGACACATTTCTCAAACCTTTGTGGCTATGTTGAAATATGAATACCACAGGTCAACAACTCTTTGTTGTCTATTTCTCTAAATAGGGTATGGTCTACTTTAGTCCCTAAATCACTTGATCTCAAACCTTTGTGGTTATAATTGATTAGGTGATCTAGTTAGATTGTACCCGCCATCACTTAGTTATCCCTCAAATTGAATCAATAGCCTCAAGCCTTTGTGGCTATGTTGACCGTTAGATTTTGGCAGACAACCATATCACTATGTTTCATTCTAGCGATTTTAATAAACTTACTTTGAAACATATCCTCTACCTTTGAGTAAGAAGGATCGTATTCATTTGGGTCTTATTAAATATCCTAGGATGGCGGAGGACTACGATAAAACTCATTTTATCGTTTTTAATAATCTAATATTTGTTTGCACGTAGGGAGTTAATATAATCTCATCAAATCATTAAGCATTCAACATACTATAAGCTAAAAATCTCAATTATAGCAATTTAAATAGTATGAATGCAAAGATATATGAATGGTGAATCATGGGCTTGACTTTAGGGCTAAAAGAAATAAAACTATTCTATGTAGAAGATCTTCAACACTTTGAAATCTTCATTGGGCCTCCAATTCCTTGGAAAAGTCCATTGGGCCTCCAACTCCTTGGAAAAGTCCATTGGGCCTTTGTCAAGTTATCTCTTGAAGAATTACATAAAAGTTCTCACTACATAATTCTCTCAAATGACAAGAAATAAATTGAGACTTATGTCTCATATTACAACCCAATAACTTTTGACCCTAAAGCCCAAGTCCATGATCAAATTCACCATTCTCAAAATAATAAATATGCATGATTATTCATATCAAAATATAATAATCAACATATTAATTTCTAGCATTCAAGTTTAATCTACTCATCAATTATGAAAGAATAAACTAATCCAATGCCCTTTTGCATAATTATAAAACTCCTTTTATATATCCAAGTCATAATGGCCCATTAATTCATAACTCCTTATAATTAATTATATTCACATCTAAGTCCAAAACTTTAAAGAAAAACACAAGTCCATGGCCCGTTAACACAAAGTGGCCTAATAGGTTAAAATCGAGCATGAGTAGATGTACACAAGGCCCAAGCCCAAATCAACATATCTCTAAAGGCCCACATACATTAACTATAGCCCAATAGTCCTTTGAAAGTATTATATCATTAAATGATCAACTTTCTACTTTCTCAAATTTAGAAACATCTCAATACTACTTATTAGATAATTTCTAATTTCAAGATTAAAACATATAGGCCAACTATGTGACATATATTTTTCCATATTCAAGACACATAGATAAGTTGCAATCTGGACTATTAAACCCTTTTAATCATCAAGTAGTCCTCAACAAAATTCATATGCATGAACATTTAAAATAAGCTTAAAACTACTTTTAAACTTTCAATCTAACACATGCATATAATAGACACCAACACTTTTGAGAATATCAAGGAAACTACAACAATTTTATATGTCCAACAAAAAAGGCAAAAAATTCTCATCTACACACAATGTGGATTCTGCCAAGGCAATAAAAAAATGCTAGGCTTGTTCTTTTCAACTTTTTGACATTCCCTTTTGAACATATCAAGATAATCAATGGACATAACAACATGGCTCTGATACCACTTGAAAGGTGCTAGCCAACATAAGATATCATATCATAACATAATCATAAGTTGGATTCAAGATCGAGAATGTCATGCATGGACACCTTGACATAGCCGAAAACTACATAGGCTATCTACAAAAATTTTGCAAGTTTCGTAACAAGAATCAACATGCTAACATTTCATTACACCCATTGATTATCAACACATATATATATCAACTATATATACATAAACAAAAGGAGGTTCATAGGTATACCTTACTAGCAGATCACTTTGGAGAAGATGTAGATAGTAGACAAGCCTTTGAATCCTTCTAACTTGAAGGCTCTAGTTAGTCCACCAAGCATCCAAAGTCCTACCCCACCTCGAAGATAGAATGTGCTAGTATATCTTCAATGTACGAAACTATGAATATGTGGTTTTGATCAAAAAGGCAAAAGCTTCATGAACTTCTAGCCATGGCCGAAAGTTCAAGCTCAAAGATGAAGAAGATGAAGTTTTCTCTCCTCTTAATGTGCCTTGGCCGAACATGTATGTGCATGCATGTGTAGTTGTCACATGATGAGAGAGAGTGTTGTCATCTAATATAAGCTAATAATAAATTAAGTGACCAATCACTAATGTCACATTTTCATGACAAGCCATTTGATTTCAATAATTAGCTTTAGATGATGAAAGATGATCATCTTCTCTCTCCTCTACCCCTTGGCCGAAATTGCAAATGGGTGGTGAGAGAAGTTTGTCATCTCTTATTTTATATATATATATATATATATATATATATATATATATATATATATATATATATATATATATATATATATATATATAACATACTCATATAATTATATATATAATGTTACTTTATAAGATAGCCAATCACAATTGCTTCCTTCTAAAGTAAAAGTCATGCAAGCCTTAGGATTGTAACCATTACAATCTAAAGGTAACTTTATTCTCTCTCCTGACACTTGTCAAAAAGGCTTTATCAACAAAAGCAATGGTCAAGATTCTTTTGTCTTTATTCAAAAATGAATCATATCCATTCATTTCAAATTCAAATGACTAGGATTGATGACATGGACTATCCTAATCATCAACCACTACATGCAAATGCCACATGTAATTATCTAGTCATTAAATTGCAATTTCACCTTTTGACAACTAAGACGATGACGTGGCATTTCACAAATTACATCATCATTACACATATACATATATAAACACCTTATATATATATATAATATTTTTGCCAATTCTAATCTCTATTAGAATAAATACATTGAAACAACTTTTCAATAATTACAGTTTGGCCCCAAAAGTTTTGGTAATTACAATTTGACCCCAAACTTTCCAAAATTATACTTTTGGCCCAAATACTAACATTGATGACTCTTAACTCCTTAAAGCTACCAACCACAAAATATAAGCTTCCGGTGAACTTATTCATGATACTTATTAGTGTGTGACTTTTTAGATTCATAATTGTGTACCGATGAGGGACCTGATAAACCTCCTTATCTATTTCGAAAATGTCTCCGTCATTTACCGAAATACCCTCATGCCCATGAGTAACGCACTAGCAACGAACGTATCATGAGAATGTATACGATAATGAAGACGACGTCTTTCATGAATCCATTTAACTATCAAGAATTAGCGTGCAGTCCGATCCTTTTGTTATAAGTGCCCCGATCGAGAAAGGACCATGAAATGGTTAAGCCCACATCCGATGCTATGTATAAATCTGAATCGGTGAAACGAGAGATGACTAACATGGAAAAACTCATTTCCATCACTTCATACTCGCCTTGGCCAAGGACTTGCTCGTTTACCAACCTATCTCAGATATCATAGGATATCGACTCTCGTCGGAGGTTAACAGATCATAGCTTGCCAATTACCTGTCAGTTCATACCACAAGACTAAAACGCGAAAGGCCGTAACCCATCTAAGAAGACGGGCATTGTCCAGACGTAGTATTTAGCCCCTGATATAACCGGCAGTCATAATCTCTCAAGTTTGAGGATTAATTTGCACAATTCTCAACTAAATAGTAAACTATTAACCTGAAATCATGTAGTTCACTATTTATTGTCACATTCAATAATCCGTACATAGACGATCACTTATATGTTTATTAGTCCACATCACCATGCTGTTTTGGCATTTCGTACGCCATCCTTTATAATTAATATCACTATATTAATCAAAGGTAATAACAAATGATAACCCGTACTCGATTATTCTAGTCCCAGTTGAATAATCTGAAGGGTTATGAATCGTTTCTTAATGTTTTATCATATCGAAGAGAAAGTGAAAAATATCCTAAACCTTTTTAGAACATTTCTCTTCTCGAATAGGCATTAGGGACATATTCATAGCAGAGAATATGAACATCCTACAAATAATATTATGTATAAAACACAAAAGCATATTCTTATTAAACCCTAATAAGGTCATCTCAAACTTTAGCATTAGGGCATATCCCCAACATGGATCAAGTACACTATAGACTTCTGTAAGGAAAAGCAGTCGTAAGAGTGTTCCTCATCGATGTTTTGAGGTTGAAGGGGAATCTCTTATGGTTATAGCACAAGATGATGAGGAGCCCAAGAATGTGCCTGAAGCGCTCTATTCTTTGGCACGGGAAAGTTGGATTAAAACAATGGAAGAAGAAATGGATTCCATGAAAAAAAACCAAGTATGGTCTTTGGTTGATCTTTCGCCTAATAGAAGAGCTATTGGGAACA
The DNA here is from genome assembly GCA_037974665.1 of Ehretia macrophylla. NCBI lineage: Eukaryota > Viridiplantae > Streptophyta > Magnoliopsida > Boraginales > Ehretiaceae > Ehretia > Ehretia macrophylla. The sequence goes on from CM075781.1 coordinate 56,664,315, forward strand.
AGTGGGTTCTCAAGATCAAACAAAAGGCAGATGGATCCATTGAAAGGTATAAAGCTCACCTTGTGGCTAAAGGATACATCCAGTTAGAGGGTATAGATTATAAGGAAGCCTTCTAGTTAGGTTTGCCTCAATCCAGTTTATTCTGGCCATTGTCGCTCATCTAGTTCTTGAAATATATCAGATGGATGTAAAAACGGCATTTCTCAATGGAGAACTAGATGAAGAGATTTACATGCAACAATCAGTAGGTTTTGTGGAAGAAGGTCAGGAAAGCAAAGTGTGTAAACTCCAACAATCTATCTACGGGTTGAAGCAATCATCCAGACAGTGGTATCTAAGGTTCCATAAAGAAATCATTTCGTATGGCTTTGAAATAGTTCAGGAAGACCACTGTGTTTATGTCAAAAGGTCTCAAAATACATATATGATTCTATCTTTGTATGTTGACGACATCTTGTTAGCTGGAAACAACAAGGAGTATTGATCACTATTAAGAAATGGTTATCATCAACTTTTGAGATGAAAGATATGGGAGAAGCAGCATATGTGCTGGGAGTCAAGATCCAAAGGGATTGGACCAAGAGGATTATTGCCTGATCACAAGAGTCATATATAAAAAAAGTGCTTGAACGGTTCAGAATGCATGACTCCAAACCCATAGAAACTCCTATAGCCAAAGGTGAAAGCTTAAACCAAGGGATGTGTCCCGAAACCCCAAAAGAAATAAATGAGATGAAGGATATTACTTATGCTGCTGCTGTGGGTAGTCTGATGTATGCCATGTTATGTACAAGGCCGAACATTTATTTTGCCGTTTGATTGGTGAACCGTTACCAATCCAATCGAGGATGAATCCATTGGAGTGCAGTCAAGAGGATCATGCGATATTTGAAAGGCACCGTGGATTATTGCCTATGCTATCAAGGAGGTGATCTAAATCTTAAGGGTTTTTTTGACGCTAACTAGGGTGGTGACCCGGACGAGCATAAATCCACCTCCGGATATACCTTCTTGCTGAATGGCGGGGCCATTTCTTGGGCAAGCAAGAAACAGACGTACATAGCGCTATCCACCATGGAAGCTGCATTTGTGGCTCGTTCAGTGACTGTACAAGAAGTTGTGTGGCTTAAAAGGTTTATATCATATTTGGGAGTGGTCACAAATGCTAGAAAACATGTGACAATCTTTTGTGATAGTCAAGCAGCCATTGCCTACACCAAGGATCCGAAATCTCATGGAAAACCTGTTTTATTTGTGAAGAAGAAGGATGGTACTTTGAGGTTATGTATAGACTATCGTGGGTTGAATCAGGTGACTATCAAGAATAAATATCCTTTGCCACTAATTGACGAGTTGTTTGATCAACTTCAGGGGGCTAAAGTCTATTCTAAATTTGATTTGAGGCAGGGGTATTATCAGCTTCGGATTCGTACGGAGGATGTTCCGAAGTCTGCCTTCAGGACTCGGTACGGGCATTATGAGTTTGTTGTTATTCCCTTTGGATTGACTAATGCACCGGCAGAATTCATAGATTTGATGCATCGAGTCTTTCAGCCGTACTTGGACCAGTTCGTGGTGATTTTTATTGATGATATCTTAGTCTATTCTAAATCTGAATCGGAGCATGAGCAATATCTACGGCTTGTATTAGAGAAGTTGCAGGAGCATCAGTTGTTTGCCAAGTTCAGCAAATATGAATTTTGGCTGCAACGGATTTCTATTCTTGGCCATGTTATTACACAGAACGGTATTTCTGTAGATCCCACTAAGATTGAATCGGTGATGTCTTGGAAACGGCCAGAGAGTGTTTCTGATGTCCGTAGCTTTCTTGGTTTGGCGGGTTATTACCGTAGGTTTGTCAAGGACTTCTCGAAGATTGCGGGACCACTATCTAAGTTGACTCAGAAACGGACTATCTTTAATTGGGATGAGAAGTGTGAGAGTGGGTTTCAGGAGTTGAAAAAGAGGTTAACTACCGCTCCAGTACTTGCTCTACCAGAGGGGACCGATAATATGGTTATTTACAGTGATGCATCCAAGGAGAGCTTGGGATGTGTTCTTATGCAGGATGGCCGAGTTATTGCCTATGCTTCTCGAAAGTTGAAGCCTTATGAAGAAAACTATCCAACTCATGATCTTGAGTTGGCAGCAGTTGTCTTTGCACTCAAGAAGTGGCGTCATTATCTGTGGGGAAGTAAGTTTGAAATTTTCACTGATCATAAGAGTCTTAAGTACTTATTCTCACAGAAGGAGTTAAATATGCGCCAGAGGATATGGATGGAGCTTCTTGGAGATTATAATTGTTCTATCAATTATCTGCCTGGAAAGGCAAATGTTGTAGTAGATGCTCTCAGCCGGAAGGCTAGTATTTCTTGTTTGGCTGTCAAGAAGTGGGAGGTTCTTGAGGAGTTTAGTTATTGGAGACCAGAGTTGACTCAGGTTGGGGTGATGTGTTCACATCTCCGTATTCAGCCTTTATTATTGTCTCAGATCAGGGAAGCTCAGCAACTTGATGTTAAACTTCAGAAGATCAAGGATCAGATCACTGACGATCAGTCTGACTTCAAAGTACATGAGGACGGTATTCTTCGGTTTCGGAACAGGGTTTGTGTTCCCGATGAGCCGAGCTTGAGGCGAGGTATTCTGGAAGAAGCTCATAATTCTAAGTACACTATTCATCCCGGTGGAACCAAGATGTATCGGGATTTGAAGCAACATTACTGGTAGAATAATATGAAGAGGGAGGTTGCTCAGTTTATATCTAGATGTTTGACTTGTCAGAGGGTGAAAGCCGAGCATCAACGACCTGCAGGTTTGCTTCAGCCATTGGCTATACCAGAGTGGAAATGGGAGCATATTACGATGGACTTTGTCACTGGTTTGCCTAGAACACCGAGGGGTAATGATGCAATTTTGGTTGTCGTGGATCGTTTGACGAAGACAGCTCATTTTATCTCGATGAGGATGGGAGATGAGGTTACAAAGTTGACGGGTCTCTATCTGGATCAGATTGTTAGACTTCACGGGATTCCGTCTAGTATTGTCTTTGATCGAGATCCTCGATTTACTTCTCGCTTGTGGGAGAAACTTCAGGAGACTTTGGGCACTCAGTTGAACTTCAGTACCGCGTATCATCCACTGACCGACGATCAATCTGAGCGGACTATTCAGATCTTGGAAGATATGCTTAGGGCTTGTGTTTTGGACTTCGGGAAGAACTGGGAGAAACATCTACCACTTGCCGAGTTTGCCTATAACAATAGTTATCAAGCTACTATTGGGATGGCACCTTTCGCAGCTCTTTACGGTCGTAAGTGTCGTTCACCTTTATATTGGGACGAGGTAGGAGAGATGAAGACTGTTGATCCGACTATTATGCCAGAACTTCTTGAGAAGATTGAAAATGTTCAGTTGATCAGGCAGAGAATGCTTACGATGCAGAGTAGATTCAAGAGTTATGTTGATAAGCGTCGTCGAGACTTAGAGTTTGCAGTCGGAGATCGGGTTTTCTTGAGATTGTCTCCTCGAAAGGGGTTTACTCGTTATGGTAAAGGTGGTAAGCTGAGTCCGAGATTTGTTGGGCCATTTGAGATTACTGGCAGTGTGACGCCCGAGATTTAGCCATGCATTTAATTACTGTTGCATCCTTTGTCTGCGCATCTCTTTCTATGCCTTATTAACTGTCTTCTTAGGTTACTATTCACTCCATTTTTAAACTGCATTTTATTAGTTGATTAACATTTTTATTAAATCATATTAATTATTAAAGTAGTGAGAAAAATGTGCAATTGAGCTAGAAGCGATAGGAGAGCTCGTTTAGAAAATGATTTTAGTAGTTGAATGAATAGTGTTACGTAATAACTTTATAGATTTAATAAGTTAGCCTATGTGTCACACCTTAGGCTCGTTTCTAAGCTTTCAACGCGCATTTTAGAAGCCACTTAAACACCCAAGCTTGACCCCACCCAACTAAACACCTTAAATATCAACTAAGGCTCTTAAAACACAAAACAAAAGGAAAAAAAAAAGAGTGCAGAACACTGTAGCTGGGCCGAGAGCAAGGAGAAGAAGAAAAAAAAAGATTTTGCTCATCAACTCTCCAAATCAAGCCACTCCAAGCCTTGAGCAACTAGTGTAGGGTGTTTGCAAGCTTCCTAGGTGCTCCTACGCACATTGGTGAGGGATTTCATGGCTTATTTTTGCATTTCTAAATAGTTGTCAATTTCTTGATTTGTTGAAAATGTGATCAAATGCCATTGTAATAGTTATCTATGCTATTATACCATGTATATGAATGCTAGAGAACATATTTGAGCCATCGTTTCGCAATTTAAATGGTTAGAATAGTTAGTTTGATTTTTAGGGTGAATAGTGACGTTTTTCTAGGGTTTTGCGTAATTGCTCGAATTAGCTTGATTCAATGCTTCTAATAGATGCCTTAGGTGCTAGTGAAGGTAACCTAATAGCCCCGTGCACTTGCATTGTCCTTAAATCGCTTAAAATGGAAAATAGCCGACTTTAGTTTGGGGCTTTTGGGGTTAATGCGAATCTGGGTGGATTCGGGCTTCAATTCTAGTATCCTTAAGCTACCTAGGTGCTATAGAAGCCTTGATATCCCTTGTTTGAAGCCCGGACAATGTAGGTGTAGTTTAAAGCCATAAGAGGGAAATTGGGGCTTTCAGGGTAATCGCGTGCATTTAAATGAGTTAGAGGGTTGAGAGGGTACCTTGAGGGTTAGTTAGAAGGTTGGGAGAGTTTCCTTTGAAAATGGAATCACTAACCTTGGTTTGGAAGAGAAATAGTTTGAAAAACAAAGGGGTTTAGGTGAAATTTCGGTTGACTCACACTTCTAAACCCATGGCATGACTCCTTAAGTGTTTATATGTGGTTTCAAGTTGATTTGGAGCTTTTGGTATAATTCTATGCTTATCTTGTATATGTTCCTTTGTAAACTGCTTATTAGCTTCTATAATTGCTTCTATTCTAATTGCATCGATGTCAACCTACTTTGTTGATCCTCCTATGTGTTAATGCTTATATTATTTCTATTAATTTTCCATTGTTAAGTGCATTGCATCATAGTTGCGCAACCATAGTGTCAGGGGCGGATGTGTTGAATATCGGCTGGGCGGCAGAGGGCTTGCCGGTGGATATTCAAACTCCGTGCCCTAGTCCCTCATTCGCCTGGTCCGGAGATTGTCAGGGGATGTTGGGTCGTAGGATTTGGGGTACATCCGGAGTACACTCACTGGAGTGTTTGGGGATTATGCCGGCTTATCGTGATCGTGCTCGTGGTTCGTGGATCGTGATTGAAGACCAGTAAAGATTGGTGTATAGGGGATTGTGTGAAATGTATCCTTTTAAATGTGTGGTTACTTTAGTTATCATTGTTTCTTAAATTGTCTAAGTGATATTGTTGTATAACTGTATTATCTGTTGCATTGCACGCCCCGGGATTATATCCCTCACTAGGCAACAGTGGTTGCTCATACCTCGATATCTGTTTCAGGAGACGCTGAGGGTGATCCCCAGCTTGTTGAGTTAGTTGAGGAAGAAGAAGTTCAGACTGATCCTCTACCTTAGTTGCCGTGCTTGATAGCTTGAGGTGGTTAATGAATTTGCTGCTATGTGGAAAGTTCAACTAATTGTTTTATGTACTATTTTGTGGCCTAAGGGCTATGTATATGTTTGTTGTGCAAAGTTGAAGGATAGTAGATTGTGGTATAGAATTGGAAGCCATGTCTTGTAATAATTTTTATTCTTGCCTTTATTTCCTTGCATGCTTGGGAGTGAATGGTTAATGTAGAATGCATTATCCTTTAAGTGTTTTATTGATATCCTAGAATGTCTTGCTTTTATTTTATTGCATGCTTGTGTGTTTTTTTTTTGGAATTGTTATTTACTTCAAGGCTCGGATGGCCTTGAATCTTTGTTATATATAGCCATGAAAAGTTTGTTTACATTGTAGTTACCTTATTTGCTAGTTTACATGTTTTCTGAATGTCCACGGTACCGGGGAGACTCTGTCCGTGTGTCGGGTCCGGACTTAACCTTTAGCTCGGGGGTTGGGTCGGGGCGTGACATTTAAGTGGTATCAAAGCTATAGATTGCATGAAGCCGGGTTAAGTTTCTCGGTCTGTGGGTAGAGATTTGTTATGTGACTTTGTGAATACATGAGTCTTTGATTTTGATTTGCCTAAGTGAAGTTTGAATAAGGAATGAACATGCTAGCATGGAAATAGAATATCAAGAGTCTAGAATGTCAAGTATGAACTAGTGATTTACGTGTACCTCAAGAATGTGGAATATTTATCTGAACTTCTATGTACTTGACCTTATGTGAATCTAATTGGACTTTTCTTTATGTGTTTACTTAAAAACTGCATATATACATATATATACCTGTCATAACACTTTGCATTCTAGCTACTCGAGATGGGGCCCCGCCGTCGTGCTGATAATCCGAATGTTGGTGGAGAACCCGAGGGGGTTCAGGGGCAAGAAGTTGAGGTGGCCAAAAATGCACCGCAGGTTCAAGAACCGAGCACTGCACAGATCTTGGCCACGATGGCCACTGCTATGAACACTATCGCCCAGTTTGTTACACAACAGGGTCAGCCAGGGGTCGTTGGAGGTAATCAGGCTGCGAGAGCCGGAGGTAGTGGTCCTACCGAAGGGAATCTGTATGACCGGTTTATACATCATGGGGCCTATACTTTCTTTGGGGAACCGGACGATATGAAGGCTGAGATGTGGCTAAGGAAGTTTGAGAGAGTGGCAGCAATACTTGAGTGCCATGATGACAGGAAGATTACTTATGCCACTTTCCTTCTCGAGGGTGATGCTGAAGATTGGTGGCATACCGTCAGTGAGAAATGGGAAGCCGAGGGCATTCATCATTCATGGGCTGACTTTGTCCAAGAATTTCGAGACAAGTATATATCGGTAGTTGCCCGCCAGAGGCGTCAAACGGAGTTCATAAACTTGAAGCAGGGAAGTATGACGGTAGATCAATACGAGGCTACTTTTACCCGGCTTTCCCGTTATGCACCAGCTTTGATTCAGCCGGAGGACATGAAGATCCAGAGGTTCATCCTGGGTTTGAGGAGGGATATTATGCTGAACTTGTCTTCAAATGATTTTCCCAACTATGCTGCAGTAGTCCGAGCCGCCTCGAGGTATGAGAAACGCAAGGCCGATGTGTTAGCCGAGACCAGTCAATGGAGTAAACGGTTTCAGTCTCAGAGTCAAGGGTACCAGGGGCAGGCTGTATCAGTTGGGCAGAGTTCACAGCCGAGGCAGACTCAGAGTTATACAGGGCCTACTCAGACTCAGGCACGACCAGTTCAGAGTCAGACTCAGAGTCAGTTCCGTCCAGCAGTTTCCCGTTCGCAGCAGGGTAGTTCAGCTACCTCTACTTACAGAGCTCCTTCGGGAGGCACTGTTGCAAGACGTCACCAGCAGTGCAGCTTCTGTCAGTGCCAGGGCCACACTGAGTATGTTTGTTGGAAGAAACATAACAAGTGTACAGGTTGCGGCAGTGATCAGCACAGGGTTAAAGACTGTCAGAAATTTAAGAACCCTAGGGGTCAGACATCAGCTCAGAACTCTCAGACCAGGGCACCAGCTGCAGCACCACCACCACGAGGTCAGGCCCGTGTATTTGCTTTGGATGCTGAGGAGCTTCCGGATACAACCACTGTGGTAGAAGGTATTTTTCTTCTTAATGATCAATCAGTTAAGGTTTTAATTGATTCCGGGGCTTCGCATTCTTTTATTACTCCTACTTGTGCACAAAATGCTAAATTGAAACATGATAAACTGTTGCATGAGATTGTGGTTTATACTCCTATGGGTCCGAAGTTTGTTACTAGATCTATTTGCAGAGCATGTAGTATATTTATTGAGGGTCGTGTTTTTCCTGCTGATTTGATTATCCTACCCTTCAATGACTTTGAAATTATATTGGGGATGGACTGGTTAAGTAAATATTATGCCCAGCTTGATTGTAGAAAGAAGATTGTGTATCTAGAAATGCCTGACCAGCCTATACTTAAAATAGTTGGTAGTAGAAAATCTACGGGAACTCCTATTATTTCTTCTATTAGGGCATCTAAATTATTGAATAAGGGTTGTGAGGCTTATCTTGCATATTTGATTAATCAACCTGGGGATCAATTGAAATTGAATGATGTACCTATCGTGAGAGAGTTTCCGGGGGTCTTTCCTGAGGAATTACCTGGGTTACCGCCTAATAGAAAGATAGAGTTCATGATTGATTTATTGCCGGGGACTTCACCTATCTCTAGGACTCCGTATAGAATGGCTCCACCTGAATTGCAGGAATTGAAAGTTCAATTGCAGGGCTTGCTTGAGAAGGGATTCATTCAGCCGAGTTCTTCACCGTGGGGTGCGCCAGTCCTATTTGTTAAAAAGAAAGACGGATCTCTTCGCCTATGCATTGATTATCGGGGTCTTAATTAGGTGACCATCAAAAACAAATATCCTTTGCCTTTAATCGAAGAGTTATTTGATCAGTTGCAAGGCGCCAGGGTATTCTCTAAATTCGATCTGAGGCAAGGCTATTATCAGTTGAGGATTAAGAAAGATGATGTTCCTAAAACTGCTTTCAGAACTCGATATGGCCATTATGAGTTTGTTGTCTTGCCGTTTGGTCTTACTAATACTCCCGCCGCATTCATGGACTTAATGCAGAGGGTATTCCGTCCTTATCTGGACCAATTTGTGGTCATATTTATTGATGATATCCTTGTATATTCTAAATCTGAGGCGGAACATGAACAGCATCTCAGAATTGTGTTGCAGACTCTTCAGGAGCATCAGTTATTTGCAAAGTTTAGCAAATGTGAATTCTGGCTTAAGCAAGTTGCATTTCTTGGCCATATTATCTCGCAGGATGGTATTTCTGTTGATCCAGCGAAGATTGAAGTTGTGTTATCTTGGAAACAACCTGAAACTGTCACGGAGATTCGTAGCTTCCTTGGTTTAGCTGGGTATTATCGAAGGTTTGTCAAGGATTTCTCTAAGATTGCAGGGCCTTTAACTCAACTTACTCAGAAGAAAACAGTATTTGACTGGAATGATAAATGCGAGGCCAGCTTCCAGGAATTGAAGAAGAGATTGACTACAGCTCCTATTCTTGCTTTACCTGAGGGTTATGATAATCTGGTGATCTATAGTGATGCTTCGAAGGAAGGTCTGGGTTGTGTATTGATGCAGAATGGCAGGGTTATTGCTTATGCTTCCAGGAAACTGAAGCCTTATGAACTCAACTATCCGACTCATGATCTTGAGCTTGCCGCTATCATTCTTGCATTAAAGAAATGGCGTCATTATCTCTGGGGCAACAAGTTTGAAATCTTTACAGATCATAAGAGCTTGAAATATCTATTTTCACAGAAAGAGCTGAACATGAGGCAGAGGCATTGGCTGGAATTACTTGAGGACTATAACTGCACTATTAACTATCTTCCGGGCAAGGCCAATATTGTTGCTGATGCTTTGAGTCGAAAGGCTACTGTTGCTAGCTTGATTATCAAGAATCGGGAATTCATGGAAGAATTGTGCTTATGGAAGCCTAGTACTTCAAATTCTGGTATTCAATTTGCAAGTTTGCAGATTCAATCTTTGTTATTATCCAGGATTCGAGAAGCTCAACAAGCTGATCTTCAATTGTTGAAAGTCTTAGAGAATTCTAAAGGGGGAGAGTCGGATTTCAAACTGCACGACGATGGTATTCTCAAATTCAAAGGTAGAATCTGTATTCCGAATGATCCAACTATGAAGAAGGATATTCTTGCTGAGGCACACAGTTCCAGATATACTATCCATCCAGGCAGTACTAAAATGTATAGAGATTTGAAGCAGAATTTTTGGTGGAATAATATGAAGAGAGAAATTGCTGACTATGTTGCCCGATGTCTTACTTGTCAGAAAGTTAAAGCAGAACATCAGAGACCTGCAGGGTTGTTGCAGCCTTTGGCTATTCCTGTTTGGAAATGGGATCATATTACTATGGATTTCGTATCAGATTTACCGAGGTCTTCGAAGGGTAATGACTCAGTTTGGGTTATTGTGGATAGACTGACCAAGACTTCTCACTTTATTGCTAAAAAGAAGTCTGATTCTCTTGATAAACTGGTAGAGTTGTATATTGAGAATGTTGTCCGACTTCATGGAATTCCAAAGAGTATTGTGTCAGATAGAGATCCCAGATTCACATCGCAGTTCTGGCAGAAGATTCATAAAGCTTTGGGCACGACTTTGAATTTCAGTACAACTTATCATCCCCAGACAGATGGTCAATCCGAGAGAACTATCTTAATCCTTGAGGATATGTTACGGGCTTGCATTCTGGACTTCGGTAAGAGTTGGGAGAAGTATTTGCCACTCGCAGAGTTCGCCTATAACAATAGTTATCAAGCTACTATTGGTATGGCACCATATGAGGCACTGTATGGGCGTAAATGTCGGTCTCCTCTCTACTAGGATGATGTTGGCGAGATAAAGACTATCGACCCTACTCTCTTACCTGAAATGAACAAAATGATTGATCATGTGCAGCTTATCAGAAAAAGAATGCTTACAGCACAGAGCCGGCAAAAGAGTTATGCGGATAGACGACGTCGTGATCTGAAATTTGCTGTGGGGGATCGAGTATTTCTAAAAATTTCTCCTCGCAAGGGTTTGATTCGGCATGGTAAAGGAGGTAAACTCAGTCCTCGATATGTGGGACCATTTGAGATAACTGAAACTGTTGGTGATTTGGCTTACCGTTTGGCTTTACCTCCCAGTCTGGGCAGAATTCATGACGTATTCCATGTTTCCATGCTTCGGAAGTATCAGCCAGATCCCTCTCACATACTTGAGCCGGAACCGCTAGAGATCAGTGAAACTTTGACCTACACAGAGAAACCTCTTCGAATTGTTGATCAGAAAGTTCAGGAGCTGAGGACTAAAAGCATTCCGATGGTTAAAGTTCTGTGGGATCATCACGGAGTAGAGGATGCGACGTGGGAAAGAGAGGATCAGATGCGGGAACGGTATCCAGAGTTATTCGCCGAATCATGTAAGAATTGCGTGGACGCAATTAGTAAGGGGGAGAGGATGTGACGCCCGAGATTTAGCCATGCATTTAATTACTGTTGCATCCTTTGTCTGCACATCTCTTTCTATGCCTTATTAACTGTCTTCTTAGGTTACTATTCACTCCATTTTTAAGCTGCATTTTATTAGTTGATTAACATTTTTATTAAATCATATTAATTATTAAAGTAGTGAGAAAAATGTGCAATTGAGCTAGAAGCGATAGGAGAGCTCGTTTAGAAACTGATTTTAGTAGTTGAATGAATAGTGTTACGTAATAACTTTATAGATTTAATTAGTTAACCTATGTGTCACACCTTAGGCTCGTTTCTAAGCTTTCAACGCGCATTTTAGAAGCCACTTAAACACCCAAGCTTGACCCCACCCAACTAAACACCTTAAATATCAACTAAGGCTCTTAAAACACAAAACAAAAGGAAAAAAAAAAAAAGAGTGTAGAACACTGTAGTTGGGCCGAGAGCAAGGAGAAGAAGAAAAATATATATATTTTGCTCATCAACTCTCCAAATCAAGCCACTCCAAGCCTTGAGCAACTAGTGTAGGGTGTTTGCAAGCTTCCTAGGTGCTCCTACGCGCATTGGTGAGGGATTTCACGGCTTATTTTTGCATTTCTAAATAGTTGTCAATTTCTTGATTTGTTGAAAATGTGATCAAATGCCATTGTATTAGTTATCTATGCTATTATACCATGTATATGAATGCTAGAGAACATATTTGAGCCATCGTTTCGCAATTTAAACGGTTAGAATCGTTAGTTTGATTTTTAGGGTGAATAGTGATATTTTTCTAGGGTTTTGCGTAATTGCTCAAATTAGCTTGATTCAATGCTTCTAATAGATGCCTTAGGTGCTAGTGAAGGTAACCTAATAGCCCCGTGCACTTGCATTGTCCTTAAATCGCTTAAAATGGAAAATAGCCGACTTTAATTTGGGGCTTTTGGGGTTAATGCGAATCCGGGTGGATTCGGGCTTCAATTCTAGTATCCTTAAGCTACCTAGGTTCTATAGAAGCCTTGATATCCCTTGTTTGAAGCCCGGACAATGTAGGTGTAGTTTAAAGCCATAAGAGGGAAATTAGGGCTTTCAGGGTAATCGCGTGCATTTGAATGAGTTAGAGGGTTGAGAGGGTACCTTGAGGGTTAGTTAGAAGGTTGGGAGAGTTTCCTTTGAAAATAGAATCACTAACCTTGGTTTGGAAGAGAAATAGTTTGAAAAACAAAGGGGTTTAGGTGAAATTTCGGTTGACTCACACTTCTAAACCCATGGCATGACTCCTTAAGTGTTTATATGTGGTTTCAAGTTGATTTGGAGCTTTTGGTATAATTCTATGCTTATCTTGTATATGTTCCTTTGTAAACTGCTTATTAGCTTCTATAATTGCTTCTATTCTAATTGCATCGAGGTCAACCTACTTTGTTGATCCTCCTATGTGTTAATGCTTATATTATTGCTATTAATTTGCCATTGTTAAGTGCATTGCATCGTGGTTGCGCAACCATAGTGTCAGGGGCGGATGTGTTGAATATCGGCTGGGCGGCAGAGGGCTTGCCGGTGGATATTCAAACTCCGTGCCCTAGTCCCTCATTCGCCTGGTCCGGAGATTGCCAGGGGATGTTGGGTCGTAGGATTCGGGGTACATCCGGAGTACACCCACTGGAGTGTTTGGGGATTATGTCGGCTTATCGTGATCGTGCTCGTGGTTCGTGGATCGTGATTGAAGACCAGTGAAGATTGGTGTATAGGGGATTGTGTGAAATGTATCCTTTTAAATGTGTGGTTACTTTAGTTATCATTGTTTCTTAAATTGTCTAAGTGATATTGTTGTATAACTGTATTATCTGTTGCATTGCACGCCCCGGGACTATATCCCTCACTGGGCAACAGTGGTTGCTCATACCTCGATATCTGTTTCAGGAGACGCTGAGGGTGATCCCCAGCTTGTTGAGTTAGTTGAGGAAGAAGAAGTTCAGACTGATCCTCTACCTTAGTTGCCGTGCTTGATAGCTTGAGGTGGTTAATGAATTTGCTGCTATGTGGAAAGTTCAACTAATTGTTTTATGTACTATTTTGTGGCCTAAGGGCTATGTATATGTTTGTTGTGCAAAGTTGAAGGATAGTAGATTGTGGTATAGAATTGGAAGCCATGTCTTGTAATAATTTTTATTCTTGCCTTTATTTCCTTGCATGCTTGGGAGTGAATGGTTAATGTAGAATGCATTATCCTTTAAGTGTTTTATTGATATCCTAGAATGTCTTGCTTTTATTTTCTTGCATGCTTGTGTGTTTTTTTTTGGAATTGTTATTTACTTCAAGGCTCGGATGGCCTTGAATCTTTGTTATATATAGCCATGAAAAGTTTGTTTACATTGTAGTTACCTTATTTGCTAGTTTACAGGTTTTCTGAATGTCCACGGTACAGGGGAGACTCTGTCCGTGTGTCGGGTCCGGACTTAACCTTTAGCTCGGGGGTTGGGTCGGGGCGTGACAGGCAGGGTTGGTAAGTTGGCATATCGGTTGGCTTTACCGGAGAATTTCTCTAATGTCCATGATATATTTCACGTGTCTAATTTACGGAAATACAATCCGGATCCTTCTCATATTCTTGAGCTAGAGCCGTTAGAGCTTCGAGAGAATTTGACTTATGACGAGCGTCCGATTCGTATTCTAGATCAGATGGATCGAGAGTTGAGGTCGAAGAGGATTTCGATGGTTAAAGTGTTGTGGAAGCATCACGGCATTGAGGAAGCTACGTGGGAGAGACGAGATCAGATGCAGCAGCAATACCCAGATCTATTCCGTACATCAAGTAAGAATTTCGATGACGAAATTTCTATAAGAGGGGGAGAATGTGAAACCCTACTTTTCTGCTTATCTCGTTTTACGTGCTATACCTCATTTTGCGTGCATATGTCATGTTTATGTGCTATAGGACCTAGAAAGTTATAATTTTGATGTCAATACTCCTAATACGTGCTAAATGTGCATTCATGAAATTTTCATAAAAAACGGGATCAAAAATTTTATCGTCGTCTTTTAGTGAATAGTATTTTGGACGCACATCCGCTAAAATTTTGAAACTGTTCTTTTTAACCCTTCTAGACCTAGTCCATAGACTTTAATCGACCTGTGATTGATAAAAATGGATTTCAAATCGGCTTAGGAATTTATTAGGATTTTTACACTACTTTTTGTGAAAAATCGAGTTTTAAGCCGACTCGGGTAGAATTCTTTGAATGTAAAACTTCTTGTCACCTAAAAATAATCCACTTGAGATATCTTCGGGGTTTCATAATTATTTTGAACATTGGTGAGCAACAAAATGAGTTTAAAGTCAACAAAATACTAAAAATAATAAGTTTTACTAACTTAAACTATTTTATATATTAACTATTTTGCCTCACACTAGTTACACACAGTCACATAACACAAAAACACACTCCAATTGCACACACTTGGCCGAGAGTTTGAGGGAGAAAAAGCCAAAGAGAATTTCAAGCTTTTCAATCAAAAATTCAAAGAAAAACTTGGTTTTTGTCCGTAAAACTTCGCACCGACTTGGATTCCGCTTGTTGGGCACGCACTTCACGCATCCCTAGGCTTTTATCGCATCAAAGGTGAGAGAAAAATTCTAGATCTCAAAATGCCATTTTTGTGTTTTTGCGTATAAATGAAGATTGAATTGTTAGAATTGTAATCTGATGTTAGATTATTGCTCCTTGCATGCTAAGGATCGTTTAGTGGTAATACTACGAGTCTCTGTCGGATGTAGCATAATTTTTATTTTTCAGGTATTAAATTTTAATTAAATTGTTCAATGTTGAATTAATTGAGTTGCGATGATCAAAATCGATTGCCGTCGATTTCTAAATACTTGATAATTACGTGTTAGCGCTGTTGTAATGCCGAATTTTCGATTACATTGCTCGTGGGAAAATCCGGAAAATTCAGCCAAGACATCCTAGGGTTTTAGGGTTATCGGGCATGATTTGGAGGTGTTATGGTGGATTTCTGAGAGGGCTAATGTAGTAGGTTGAATAGGTGAGTGATAGAAACTGGTTTGGTGATGTTTGGATTAGTAGAATGTAAGTTATGAATTTTTAAAGTTTAGGTTGTCATTCTTTAATTTCTTGAACGATGCCTTTAGATGATTGGGTGGTGTTTGAGTGTTGAATGGTTAGT
Source organism: Ehretia macrophylla (assembly GCA_037974665.1). NCBI lineage: Eukaryota > Viridiplantae > Streptophyta > Magnoliopsida > Boraginales > Ehretiaceae > Ehretia > Ehretia macrophylla. Next base: position 56,679,620 of record CM075781.1, read on the forward strand.
TGTTGATGAGTGATTTAGGGTTTAATTGTGTATATAATGCATGTCCGGTTAGATGGCCTACTTTGTCATCTAACTAAGTTATTGTTGTTTAAATAATAATTGATGTTATCAATGATGAATAAATGATGATTGATTGATGATTGATTGATGATTGATGATGATTATGGAGTCTTGGTATGTGTGTGTCACCTCTCGGGCAGCGTTGGGCTGTCGGGTTGATAACGGCATGACTGCCAGAGGCTACCCCTAGCTCGCATGACAGAGGTGTCATGGAGGGAGGGGCTAGTGAGGTACCTCGGGTGCGTGAGTAATAGGGAGTTATAAGAAGAACGGTTGAGATCGTGATGGCGTTTGGAGCTACACCAAATAGAGTATCCTTTATTGAATGGTTATATAGTTATGTGATGATAATGTTATTGTTGTTGTGTGTTTACTTGCTCAAAGGTTAGATCCAAGGAGCATAGTGAATACTGTCGAGATCTATCGGATCCTCACTGGGCTTATTTATATAAGCTCACTCTCTATTATTGCATGCTTACAGGTGTTGCAGAGCCGGATTACGGGTACGTGCCTCCTGAGGAGGAAAATGTGCCTTTCGTGGATGAGTCATATGTCCCTGAGTCTTATCCATGATTCTATGTTGTTTAATATCATGTACATTAGCTTAGTAGACTTTTATATGCTTTATGGTTCTTATTGTAATAGATGTTGAAAAGATGAGGATCCAAATGATGTTAACTTAGAGGCTTTCTTTTGTCTTTGGTTAAGTTGTTAGATGGGTCTCAACTTATTTTTGAAATGTATGATAAGGTTGAGGTATAGTATGTTATGTTGGAACGGCGGCAGATAACGAGTACTGATTATTGTATATTACAGTTATGATGTGTGTTGATATGCTGTTGAGGAGTTGTTGTTTGTATGGTTATGGAATTGGATGTTTAATGTTATTAATGAGGCTGGTTTAGAACCTCGGTATTCTATTTACTGTCGTTATACTGCCGAAATCCCGTTGCGTCCTGACTGATTGTAGGTGGGGTCGAGTTGGGGCATGACATAACTCACGTATCATATCGTGAGTGTTATAGCGACTACATAATGTTGAATGTATCCTTATTTCATCACTGTATGAGTCCTTGAAGCTTCGAAGGCTTCTCTTGTGTGCCCTTAGTGACCAACATCCATATTTTAATAATTCAAGTTCAATGTTAGCTACTTTGGTATGTTGCCTAAGGATCACAATATATTAGGTCATACTGAACATGTCCAGGAAAGCAGTTGACTTGACTTAGAGGAATATTGGATGAAGGGAAGACTGTTCGCATCAAGCGCTGCGTATGTTCATTGGTCGACCAGTTATACAATCTATGTGATTGAACGATCTTAGTGATCGAATATAACTATGAATATATGCTTGAGATTTTAGTTGTCGAACATGGCCTAGGAGGGATTAGGCATGTATTAACGGATTTGAACTTAATTGGTCTAGGGAACAGCGAGACTCTATTTTTCTTTACAGGAAGTGGCTCCCGTGTTATCCCTAACAGGTACACAGTTTTAGAGCCTCCACTTTGTATGAGCTCGCGAGTCACACGACCTATCTGCTAGTATGACTTATGAGTGTTTTGGAATTAGTTTCCAAGAGAGAGATATCATGGGATACGTTCCCACCCCACCTTGTGTGAGTGGGAGATGTTGGACTTTGGACATATTGCACCCAAGTTGGGGTAGCCCAATTAAATGACACATATAGTGGAGGCCCACTACTCCATAAAAGGGAAAACCCAAAACATAAAACATACGTTCTATAGGTTTTTGCCTCCAACAAACAAAGCAAACTCTCTATATACTCTAGGCATTTAGGTTGTGGCAAATCAGTGGGTGGTCTTGTACTACACGCTACGACTCCTTGCTAGTGCAGTGGAACAAACCAGATCGTTGATTACTCGTTTTTGCAATTTCGAGGTATATGTGAATATCTCACTCTGTATCAACAGAAAAAATTATAAAAATTTCAGTATGTTGTAGACTCATAGAGGAACATTTCTTCCATTGGCCATGTCATGAGGAAAAATCATTTTCATGCTAAAAAACACAAGAGACAGTAGGTTACGAGATTTTTGCTGAATCTGGACAGTTCACTATCTTTGATTTCTTTTACATTTTAAAAATAGCAAACGATCTTCGAATTGAACGAAACTTTTACAGTACCTATATTAGGCAGTTAGAAACAAACTTCGTATTTTCTAGATTGTCAAATTCTATTGCTAAAAGGGCCTGAATTTTCCAATTCCAAAATGACGCAGGAATAGCCTTCAATCTGGACAGAAAACCATAGTTGCACTAATTGAGTCATAAGTCAGTCAACTTAAAATGAAAGTGTGAAACCCTAGATTTCATCTATACATGAAATTGCGTGTTTTGACCTGTATATGTGTTATCTGAGTTAAAATGCACAAATTCTGTGATTTATACTCCTATTATATTCTATGTGAGCATTCATGAAAGTTTCATAAAAATGGGCATTGAAAATTTTATAGTCGAGTTTTATGAATAGTATTTTTGAAACACGTTCGCCAAAATTTTGAAACTGGTCTTTTTAGTGTTTGAAAACCTAGTCCTCGGATATTAATAGACCCGTGTTTGATTAAAACGGATTTTAAAACAGATTAGGAACTTAAAAGGGTTTTACACTTTCTTTTGAAAAAGATTGAGTTTTATAGCTATATGCATGTATATGTATGTATGTATTTATTGTTGTCAACTAAAAATAAACTACTTAAGATAGTCTAAGTGTTACATATATATATATATATATATATATATATATATATATATATATATATATGCATGTACATAGACAAAAAGACAATTAAAAGACTAAGAAATACAATTAAAAGACTAAAATTGGCAACTTTGACTTTACTTAAATTATTTGACTTTGCATATATATACATAATACATACATTATATTATATAACAAAGCTCAAAATACCTAAAACACACACACACATGGCCGAAACCCCATAGACAAAAAAAAAGGTTTTTCAACTATTTTTCAAAGCAATTTTTGCATAGAAGTTGCAATCCAAGGGCAAATCTTGTCATCCAAAGCTTGATTTCACTTGTTGGGCATCCATTGCATACATTTCTAGCATCATTTGGCATCAAATGTGAGATAAATATTCTAGATCTTGAAATGCTATTCTTTGTCAATTTCATATAACTGTATTTTTATCTGATGTTTTGTTGAATTGTCTTTAGATTATTGCTTAGTAGTTTCCAAGGATCGTTTATATGTATTTATAGCTGTTTTGATTGGTAGTAGCATATATTTCTATTTTTTGGGTATTAAAGTTGCGTTATTGGTTCATTGTTGAATAATTTTTGTTGTAGTGGTTGGAATTGATCGGTTGTTGCTTCCAAAAGTTTGTTAATTATGAGGTAGTAATGTTGTAATGCCAAAAGTCTGAAAATTTCAGCCTAGGGGCATTGCCAAATTAGGGTTGTTGGACTTGTTTTGGATGGCTTTGGGTTGGTTTCCAATGTGGCTAATATAGTTGGATGTGTGGTGGAGTGATAGGAAGTGGTTTGAAAATTATTGGATCAGTAAAATATAAGTTATGAATTTTAGAAGTTTGTGTAGTTTTTCTTCAAAATGTTGAAATGTTGTCTTTGGTTGTTGGGTAGTGTTTGTGTAGTTGTTTCTTGAGTTATTGTAAGGTAGGTTCAGGATTGAATGCATGTTTAAATGTATGTTAAGTTGAGTGGCCTACTTTGTCATCTAACTTAGTTGTTTTAATTGTTTAATTGATGTTATGTTGATTGGAATGTTATTAACTGATTAATGATTGATGATGATCTGGAGGACAACCTACTTTGTTGTCTTTCCAGAATATGAGATGTTTATGATTATTGTTATGATTCTTGATAGTGTGTGCCACCTCTTGGGCAGTATCGGGCTGTCTGGTTGATATCAGCATGACTATCATAGACTCCCCCCAGCTCGCATGGGCGGAGATGCCATGGAGGGAGGGGCTAGATAAGGTACCTCGGTTATGTATTATAGGAGTTATAAGAAGATGGTTGAGATTGTGATGGCGTATAGAGCTACACCAACTAGTGTTTTATTTCACATTGAATAGTTATTTATGTGGTTGAATTGAAATGTTGATGTTAATGAAGTTGTTGTTATTATTGCTCATAGGATGATTTCCCAAAGGGTAAAGTAAATATTTTCAAAAGATCTTTCGAATCTTCACTGAGTTTTGTTATATATAAGCTCACCCTCATTCGTTTATTGTCATCAGGTGTAACTGAACCAGACCTAGGGTACGTCTCTTAGGAAGCTGAGTATGTGCCTTATGTGGACGAGTCTTATGTGCCCGAGTCCTATCCTTGATGTCGTGGATGAAGTTCTATTTTGATCTTGTATATTAGAACTTGTGGTATTGTATTTACTTTGAGGTCATATTGTATAAGATGCTATAAAGATAGTGGAACGTATAATGCTAGTTTAGTTGTCTTACTTTTTGAACTTGAATAGGTTGCTAGACTAGCTTAATATATATGTTATGCATGTGTATGGGTTGAAGTACAATTGATGTTGGAACGGAGGCGTATAACCTATGGATGAACTGTTGAATGATTGCTTAATATATGGAAATGGTTGTGTTGTATGTTGTTGAAATAGTTATGGAGTTGTTGTTGATCGTTGAAGTTGGTTGTATGAGTTATAAAGCGGTGGTTTGGAGCCCTGATGTACGTGTTATAGTCGTTATACTGCTGAAATTCCGTTACGTCCTGACTGATTGTAAGTAGGGTCAAGTTGGGGCGTGACATTAAGTGGTATCAAAGCGCATGTTTAGCTGTCAGCCGGGTTATTCTCGGAATGTGGGTATTGGCCTTAGCACGAAAGTATGTATGAAATGAAAGAAAATTGAATTATGTGATTAACTTGTTTACATGCCTACGTGATTAATACTTATGTGACTTATGTGCCTTACGTGAGTAGCCTGTCTATGTATTATAACATGTGCTAACTCTTTGATAGTAGAATGGCAGGACGACCGAGAACCTGCAGTAGGCCTGAGGAAGTTAATGAGGCATCGGGGAGTGTAGCACCGGGTCGTGATCAGGGGTATGATTGTTTGTCTATGGCTATGGACAGAATGACTAAGGTTATGGCAGGGCAAGCAACTCAGGCACAGACCGTGCAGAATCAGTTACAAAATGTTCAGGGAGGTTACCGGGGAGGTAGTCTACTGAAGGAATTTCTTGGGTATTTTCCACCGAGGTTCCAGAGTGAACCCGATGATCAGAAAGCCGAGTCTTGGATCAACAAAGTGGAGAAGATATTTGACCCCATTGGTTATACAGATGAGAGGAAGGTCACCTTTGTAGTGTATTTGTTTGATGACGAGGCTGAGGAGTGGTGGCGTACAGTGAGATCTTATTGGGAAGCACGGGGTACTCCCTATGTCTGGGATACTTTTCTTAGGGCGTTTTGGGCCAAGTATATTCCCAGGATTGCGCGTGAACGTAGGGAGGCGGAGTTCACATCTCTAATTCAAGGTAGTTCCACTGTGGCCCAATATGAGGCCAACTTTACCAGGTTATCCCGGTATGCACCGAAGTTTGTGTCAAATCAGGAAAGGAAGACCCAGAGGTTCATTTTGGGTCTAAGGATCGAGATTTAGGATGCAATAGCCTTGATACAGTACGATGAGTTTTCTGAGGCCTTTAATGCGGCTTCTAGGTTGGAGAAGATGAAAGGGGAACAGGTTGTTTCTAGTCAGGCTAGTAAGAGGTCGTTTTAGCCACAGGGTCAGCAGGTCATGTATAGGCCTGCATTGCAGCAGAGTAGTTACAGGCCTCTAGTGCAACAGGGTTCTTTTAGACCTCAAGGGCAGTAGGGTTTCTTTACGCCCCAGTTTCAGCAGGGATCTTATCAGGCACAGTCACAGTATAGGCTGGCCCAGTCTCAGGGTCAATACAGGCCTAGTGTTGCAAGACCTCAACAGCAGGCTGGTTCAACTGCTTATTCAGCTTCCGGTTCTTCAAGAGGCAGCATTAGTGCTCCGTCACTACAGTGTACTTATTGTAAACGTAAGGTCCATTTGGAGGCCTACTGTCGGGCAAAGGCAGGGACATGTTTGGGTTGCGGCAGCAACCAACACAAGGCGAGAGATTGTCCCAGATATTAGGGTTCTGAGGGTCAGCCAGTAGTCCAGCGTTATCAGGGTAGACCTACAGGCAGTGCACCTTAGCAGCAGCGGGTTCAAGCTCAGGCCTACACAATAGACTTGGAGGAGATACATGAGGCAACAGCGGTTGTGGAAGGTAACTTCCTTATACTCGATCAACTTGTTAAAGTATTGATTGATTGTGGTGCTACGCACTCTTTTATTACACCTACCTATGTGCAATGTGTTAATATGCAACCTGAAAGATTGCCTTATGTGGTTGAGATTAATACTTCTTTGACTGATAAATATGTGACTGGCTTAGTATGTAAGGATTGTAAAATACATATTAAGGGTCAGGATTTTCCTTCGGACCTTATCTTATTTCCTATCTGGGGGTATGATGTTATCTTGGGTATGGACTTGCTTTCTACATATGATGCTCAGTTAAACTGTAGAACAAAGGCAGTACGGTTTTAGTTGGCAGAACAGCCAATGGTTGAGGTAGCGGGGAACCGAGATGCTAAGGCGAGTTTCATTATATCATCAACTAAAGCTATTAAGCTAGTGAGTAAGGGGTGTTCAGGGTATCTAGATTATTTGATCAACAAGCCATCTAATAAGCTAAAGCTGAAGGAAGTTCCGATAATTCGGGAATATCCCAATGTATTTCCCGAGGAATTTCCAGGGTTGCCGCCAGAGAGAGATATTGAGTTTGTGATCAACTTGCTACCTGGTACTCAACCTATTTTTAAATCAGCATACCGGATGGCACCAACTGAGCTTAAGGAGTTGAAAACTTAGTTGCAAGAGTTATTAGAGAAAGGTTTCATTCAGCAGAGTTCTTTACCGTGGGGAGCACCCATTTTATTTGTGAAGAAGAAGAATGGTACCTTGAGATTGTGTATTGATTATCGTGGTTTGAATCAGGTGACCATCAAGAACAAGTATCCTTTGCCACTGATTGATGAGTTGTTTGATCAACTTCAGGGAGCCAAAGTCTACTCTAAATTTGACTTGAGGCAGAGATATTATCAGTTTCGGATCCATACAGAGGATGTTCCAAAGTCTACTTTTAGGACTCAGTACGAGCATTATGAATTTGTAGTTATGCCCTTTGGACTAACTAACACACCAGCAGCATTCATGGATCTTATGCATAGAGTCTTTCAGCCGTACTTGGACCATTTCATGGTAATCTTTATTGATGATATCTTGGTTTATTCTATGACTGAATCGGAACACGAGCAATATCTATGATTTATTCTACAAAAACTTCAAGAGCATCAGTTGTTTGCAAAGTTTAGCAAATGTGAATTCTGGCTACGACGGATATCTTTTCTTGGACATGTGATTACACATAACGGTATTTCAGTAGATCCCAATAAGATTGAAGTGGTGACATCTTGGAAACGACCGGACAATGTTTCGGAGGTTTGCCGCTTCCTTGGTTTGGCGGGTTATTATGGCAGGTTTATGAAGGACTTTTCTAAGATCATAGGGCCATTTTCTAAGCTAACTCAGAAACGAACCAGCTTTACTTGGGATGAGAAATGTGAGAGTGGGTTTCAAGAGCTGAAAAAGATATTGACTACCACTCTAGTACTTGCATTGCTAGAGGTAACCGATAATATGGTCATCTACAGCGATGCATCCAATGAGGGCTTGGGTTGTGTACTTATGCAGAATGGTCGGGTTATCGCCTATGCTTCTAGAAAGTTGAAACCGTATGAGGTAAACTATCCGAGTCATGATCTTGAGTTGGCAGCAGTTGTATTCACACTGAAAAAGTGGCGTCATTATCTGTGGGGTAGTAAGTTCAAGATTTTCACTGATCACAAAAGTCTGAAGTACCTGTTCTCAAAAAAGGAGTTGAATATGCGACAACGGAGGTCGATGGAACTTCTCAGAGATTATAATTGTTCTATCAATTATCTGCCTGGGAAGGCAAATGTTGTAGCATATACTCTTAGCCGTAAAGCGAATGTTGCTTGTTTGGCTATCAAAAAGTGGGAGGTTCTTGAGGAAGTCAGTTATTGGAGACCAGAATTGATTCAGGTTGGGGTGATGTGTTCACATCTCCGTATTCAACCTTTATTGCTATCTCAGATTAGAGAAGCTCGACAACTTGATGTGAAACTTTAGAAAATCAAGGATCAGCTTACGGATGATCAGTCTGACTTCAAATTACATGAGGATGGTGTTCTTTGATTTCGGAATAGGGTTTGCGTTCCCGATGAACCGGGTTTGAGGAGAGGTATTCTGGAAGAGGCTCATAATTCTAAGTACACCATTCATCCTGGTGGAAACAAGATGTACCGGGACTTGAAACAACACTACTGGTAGAACAACATGAAAAGGGAGGTGGCTCAGTTTGTATCTAGATGTTTGACTTGTCAACGGGTGAAAGCAGAACATCAATGACCCGCAAGGTTACTTCAGCCGTTAGCAATACCGGAGTGGAAATGGGAACATATTACAATGGTCTTCGTCACTAGTTTGCCTAGAACACCGAGAGGTAACGATACGGTTTGGGTTATTGTGGACCGTTTGACAAAGACAGCTTATTTTATTCCGATGAGAATGGAAGATAAGGTCGCAAAGTTGGCAGACCTTTATTTGGATCAGATTGTTAAACTTCACGGGATTTCATCTAGTATTGTCTCTGATCGAGATCCTCGGTTTACTTCTCAACTTTGGGAGAAACTCCAGGACTTTGGGTACTTAGTTGAACTTCAAAACAGCGTATCATCCGTAGACCAATAGCCAGTCGGAGAGAACTATTCAGATTCTGGAAAATATGCTCAGGGCTTGTGTTCTGGACTTTGAGAAGAACTAGGAGAAACATCTACCGCTAGCCGAGTTTGCCCATAACAATAGTTATCAAGCGACTATTGGAATGGCACCTTATGCAGCTCTCTACAGTCGTAAGTGTCGATCACCTTTGTACTGGGACGAAGTAGGGGAGATGAAGGTTATTGATCCGACTATAATGCTTTGCTTTTAGAGAAGATTGAGAATGTCCAGTTGATTAGGCAGAGAATGTTGATAGCACAAAGCAGATACAAGAGTTATGCTAATAAACGTCGTCGGGATTTGGAGTCTATAGTCGGGGACCGGGTTTTCTTGAAATTGTCTCCTCGAAAGGGGTTTGCTCGATATGGTAAAGGTGGTAAGATAAGTCTGAGGTTTGCAATGCCATTTGAGATTACCGACAGAATTGGCAAGTTGGCATATTATTTGGCATTACCAGAGAACTTCTCTAATATACATGATGTTTTTCATTTATCTACTTTGCGAAAGTATTTTTTGGATCCTTCTCATATTCTTGAACAAGAGCTATTACAGCTTCGTGAGAATCTGACTTATGATAAGCAACCAATTCGTATTCTAGATCAGATGGAACGGGAGTTGAGGTTGAAGAAGATTCCGATGGTCAAAGTATTGTGGAAACATCACAGGATTGAGGAAACTACCTAGGAAAGAATGGATCAAATTCAACAACAGTACCCAGATCTATTCTATGCAACAAGTAAGAATTTCGAGGATGAAATTTCTTTAAGGGGGGAGAATGTGAAACCGCAGATTTCATCTACACGTGAAATTGCGTATTTTGACCTGTATATGTGTTATCTGAGTTAAAATGCACAAATTCTGTGATTTATACTCCAATTACATGCTATATGAGCATTCATGAAAGTTTCATAAAAATCGGCATTGAAAATTTTATTGTCGAGTTTTATAAATAGTATTTTTGAAACACGTCTGCTAAAATTTTGAAACTGGTCTTTTTAGTGTTTGAAAACCTAGTCCTTGGATATTAATAGACCCGTGTTTGATTAAAACGGATTTTAAAACAGATTAGGAATTTAAAAGGGTTTTACACTTTCTTTTGCAAAAGATTGAGTTTTATAGCTATATGCATGTATATGTATGTATGTATTTATTGTTGTCAACTAAAAATAAACTACTTAAGATAGTCTAAGTGTTATATATATATATATATATATATATATGCATGTATATAGACAAAAAGACAATTAAAAGACTAAGAAATACAATTAAAAGACTAAAATTGGCAACTTTGACTTTACTTAAATTATTTGACTTTGCATATAAATACATAATACATACATTATATTATATAATAAAGCTCAAAACACCTAAAACACACACACATATGGCCGAAACCCCATAGACAAAAAAAAAGAAGGTTTTTCAACTATTTTTCAAAGCAATTTTTGCATAGAAGTTGCAATCCAAGGCCAAATCTTGTCATCCAAAGCTTGATTTCACTTGTTGGGCATCCATTCCATACATTTCTAGCATCATTTGACATCAAAGGTGAGAGAAAAATTCTAGATCTTGAAATGCTATTCTTTGTCAATTTCATATAACTTTATTTTTATCTGATGTTTTGTTGAATTGTCTTTATATTATTGCTCAGTAGTTGCTAAGGATCGTTTACATGCATTTATAGCTATTTTGATCGAGAGTAGCATATATTTCTATTTTTCAGGTATTAAAGTTGAGTTATTGGTTCATTGTTGAATAATTGTTGTTGTAGTGGTTAGAATTGATTGGTTATTACTGCTAAAAGCTTGTTAATTATGAGGTAGTAATGTTGTAATGCCAAATTTTTGATTAGGATGTCATAGCAAAAGTCCAGAAATTTCAGCCTAGGTGCATTGCCAAATTAGGGTTGTTGGACTTGTTTTGGATGGCTTTGGGTTGGTTTCCGATAGGGCTAATGTAGTTGCATGTGTGGTGGAGTGATAGGAAGTGGTTTGGAGGTTATTGGATTAGTAGAATGTAAGTTATGAATTTTAGAAGTTTGTGTAGTCTTTCTTTAAAATGTTGAAATGTTGTCTTTGGTTGTTGGGTAGTGTTTGTGTAGTTGTTTCTTGAGTTATTGTAAGGTAGGTTCGGGATTGAATGCATGTTTAAATGTATGTTAAGTTGGGTGGCCTACTTTGTTATCTAACTTAGTTGTTTTAGTTGTTTAATTGATGTTATGTTGATTGGAATGTTATTAACTGATTAATGATTGATGATGATCTGGAGGACAACCTACTTTGTTGTCTTTCCAGAATATGAGATGTTTATGATTATTGTCACGATTCTTGATAGTGTGTGCCACCTCTTGGGAAGTATCGGGCTGTCTGGTTGATATCAGCATGACTATCATAGACTACCCCCAGCTCGCATGGGCGGAGATGCCATGGAGAGAGGGGCTAGATAAGGTACTCAGTTATGTATTATAGGAGTTATAAGAAGATGGTTGAGATCGTGATGGCATATGGAGCTACACCAACTAGTGTTTTATTTCACATTGAATGGTTATTTATGTGGTTGAATTGAAATGTTGATGTTAATGAAGTTGTTGTTATTATTGCTCATAGGATGATTTCCCAAAGGGTAAAGTAAATGTTTTCAAAAGATCTTTCGAATCCTCACTGAGCTTTGTTATATATAAGCTCACCCTCATTCGTTTATTTTCATCAGGTATAACTGAACCAGGCCTAGGGTACGTCTCTTAGGAAGCTAAGTATGTGCCTTATGTGGACGAGTCTTATGTGCTCGAGTCCTATCCTTGATGTCGTGGATGAAGTTCTATTTTGATGTCTTATATATTAGAACTTGTGGTATTGTATTTACTTTGAGGTCATATTGTATAAGATGCTATAAAGATAGTAGAACGTATAATGCTAGTTTAGTTGTCTTACTTTTGGAACTTGAATAGGTTGCTAGACTAGCTTAATATATATGTTATGCATGTGTATGGGTTGGAGTACAGTTGATGTTGGAACGGAGGTGTATAACCTATGGATGAACTGTTGAATGGTTGTTTAATATATGGAAATGGTTGTGTTGTATGTTGTTGAAATAGTTGTGGAGTTGTTGTTGATCGTTGAAGTTGGTTGTATGAGTTATAAAGGGTTGGTTTGGATCCCTGATGTACGTGTTACAGTCGTTATACTACCAAAATTCTGTTGTGTCCTGACTAATTATAAATGGGGTCGAGTTGGGGCATGATAGAAATTGAATTCCGCTTGATTCTAGAATTATCTACACTCGAAGAGCTTTAATTCTGTACCTAATTTGAATAATTTGGAGTTCGGGAAGATAGGTTACTAATTAGCTAAAGTTAGACTAACGCAGTGATATAAACATTATTTTAATTCAATAAGTTTAGCTCTAATGTAAATTGTTATTGATTGAATGACTAAGTACTTGGATTATTAATGTGTAGTGTTATTATATGACCTCTATATGTGTTAGAATAATTGTGGAGACATTAATTTGAATTATATTATTTGATTACTTGTTGAATTACCCGATATGCTATAAATGCTCGTATTACTTGAACTTGAATTTGAATTGGTGTCAAAAGGGGTTGCAACCACCTAGTCTTGGCATGGTAGTGTGCATACTACGCTGGACATCCTAGGGGTGTCGGTGATCTTATGTCTACCATGATCCGTATTCCCATCTCGCTCGGGAACATTGATTTCCTTAGAGAATCGGGTCGTAGGATTCGAGTATTATCCGGAATACTCTACCTGGGGGAGATAAGGAAGGAGATGTTGAACATCTCAGTACTATTGCTTGAATCATATTCGCTTGAAAAGAGTAAGTTGTTATGTGATTTATAATCCTCTTCTCGTTTGGGGGCATTGACTCCCTCGGAGATATTGGAAAGAGTAAGTTATTTCTTACTTCTTATGTGATATATGACTTGCATATATATATATATATATATATACTTGAACTGTTTCCTGATTTCAAATCTTGCTTGCATTGCATCCACGGATTTACAAAACGGTTTATGAAAAAAGAAAAATGTATTCGAAAACCATCTCAGATTCCTCCCTCATTGAGCTTTGGTGTCGGATAAGCTCACTCTCGTTTTTCCCCCTTTCAGGTGTAAGTGAGCCGGAGTACAATATTTGATGATTCTGTGCTAAGGGAAAACATGTTCGTGACTTGAATCCTTAGTAATGAAGTTTGTATATTATGTGGTATTTAAATTAATGTAATAGTTAGATGTCGTACTTATATATAAGTTTTTGATTATTCAAATGATATACGCTTTACTTTGGAATTAGATGTCGTTTTAGTATGTGCTGGGTGAATTCTATTATGTTGTTGGAAGTTGGAGTTGAGGAGCTGTAGCGAAAGATTTGGAGTTTTGGTATAAGGCTTTTCTGTTTGCAGGTTGAAGAAAAAAAAATTGTTATGTCCATATTGCATCCATTAAGCTGCCCAAATTTCGAGGAATCTATTAATAAGTTTAAAATTTGACTAAGTATGAAATGGTAAATGATTTGACTAAGTATGGATTGGTAATTGAATCAACTAAGCCATAACCAGATTTAGTCCCTCGACTAAGGTAAATGGAATTTAATAATTTGGAATTTGGCATTTGGGAATAAACCATTTGATAGCTTTGGCAAATTGAATTATGATTATAGTGTTAGGGCTATTGTAATTGTGGCTTAGCGGACTTAGGCGAAGCGATCTTCTTAAGCCCGTGGCATCACAGTCCCAGGAATGTTCACGGTTTTATTATGGTATCAGAGATTGTATTAGCGATTGAAAATTTGGGGTCATGACAAATGTCCTATGCGATCTGATATTGGTTGTAGAATAAGGAAGTCCCTAGCCAGTGCATGAATTGTGACACCCCGTCTTGAACATATAATTATTTTATTAATGTGCATATATTTACATGTCTACTTTAAATATCTATATATATATTATTTGCATAAAATATCATATTTCTTGATTTATGTACATTTATCTTGGTTATCATGCATTTATGTGCAGTCACGAGCATTTAAGTGGTTTCAAAATCGTAAGTAAATAAATAAGCGTTACCAATAAACAACATAGCAACTAAATTAGTTAGATTCCAATGGGAAAAACAAACTAGAAATAAGCAAATAGTTGAAGGGGCAAAATAGTCATTGAGCTTAAACTAAATATCTTACCTACCATGAATTAAATAAAACTCACACACAAGCACACAAGACACACACATACAATCAGACACACACACACACAGATTCACACGATCAGAAGAGAGGGAAGGAAAAAGAGGAAGAAAAAAAATAAGAAGAAGAAGTTCTTGAGCAATCTTCTTGCAATTTCTAGCTTCTAAAGGTGAGGGGTTCATCCTATTTGTACATTTATGTTGATCTTCCTGCTTGTGGTGCATGATTTGGACATTTTATATGTTGATAGAACTAGGGCTTATACTATCATGTTTTTGGTGTTCTTGATGAATTAAGAAGTTGTAGTATGTGTTAAATGATGTATAAGCATGCTAAGTGAGGTATTGGAGCTGTGGTATAATGAAGATTGTATGTATACCCATGTGTTGCAAGAAGAAAGAAAGAATTGGAGTCTGGAGGTGAAATTTGCGTAGTTGAATGTGCATCGACCGGCTGATTTTGTATATCGGCTGGCTAATTTTGTGTATCGACCGGCTGATTTTGTGTATTGGCCAGCTGAATTTGTGTATTGGGTTATATATATTGGTCTAAAGTATGGTTTTGTTGCTTTGTTTGCTAGCATATAAATGAGAGTTATTTTTATGTTAATGAAGTGATTCCTGGTTATATTCTTGCATGATTTTCATGATTGAGATAAGGGATTTCATCTTCTTCGTGCATTACTGTTGACATTCTCGCTCCTTTAAAGTTTAGCTTGAAGCAGAAAGCTGATGAATTGAATTATTATACATATCTAACTCCTGATTTAGTAATCATAATGCTAGAGATGTTCTCTTTTAATATATTTTGTAAGTTTTATAGTAGTTGGAAGATTAGAAGAATGCGATGTTAGCCTAAAGCTAAGTTGTAGTCTACATGTTTGTAAAAATGCTTGAATGAAGTGAGACCTTGCCTTAAACATACTATACGTAGCTTATGAGTAAGATTTCAAAGAAAATTTCTAGTGTTGTGTGTGTGGATTTTTGGCCAAAAGGCCATTTTGTTTATAGCCTTTTTCTTTTTGTTTTCTTAAGCTTTATAATGGCTAGTTTTGTTTAGTGGCTAGTCTAGGTGATATTCTTCTAAGATTTGAATTCTAATAAATGTTGTATGTTATTTAAGTAGAATGTAAAGTTAGTGAATTAGTTAGTTAGTAATGAATGTTATAGCTAAAAGGTATCTTAAGTTATATGCATGGTAATGATTCGTAAACCAAGTATTATAGTGAAGCTGAGTTGTTTCATTGCCTAAGTTATTGGAATTCTTGTGTAGTTAATGCCATTTAGAAGTCAATAAGTATCTTAAAACTACTTCTATGCTAGTGTTAGTTATTCAAAGATGAGTTTTTATAACTTTTAAGTGTGTCATAAGGTATCCTTAGAAGTTTGGAATCGTTGTATTGTAAATTACATGGCTTTCGAGTAGTACGTGCTTTTATTGCACCAAAGGGCTAGTTATAGTTATAGATAATGGAAGTAATTTTGGTAATTAACTTATAACTGATTGAATAAATGTTTAGATGTACTTGTGTAATATATTTATATATTCGGTAAAGCTCCATGAATTGAGTTGCATGTGTAATTGTTTGAAGTATGCTTATAGCTTGGTATAATCATTTGCTAAAGTGTTATACTTAAATTAATAAACTAGGGATTTGCACCTTTGAGCTAACTCAAGAAGGTTTGGAGGGAATCTAGACTATTATCTTGCATACTTAGTTTGATCTAAAGCGAGGGAGTCTTCATTCCTTTTGTGCATCTTAGCTTATTTTATTGTTTTTAGATTGTATGATTTTGTTTAAATTGATAAAGTTTATATGTACTATTTACATGTTATCTTGTGAATTACTTGAATTAGTTGCAGGAGTAGTTGTTTATATTGCTGTAATTGCTCTATTTGATTATCAAATGCGTTATATGTTATATATGGGGTGAGGCTAGCCTACTTTGCTACCTCCCCACTTGATTTGCAAATGAGATTTGTGATTCGTTACTTGGGGTTGCGCAACCTTTTCGGGCATAGTAGTGTCTAGTAACATGGGCGGCATCGGGCTTGCCGTGCTTCCTCAGCTACCATGGTTTTCCAGTCCCTTTCTCGCTGAGGCATACTCCCCTACCCTAGAAGCGTGGTTCACCTCGTTGGGGGCATACAGACCTACCTCGGGAGATATGGGTCGTAGGATCGGGGTACATCCGGAGTACCCCATTTGGAAGAATAAGGGGTTGCCAGCATTTGCTTGAAGATCATGGTTCGTGGTTCGTGATTGAAAACAAGAAGATGAACCGTATCCTTTTTAAATATGTGGTACTCGATTGTTAATTGTTATTCGTTATCTTGTTATTTGAAACATGATTATATGTTTTACATGATACTTGCGTGTTAACAAGACTTATGTACTTCATAGTTCAAGTATTTGTGTATTATTTAGCCCATGTGCATGTATGTTATCTTGAGTCATATACTTGCATGCTAGCGTGCTATTCAGTCTCGTGTGCTTGCATGTTATTTAGACTCGTATCCTTGTGTACTCTTTAGTATTGTAATCATATGTGTTATCCAGTTTACTGCTTGTTTATATGCATAGCACGAAATGGTTTTGAAAATGTTCCTTCCCTCACTGGGCATACATGTTTTGTATGCTCATACCTCTTTCTAACACCTTTCAGGTTTAACACCTTCAGAAGTTGATAAGAGGAAGCTCGAGAGTTTTCGTGGTTGATTATGTTGGCTTTTGTGAATTGTAATTTGATTAGAATCATAGAAATTTGGCATGTAAATGTTTTGGGTCCTATTTGTACTTGATTTATTACGGGGTCTTGTAAGTTTAAAGTCTCGAATGTATTAATAGTTGTAGGTGGTTTGTAAAAAGCATAATGAACTATTTTATCGTCTAACAATCGTGCATGCTTGCTTGGGGACAATGAAGTTGATTGGCGAACTTAATAGATAAGAAAATTGAATGGACAAGATTCGAGTGGTATGATAACAAATCTCATGATCTAGAAATTCTATGACTTAATCCATGCTTGTTTGTGGACTTTTTGTGGGTTCCAAGGCTCGGATGACCTTGAGGAGTTGTTGTAAGTGGTGATAGAGGAAGTTGGGAGTTACGGAAGAGGTTGGACTTGATTTTGAGGTTATGATTGCTTGTACATGTTTTGGATTGTACTACAACATGGGAGACTCCATCCGTCTTCTCTCGTTTTTTGTGCCTTAGGTTTCGGGATCGGGACCCCGGTCTCGTGAAGGATCAGAGTGTTACATGAATGATGGAAATGAGTTTTTCCATGGATGTCATCTCTCATTCCACCATTTAGATCTAGGCATAGAATCGAACCTATGGGCTTAATCTTGTCAATGTCCTTGTTCGATCCGGACATATTAACAGAAGGATCGGACTGCGTGTTAAATCATGACTATAAATAGATTAACGAGAATTGGACTTCATTACTATATAAACTATCTTGACACGTTGCTAGACATCACTCTAGAACGTGAGGCTATTCCAAGAATAACGGAGATATTCTCGGAATAGATTAAAAGTGTGTAATATTCCCTCATTGCTATAAGATGGTGATTCTAGAGAGTCACACATGATAAAGCATTTTGAATAGAGTTTCTAATGAGCTTGTGATTAGTTTAGAGACGTTAAAGAGTTAACGATGTTGTGTTTGGTCATTAAATGTTAATGGCCAAAAGTATAATTATCGAAATTATTGGGGCTAAAGTGTAAATACAAAAAGTTAGTTTCCATAAATTAATCTAATGGTGATTAGGACTAATTTAATTATTTATACTAGTTAGTGGAAAAATACATATAAGTGTATATGTATTTTAATATAAATGATGATAGGATTTGTCAAGTCATTTTTCCACTAAATTCAAATCAATGGCATTTTGAATAGAGTTTCTAATGAGCTTGTGATTAGTTTAGAGACGTTAAAGAATTAACGATGTTGTGTTTGGTCATTAAATGTTAATAGGTCAAAAGTGTAATTATCGAAATTATTGGGGCCAAAGTATAAATAAAAAAAGTTAGTTTCCATAAATTAATCTAATGGTGATTAGGATTAATTTAATTATTTATACTAGTTAGTGGAAAAATACATGTAAGTGTATATGTATTTTAATATAAAAGATGATAGGATTTGCCTAGAGATGGCAATGGGGACAAGGATTGCGGGTATCCGCCCCGCCCCCGCCCCAAAGGGGCAGGGATTAAGGCAAGAAATAAGGAATGGGGCGGGGGATGGGGATTAACTTTTAATCCACGCGCGGGGGCGGGGCAGGGTGCGGGGATAAGCATTTCTCGCCCCACATACAAAGATAGTTATTTTTATTATTTTAGTATTATATATGTATTAAAATTATACATATAAAAGTATTAAAAAATAACATTAAACAAAGTATTGTAAAATAGAGAATAAAAATTAGATTATTTGAAAGGATTTTATAATTATTCTTAAAACCACTATATGTCATAACTTGAGATTTGCTATCATTTGACATAAATACCTCAATTTTTCAATTATAGTTCTCATACACAATGGTTAAATCAAATTTATTTTAAATATTTGAGACTCAATTACTATAATATTATTTTTACTATTTAACTGCAAGAATAATTAATATTAGATTTAAGATCTATATTTATATTTATCATTAGTGTAACTTTAATTTATATTTTGAAGTTGCACAGTTCAAATTAACTTTAATTCTTAAGGTTTAAAGAGAATAATAAAAATCCCGCGGGTAATCCCCATTCCCCACGGGGATTCGGGGGCAGGGATAGGGCGGGGAACGGGGGTATAGAATGCGGGGACGGGACGGGGGATGGGAGAAATTTTTGAGTAGCGTGGCGGGCAGGGCGTGGGAATAGCTCCCCCCGCCCCTACCCTACCCCACTACCATTCCTAGATTTGCCAAGTCATCTTTCCACTAAATTCAAATCAATGGCTAAGATTTCACTAAATTCAAATCAATTGCTAAGATATAATCAATGGCAAGTTAGTAGAGGTACAATATTCCACTAAGACTAGTTGGTGGAGTTGTCATATTCCACCAAGACTAGTTAATGGAGAATGCCATCACATTCCACCAACAACTAATTAGTTGAACTAGTCTTGCTTTCACTAGTTAGTGGATAAAGACATAACTTTACAATTACAACTAGTTAATGTAACTAGCCTTGTCTTTGTGAGTTAGTTGAGTTGCCTAGGTTGTATCTAAACATTCCACTAATTAAATCACACTACACAACAAGGTACAATAACTTGAAAGCAAAAACTCTCCTTTTTCTCCTTAAGCAACAACTTGTTAGAGTTATGCCATAATGTTATATAGTTAGATAACCTATATAGGGCTTTGTGGTATAAATCTGAATGGCGTATTAAATGGATGTTCATATTCTCCGTTCAATTATACGAATATGTCCTTAATGTTTTTCAGAGTAGAAATATATTCTTAAAGTGTTGAGAATACAATGGCATACTTCTTCAATATGATAAACATTCAAAAGCATTCACAGTCCTTAGATTATTCGACCGGGACTAGAATAATCAAGTACAGACTATCATATGTAGTTACCTTTGATTAACATAGAGATGTTGATGATAAAGGGTAGCGAGCCTTGTGCTATAACAGCATAGGGATGCGATTAACTTACATATGTGTGATCGTTAGAAGAACGGATCATTGAATGTGACCAGAATTTCAAACTACATGACTTTGGATTAATAGTTTGTCATTCGTTGTAGATTGTGCAAATTAATCATCTAACTTGAGAAATTACGGCTGTCGGATATATCAGGGGCTAAATCTTGCGTTTGGACAATGCTCACCTTCTTTGAGGGCGAGATACGACCTCTCGTAGTTTACTCTTTTGATATAAAGACCAATAGGTAATTGTCAAGATAGGATCTGTTAACCTCCGACGTGAGGCGATATCCTATGTGATCTTATATCGGTTGTCTGAAATGAGAAATCCTCGGCCGGGGTAGTTGAATGATGGAAAGGTGTTTTCCATGAGTGTCATCTCTCATTCCACCGAATTAGATCTATGCATACAATCGTTTAGTGGACTTAATCATTTCATGGTCCCCATAACGATCGGGACATTTTAACAGAAGGATCAGACTGCACGATAATTTACAACTGTAAATAGGTTCATAAGAATTGGACTTCATTACTGTATATATTGTCATGATATTGTTCGTTGCTAGTGCGTCACTCATGAACGTGAGGGAATTCTGAGTAATGACGGAGACGTTCTCAGAATAGATTAAAAGCGTTTAATGACCCCTCATCGCTATATGGTCATAAACCTAGAAAGTCACACACAAAGGGTATCATGAATAAAGCAAAAGATGAGCTTGGTATTAAGTTAGAAACACGATAAAATGTTAACGGTGTTATTTTGGACATTAATGGTTAAGTGGGTCAAAAGTGTAATTTTGGAAAGTTTTGGGGTCAAAGTGTAAATATGAAAAATTCATATTTGCAATTAATTATTCTTGAGAGGTCAAGGAATAATTAATTAAAAGTTGTGCATGTTTGACACATGGCACAATCTTAGAAATCCAAGAAAGATGACAGTTGGCAAACAAAGTTTTTCTCTTTCTTGCCACTTGTCACACATGCATAATAAAGCAAAGTTATCTTCCTTTTTGTGCAACACTTGGCCACCCCATGCTAGGAAAAAGAGGACACTTGGCACCTCACATGCAAGACATAAAATACTTGGCATCATCTTATATTTGATGGCTTTAGATGATTGCCACTTGGCGCGATCTAATCAATGTCTTGCATCTATAAAAAGGGGCCAAAGCTTATTCTTCTTTTTCCTCTTAATGCCACACGACACACACACACATAGACGCTAAAAATTTCTCTCTTTTCCATTGGTGTTTTCGGCCAAAGCTAGGAAAAGTAAAGAACTTTTGCATCTTGTGTTTTAGCTCATACACATAAGCTCTTGGGTATTAACTAAGGCTAGCACTTTAATTAGTTAGTCACCTTGTTGCTTTTGGATACCCACGGACCGACTAGGACCTTTGCACGTGCGAAGGAGTTTTGTCCGAGTCAAGACCTTCTTTTGGTGCACATCCAAGTTCTCCACGCTAGGTATTCTTGTATATGTTCATTTTAAATACATATGTATATATCTGTATATACTTTGATGTATTTTATTTAAATGTATAAGTTACGGACTTACTCTTGAGATTTTGTGAATACAACTTGTTAACATGCGAATTTTTATGTTTATTATTTTCGCTGCACTTGCATGTTTTTGTTATTTACATATCTCGAGACGATCCTATTGCGCTCCCGCTTTTGAAGCTGACGTCATTACGCGCCTTCAAAACTCTCATTTTTCTCCTTTTGCTTTGTGTGAAAGAGCTTGTCAACATTCTTGTGGTTTTTCTCTTCTTCTCTTTGGCTATCTTCAAGAGGTATATTGTAACACCCAAGTCCTAGAGCATGTGTATACATCATTTATTGCATACATTTTGGGCATTTATTTTTTTAAAAGTTCTTTTAGCATGGTTACTATTCACATAATTTTTTGACAATTTTATTTTTCCGATTTCGCATTTTTCCCAAGTTACGTGACTTATGTGAGGCATGAGGAAAAATATAATTTTGTGCTTAGCATATTGGGAAGAGTGAAACGAAAATTGTTTTGTGCTTCACATGAATAGTAACCTTTAAAGAAGACATTTTGACCCAATTGACCAACTTGACCCATTTTCTTTAAACTAACATAAACCCAAACCCATCTACCTATATACACTTATAACACATTATAAAACAAACAAAAACCAAAGAAAAAGAAGCAAGAAAATTCGGCCAAGGTAGGGAGAAAAAGAAAAAAAAAAAAAAAAAAAAAAGAAGCTTTCATCTTGCAATCTTGACCCTTGAGCTTGCCTTGAAGTGTTCTTGAGCCACCTTTGAGCTTCCATCTACCTTCATTTGCCTTGTGTGGTGAGGGATTCTTCAAAAACTTGCATTTTTGTTTGTATATAGTTTATGTCTAAAAATGTTTATGGGTTGTATTGCTTTTTCTATGCTTATAAATGGTTGAAATCCTCCCTATTGTGTATGTAGAGCATTCTTTTATAGTTGTTTAGCAATTTCATTGGTTGAATATGAAGATTGAGCGTTTTAAGAAGATGACGAATAGTAACACTTAGGGTTTTGGTTAATTTTGTGCTATGAAGCTTATTGTTGCTATTAATGGAATTCTTAGGATTAGGAGAACATTCTTTTAAGGTTATTTCATGCATTTGTGTAGTGTATGTATTGTTTAGATCTTTAAAGTTTGTGTAGTTGACACTATTCACTCAAGACCACGAATTCGTGCTTCCAATTCTAATCTAACGCTTGATACATGCTCTAGGGGTGTTAAAAGTGTTGTACAATAAAATTTATCAAGTTCCGTTGACATCGAAAATTATGGCCCCTTGTGTATGAGTGAAGAAACTATTGTAATTAGAACTTCTATGCTGGGTTTGAAGGTTGGGGTAGTCTTTGGGATACTTGGGAATGTTTATGTTGTACTTATGGCACTGGTTGGGTAACTGGATTTGGTAGATGTAGTTCAAATGGGTAAAGGGGCAAATTGGGGTTTTGTGGTAATCAAGGGTTAAAGTGTGATTGTGTGATTGAGAGGTGCCATAAAATATGTATAGAAGATTGGTATAGTAGATTAGGGTTTCGTAGCTTGTGTGAAGTTTATGGTCTAAAATGCCAATCTTTGGAATAGTATTTTAGTAGACTCATAGTGGTTTGGACCTAAATTGTTGCTTATTGTTATTTGCTATAAAGATTTACTTATATGAATGTATTTTGAGGCAATGTGTTATAGAATTGGGTTCCTATCTTGAATTGGGGTCTTAATGTGTTTAAGTGTCTAGTTGTGATTAGTTGACTTGTTAATGTTCCTAATGTGTTAAGTGTTCTATTCTTGTGTAAAGCATGTTTAACTAGATAGATCGATAGTTAGATGAAATTGGAGTGCTAATGTTTAAGTAGAATTGCTTGGTTAGTTTATTGCTTGTGTTCTAGTTGTAGGCTAAACGAAAGTATGTACTATTCTTATAAATGATTGTTTGGGTTATGTGTTTAGTTGTTTAAATGTATGCTTATAGTATATGTTACTTGAGAATCAACCTACTTTGTTGACATCCCCTTATCTGTTATATTTACCTTTATTTATATGCGTTAATGCGAATGTGTGGTTGCAACCAAACAGTTACGGTTGGTTCGTGTTACCCTAGGCGGCATCGGGCTTGCCAGGAGATGACCCAACCACTGATGTGCTATTCCTTATCCCGAATAGACTGGGCGGAGTGCATCCATGAGGGACTAGGTAGTAGGTTGATTCAGCATACCCAATAGTACTGCTTGGTGTATAGGGGAAGATGTTTGCAATGGTGTGTAGGAAACGACATCAACAAAACGAGCGTATCATTTTCAATGTGTTTATGTCATTAATGCGTATTCTTTATAATGTTACTTTTCTTGTATTGTTACTTTATTACTTTTCTATTGCTTTACGTGCATAGCATGTTTTCAGAAAGATAGAATGGATTTCAAAACTCCCTGCATCTACCTTCCTCACTGAGTATACATGTGTTGTATGCTCACCCCTCTTTCAACATTTTAGGTGGTCAAGACTTAGCTTATGTGGAGTACGTGCAAGATTATGTAGATAAGCCCACTACGTGACTACTTGTGTTGATGTGTTAGTATATATATGTTAATAGTTTCTTTTATAGTTTTGAGGACTATTAATGTAAATTTGTTAGATAACAAGTTTATAGTTTAGAGGATTGTGTTATATAGCCTCCTTTTGTAATGTATATTAGTGCTAGACTTGTATAGTTATTTTGAACTTTCGGTTGTATTGTGATGTAAAGTGTAGTGAGACGGACGGCAGGGTACTCGGAATGCATGTGAATGGCTTGTTTATGAATGGTTGTGGATTAATTGCTGGTGTGGTTAGCTTCTGCTTGCAGGTTCTTATTCGGGCTAGTGTCTAGAATCAGATGGTACCATGCCGAATTTTTGTCGCGTCTCGACTTGGATCCTAGGAGAGGTCGAGTTGGGACGTTACATATATCTATGTTTATCTCTTGCTTTTCATATATATATATATATATATATATATATGGACTTAACTTGGGGTTATAATGCTAAAATTTTTTGAATTTATGGTTTGCTTCCACATAGCTTGTAGCTAGTTGTGATTCACATCTTGAATGACCCTTTTATCTCATGCCATGGAAATTGATGATCAAATGAAATATAATGAATGTGCTCAAGATAGAGGTAGCAGAGATGCTTAATTGCAGTCTTGAAACTATATCCTATCATGTTTTCAGAAAGATAGAATGGATTTCAAAACTCCCTGCATCTACCTCCCTCACTAAGTATACATGTGTTGTATGCTCACCCCTCTTTCAACATTTTAGGTGGTCAAGACTTAGCTTATGTGGAGTACGTGCAAGATTATGTAGATAAGCCCACTACGTGACTACTTGTGTTGATGTATTAGTATATATATGTTAATAGTTTCTTTTATAGTTTTGAGGACTATTAATGTAAATTTGTTAGATAACAAGTTTATAGTTTAGAGGATTGTGTTATATAGCCTCCTTTTGTAATGTATATTAGTGCTAGACTTGTATAGTTATTTTGAACTTTCGGTTGTATTGTGATGTAAAGTGTAGTGAGACGGACGGCAGGGTACTCGGAATGCATGTGAATGGCTTGTTTATGAATGGTTGTGGATTAATTGCTGGTGTGGTTAGCTTCTGCTTGCAGGTTCTTATTCGGGCTAGTGTCTAGAATCAGATGGTACCATGCCGAATTTTTGTCGCGTCTCGACTTGGATCCTAGGAGGGGTCGAGTTGGGACGTTACATATATCTATGTTTAACTCTTGCTTTTCATATATATATATATATATATATATGGACTTAACTTGAGGTTATAATGCTAAAATTTTTTGAATTTATGATTTGCTTCCACCTAGCTTGTAACTAGTTGTGATTCACATCTTGAATGACCCTTTTATCTCATGCCATGGAAATTGATGATCAAATGAAATATAATGAATGTGCTCAAGATAGAGGTAGCAGAGATGCTTAATTGCAGTCTTGAAACTATATCCTATCAAATATTTCCTCCCGGGCAACAAAAAGACCCCTATCACTGTCTCCAATGACAAAGACCTTAAACACATGATAAAATTTTATGCTGATTCTGACACTACTGAGATATATGTTCTGACTGAAGAAGTTGCTGCTGCTGATGTCTGCAACATACCTGGCAGCAGGTAGTTTTCTTGCTGTCTGATAGCGTGGATATGTGTAAAGCTATATTATAAGATATTTCAGACCTCGGAGTCTTATAGATACTCTTTTCTATGTTTATATACACGTACATGTGAGGTATTATGCTCCTCGTGATATTGTTCTATCTGAGAGATTATTGGCGTTGTTTCTTGCTTTATCCCCCTTCATCTTCTGCTAGCTTTCCTTCATCCATTCCACTTACGATGTGCTTTTTTTCTTCATCCATTTCCACTCATGATGTGCACTTTCGTTTAATTGCATGTCTAAGCTAATAGTTCTTATTTCCTATATAAATCTGCTTTTGTATACACATACGTTCCAGCAACTATGCTCATGTGGTGCTCATGGTGTTTGGTTGTTTCATCCCCATGTCATCCATATCTTGCTTTCCTACATCCATTTTCGCTTGTGGTATGCAATTTTACTATGTTCTTCAACATTGTTGTGCATGGTTCTTGCCAATTGACAATGCAAGAGTTTATTCACATGATACAGTATGTCGCTAAACATGACTCCATTATTGTTAGGAATTTTCCTGATCTAGCTATATTAATGATAGTGCTATTAGCAAAGCCTAGCATAGTAGGAATTTTCAGATGTTAATGAGTATGTGCTTGTTCTCAAGTTATAGAAAATAATCTCTTTGCAAAATATAAGATAAGATTACGTATAATAGATCCCGAGCTTAATCTTTTTCCAAACTTTGCACATAAGGAAAACTTATTACGCTGGGGCACCCTCCGGTGTACCCTTTATTGAGTGTGTGCTTGTTCAGTTGCCTGCTGCAAAGATCTTTTCTATTATTGTTAAAGATAATAAGAACTAAATGGATCAAAATTCTGAAAAAGACTTCTCAAGCTCCCTCGCTACCTTTATGGCAATAGGGATATGGAATCAGAATACGAACCATTTATAGAAAGTCGACGATAACATTACACTATTGGATTTACGACAGAAAAATGATGAGGAAAGGAAAGGAAAGGAAAGGAAAAGGAGGATTTAATTTTGTTTGGATTGGATTAAGATTATAAAGGAAAATTTTCTTTGTTTAGATTGAAATAGAAATGAAAGAGATAGAGAAATTTCATATTCAAATTGATGTATATACCCTTTTTAATATATTTTAGGGTTAAATCCACTTACTAACCCTATCATTTACCATAAGTGTCACTTACTAACCCTCAACTTTAAAATCACCACATACTAACCCTTGACTTTCGTCAACTTTAACATACATCTAATTCTGTTAAACCAAACACTGGTAATGACTAGATTACCCCCAACAATTATATTCAAATACATATTTAACCTTCACAAAAAAATCTAGAAACTCCCCTCCACCCCCAACATCCACACCTCACCCCTACCAACCCCTCATAGCCGCGCGACACCATCCCTAACAGGAGGCACGAGGCCATCCCAAAACCTCCAGCTGTCAGGCGAGAATCGACACCCACCCCCACCCCTTCAACAGTGGCACGATGCCACCTCAAATCCCTCAACAGTCGCATGACTTGCGACACCCATCTCCACCCCCAACAAGCGGCGCAATCCCCACCCCCACCCCCACCCCCAAAGCCGCCAGTGATGTGGTTGTGTCTGTATATGGGTGTTTCATATGTATATATTTTTTTGTTAATTGTGTGTGTTTATTGGTGTCTCTGTGTGCGATATGTTGGTGTATGTATGTGTTTTTTGGGATATGCTTGTGTTGATGTTTGTGTGTTTGGTCTGTGTAATTTTTTTATTTTTATTTTTTGTCGTCAGATTGGTGTGTATGTTGTTGAAGATTGGAAGAAAAGTGTGACTGTGTGTGGATTAACGATAAATGGAGGAAATGGTGTTTCTTGTGTGTGTGGGGATGATGATAGAAGAGAAATGTATGTGTTTGGTGTGGGATGGGTGCATCAAGGGTATTTTGGCCCAAAATTTAGATTAGTTATACTATTTTGTTATTTTTTTTAACTATAAATAAACAGTAGGGTTAGTAAGTGGTGATTTTAAAGTTGAGGGTTAGTAAGTGACACTTATGGTAAAGAATAAGGTTAGTAAGTGGATTTAACCCTATATTTTATTTTCCTTTTCTTCTTGGTACCTTTAACATGACATTCCACCATAGTCGCCTCCTTTGTTTTGACCCCAATTCGGGGTGACTGTATTTTGAGCCATCTAAATGATTATGACAATCTTCCTTTAACCAATTGTATACTAATCTTCCCAATCCAGACAAAGGGAGGATACAAAAATTCCTCCCTGATCAATCCCTTCCCCTCATTTCTCCCAATCCAAACACGCAGTAAAGTGTTTTAAGTAAGACACAATACAGACATGATATGACCAACAGAATCCCCATTATCTCCAAAACCATTTACTGTAACGCATAGTTCTATTGTCCACAACCATATCCTATGTGCTTGCTGCATCCACTGACCGGAAATCTGAGCCCAGACACATCATAAATCTAACAAGTTCCGCAACCGGT
The DNA here is from genome assembly GCA_037974665.1 of Ehretia macrophylla. Classification (NCBI taxonomy): domain Eukaryota; kingdom Viridiplantae; phylum Streptophyta; class Magnoliopsida; order Boraginales; family Ehretiaceae; genus Ehretia; species Ehretia macrophylla. The sequence goes on from CM075781.1 coordinate 56,707,640, forward strand.
CGCATCGCAGCTCGATTCTCCACCAGCACTCCAGCCTTTTCACTTAAGATTGTCACACTATGTTATCAGGCAACCTCAGCTTTAGCATCAGAAGTAGTACGAGGTATGGTTAACCAACAAGTGAGCAAATATGCTAGTTACTTTGCAAATTGCCTCTGAGGTCTCAATTGGCTTCCCAAGCTGGATATGCCACATTATAGTATTCAATGTCCAACAGATCAAGCTTCTTGCGTTTCATGCTCTAAAACTAATACGAAGTGATCTCACCTGAGTCAATTGTGAAACAGTACAAAAATTATTGAAACCATGCAGGTTTCACTCACCAGCATCATATCACATCTTCGCAATATCTTTAGTCCAGAATGCTAGGTGGGGTCAAGCTTTTGGCTTTCTCAAGAAACAGCAAGAAAAAGGTATCAACTGGCAAAATGCACAAAAGATTGATGATATAGAGTCATTAAGCATTGACATTATGTCAGAAATTTTCATAAGTTCTCCATATGGCTCTTGAGAAGCAAGCCATAACCCGAAGGTTTACCTCTTAGTAACTACCTCAGTTACATTAAGGGACTAAATACTAATGACTCGAACAGTGAACTGTACTGTTACCTCTGCATGGACTTGTACAGTACCACCGTCACGTATTTGGATAGGAAACGATGTGTAGAACCAAGTGCTACAACTGACGCACTGCTCCTGTCCTTCTGCATGTAGAGATGGTTAAGCACCACGTGCTGAGGTCTTGAGAAAGGAGGTGGGATTTCCATCTGGGAAGATGGAGCATTGAGCAAAGTCATTTGTAGATGTGGAGGAACTAATGGTGGCTCCTTTGCATAGTCCTCAGCACTAAGTTGCAAGTTGCTATAGCTTGAATCTGGAGACTGAGGAGGTTCAAAACCGGATATACTTGCAACATCTTCTGGAACATAATCCTGCAGCATTCATTAATAAGAACTAGATGTTACTTAAGATCGATGACACCATGCATCCATTAGTATTGGAAATGCTCCTACCCATGTATTCATCTTTCACATACAAGTTAAAATAAAAGCAAAACTGAAAGACACGTACAATCCCTGCCAGGTCAGAGGTGTGAGTAGGGCAGACAAAGGGTAATGAAAAATCAAGCAGCCATGTTTGTTTACCTTGTCTTAAAGCAAATACTCCCTCTAACCCAAATTTAATGTTTCTTTTTGACTTGGACAAAGTTTAGGAAAGAGTTGAAAATACAATCTGTTATATAGATGGAGCCATTACAAATTTTGAATCTTTAAACAACTAAAAGACCAAAAGTGGGAGATAAGCATGTCTCACAAAACAATCATGTAGATGTTACATTGTTTGTAAGGTAAAGTTTCATTTTAAGGAATGTGGATTTTATTTTAAAAATCCTGAAAAGGAAATGAGGCCATTCAATTAAGGATAGAGGGGATAAATTTCGAATCTCTCAGTTATGTGCTATCATTTCTGCAGATAACTTATTCAGGATGGTTATGCCATAGTATGGCTACCGCATTTCAGAAGAGATGTTTTTGATTGGGAGTGGCCAGTAGTTGAGGATTTTATGTGCAAATTTTATAATATTAAGCTAGGTTTTGGTCCTGATACAATCGCAATAGATAGCCAGCAAAAAAGCCTCTTTTACAGTTGCCTCCTAAAAGGAATGATAATTTCCCATACAAACAGATGTGCCAAACCGGTGCACAAAAGGAGTAGCTTTTTTTGTTTGGGAAGCAAGACATGAGTTACATTCTTACAGCTGATGATTTGATATGTAGAAGGATGACTAATGTGAAGCATTGCTTTCTTTGAGAAAAAGCCGAAGAAACCACTACCATCTTCTATCACACTGCAATGTGATGGGGCTTTCACACTGTGGACCTCTCCTTGTGTAGTAAATCAAAATACACCAGCCACTATCAAATATTTCTTTTTGAGCTGGAGCCTGTTTACGGGAAGAAGAAAAACGAATGCTGCAAGCGAAGCTGCCTCACAAATAAAATCCCTTATCAAAGAAGATGTGTTATCGTTTCTTTTTATAGATGTGGCTATGCTTTTTCATGTAAATATCAAGGATAGAATTGACATAAATAGAAACACGAAGAAAGAGGCAGGGGATTGTTTCAAGCTAGCAGTGGCTTGCAAAGTATTAATAACAACTTGCTTTCTCATTCTCACTAACAGTTCTCTCTAGAACCAACACTAACAGAACCAGAAGTTTTGTTCAATGTTATTGTTTAATTTCGTGCCACAATTGTTCACTACATTACATTTTTTATACATTAAACACCATACCAAGGAATTAATATTTGTTAGAAATAGGAAGCTATTGACATTAACAATATGGAGATAATAATATGAATTTGGAAATGTACCATAGGATGTGAAAAGCCAAATGATTTTGCAAGCTATCACATGAAAGATGATAGCTTTCTTTTCTCCCTTTCTGTTAATTGAAACATTTATGGCACATGCTATCCCTTGGGGCAGTGATAGTCTTTTTTTTGGTCAAGGGCAGTGATAGTCTTGAGGCTAACAAGTACTGGGTAAATTGAGAAAACAGGATAGCCAAAAGTTTTGATTCCATGGTGCACACACCAATTCTTTGACCTAAAACCAAATTAGTGTTACCATTCTTTTCTAACGCATCAAAAGTTAAATCACACCTTTTCTTCTTAGTATTCCACCTTTGAACAAATTACTCAGTGTTGTAGTTCTTCTCTATAGAATAAAAAATTAAATCCACAACTTTTCTTCTCAGTATGCCATCTTCAGACAAATTTCTGTTAATCCACATTACTTGACCCTGATATAAATGAAAATTTTTATTTCAAACCAGGGACTAGTTGTAACTTTTTAGATAACTGATAGCTACCAACTCTCCTTTGTGTTATCCCTCATTTCAATAATTTCTCTATATGGAATCACTTAAAAGCTTTTAATTTTGACAACTATGTATGTGTAAAGTCAAGAGCAAAAGTGAGGACAATCTATATCCTATAGCTAATAGACCAAAAGCCAACTATTATATCTTAATAACTCTATTAAAGCAATTTGACCCCAACAACCTTTACCTTCCTCATAAGAGTAAAAAAAGTCATGTAACATCATCCAATAATGCTGGGTGTGTCTTAACTTAGTTGTATTTGGACAGGCAGGGATATCAGTTTTATGGTGCCAGACAGTGATGAGGATTCTCATAGAGTTTTAAAGTCTAATGAGGATTCTCATAAAGTTTAAAAGTCTTCTTTCTTTTAACGTTTGTGATATGAAAGTTCTGCAATGGCACTGCTCCTTTTATTGTCTCATCCAACCCTAAATGCTCTGAGTTGTCGGATACGTAGATCGGAATAAATAAAAGTCAGGAGGACAAAAGAGATTCATTCATTTAACACCACACCCTATTGTCAACACAAAGTCTCAAATTTCAAAATTATTAATCTTAACTTGGATTTGCATGTTTCTGGGCCAAGAGCAGATCTCTTCTAAACGTAATCATTCAACAATTGTTTATTTTATTCTTTCCTCTACTAAATAGTCTGGATAACTCTAAGCAACCTCAATCGAGACATGCCAACCCTACTTCTAAGTACTCCTACAGTATTTCATCCAGTTGCAACTGCATCAATACTCGTGTAAGATCAAATATGTGATGGTGTATATGGAAGCGCTTTTATGGGCTCAAAGTCTGAAAATTATTTTAGAGGCACAACCTCTGAATTAAGCAGGCTGAAGGTTGGGCCCCACAAAAATGTTTTCGTCTCGTATTTTCTTTAATTCAATATAGTACCTGTACCTGCCTACCTGATTTGGGGATATGCATGTACAGGAACTGAAATTTCCATCTCATCTTTTTTGAGTTTGTTGCTTGACATGATTGTGGGACAGTTGGTTAAAGGAAAACGCAAGGTGTCAACTAGAATGGAAACACAAGCACAAGGCAATGAAAAACAGAGCCAGTACATCCTCTTGCCTTGAATAAGAAGCAAAATTGGAGGGACCCTATGGGGATTATGGGTCTGATAAAGAAAGGACAAAGAAATTAATAATGGATATTACAAATAGCTGCCAGGAAGGGAATAACAATGAAATAGGCACAAAAGAGAAAGCTTGGAACCAATCAAGATTGTGAATGAAAGAGGCTTGAGTTTGTTGTCTATTATGGTTAGGACAGAGAGAAGAAATGCGAAGTCTGAGTAAGGACAATGATTTTTGCAAAGAGAAGTGGAAAGTTTTGGTCTGGGTAATTGTTCAATTGGGACAGATATAATTTTATTTTATTTATTTATTTATTTATTTTTAAATCCATGGATATCCGAACTTTGCTTAACTAATCTCACGGGGCCCTAAAATTAACGACTGGGTAAACCTCTAGTGGTCCTAAGGGGACTCGAACTAGCGATCTCTGGGTACACCCCAGGATCTTTACCAGTTGAGTTACCCCTAAGGATTAAATTGGGACAGATATAATATCGTAGTAAAATGCCTAAACTGGTTAATACTACAACAAAACTCAAAAGCAATGAGAAGTTCAAGTTCAAATATTTCATGGACAACCGAAAGGCATTGGTTCCCCTTTCGTTCTTTACAGAATATGCAATCTAGCAACCATAATGCATCAGTTTAACATTCAAATGCAGCGTGAAAGCTTTCCAGTCACAGAAGTCCTTATCTTTCACAGGGATAGATCTAAAACTTCATTTTCCCATGATTAACAGCTCAAGATATTGCAGACAGCCTGTAATCCTTTAAAACTTTTTAGACAAAAGTGACAGGAGACAGGTGAAGAAAAGGTTTCATTCGCTAATCCAGATACATTCAGAAACTAAACTAGGTACAAATTCCATTATGGCATACTTGCCATGATCATAAGTAGAGGAAGGAGATCACATCTTTTAAGCAGAGAGAATTCGCTTAAACCAGTTAAAAGACTTGAACTTTTATATTCAGTTTCGACAAATCTTAAACCAATCACATGGGGCCTGGAATCTGGAATGAACATCTAGTGCACATTCTTTATCAAAAACTAGTGCTTATTATACTTACTGCTTCTGTATTACTTTTAGTGTGTGTGTGTTTCGACGGGTGGGTGGGGGGAATTTGAAGAAGTCTAGCAAAACTAGTAAAGAAATCGATGCAATTTATGGCAGATAAGGGAGTGCTCGAGAGAAAATAAAAATGTACCTGCAAGTCCAATATATTGTAGCAATTGCCTGCTTCATCCTGGGTCCATGGCAAGTTGGGTGCATACCTCCACTGTCCATCAACAATAAACCGATATTGGTAAACACCTGAAGGGAGCACTTTCATAATGGTGAAGTCTTTTCCCGATCTCTGCAAGGGCTTCCTGACACAATGGTTCAAAATTTTAAGTTATTTCATAGACACTCAGAAGACTCAAGTCAGGAGGTAAAAGACCATCCAGGGCATATATACCTGGTCTTCCAATTATCCCAAGATCCCTCCACAGAAACTTCCTTACCATCATAGCTCCATGTAATCATTGTTGGAATACCTTGTTCATTATACATATCTTCATAGCCAGAGGGACTCTGCATCCATGAAGGGCTTGGGATGTGCATATCATCTGGTCTTTGTAAAGGTACCACTGGCATCTGAAGAAAAAACGAAAGGCAAGATGAAAAATCACATCTTCCTCCTATAACTCCATGATTGCAGCAATAAATTCGAAGTAATCATACAAGACAAACATATTTGATCGTCACATATAGTTACACAAAGGATGAAAGTCGAACTAAATTAAGTACGTATGCAGATAACTGTGCAAATTGGCTTGCATAAACAAGCTTACTGTCTAAAGAGTTTTCTTAACAGCTTGATGAATCAAAAGTCAACAATTAATTGCCAAACATTTACAAATCTCGGACCAGGCCTACAATTGCTACTGTTACCACATATAAAATGTACAATCACCAAATTCAATTTCTCATGGCAAAACCGATTCATGACAGCGAAGAAACAAGAAAGAATAATAATCAATTGACAATGAATCAGACCTACGAAGCAACATCCTTTCCTTATGATTGGAATTTATCCTTGAAAACAGCTTTTTATATGAAATTCTAAGCCCCTTTCCATTTTCTCGAAAAAGATGAATCAGACTAAAAATGACTGATTACTGTAAACAAAAAAATAACAATCAAAGAAAGAAATTGCACAACAAAAGTCCACATTTTTAATTTCGACAAAGCTGAAAGTAATTAATTTGGCACCAAATGTATTCAAAACAACCAAAGCTGCAATTTTTACTCAGATCTACCCCAGAAAACTGCATACTGCTGTCACTTGAACTTAAATCCTAAAATTTCCCACATGTGAAAACAGTCCAAAGCTAGTAAATTGCATAAAATATTAGTAAAAAAAACACAAAAAGATCACATTTTACACAAACAACATATCAATATATATAATAATTAAAAATAAAAAATAAAAAAGCTGACCTGGGGTCTGAACATGAGAGGTGAATGAGAAGCTCTAGGGCTAGGAGGGGGTGAATGGCCCATGAACTCAGCATCGGTAGGCGTAGGATAGCTAACGTGTGCACCATCCTGAGCCACCATGATATCCTGCGCAGCAGCAGCACCAACACCACCACCCTCAACCCCCGATGGACGGTTGCCATCACCATTATCTTCTCTACCATTAACATTTCCCATTATTGTTACTATTATTTCCCAAAATAAAAATAAAATAAAAAAGTATAAGAGAAAAAAGGAAAAAAAAAAAAAAAACTTTTTTAGCCAAACAAAAAAGAACCCACTTTAGAATCTGTGCTCAAGATTCTTCTTTCATATTGTTTTATAAATATATGCAACACATCACTATTAGTATTTGTTGGTAGTAATAAATAACTATTGGGCTCAAGTGGAAATTTTCTTCATTTAATATATGTTGTGAAGATTTTTGTATTTGATCTTGTTGTTTACTGTTGTGGTAACTAATTAAGTGGTAAGAGTGTGTTTTGTTTTTTTTTTTTTTTGTTAGTAATACATGCTGCTTACTTTTAGTAAAAAAAAGAAAAAGAAAAGAAGAGTGTGCTTTGTTTGGTTGAGCAAAGGTGAGCAAAGGTTGAGTGAACTCACATATATTAAAATAGAAAAAGGCAAAAAAATTATATTTGCTTTGTGTGGTGGGGGTGGTGATGATTAGCTGCACGTAAACATAATAATCCTGTGAGTTTGGAACTGATATGTTTTAACTTTTATGTTGTGTAATTTGCGTATAATAATGTGGTGTGGTATTCTGAAGAAATTATATCTGTGTGTTTGTATATAAAATGTGTGGGGGGTTGTGGCGTTGGACTTGGCCCCCAATACCCAATGGTATGTGTGATTATTGGGAGGATCGAGGTAATAATAAGGGCACATCAGCCATTTGATAATATATTCGATTTTTTATTCTTTTTTTAAATTATCCTTTTGTCTTTTTATTGACAAATTATTTGTCTTTAAAACCTTGGCAGATAAATAGTTTAGAGAAAATGGTTCAATTAATTTTAAATGTTTAATTATTTTGATATTTTGGTCTTAAATATTTTAAATCGGACACTTTAGTCCTAAACGGTTTACATAAAGGACACTGTTAATCTATTAGCTCGTTTCTGTTAAGTTTGTTCCGTTAAGATCACGTGATTCGCATGCCGCGCGTAAAAAAAAAAAATAGCATACAAGATTAAATTGGTCATTTAGATTATAGTGACCAATTTAAACTAAATGAGTTGTAAGTTAAATGACTAATTTAATCTTGTATTTTTTTTTTACGCACGACGTGCAAATCACATGATCTTAACGGAGCAAATTTAATAGAAATAAGCTAATGGACTAACGGTATCCTTTATCCAAAATGTTTAGAATTAAAGTGTGCGATTTGAAACGTTTGAGACCAAAATATCAAAATAAACAAATATTTGAGACTAATTGAACCATTTTTTCAATAATTTATATCACATGAAAAAATATGGTTTTCTATAATATGAAAATTTAGAATCCCATGCATTAAAGTACCATTTTTTTAAAGGGCATTTGCTTTAGTGGTGTAGGTTTTGGTTTTATATGCAAAAAATTTTGAAATCAATTCTCATAGGTATAAAAAATTTGTATATGATGCAATATTAATTTAGGCATCCTTTTAAATCAAAAAAAAAAAAAAATACCAAATGTTTTACCATGTAAAAGATGGTACAACATATACAATGGTAATAAACGATAACCCTCATTCTTAACTCCTTTATTTTATTTTATTTTATTAAGTTGAGGTGTGGTGAGTGTTTGTTGTTTATCCTTCTAGATTATTTTGTGGTAAATTCTTTACTATAAAACTTCAGATCTGTTGAAGGTTTATGGATGAATAGCATGAAAAATTTATGTATTGAATAATGTAATAAAACTATTTTCCAAAGAATTACGCACTTGATGAAGTTAACAATGATTGAGTCAACCGAACAAGTTCATTTATTAGACATGAGAAACAAACACTCTTGAATCGATCAAAATGAAAATTTTAAAATGTGTAAAACAAGTTTTGTGAAATAAGTTACAAGTACATCAATCCTTTTCACATATGGAGAAGTCTTGGTTGTGGGAGCATTTGAAATTTTTAAAGCGAAAGAGTTCTGTCAATAACAAAAATATTTTCAAATATTAATTAATTAATATAAGGTGAAGTGCACCAGACCCTCTTGTACTTTAGCGAAAGTGCACAACACCCCCCTATAGTTTAAAAACCCTCTGAACTAGTCCCTATGTTTTTTAAAAGTGCACAACACCCCCCTACCGTTAAAAAATCCGTTAAATTTAACGAAGAGTGTACTTCACACTCGTTAAGTGAGATTTTTTTTAAAATTTTTAACGAATTTATTAATTAAATAATTATATGAATTGACCAAATTACTTTTTTTTTTTGGCCTAAACAAAACAAAAGAGAGAAATGAAAAAAAAAATGAGGGTATTTACGTCTTTTTTACAAAATTCGTTAAATTTAACGGATTTTTTAATGGTAGGGGGGTGTTGTGCACTTTTAAAAAACATAGGGACTAGTTCAGGGGGTTTTTAAACTATAGGGGGGTGTTGTGCACTTTCGCTAAAGTACAAGGGGGTCTGGTGCACTTCACCCATTAATATATGTCTTTTTCCAAATTTGTCTTTAATCAATTGATTCTAATTCTATTTATTTGCCATAAAATAACTTACTGGAGAAAATATTTACAAGAAAAAATATTTTCCTGAAAAAAAAAAAACATTTTATAGTGTTTGATTATCACACTGAAAAATATTTAAGACAAGAGATTTTATAAAAGAGAAAGGTAGTTCTTCGAAAAATGTTTTATTCTATCAAAAGAGAAAAAAATATTTTTTACTCTTTTGAACTAAAATTAAAAAAATATCAAAAAATAAAAAAAATATTTTTTAAGAAATTTTTTTACGACAAACAAACGGAGATCGGTGAGTACACCTATTGGCGCTTGACTTGAGCTTTAGATTCTAGCCATTTCTCTTTAAGGCCATCCTTAGCAGAGGTTGTAAACTGCAATCATAACACTTTATAGAGACTCTAATGTATAAACATCCAACCACAGCAGTAAATTTAAAGACCCAAAAAGAAATTTTTTTTTTTTAGAGACCCAAATAATAAAAGTTGATAAGTCTGCAAAAAAAGTAACAAATTTGGAGACTTACTGTAGCGAGGCTCCAAATGTCTGTCAAATGACATACCTTTTCAGAAAATAAAAATAAAAAAAATAGAATGTCGACTGCCACAAATTTTCTAGCCGTTGAAGGTGAACGTTGGCAACGTTCACCTTCAACGTATGTATATATACATATACATATTCTGATTTTGTTTCAAGTTGAAAGCAAAAAAAAAAAAAAAAAAAACAGAAAGATCACAACTTCAATCGAAAGAAAAAAGGTAATTTTTAGTTTTCTGTCATGGTGGCAAAGGGAGTGGGGGGCGGCGATGGTGGCGAAGGGAGTGGGGGGTGGTGATAGTGGCGATAGTGTGAAGGTGGCGGTGGTTTTGATGGTGTGACAGTGGCGATGATGGCGAGGTGGCGATGGTGACAATGATGATGGCGATGGTGAGGGTGGCGATGATGGCGAGGTGGGGATGGTGACGGTGATGATGGGGATGGTGGCGAGGTGGGGATGGTGACGGTGATGATGGCAATGATGGCGAGGTGGCGATGGTGACGGTGATGATGGCGATGGTGAGGGTGGTGATGATGGCGAGGTGGCGATGGTCACGGTGATAATGGCGGTGGTAAGGGTAGCGGTGATGGCGAGGTGGTAATGAAGTGAGGGAGGCGGGCAGTGAGGGAAAAGGGAAATGAAATGGGGGAGGGGGGTAGGGTTTGATTTAAGTTTACATATTTGTATTTTTTTTTTTAAACTGATTTTTTTGTTGTTTTTTTTATTTAAAAAATTATGTTATTTAATTTATTATTTTTATTTGTTAAAGTAAGTTTTTTTTTAAAATTTTATTCATTTAAGTTTATTTTTTCAATATTTTATATTTATATTATTTAAATTTATATTTTTTGTATTTTTATTCATTTATTTTTTTTTTTAGTTTGATATAATTTTATTCATTTTTTTTTGTTGAATTTTTGTTCTTTATATTATTTAAATTTATATTAATTGTATAATTTTTTTTCATTTTTTTTTTTTATTTTTTTTAAATTTTTTTCTAAATATTATTTAAATTTATATTTTTGATATTTTTTATTCAATTTGTTATTTGTTAAATTTTTTTTTTCTTCATATTATTTAAATTTTAATTAATTGTCTAATTTGTATTCAATTAATTTTTATAATTTTGTGGAATTTTTTTCTAAATATTATTTACTTTTATATTTTTGATAATTTTATTCAATTTGTTATTTGTTGAATTTCTTTTCTTCATATTATTTAAATTTTAATTAAATTTGTTGAATTTTTTTTGTTCATATTATTTAAATCTCATTAAATTTTTTTTTCTTTAGCTATGGATTCCGGCAAAGGAGTTAGGGGCTGCAACTTCACTATTGAAGAAGATATCGTGTTATGTCGAGCATACATTGTAATTAGTGAAGACCCAATTACAGGCTGAAACCAAACATCAGCAACAATGTAGACACAAATCTTTATGAAATTCGAAGAATTTCACCCTCCAACGACTCTGTTGCAAAAGAGAACTGCAAAATCTCTAAAATCACGATGGACCCCGATAAACAAAAAAAGCACGAAATTTGCAGAGTATCTTGCTCAATCTCAAATTAGACCACGGAGTGGAACAAATGCAACAGATATTGTGTGTTTTATGCAGCAAAATATGTTGATTTAGTTTTATTTTTAAAAAAAATACTCATGGTGATGTACTTTTTTGTTTTTTCAGCTTGATGATACCAAACGACTTTACGCTAATGTTACAGGAGAGAATTTCAACATTGATCATTGTTGGTCGATATTACAACATGGTCAAAAGTGGAGAAAGATTACCGAGTTCCACCAAGGTCAAAATGCATCTCAAGAGGGTACACCGCTTTCTTTTGAAGATGACTCTCCATATGAGTCGGTGCCTGAAACCCAATCTGAACCGTCATCCTCGAGGCCAATTGGAAGAGAAAAGGCAAAAAAATTAAAAAAGGGCAAGGATGTTGCGACAGAGATCGTTCAGCAAGGAAGAGCAATGCAAAAACTTATGAAAGAGTACAAAGAGAGTTCTGACTGGGCAACAGAGTATAGTATAATGTCGACGAAGACTTCGACCATCGAGACTCCGGCCAGAAGAGCGTGGATGATTGACCAACAAAACAAAATCATCGCCAAGAGGTCATCTCGTTCTATCAACTTTGACGATGATAGTTATCGTCCTCAAATGCCTTGAATTGTTGTACTGTTATATTGTTGTTGTTTCTACGTGTGTTGTACTGTTGGTTTGTTTACATATGTTGTACTGTTGTAATCTAATTGAATCTATATTTGGTTTGAGAAATTTGTGTACAATTAATTTTTACACCGTTATTAATTTTTTTTAAAAAGGAACACAAACAGTTAATTTATTAAATCAGGACTTAAAAGACGAGAACAGTACAACTATTGATGTCACACATTGAGATCTCGTGTACGAAACTCGTTCCAAACATGCTCAACTAGATCACTTCGGAGTATGTAGTAAGCCGCTTCGTTCGTCACCTGACGGCGATTGTTCAAATACTCAGTAATTGTTATAGGATTTCGTGCATGTTCCACAAGGGCCTCTTCTACATGGTAAAGTGATGGATCATCGTTGAAATCATCTCCTCTTCCTCGCGATTATCTTCTATAATCATATTATGCAGAATGATACAAGTCTTCATAATTTCTCCAATATAACGTTCGTGCCAGAAACGACATGGACCTTTTATTATCTCGAATCTACTCTGAAGGATACCAAATGCCCGCTCTACATCCTTACGATAGGCTTGTTGCAACCTATTGAAAAGCATCTTGTCACGCTCGCGTGCATCTGGAAATGCTTGGACAATTGTGGACCAGCGAGGATATATACTGTCAGCCAAATAATATCCTTGACTATAATTTATGCCGCTAATGGTATATCTTATCTGTGGTGCTCGACCTTCAAGGATATCAGAAAAAATTGGTGAACTATATAACACATTCAAGTCATTTCTTCTACCAGGTGTTCCAAAAAATGAATGCCATATCCATGTGTCATAAGATGCAACTGCTTCTAGTATTATAGTAGGACGACCATAGTGCCCAGCATATGTTCCGGCCCACGCAGTAGGGCAATTTTTCCATTCCCAGTGCATGCAGTCCAAGCTACCCAGCGTTCCCGAGAACCCACGTTGTTGTGCCTTTCGAAGAAGCCTATACAAGTCCGCATTATTCGGAGGACGTAAATATTCATTGTCGTATAATGCATTGACGGCCAGACAAAATCGCTTCATGGACTCCAAAAATGTAGTCTCTGCAATCTTCAAATAGTCATCATTTGCATCTGCAGGGTTTCGGTATGCAAGCATACGAAGCGCCGCCGTCATCTTCACATAAGGAGATAAGCCTTACTTTCCTGCAGCATTTGGTTTTTGCTTGAAATAATCGTCATAGTTGATGATATCGCCCATTATTTTCAGAAATAGTTCGCGACGCATGCGAAAACGTAACGTGAACTAAGCAGGAGGATACAAAGGTTGATCAACAAAATAATCTGCCATGAGTCTTTCATGGGCACCAAAGTGGTCTCTGTTTTTGGATCATCGGCGTAATTGACGTGAGGAGCTACTACTCTCTTCCTCCGTAGCACGTTGATATGCAATTTGGATCATCGATTGGTGTTGATTGAACATGGTCATCATCATTGCATGACCACGACGACGATTATTTTGATGGATCCGGACATTTTCATCAAATGGAAGGGAATAGGGCTCGCCTCCTTGGTTGGATATTTTAGAATGTGGCATGTAGAGTTTAGAGTGAGTGGTGAGAGTTGTGGTGTTTGATTATGGTGATTGTGAAAGTGTTGGATATGTATTATATATAATTGTATGAGTGGCTAAAGGATAGAAAATGGACGTACGAGATCTGCCATGGAGAATCCAATCAATGGTCTTTGTGGGGATGAGAGATTTCTTTAGATAAGATTAAAATGGACGGACGAGATTTAAGTTGAAAATCCAATCGAAAGGACTTTATTTTGGATAAGAGATTTCATTGATGATAAAGAATGGACGGCCGAGATCGTTTAGTTGGAAATCCAATCCAAATGTCTTTATTTTGGATGAGAGATTTCATTGATGATAATGAATGGACAACTGAGATCTTTTAGTTGGAAATCCAATCCAAAGGCCTTTATTTTGGATGAGAGATTTCATTGATAATAATAAATGGACGATCCAGATTGTTTAAAGAAAACCAAATCCAAAGGCCTTCATTTAGATAAGATATTTTGTTTTATGATAACAAATTAATGGATGAGATCATCGAGAAAACATCATATCCAATGGCCGCTATTCTGGTTTCTCGAAAATTAGTGTTGTTGTAATCGAGTATAGTTAACGATATAATATTTGACAAAATATAATCGTTGTCAGAATTAATTAATTTTTAGGTTGAAATGTTCGTAAAAAAAATTATGAATTTATAAGTATATAAAAAAATCAAGTACTAAAATTCACGAAAAAGTAGCACAAAATTAGATTATGTTGAAAAATTAATAGAGTCTCTAAAATAGAGACCCAAACACTAGTGTGGTTAGAAAATTTTTAAATACTCAAAAAGTAACTAAACTTTTAGGTAGGGTCTCTATTTTATTAAAAGTCTGTAAAATAATTTTTAGAGACTCTGGTAAGGATAGCCTAATAGAGAAGGATGCCCTTCTGACCTGCACTGTAACGATAAATTAAAAAATTTACAAGAGGGCAAGATATGGTTAATCTATTTGTAATTATAATTGGAAAATAAAGCTTATAAAAATTAACATTATTTTTTATGAAAAATCTGTGTGTCAAAGAAAAAACTTATAGGACTTTCAGCCGAAGGACTATTAGGTTCAATAAAGGAAATTATAAAAAATTCATGAAAGAGTGGAATTTCTCTGGTTCTTACGTGCAAGCAATGATTTTTATTTTCTTCTAAAATGTTTCTGGGTTTTTGGCAATTTGAGGGCGAATTTCAATTTGTTCCTTAAACTTTAATCACGGGGCCAATTTGCTGCTGAATTATATTTTCCAAGACAGCCCCTTGCCTGGATTTGGCCAAAATGACATTACAAGTTAGTTAAACGAAACATAAAAAGAAAAAGTCGAAGTTCTAGCGAAATAGATGTTTACAATATTTAAGAGTTAGATGTGATAGTCAAATAGCAATTTGTGTATGGGATAGTCAAATAACAATTTGTGTAATTAAAATTCTGATTTGAACCACGACTTTAACTTTTATTATAAGAAAAAAAGCTATTTATATGAATACTGTATTTTTCTTCGTATTTCTTTTCTTCACCTTTTCTCCTTCTTCCTTCTTGTTTCTCTTGGATCTGTTCGATTTATGAGCTCAATCAAGTGGAAAAGGCAATTTTTATTCAGTAAGGGCATCTTTAATAGAGTATGTAAAATAGAGTTTGGGTTTCTAATTCTATAATTTGGGTCTTCAAAATGTTATAACTAAGGTTTTTAGAGACTCTGTGAAAAAAAAAAAAAAGTAACTCCAATGGGTCTTGTAGAAGAAAATAGAGAATGAGACTCTATTTGGCTTTAAAATGACAAAATTGGTAGACTCCACGTATATTTAAAGACTCATTGAAATTATTTTATTTTTTTCATGGAGTCTCTAAAAATTTCAATTATAACATTTTGAAGACCCAAATTATAGAATTAGAAACCTAAACTTTATTTTACATACTTCATTGAGGATGCTATAAAGAAACGGAGTGACCTGAAATATAACATAACAGAAAAAGCCGTAAGTTTTTATTTTCTTTTGCTTACGTGTGTGTGCGTGTGTGTTTTTTTTTTTTTTTTCTCCTCTTTGTTTAGGGAGGAGGGGGTGATTTGGTTAGAGCGATGACGTTGATGTGGTCAGATGTAAATGTAATCCAGTGAGTTTGGAACTGATATGATTTATGTTATGTTTGTGTTTTGTGTACAATAATGTGGGATGGGGGTGGTTAGTGGGGGAAGGCCCCCCCAGTGGCCAATCATGTCTGGGTTTATTGGGATGATTAAGGTCGCGTCAACCTTTGCCAATATCATTCCTCATGTACTTTTTTTCTTCTATTTATGGCAGAGGAGGGAAGCAACTAACGATTCCTTTATAATTCTATAACGAAATTCAACAATTATAATTATTAAAATTATTTTATCATAGATGCATTATTAATTTATTATCATTTATTCAAAATCATAACATAATAATATTAGAAGTAAATTTATTTTTAAAAAAGAGGAGGTGGAATCCTTCTAGATTCATTTACTGTAAACTTTTCTCGGTAAAACATCATATGCTCCATGGAAAATATACTTGTCAATCAATCAAAGTGAGAAAAAAACATAACATAAAACGAGTTTTGGAAAATAAGTTATACTACTACATCAATCGTTTTCAAATATTAATTAACATTTGTCTTCTTTCCAATATCATTTATTAAACAATCCAGAGTCTTATGCACACCACAATTAAATGAGATCCTGAACTATAGCTACTATATAGTCCGGTTGATCTTTTTATTTAGCTATCTTTCATACTCAAGAAACGAAGAGAAGAGATGGAGCAGAGATGCTACTAGTCATTCAAGTCTTTCAAGGGTGCATACTTAAAATGCTGAGTACTAGGCAATGTCCTCGTTGTTGCAGCCCACATTAAACTAGTGTTAAGCTAAGCCATAAATTAATTCAACTACAACATTTGTCTCCTAAGTCCTAACCTCTTGGAGCGGAAGGTATATGAATATATATTGAATTTAAATTCTTTCATGATGTTATAATTTTGTGAGAGAAATCAAATCGTAATGAATTGATGATATATTGATTTGGATAATTTATTATTATGTTTATTCATAGAGAAAAAAAAGAGTTGATCATAAGACATAATTGATTTTGCTTCCCTGTAAATAAAAGAAGAGTAACTATTGAACACAAAGAAATATATTATCTATCGAAAATATTTACATATGTTTGTATATATCTATCAGTAAACGTGATCCTCAATGTTCCAAGTCCTACAAATGATTTGGTTCAAAAAAGAATATTTAACGTTCTTAATTTTGTACAATTTAATTTGTAATCAAAAATAATATTCAAAAGAATTTGTTTTTCGAAGAGTGCCTTATTTCTGTAAATGCGTCTATTTATTTCTTTCTAAATGTGAAAAATGAAAGCCCAAAAAAATTTTCATGATAGTTACTTGGAAGGTTGATAAGGGAGCAATCAAGCAAAATCAATCCTCAAGTTTGGTCCTATTGTTGATGTTAGTTGGCCCCTTGCTAAGTTTCCATCGTTTAGCCGAGATTTTGCAAGTGAATGAACAAAGACCAAAGATATGCTCTCTATCTTTAATACAGGCATGGCAAAAGACACAAAGTGGATCCATCAGAATTCCCCACGAAAATATCGAGCAAGGGCATGAAGAAAATTTTCAAATGGGAACGAAAGTCATCATGCTGCATCAGAATCTTGATTCTTGATGCTGAAGGGGTAGTTAAGTGTCTTTTCATGGTTACAACTTTTGCGTAATAAAGTGGCAGCTGAGAGGAATAGAATTTG
The DNA here is from genome assembly GCA_037974665.1 of Ehretia macrophylla. Taxonomy (NCBI): domain Eukaryota; kingdom Viridiplantae; phylum Streptophyta; class Magnoliopsida; order Boraginales; family Ehretiaceae; genus Ehretia; species Ehretia macrophylla. Next base: position 56,724,897 of record CM075781.1, read on the forward strand.
GAGGAGTCCTTTTCTTGTGGGGGCCAAAAGCACGAAAGATGGATTTGCTTTTGGGTCCACGATTTGTTGAAAACAACGGCTTATTTTTATTATATTCTCAAGTATTTTGGTAAAATAAATTTTGAAGAGACATGTGATCACTGGATTGTCCGTATAGATGAAAATTTTAAATAACCAGATATATAAATATCGTATATTATTCTGAAGAAAGAAAGACTAAATAATCTGTTCATGTTCAGCTATACCAAAATGATCGGGAGATCTACTGACTATTTTCTTTAGATTTGAATCTAATTTTGCTAATGAATTAATGGAGATAAGGTTTTTCTTATTAATGATGCACATTTTAGCTCTGTTTACATGATCAAGTCTTGGTTTAGACGGGTATGTTCACGTCAAGAGTAACTTTTTGGGGTTGATCGATGTTTATAGTGGGACAAGTTCTTTACAAGATAACAAAGATAAGTTGATCTTAGAGGCTTTTCTAAGAAAATATGTCTACTCTTAAATCAGATACTCAAGAAATGGTGGCCTAGTTAGACTTAATATAAGATGTACAAAAGGTACAATGTGTTGGCGACTTCTAGTAGGGCACAATTATGAGTATGACACATGCCAATGTTGCACGGTGGACTAATTACTTAAAGAGTGAGCTCGAGTTATTGAGTGTTTGTGAGACATTTGAGGAAGTTTATTGTGCTTGTTTAACATACCTTATAATTGTGGAGAAATTAGCCTTTTATAGTTCCTTCTGCCTCATAAGGTGTGCTTGGGATAGAATGTGCCATTTAGGCAATCCCTTGACGTTCACCAACTTTCTTAAAAATTGAAGAGCCATATAGTACGTACATCGAAAGAATGGTGATATCGGACAACAAAAGTGTGTCCACTATCATAGCTTAGGTTGAGGGACTTATCCTTTTTGACTTGGGACACATATTTTTTCTGTTAAAGCAAAAAATCGTAACTTCTTCCGGGGCTGGACTAACTTTTGCAAATCAAAAGAACCAAGGGCTCTGAAGGTTCCTACTCGACAATCTAGTCAGTTATTTATAAGAATTAGCTCAAAGGCTGCGGGAATATAAGAGTTTCAATGTGAATTGTGTACCTTTCGCCGTAGAGTTCCTCTTGTATTTATACTCAAAGATTATTAGACTCCTAGACGGAGATAAATTCCTAAGAGATATCACCCCAAAGAGTCCATCCTTATCCAGGCTCTTTGCTCCATGTTTATCCTTATCTGAATAATATTTTGTACGCGTTGTCTGCCTTGCGGTCCTCGTAGGTCCGGGGCAGAATATTAGCGGGATTACTATCAGTCTCGTCGGCTGGCTTTTTTTAGGCTAGAGCCTTACTCGTATCAGTTGCCCCCTAATCTTTCTAAGCTACGTAGGAGGCCAAGAGATTGTCACGATGGTGGGGCTCTTCATGTTCGTCGATGGTTACTAGCCATTATAACCGCTAGTTCTTACCAACATTACACTACTGCCACTATGTAGGCATGTCCCTCGCGATTCGCGCCCTACTTCCCCATGACGCTGAGTAAATCGTCCACGTAGATCATGGCCCCGTGTGGGACCCCTTATAAATAGGACTCCTTCATCCTTCTTCAACCTCATACCTGCTCTTCTTCGTCCCAAAATTCACATTGCTTCTCTACTATGCAACAAGCTTCCCACGAGTTTCAACCTCTTCGCTTAGGTACTCTACTCTCCCCTTTTTCCATCATGGTTAGGTCTACTAGGTCAAGAGTCATGAGCGAATCCAACGACGAGTCGAAGGGTATCCATCAGGCACTGAAATGTTTTGAGCCCATCACCATTGTGTCCATCTCTCAAAGCCTCATCTTGTTAAACCTTCCAAGAAAGGTCTTAAGAAGCCCCTCGCTAAGCTGAGTCCTCTTCAGGCCACTCTTCTTCCACGGAGGGTCCTACTAGAATAGACAACCTTTGTATTTTTGGCACCGAGAAGAGGGATTGTATAACCCGCTCAAAGGCCATCTCCTACCTGAAAGGTTGCAGGGCCCTTCCTCTTAGTTTTGAGGTCCGTGTTCCAACCAAAGACCAACTAGTGTCTGCTTATGGCCTCGGCAAGAGGGAAGTTACTTTATACTATGAACAATTAACGATAGGTCACCTGCCCCTACCGCCTTACTTTTAGAGATTTTCAACCATTACCAGATCAGCCCAGCCTAGGTTATTTCTAACTGCTGGAGGCTGATAGTGGGATTTTACATCCTCCTTAAAGACCTAGGCTACACGCCCACCGCCAATCTCTTCCTCTACTACCATCAACTCAAAACAACCAATCCTACCTACGGCTGGCATTATTTTGTTGCTCGTGATAATCCCTTAGTCGCCACTGTTCCTGACAACACCAAGATGTGGCACCACAGGTTCTTCTTTGTGAAGTCCCTTACCTCGTGAGAGGTCCGTAGCGTCTGGGCTATCCCCCTTAAGGCAACAAAAGACCCTCTTGCTCTCACCGAAGATGAAAAAAAAATAATTGAGGTGTTAAAGAAAGACTATCCTATTAGGGTGACCTCTTTGCTCACCCATGAAAAGATAGCTATTTGCGGCTTGTGCAATCTCTGAGGCTTGGAATTGAGGCCCTTCTTGTCTCTCTTGTAGAGAGTGATAGTACTGGGACTAAAGTTAAGGCTTCATCTGCCTCCCCGGCAGTTGGCCAGAGCTCCGGGGCTACAACCCCTTTACCTCCTATATCCCAGGGTTAGGTCTTTACACCTGCATCTTTCTTATTTAATGCTTTCTTCATTTATGGAACTTACGGTACTTTTGTCTTCTTTTCCTTTTTTGTTCAGGTATGAAGGTGTCCAAACTTCTTTTTTCTGTCCACTCTACTACCCAGGGCGATCATGTGACTAGAAGGTGCTTGGTCAAGGCCTTTAGCCAACCTCCCTTGAAGAAGCAAAAGTTTGGGGGCCCGACGACGACGAAGAGGTCCAAATTCTTGATGTGCAACAAGCCTCTCCTTCAAAGAGTTTTGACCTCTCTTGTGCTGAGTCCGGAGCTTGTTGTGAAGAGCTCCACCCCTACAGAGGTAGCTAAAAGCCCTACTGCCAAAGAAACCTTGCCCTCGGATAAGGCTATCCCTAGGGACAAGATTGATGCGACACCCCAGACCGAGCATATAATATTTTGCTAATTTGTTTATATTTATTTCATTAGTTTGCATAATTCTTGAAAAATGTCCATCGGTAATTCTTTACATTTTTTTAATTTGTATTTAATTAATTGCATGAAATAATTATCTTATTATTTTATTTAAGTGATTTATTCTACTTGCATTTAATTGATTGTTTCCACTATTTGAATGTGAAGCCTGAGCCTGGAGAGAATTTTATTTCATTTAATTTATTTAAGGGTAAAATCTCACTAATAGTCCTCATTGTTTCCTTTTGTCCTAAACTAGTTCCCATTATTTCAACTGTCCCAAACCAGTCCCCAATGTTTCAAAAAAAGTCTCAAGTTAGTCCATTCTGTCAAAGTAGGTGTTAAACTTAACGAAAATGAATAGTAATAAAGGGGTAAAATGGTAAAAGCATCCATTTTCATCTTAATACTACCACCACCACCATGCACCGCCACTGCTACCACCATCACATAAAACACACACATACACAAATCATATACATAATACACATATACACACAAATCACATACACAATATACGCACATATACAAATCACATACCACTGCCACCACCAACCACCACAGCCCACCAACCACTGCCGCCCACCAACCACCATAGGCCACCAACAATACACATATATACATAAAAATCACACATATATACACACATATAAAACACACACATGAATCACACCACGCACAATCACGCCACCAACCACCACAGCCTACCAACAACACACATATATACACACAAAGGGTAGGGGGTTGGCAGGGTAGTGTGGGGGGCGGTGGGGTGGGGGCACCGATGGGGGGTGGGGATGGGGACAGCGGCGTGGGATGGGGGTGAGGGGCGGCAGCGTGGGGAGGGTAGGGGTGGGGTAGCGTGGGGAGGGTGAGGGTGGGGCGATGACAACGTGGGGGGGGTGGTAGGGGTGGGGACAGAGGCATGGGGAGGGGTTGGGGTGTTTGTTTTGACTTTGGGAATAGGGGTAGGTATCAGATGGGTGGGGAAAGGGGGTTTTAGTAATTTTAATTAGGTTTTAAGGGTATTTTAGTCATTTAATAGGTTATCAGTTATATTTTTAACATAATAGACTAACTTGAGACTTTTTTTGAAACATTAGGGACTAGTTTGGGATAGTTGAAACAATGGGGACTAATTTGGGACAAAAGCAAACAATGGGGACTAGTAGTGAGATTTTTCAATTTATTTAATTTGCATTCATATTTGCCTTAATTAACTTATTTCTTGATTTCGTTCATCGAAAATTATGTGCATTGCATTTCGGGAGCGTAGAATTAATATGAATAGTGTATCGTATGAATAGTACAGCCTGTAGACTTTATTTGGCCAATAGAAGATTAAATTTAGTTTTTGGCCTAACAATTAATTAGTCTACCGTTTAAACAAAGCCCATAAGCCCAACCCAAGCCCAAAATCCCATATTAGCATTATATATCACTTATATTAGATAAAATAGAGAAATAATTAAGAAAAAAGGGCAAGGGGTCAGGTAGAGTTTAGAGGGTTTGTAATGAATAGCCTTTTCTTGATACGTATTATAAGGTTCGATTGTAAAGTTTTTTTTTTTAACCCCTGGATTGTAATAAGTGGCAACGTGTAATGAGATAGACGACATGGTACCTGGAATGAATGTGAAAGTTTTCTATATGTATGATTGTGGAATATATGTTGTGGCAAGTTTCTGTGTGCAGGTTATTTTCGGGCTAATGTCTAGATATAGACGGTACCATGCTGAATTTTTTCATCGCGTCTCGACTTAGATCCTAGGATGGGTCGAGTTGGGGCATTATATTTAGTGGTATTAGAGCTTAGATAGCTCATAGGCCAGGATAGGGTCTTCGGACTGTTGGATAGAGTTTTAATGTGAATGTGATTTGAAAGAATGTTTGCATGTCTTATGTGTTAAGTGAACTAGATGTGGTTAATGTGCTTGATGTGCTTATGTGTTCAATGTGTTTATGTGATTAATGTGAGTTATGTGATCAATGTGCTTGTGTGATTAATATGACTTGTGTGCTAAGTGAATAAGATATGAATGACATACTTTATCTGAATGACATGTTTTATGGACTTATGTGTTTAAATATTCTTTAGTTGCTTATTTGCTTAGTTGTTGCTCATATGTCTTTATTTGTTTATAATTTACTAATGTGGTTGCTGTTCTTTATGTGGATATCTGCAAACTATTTGTCTACCTGTCATAACATGTCTGCATTCTAGTTATTTTCCCATGGGGCCTCGTTGTCAGACTAGAAGGCAGAGTTCAGGTTCAGGGGCAGCAGAACTAGATCAGCAGGCTATTAATGAACAAATGACAATTGCTATCAACAGGATAACACATGTCTTAGTAGAGCAGAGGCAAGAGAGGAATAATCCAACTGGCAATCTTGGGAATGCAGGTAATAGGCTGAGGGTAGTGGCAACAGTAACAATAGTCAGCTCGAGAAGTTTCTGTAGCACGGGTCGACTAGATTTCTTGGAGGGCCAAATGATGAGGAGACAGAGTTATGGTTGAGTCGGATTGAGAAGATTTTTACTGTTTTGAAGTATGCTGATGAGAGAAGAATTGCACATCTTGTGTTCCTGCTCGAAGGTGATGCTGAGCAGTGGTGGCGAATAGTGAGTCGGAGATGGGGTGGCGTGAATATGCAACATACATGGGCCGATTTCGTGAGGGAGTTTTGGGACAAGTATATTTCAGAGGTGACCCGAGAAAAGAAAGAAGAAGAGTTTGTGACGTTGAAGCAGGGTGACATGATAGTCGCCCAATACGAGGCTATATTTGACAAGTTATCCCACTATATGCTAGAGTTGGTACGACTCGAGAAGCAGAGGATTCAACAATTTACTCGGGGTCTGAGATGAGACATCAATATGAACTTTTCTACTCATTCATTTACCACTTATACAGATACAGTGCAGGCAGCCTCAAAGTTTGAAAAATGTAAAGATGAGTTGATAACCGAGTCCGATCAGCCTAGCAAGAAGCCTAATCTATCACAGAGCCAGAGTTAGCCGAGTCGGATTCATACTTTGAGCCAGGGTTAGTAGAGACAGCAGTCCTAGAGCCATATAGATTCTTTCCAGACTCAAAAGTAGTCGAGACCGAGTCAGAGTCACCAGAGGGTTGACCAGTAGCAGTTCGCTCAACCTTTAATGCAGTTAAAGAGTCTTCTTAGCTAGTTGGCTGGGTAACTGATTGTTGTGAGGGCTCAGTCAGAGTTGGCCTCGATTCTAGCCCAGAATAGACCAGCAGTTATAAGAGCTCCGCAAACTAGTTCAATCGTTCCTTCAGTTCAGGGTTCTTCAGCTAGTAGAGTTGCTGGTCCGGCTCCAGTGTGTACATTCTGTGGTAGGAAGGGCTATATTGAGACCAAATGTTGAAAGAAAATAGGGAAATACACAGGGTGTGGTAGTGATCAACACAGGGCAAGGGATTGCCCAAGATTCACGACTAGTCATGGACAGTTAACAGCCAGGGTAGACCAGCAGATGTTGTACCTCAGTAGCAGCTTGTGCAGCCTAGAATCTTTGCCATTGATCTCCAGAGTCAGCAGCATGCACAGAGTAAGAATTGCGTGGGCACAATTTGTTTAAGGGGGGTAGAATGTGACGCCTAAGTCCTAGGGCATGCATATATCATTCATTGCATACATTTTACACATTTATTTGTGCATTTATTTACTAAAATGCTTATTTAGAAATAGTTACAATTCACAAGAATTTTCGACCGTTTTATTTTTTCGAATTTGCATTTTTCCCATGTTACGTGACTTATATGAGGCATGAGAAAAATAGAATTATGTGCATAACATATCGAAAAGAGTGAAATAAAAATTATTTTATGATTTGCATGAATAGTAACCTTCAAAACCATTTTTTTAAAGCCAATTAACTAACTAAATCCATTTTTCTCCAACCAAAACCAAACCCAAACCCAATAACCCAAACCCATCTATCTATATATCTATACTACACATATAATACATATATTACAAAGCACAAAAACAACAAAAAGAGCCAAGCCAAAGTCGGCCAAAGGAAAAAAATAAGAAGAAAAAGAAAATTTTCACAAATCCTCCAAGTTGATCCTTGAGCTTGCCTTGGGACATTCTTGAGCCATCTTTGAGCCTACTTCAACCTTCTTTTGCCTTGTGTGGTGAGGGATTTTTGTAAAAATTATATATTTATTCATATTTAGTTTATGTCAAATTTTTATTTTGTTATATAATGATTTGTTTTGTGAAATAATTGCTGCATTTACTCTTTAATATGTATGTAGAGCAAACTTTTATGGTTTGATAGCCTTTTTAATGGTTGAATATAGTGGTTGGACATTTTAAGAAGATGATGAATAGTATTAGAATAGTAACTTCTTCATAAATTGGGGTTTTGGCTCGTTTGAGTGTTCTATCGCTTTGGTTAAGTGCCATAAGTGCTTAGGAGGCTAAATGTATCATTTAATTGGATGTAACATAGCTAGAATTGAAAGATATTGATTGGGAACAAAAGGGGTTATTTGAGCGAAGTGTTGACCGGGTGCGTTTGAGTGTGTTGTATGGTCTTAGATAGGCTAGGTAATGTTTATGATCCATTTATGGCATTGAATTAGGGATCGGGTTTGGTAGCTATAGTTCAAATTTGCAAAGGAGCTATTTGGGGTTAAATGGTAATCGTGGGTTAAAGTGGGGTTTCATATGGCTGAGAGGTGTCATAAAGTGGCTAGAAGTGATCGACATAGTTGGATTGTGAATTGTATAGCTTAAGTGTTAGGATGTCAGTTGTTTACAAGCCTTTAAAAGAGTGTTAAGTAGGTTCTAGAGAGGTTAAGTGAATGCTTGGGTTATTTGCATTTAATTGACCCCTAGTGTGTATTTAATTGGTTAAGTAAGTAACTTGTCCACTTAGTTGTTAGTTTGAATGACTTATATTTCTCAAAGGTTAAGGTTGGCTTTGTGTGTTCTTGAAGTAGTTGTTGCTTAATGTGTTTAGTTGTATTGTAAATGTAGCAATAGTATGCCTAGCATGTTCATGGATTGTTAAGAGGTTGCTTGTATTGATTGTATTTATTTCATGTCTATAGTATGGTTAATTGGCTAGATAAAAATTGTAATGTTTATTTGTTAAGTAGAATAACTAGGTATAGTTTTATTGCTTGTGCATCTAGTTGTGAGTTAAATGAAGGCATGTCTTGTTGTATTGGTTGTATACTTGGTTATATGGTTAATTACTGTGTGGTTAGTTGTTTAAATGCATGCTTATAGTATATGTTTTCCGGAAATCAACCTACTTTGTTGATTTCCCTTATTTGTTTTATTTACATTTATTTCAATGCGTTAATGGGAATGTGTTTATTTGTTGTACGTTATATGCGTTAATGTGAATGCGTGGTTGCAACCAAATAGCTGTGGTTGGTTCGTGTCACCCTGAGCGGCATCAGGCTTGCTAGGCGATGACTTGACTACCGATGTGCTATTCCTTATGCCGAATGGACTGGGCGGAGTGCATCCATGAGGGACTAGGTCGTAGGTTGAGTCAGTATACCCAATGGTACTGCTTGGTGTATAGGGGAAGATGTTCATGATGGTTTGTGGGAAACGACATCAACAAAACGAGAATATCTTTTTCAATGTGTTTTCTTTAATAATACGTATTCTTACGAATGTTACTTTTCTTATCTTGCTATTCTATTGCTTGTTTATCGCCTATTTATGCATTGCATGTTTCGAAAAGATAAAATGGTTTTCAAAACTCCCTGCATCTACTTCCCCCACTGAGCTATTTGTCAGAGTAGCTCACTCCTCTTTCTAACATTTCAGGTGCGCAAGACTTAGCTTACGTGGAATACATGCGTGATGATAACGTGGATAAGCCCACTGCGTGATTACTCGTTGTTGATGTAATTGTATATAAGTTAAATAGTTTCTTTTATAGTTTTGAGGACTTTAATGTATTTTGCTAGTTAGTTGTCATAGAGTTTAGAGGGTTTGTAATGAATAGCCTTTTCTTGATATGTATTATAAGGTTAGATTATAAAGTTTTTTTTTTTTGAACCCCTGGATTGTAATAAGTGGCAAAGTGTAGTGAGAGGGACGACAAGGTACCTGGAATAGATGTGAAAAGTTTCTATATGTATGATTGTGGAATATATATTGTTGTGGCAAGTTTCTGTGTGCAGGTTATTTTTCAGGCTAGTGTCTAGATATAGACGGCACCATGCCGAATTTTTTTGTCGCATCTCGACCTGGATCCTAGGAGGAGTTGAGTTGGGGCGTTACAACAACGGTGCCAGTAGAGGCAATGGTATCGGTGGTAGTATCATGTTAAAGAAATTTCTAAATCATAAGCGACCAAGGTTCGTAGGGGAACTAACGATGAGAAAGCAGAAGCTTGGTTGGCCAGAATTGAGAAAATTTACGATGCCCTCGACAACTCCATCGGGAGGAAGATTTCTTTTGCAGTGTAAATGTTCGACAACGATGCTTAGTAGTGGTGAGGGACTGTGAAATTGAGGTGGGAGAGTCAAAACATCCAGTACCTATAGGATGACTTCACCAGGGAGTTCAAAAACAAATACATCCTAGAGATAGCCTGGGAATGGAAGGAGGAGGAGTTCATAACTCTCAGACAGGGGACTATGTCCCTTGCTCAGTATGAGGTGCGATTTAACAAGCTATCTCAATACTTGCCTGAATTGGTACAGCCAGCCAGCAGGATGATTCAGAGGTTCGTCCAAGGATTGAGGCTTGAGATCCAGGATTTTGTGGTACCCTTATAGTTCACTACCTATAGTGAAGCTCTTAGTGCAGCCCTTAGAGTGGAGAAGAGGAAGAGCGAATTCAGAGTCGAGTGGAGCCAGCAACATAAGAAATCATTCCAGCCTCAGGGGCAGTAGAAAGCCTATTAGCCTCAGTCACAACAAAGACTGATGCAGACTCAAGGCCAGTTTAGGCGGGTTGTTGTAAGGACGCAGCCTCGTGGTTCAATGGCTCCATTAGCACAGGGTTTCCCAAATACTAGTAATGCTGTACCGGCTCTAGTTTATGCATTTTGTAGCAAGAAAGGCCATATTGAGGCCAATTGTTGGAAGAAAGCGGGTAAATGTATGGGATGCAGTAGCGACCAACATCGGGTGAGGGATTGTCCAAAGTTTAAGATTGGTCAAGGTCAGACATCAGCAGGCAGAGGCAACCAAGGAAAATTTGCAAGCGGTGCACCATCTCAACAGCATGTACAAGCACGAGCCTATGCTATTGAACATGAGGAGTTGCCCGAGGCAGCGGCAGTGGTGAAAGGTAACTTTCTAATTCGCAATCAGTTGGTTACGTATTAATTGATCCAAGTGCCACCCACTCATTTGTTACACCCCTCTGTGTGTAACGTATTAAAATTTTAGTTGAAAGATTACCTTATAGAGTTGAAGTTAGTACACCTATGGGGTCTAAGTTTGTAATCGAGTCAGTATGTAAGGCTTATAGAATACAAATAAAAGGTCAAGAATTTTTCGCTGACCGTATCTTGCTTCCTATCCGAGACTACGAAATTATCTTGGGTATGAATTAGCTCGCAAAGTATCATGCCCAGTTGGATTGCAGAACAAAGGTGGTAAAGTTCCAAATACCAGGTCAGCCCGTGGTTGAAGTAGCAGGGGACCGGAGTGCCTCAAAGAGTTTTGTCATTTCCTCAAGTAAAGACGTTAAGCTTGTGAGAAAGGGTGTAAGTGTTATCTCGCTTATTTGATAAACAAGCCATCTGATAAGCTGAAGTTGGAGGAGGTTCCAATCGTTCGGGAGTATCCAAACGTGTTCCCGAAAGAATTGCCCGGATTCGCTATTGAACTGTAGCCGGGGATACAGCCGATATTCAAAACCCCTTATCGAATGACACCATCGGAACTTCAAGAGTTGAAGATCCAATTGCAAGGGTTGCTGGAAAAAGGTTTTGTACAACTGAGCTCATCTCCATGGGGAGCACCGTTACTGTTTGTGAAGAAGAAAGATGGCACTCTATGGTCGTGTATTGATTACCAAGGGCTGAATCAAGTAACAGTTAAGAATAAGTATCTATTGTCGTTGATTGATGAGCTGTTCGACCAGTTGCAGGGAGCTAAGGTCTATTCTAAGTTCGACCTGAGGCAAGGTTACTATCCACTACGCATCCGTGAGAAGGATGTACCAAAGACCACATTCTGAACTCATTATGGGCATCATGAGTTCGTGGTGATGCCGTTCGGATTGACTAATGTGTTGGAGATATGCCGTAATGCTATATAGTAAGATGACCTATTTTGGGATATTTTGGCATTAACTTGTACCTAATGGCATTTACGTCTATATGTTTGTTTACATATTGACTTGTTTGTGATGTTCATATTCTCCGTCATTCCCATTATATGAATGTGTCCTTAATGTTTTTCGGAGAATAAATATATTCTAAAAGTGTTTAGAATACGTTGGTGTATTTCTTCGATATGATAAACATTCAAAATGATTCATAGTCCTCAGATTATTCGACCAGGACTAGAATAATCAAGTACGGGCTATCATATGTAAGTGACCTTTGATTAACATAGAGATATTAATGATAAAGGATAGTGAGTCTTGTGCCATAACAGCATAGGGATGCGACTGACTTATATATGGGTAATTGTTAGTTGAATGAATCACTGAATGTGACCAAAATAACAAACTACATGACTTTGGATTAATAGTTTGTTATTCGTTGCAAATTGTGCAAATTAATCATTTGACTTGAGAAATTACGGCTGTCGGTTACATCAAGGGCTAAATACTGCATCTGGACAATACATGTCTTCCAAAAGGTGGGTTATGGCCTTTCGCGTTTTAGTTTTGTGGTATGAACTGACAGGTAATTTTCAAGATAGGATCCATTAACCTCTGACGTGAGGCGGTATCCTATGCAATCTTATTTCGGTTGTTGAATGAGGAAGTCCTCGGCAGGGGCACATAACAGATGGAATGATGGAAAGGGTTCCATAGGTGTCATCTTTCATTCCACCGAATAGATCTATGCATAGAATTGTTTAGTGGACTTAATCGTATCATAGTCCCCGCAACGATCGAGACATATTTAATGGAAGGATCGGATTGCATGCTAATTAGCGACAATAAATAGATTCATAAAAGTTGGACTTTATTAACGTATAAATTGTCATGATGCGCGTATGTTGCTAGACGTAACTCTTGAACATGAGGGTATTCAGGAGAATGACGGAGACATTCTCGGAATAGATTAAAAGTGTTTAATAGTCCTTCATCGCTATACGGTTATGAATCTAGAAAGTCACACACAAAAAGAGCATCAAGAATAAGGCAATTAACGAGCTTGATATTAAGTTAGAAACACGTTAAAGAGTTAACGTTATTTATTTTAGATGTTAATAGTTAAGAGGATCAAAAGTACAAATACTGAAAGTGTTAGGGTCTAAGTGCAAACACTAAAAGTGTTGGGGTCTAAGTGCAAATAGATTGAGGGGTTAATCTTCAATTAATTATTCTAAAGGGGTTTAGAATTAATTAATATTTGTCTTCACTAAAAGACAAACAACAACTTGTACTAAAAGACAAAACACAAAAGGACAAAAGACAACTTTACTAAAAGACAAACAACAAGTTGCACTAAAAGACAAAGCACAAAAAGACAAAGAACAAGTTGGTTTGGATATATATATACATGTTTGACACTTGTCAAAGGAATGATATCTTGAGAAGACATAACATGCCACTTGTCACATGCCTACACATCTCAAAGCTCTATATAAAGGCCAACTATTCTACTATTTTGTTGATGGATTTTCGGCCAACACAAGAGCAAAAAAGATGATAAAATTCTCTCCTTTCTTTCATGGTATTTTCGGCCATAGTTAAGATAGGGTGGTAGGTTTTTTCTCTTGCTTTTCTATTAATATAAAAGCTTAGATCTATCACCGAGATGGTAGCACATATACTTGGTTGGTGGTGTTTGCCATTGGATGCTCGTGTGTTTCGCTCTGTGACCTTTACACCTGTGAAGGAGGCTAGTCCACGCTATCTACGAGATGAGAACTATATCTTCTTCCTTGATGGTCTCAACCAAAGCACGAAAAAAGATAAGTGTTATTCTTTTTGCTTTATTATTATGTACAAGCTTATTTCTACTACTAAGTATCTAGCACATTAACTTAGTTTGAAGTAATAACTATTGGATGCTTGTGTATTTTGATCTAGAGCCGTTGCATGTGTGAAGAAGGCTTGTCCACGCCATAGCATCTCAGTTGTGGTTCCACCTTCACTCGGCTATAAACGGGAGGTATGCCGTTTTACTTGTCGTTTACATTATAGTATATTTGATATATTATATGTTGCATGTTGATTACCATGGAGTTTTCTTTGGAAATGTTTGTGACTACAAAAGTTAATGTTGAAAATTTTAAAATGCTCAACGCTTCCGCTTTAACTCTATTATGTTGTGAATCACATGTTTTCGGGAACCGATCCTTTTCAAGTGGTATCAGAGCCACGGTTTCTAAAGTCCTTGAAATCACATGTATATCCGTAGATCTAATCATTAAAGTATGTAAAATGGCCTTATCTTATGATTCTAAATATATGTATGTAAAGATCTATGATTGTCTATGATGGTTCGAGAAACGAGCAAGAAGAATATTTTTCCCTTGGCATGGCCGAGAGACACTAGGCTTTTGGATGGTTGAATACGTTCTATACGATGAAACATGGAACATGTGAGTAGAGCCTTTTCTCCTTGCCTTAGCCGTTTCTTTTTGGCTTTGAGATTGGTTTTTGAGGAATGTGCCGCTCCATGTGTAATGTAATCTGCATATGATGGAACATGGAACATGAATGTAGAGTACTTTTTCCCTTGCCATGGCCGAGAGTCTTCTTGGGGTTGTAGAGGTTGAAAAGTTGTTGCTACATTGCTTGTACTTGCCACGATGATTGATCTTAACTTGCATTTGTGTTATAAGGTGTTATGATCACGGAATCTACTGGTTTACATACAAATTGGCAAAGTGTTGCTAATGGATGTTGAAGATTAGATGGTTGTGTTGTCTTTTTTATGTGATGTGTAACACCCCGATCCCTCTCGAGACCGGGAGTTCTATCAATCAATCTAATCACAACCCAATTCCAAACCCGGGCAAAATTTTAGGGAAAGACAGACAAAGTCTCCCATGTTTCTAGGCAAAATGTAAAACCTGCAATAGCATATAAGTGGACCAGCACCGTGTCCAACCATACAAACACCTCAAGGCCATCCGAGCCTTATTTCTCAACAATTAAACACAACAAGTATACATACATTCCAAGTACCCAGACTATTCTAACTCTTTCTTTTAGACAATACAATCATGCATTGAAGTTAACTATACTAATTGGATACATAAACTAGCTTATCATTCTACCTCATTTACCTAGTTAAATTTAAATTACATTCCTTTTAACATTAAATACATACAACACATGAAACATACATCTTTGCATCTTTGACAACTCAAGCCACATAGCACGCAAGGCAACTCTTCAAGCACGATCTATCACATATCCACGAACTTTCCAGCTAACATGATATTTTCTGAAATGTGGTGGTGAGGAGTGAGTATACTCAATACATATACTCAGTGAGGGCGAGACAGATATCGAGGTGGAGAGAAAGAAAGTAGTACAATGCAAATAAGGCAGTTAAGCAATATAACTGACAAGTAAGCAATCAATATAAACAATCAATACAATAAACAATTAAAGAAAGCATTAATACAACCATTCAAAGCTATACCACACTTTGAAGGCTATGGTTCACTCATACGAGCAATGTACCATGCGTTTCAATTCCACGAGCATTACATCAATCTCGAGCTTGATGTTGACAACGATGACAATAAGCGCACAACCACCTTATAACAACCACTGGGTATACTCCGGATGTACCCCGACACATCTACGACCTAAATTACCCAAGGCAGCATCCCTACTGAGAATGGGAATAGGACACAGAGCTGGAGCAACCAACCCTGGCAGCCCGAGATTGCCCAAAGAGGCTCATCACTCACGCGCCTGACATTTATGCAATGCAATACGAGATACAAGCAATAAACGAGCAATAGCACGAAAGTGTAGATTAGTGGCGATAAATGAGATATCAAGCATTTACAATCAATAATAGCAATCAATTAACTTTTCAAGCATGATTATCATTAATATCAACAATAACATCAATCAAACAAGTAATAGCAGTTCAAACACGAAAACGACAAATATCACTATTCAATCTCTAACTTCCAAAGGCAATTACGAGCAAACAAGCTACAGGATTAGGAAACCGATTTCACTACATTCACTTAGGTACTACAAGGCACGTTTCTATATCACGAAACCTCACTTTCCCAACCGAAGCCCGAAAGTCCACCTACTGTGTTTGAACTACAGCTATGCTAACCGGTCACTCAATCAATGCCACAACAGTGTCAAAAGTGCTTCCATGCCCTCAATAGCAAAACCCCCAACTCAATTCGAGCACGGTCAACACTGGGTCAAACGGCCCCTTTACATTTCTTTGTCTAATTTTCAATTTTAACAAAGGCCGGTCCATTTTTATTGCATATTCTATCTTTCTATCACTAATGGCACCTATCCAAATCAAGAAATCGCAATTCGGATCAAAATCTAAAATTCTAGGGTTTTACTATTCAAAATCACTATTCATTATTCTTCCTCAATTTCAAATACACAATTTCAGCCTTAAAAATCTCCAAATAACTATCAAACAATGCTCTACGGTCATTATAGAACCTAATTCAATCAAGAAAAGGCATTTAAACACAATATATATCAAATCTAAGAAATTGAAACAAAATTAAAATTTATTTAAAATGCACAAAAGCGTGAAAACCCTCACAGAGATTAATGAGGAAGACCCGCAAGGACCCGAGCCACGACCCCCGAGCAATTCCACGCATGATTGTAGAAGAAAATTGAAGCAAAATTATTATTTTTTCTCTTGGAAGCATTCGGCCATAGGGGGAGGGGGGACAAAATGGTCATTTGTGGTTTTGTTTTTGAGTTAATTTGCCTTGTTTTTTAATTTATATGGTGACAAGGGCAAAATGGTAAAAAGACAAGGTCAAATTCAAGTTAAAAATGGTCAAATTATTTTATTTTGATGCCATTTAATCCCATTCAAGTTAAAACAATGCAATTTTAATGAAAACCAACTAAAACTAGCTAAATTAAACTAGAAACGCTATTCACGAAATTCGAGAAATATTCTTCTAACTTTCGTTTTCGAAATGCTACAATCGAACGGTCAATAAACGATCGCAAATCAAATGATGAGCAATAATATAAAACTATAATTTTTGAAAAGTAGAATAGTAGAATAGTTTAAAATTCACTCCGGCTCGGAGTTACTTTTCTCATTTAATTGAAAATCGAGTAATTTTAATGCAAGACAATTAAAACCGATTATTAAAATAATCAAAACAATCAAAATAATCAATATTTATTTAAAAATAATTAATTTAACTGTTTCTAGAATATTTTAAAGAATTATGAAGTTAATGCTAAGATACAAATAAACAAATTAATATAAACACGTAATCAAATGCAATTAAACACTAACATTTAAGATGACACTTAATTAAATACAAGAAAGTAAATCCAATTTCTATAAATAATAAAAATAGGTGATAATCTTTTAATTAATCAATATAAAAATTATTGAATGCTTTTAAAAGAAATATCAAAATAGTGCAAAAATGGATGATTAACTAATTAAACACTTAATTAAATGCAGTCAAATGTCATTAAATGCATGCCGGGTTCGGGTTATCACATGATGCATAAGATATATGTGCTAGCTTACTTGTTTAGCTTAGATTGTATATTGGATATGCATGATCTTGGCTTTATGAGTATGAATGGTTGGTTGAATGGTGAACTAGATCATGGACTTGGTATTTGAATGGTTTGTAATTGAGACATAAGTCTCATTTTACTTTCTTGTAAGTGAGAGAATTATGTAGTGAGGACTATATGTAATCTTTCAAGACGAAGTGCAAGAAGACCAATAAAGGCATCCAAGGAGTTAGAAGGGCTTTGGAGATTTCAAGGAAGTTGAAGATCTTGAAGACATTGGATTTGCTTTAGGATAATCTTTTATTCTAAGCCCAAGTCCATGATCCACCATTCGTTTGTGTTGCTTGCATGCATGCTATGTTATTTACTTTATGAGATAATAGCCTACAAGCAGCCTTGTGTGCATAATGAGATCTTGACATATGATTCTTGCATATGTGTTTATTCGTTTGCTAATATGTGATATTCGCTTATAAACAAAATAATGTGCAAAGTGAGACCTTAACAAATACTAAACTCCCTATGTGCAAACTTATATTAGATCTGTAAAATATGTTTTACTAAAGTCCTCTGCCTTCCTAGGATTTAATCAAACTGGAAAAGAATATGTTCCAACATAGTCACAAAGGTTTGAGGAATCATTTCATCAAAGGTTTAATTGAATCGCTAGTACGAACATAGTGATGTTGTTATTTTCCAAAATCTAACGGCCAACATAGCCACAAAGGTTTGAAGTTATTGATTCAACTTGTCAGATAACTTAGTGTTGGCAGGTATTGATCTAACTAGATCACTTAATCAACATAGCTACAAAGGTTTGAGACCAAAGTGATTTAGGGACTAGAAATGACCAAATCCTATTTAGTGAAATAGACGAACAAAGCGTTGTTGACTCTTGGCACCTATATTTCAACATAGCCACAAAGGTTTGAGAGATATATGTGATTAAGAGAATTTGGTCACCTACTACCAGATTCTAACAATGTTTGCGTTTCTCATTTTGGGAGTATGAGATTCGATAAAATTAGTGGGAAATATCATTTAATTAAAGACTAGGTTAAATGATTAAACGAGTTAAAGTCAACTAGCAATCTTATTTTTCTGCATGTTTTTGGCTACATGTATGAACCCATTTTTATCTTAATATTTTAGACTTATTTCACATGAATCGGACCAAACTTTATTGATTAAATGTTGTCTAAGAATAGTTCTTAGAAACTTAATCATATGATTAGATTGGAATGCTCTTAAGTTTCCTTCCTGATAATACATCAAAAAGGAAAGTGTGTGATACTTATGGTTGATAAGTAAAACAACTTTTATATGCTAGTTATATTCTTTTATTGATTGTATAGTAGTATACAAGATACGAAAGGAATATGATTCTGAACCTACAAAGAGTTGTGTAGTAAGCATACTTTATTGGAATAATATAAGAAGTCAATTCATGGTCGTGTTTCATCTTTGATTATCTATAATGCAAAAAAGAAAGACATGAATAAGATGATTTCTATTAAGCCAGTGAGAGCATAATCTAATGGATAATTAAGAATTGGAAAGACATATGTAAAAGAATTTACATAATTGATAAATCGGACATTAAAATGAGGATTTATTCAGTATGTCTTCATGTCAAGGCTGTGAAGCTATAATGAATGGTAAATCTCCTTTGTTAATGGTTGTTATTACTTTATAGTTTTGATTCCTTTATGACATAAGTGTATGTGCATTTGAAAGAATCTTAATCAAAGTATGCTTTGGAAGCGTAGAATGGTTTCAGTGTTAGCAAATGGAACAGTTGTTGTTGCATTAGCTAAAGACAAATACTTTGTTAACTGATTAACCACATATCGAATATATTTCGAGATAAATCTAGTAATCCAAGTCAGTTGTATTTTCTTTATGACTTAGTTAGTTCCAATATTAAGATAATTAGTAAGTTGGTTTTCGGATCGACTTATACATCTTATTTTGGGAAGGTAACCGAGTTACCCTTTGTGTGATAAAGGGATAAAGATGCTAAATTATTTGGATTAGTACATTGTGATGTACAAGCTTTTTCGTGAATAAGCTTCAATTTGTTTTCTCCTTTATATAACCTCACTAATGATTGTCATAGAAAGGTTATGTGTTCTTGTTGAATAATATGTCTAAAGTTTTTGAATGATTCAAAGAGCATTAGACTAAAGTAGAGAAACCATATAAGAAAAGGTATTATTGCATTATGATGTGATCATGATTCTAAAATACTTGACTATTATTTAGATAAGTATCTCAATTTTTCGGTATAGTATCGTAATTAACAACACCCAATGCACCATAGTTAAATAGGAATTTCTTAGTGAAGAAATTATGTTTTGTGCAAAAGTGGATTAGTTGGGCTAATCATACTATTTACTTGTGGGTTATACTTTCCTTATTTTCTTCTATTGAATAGATCTTGATTCCTACCATTGCTATAACTTTATATGTGATAAAAGTTGGATAACAACCAAATATTAAAGGAGGTAATATTTGGACTGTCCTACGTTTATTGAAAAGTATTTAAAAGGACAAGTAGGAGCTTGGGTTGAAAGGTAATTTCGTGCTATGTCCTTGTCTTAAAGGATATAATTTCTATTTTGTGATCAAGTTGTATTGATCTGTTAGATTGTGATCATTCTTGAAGAAAATGTTTTATTCAAGAAGGTTGATACACTTCTAATTAAATAAAAATTGAAGAAGTGTCCTCTAAGCCACAAAATCACCTAAACCTAAATATTAAATCTATTCAATTCGGTCTGAAATGTCATCATACAAGATCTTTGCAAATCTAGTAGTGTATCTCATCCTTTGAAGGATATAGGGATATCTTCTATTGGATGCACAAAAGTGGTTTGTGTCTTTGAGATAGTGATTACTTGGATGAACCTTATATTTGCATAAGAGTTAGTGGGATATCAACCACTATTCCTAATCTGTATGTTGATGACTTGTCTATCATAGTTGATGATATAAGTGATGTGATGTCAGTTAAAGTCTAGTCATATTAAATGTTCTCCATACTTGGAAGATGTTATTAGTATCTCGGGAATTCATAGCTATGGTGATAGTACGAGGAGATTACTTAACATCTTCCAAAGATTGTACCTAGAGTGATCTTGAAGGTGTTCAAGATGGTTTTTCGAAAAGAAATCAAACAAATGAATTATTGTCCTTGAGATATTGAATCTATCTCTGACAAATGATTTTCGAGAAACTCTAGCAGCATAGCAAGCTTGTGATGAAATCATCATATGCTTGAGTAAAAGATGACTTCATAAGTTGCTAAGTACAACGTTTGACATTGCGCAAACTGTAAAGTGTTACGAGTGAATGTCAATCCTATCCTAATTGAGAATGTTGGATAATGTTTGCATATATTTAAAGTACTTCTGAAACACTTAAAATATATTCTATGGAGAAGATAAAATCCGTGGTGACGGATTTAGCAGTTTAGATTTTGATCTAAAACTAATAATAGAATGTCTATTTCGGGATTCATGTTTAGTGGGAATACAGTAAGTTAGAAAGGTTCTGAACGAAATATATATCCCATTATGTATATTATATCTTTTGCAATATTTGATGTTACAAAAGAATTTGTTTGGATCAAGGTAATCATACAATTTGATAATGGTTCTTATCATTTAGTTGTGATGCTTTTGTGTTACGACTATAATAGAGCTATTGCACACGCTAAAGGAACCAGGGTCTCACAGTATGTCCAAACATTTGGAAAGGTGTTTCCATCTTCATATATTGTATCTGTAGCCTATAACAATATTATGATATGTTATTATGGAAAAACGGCCACATCTTTTGATGTAGTTGACCCACTTACCTTAGCCATGAATTTGTCATAGCTAGGTCCATGTCTTGTGAAGATTGATATGTGATATCATTGTGTGTTGCACTAATACTATATATATATAACATAGCATTAGTGCAAGTGGGAGATTGTTGGAGATATGCCCTAATGCTATATAGTTAGATGACCTATTTTGGGATATTTTGGCATTAACTTGTACCTAATGGCATTTACGTCTATATGTTTGTTTACATATTGACTTGTTTGTGATATTCATATTCTCCGTCATTCCCATTATATGAATGTGTCCTTAATATTTTTCGGAGAAGAAATATATTTTAAAAGTGTTTAGAATACATTAGCATATTTCTTCGATATGATAAACAATCAAAATGATTCATAGCCCTCAGATTATTAGATTGGGACTAGAATAATCAAGTACGGGCTATCATATGTAAGTTAGCTTTGATTAACATAGAGATGTTAATGATAAAGGATGGTGAGCCTTGTGCCATAACAGCATAGGGATGCGACTGACTTACATATGTGTGATTGTTAGTTGAACGAATCACTAAATGTGACCAGAATAACAAACTACATGACTTTGGATTAATAGTTTGTTATTCGTTGCGAATTGTGCAAATTAATCCTTTGACTCGAGAAATTATGGCTGCCGGTTATATCAGGGGCTAAGTACTGCGTCTGGACAATACCCGTCTTTCAAAAGGTAGGTTACGACCTTTCGCGTTTTAGTTTTGTGGTATGAACTGACATATAATTGTCAAGATAAGATCTGTTAACCTCTGACGTGAGGCGATGTCCTATGCGATCTAATTTTGGTTGTTGAATGAGGAAGTCCTCGGCCGGGGCATATAACAAATGGAATGATGGAAAGGGTTCCATAGGTGTCATCTCTCATTCCACCGAATAGATCTATGCATAGAATCGTTTAGTGTACTTAATCGTATCATGGTCCCCACAACGATCGGGACATATTTAATGGAAGGATCGGACTGCACTCTAATTCGCGAATATAAATATATTCATAAAAGTTGGACTTCATTACCATATAAATTGTCATGATGCACATATGTTGCTATATGTAACTCTTGAACATAAGGGTATTCCGGAGAATGACGGAGACATTTTCAAAATAGATTAAAAGCATTTAATGGTCCTTCATCGCTATACGATTATAAATCTATAAAGTCACACACAAAAAGAGCATCAAGAATAAGGCAATTAACTAGCTTGATATTAAGTTAGAATCATGTTAAAGAGTTAACTGTGTTTATTTTGGACGTTAATAGTTAAGCGGGCCAGATGTGCAAATACTAATAGTGTTAGGGTTTAAGTGAAAATACTAAAAGTGTTGGGGTCTAAGTGAAAATAGATTGAGGGTTCAATCTTCAATTAATTATTCTAAAGGGGTTTAGAATTAATTAATGTTTGTCTTCACTAAAAGACAAACAACAACTTGTACTAAAAGACAAAATACTAAAAGACAAAACATAAAAGGACAAAAGACAACTTGTACTAAAAAGACAAACAACAAGTTGCACTAAAAGACAAAGTACAAAAAGACAAAGAACAAGTTGGCTTGGATATATATATACATGTTTGACACTTGAAAAAAGAATGATGTCTTGAGAAGACATAACATGCCACTTGTCACGTGCCTACACATCTCAAAGCTCTATATAAAGGCCAACTATTCTACTCTTTTGTTGATGGATTTTCGGCCTACACAAGAGCAAAAAAGATGACAAAATTCTCTCCTTTCTTTCATGGTATTTTCGGCCATAGTAAAGATAGGGTGGTAGGATTTTTCTCTAGCTTTTCTATTAATATACAAGCTTAGATCTATCACCGAGAAGCTAGCACATATACTTGGTTGGTGGTGTTTGCCATTGGATGCTCGTGTGTTTCGCTCTATGGCCTTTACACTTGTGAAGGAGGCTAGTCCATGCTATCAACGAGATGAGAACTATATCTTCTTCCTTGATGCTCTCGGCCAAAGCACGAAAAAAGATAAGTGATATTCTTTTTGCTTTATTATTATATACAAGCTTATTTCTTCTACTAAGTATCTAGCACATTAAATTAGTTTGTAGTAATAATTGTGGGATGCTTGTGAATTTTGATCTAGAGCCATTGCATGTGTGAAGAAGGCTTGTCCATGTAACACTCCGATCCCTCTTGAGACCGGGAGTTCTATCAATCGATCTAATCACAACCCAAATCCAAACTAGGGCAAAATTTTCAGGGAAGACGGACGGAGTCTCCCCTGTTTCTAAGCGAAATGTAAAACCTGTAATAGCATATAAATGGACCACCACCGTGTCCAACCATACAAAACTTCCTCAAGGCCATCCGAGCCTCGGTTCTCAACAATTAAACTCAGCAAGTATACATACATTTCCAATTTAAAAGCTAACCTATCTCTTTTCATTTTTGACAAGTACACTCAAATTTGAAAATTAAACCATACTAAGCTACTGCATAAAATAAACTATCATGCCATTCTAGCTATTTTCCTTTGGACATTACAACATGCATTGAAGTTAAGCTATGCTAACTGATTACAGAAACTAGCTTATTAATTTACCTCAACTACCTAGCTAGATTTAAATTACATTTCTTTTAACAATAAATACATACAACATATGAAAGCATATATCTTTACAACTTCGACACTCAAGCCACATAAGCACGCAAGACAACTCTTCAGGCACGAACTTTCACGAAATCATGAACTTTCCAGCTAACATGACATTTCCTGAAATGTGGTGGTAAGAAGTGAGTATACACAACACGTATACTCAGTGAGGGCAAGACAGATATCGAGTTGGAGAGAAAGAAAGTCGTGCAATGCAAATAAGACAGTTAAGCAATATAACTGATAAATAAGCAATCAAGACAAACAATCAATACAATAAGCAATTACTGAAAGCATTAACACAACCATTCAAAGCTATACCACACTCTGAAGGCTATGGTTCACTCATACGAGCAATGTACCATTTCACGAGCGATACATCAATCTCGAGTTTGATGTTGACAACGATGACAATAAGCGCGCATCCACCTTATAACACCAGTTTGGAATACCCCGGAAGTATCCATCAATTCTATGACCCAAATCTCCCTGGGAGGCAACCCAAGCGAGAAAGGGAATAGCCACGGAGCTAGAGCAACCAACACTGGCAACCCGAGGCTACCCAGAGAGGCCCATCACTCACGCGCTGGACACTATGCAATGCAAGACTCGATACAAGGCGATAAACGAGCGATAAACAAGATATCAAGCATTATCAACAATTGATAAACATTTCAATCAACAATCAACTCTAACAAGCGTAATAAGCATTAACAAGCATTTACAATCAAACAAGTAACAAGAACAACACCAATTAACCTTATCAAGCAATAACAAGTATCCTATAGGCATTATAAGCATTCTATAAGCAATATAAACATTCTATAAGGATTATAAACATTCTATAAGCATTATAAACATCATATAAGCATTATAAACATCCTATAAGCAATATACTATGAAATCACACAAAATTCCAAAAATGACCCCAACTTTCAAAACGCTACTACTTTCAAACGAGCCACGAGCTTTGGAAACCAACTTCACCAATCCTCCTAGGTCACCATAAAGCACGTCTAAAGACCCCGAAACCCTACTTTACCCTAGAATTCACGCAAAGTCCCGATTTCCCCCTTTGCTTGTTTGAACTACAACTATACCAACCAAACACCCAACCAACGCTATAATCGCACCAAAAGTGCTTCCATGGCCTCCCGAAACAATGCCAACACGCAAAACGAGAAAATGCCAAACTCGACCTAAACGACCCCGACTTTTACTAAGCCGTTTTTCTCCGTTTTTCCATTACACATTCCAATTAAACCACACATTTAGGCATTCTAGCATATCTAGCATCTTCCTACATCAACAGAACGCGTAACGGAGCAACTTCATCGAAACGGGAGTTTACTATTCATAATTTACTATTCATTACACAATTTATATTTCAAATTCGATATTCAACCGCAGAAAATGTTAAAAAGCTATACATACACGTTCTACAATTGCTAGAGAACATTCTTTAAGCAACGAAACAGACAAAATAACAACCTACGGTTAAATCACAAAAATTAAAGTTTATGTTCAACATTTTCAAATGCGCAAATAAACATGAAACCCTCACCTTAGACGCTCCTAGACGTTAGGAAAACCTCGTAGAGTGCCTCAGAAACCACCCGTGCAAGCTCACGCAAAGATTTGGTGATTTGTAATTGAAATTTTCTCTTTTTTTTTCTCCTTCTTTTCCTCATGGTTTCAAGCCTTTCTTCTCTGTTTTTTTCGTTTGCATTCTGCTTATTTAGAAAAAAAAATGACAAGAAGTCAAATGTCAAAGATTCGGTCAACCCGCTAAACCAAAACAACTATGCGCGACCTTACGAAAACGGCCATAACTTCTTCTAGAAAACTCCAATTCACGAACGGTTTGAAGCCTCAGAAACTAGACTCATAGAGCTTTCCAACCATATATAATTTGCTTCCTAACTCTTCCCCAATTGGTTCAGATTTAATTCCAAAGTTGACCCAAAATTTGACTAACTTAACATTGCATTTTTTTATTTCTAATCCCAAATTTGCCCTTTATTAAACATTTCAAAAATTTTCACCTTGTCGTAGTTGGTCAATGTAGATGAAAAGTCCACTAGTTTGGTCAAAGAAGGTGAAAGGTCAATAAAATGCAATTTAAGTGATCTTTAAATGCTATTGAATACATGCCAGGTTCGGGGTATCACATCCTCCCCCCCTTAAAACAATTGCGTCCTCGCAATTTTTCTTCCAATAGAACTCAACATCATCTGAAATCCAATTCTGACTAATCTTCATCGGTTGAAGAATCCCGTCGACACGAATACCGAAGAAGAATAAAATTTCAACCAAAAGCGCCGAGATAATACCAATAAAGACCTAAGCAAAGATACTGTAGATAAAATCACATCACATATTAATGATAAGAAGAATACCGAATGAATACCCCATACACGAATCTCGAGTAGAAGTTCAACTATTACTGCCCGAGAATTCCCAAACAAGAAGCCAAATAAAGGCTCAAACAAAGGTTCCATCTAGAGGTCCAAATAAGTACCCCACTGGTCATGAATTTCATAGAAGAATTCCCTGATAAGAGTGCGAAGAAAATACTAAGAAACCCAATCAAATATACTTCAAAAGTTCCAAAGAAGCCTTCCAAATAATAACCCCATAGGACAACCCATTAGATTCCGAGTATCGCTATCAAATGCTGAGAAGAATGTCTAAGGAAATACTAGAGGAATTATAATGTGTCTAATAAGACAGTCAAGTTAAATAACAAATATAATTTTTCCAACTAGATGAGAAATCCGAGTAAGATTCCCGAGCACGTGTACAACATACAAAACCAAACTCCAAGGCCTCTTCACTATTCGCCAGGTGAGAACTTATACAATTTACCACCAAGAAAGCCCAAAGTATTCCACAGCATACCATAAGCAATATGAGATAATAAGTCTGAACAGGATTCTAAATGTAAGACTTCCAATAAGTGCCATCAAGGAAAGATACTAGTAGAATGCCCACTAAGAATTCTATAAAATGCCATTGAAGAATTTCCAATCAGGGATGTCAGTATCACACCAATAAAGACCGAGACACATATACCATAGATAATACCGTGCAGTAAATCCAATTGAAACCCCAATAGCCAAGTCCACCGAAAAGTGCCAACAGAAGTCTCCAAAGAATACTTATTGAGAAAACCAAAGAATGCCCCAGAGAACAATCAAATAAAACCCCAAGAGAAAGCTACTCTTCACAACTGTTAATCACAGAGTAAGACCTTAGAGATTTGCCAATAACCGAGCTCCAAAAGCAAACACCAATTCCCAAATAAAGGCTAATTAAATGCCATTCATTTCCTGCCAACCCATTCACCTTGAGTGACTAGCTGTGAACCACTTTCTTCAGGGGAGGAAGATGACTTACTTACCATTTCCATAAGACATGTATGAATGCAAATATATCACAGTTATACATATGCCTTAAGCTATTATGCCAGCAAGTTTACAAAAGAGTTTATTCAACAAAGTCACTCAAGCATAACAATCAAGTCAAGCACAACATAATCAATTCAAATCACGGCACAACAAATTCAAGACATTCCAATACACACATTACAAGCAATACTTCAAGCAAATAACAATCCACGAGGTTGATTCAATTCACGATGCCAATTCGATAGGTCAATTCAATGCACAACTGGACACTTCACCTTACTTGAAAAAAAAAAATTTAACACATAACACATAACTATATCACATAGATGCATACATTCAAATCAAGACACACAATCTCACATACAGGCACACACTTTCAAGACACACTTAACAAGCACACATTTAAGGGTCACTACCCACCAGATCGAGGACCCTGTCCCGGCTTATGAGCTAGACAAGCTCTGATACCACCTGTAACATCCCGATCCCTCTCGAGACCGGGAGTTCTATCAATCGATCTAATCACAACCCAAATCCAAACCAGGGCAAAATTTTCAGGGAAAACGGACGGAGTCTCCCTGTTTCTAGGCGAAATGTAAAACCTGTAATAGCATATAAATGGACCACCACCGTGTCCAACCATACAAAACTTCCTCAAAGCCATCTGAGCCTCGGTTCTCAACAATTAAACTCAGCAAGTATACATACATTTCCAATTTAAAAGCTAACCTATCTCTTTTCATTTTTGACAAGTACACTCAAACTTGAAAATTAAACCATACTAAGCTACTGCATAAAATAAACTATCATGCCATTCTAGCTATTTTCCTTTGGACATTACAACATGCATTGAAGTTAAGCTATGCTAACTGATTACAGAAACTAGCTTATTAATTTACCTCAACTACCTATCTAGATTTAAATTACATTTCTTTTAACAATAAATACATACAACATATGAAAGCATATATCTTTACAACTTCGACACTCAAGCCACATAGGCACGCAAGACAACTCTTCAGGCACGAACTTTCACGAAATCATAAACTTTCTAGCTAACATGACATTTCCTGAAATGTGGTGGTGAGAAGTGAGTATACACAACACGTATACTCAGTGAGGGCAAGACAGATATCGAGTTGGAGAGAAAGAAAGTGGTGCAATGTAAATAAGACAGTTAAGCAATATAACTGATAAATAAACAATCAAGACAAACAATCAATACAATAAGCAATTACTGAAAGCATTAACACAACCATTCAAAGCTATACCACACTCTGAAGGCTATGGTTCACTCATACGAGCAATGTACCATTTCACGAGCGATACATCAATCTCGAGTTTGATGTTGACAACGATGACAATAAGCGCGCATCCACCTTATAACACCAGTTTGGAATACC
This sequence comes from Ehretia macrophylla, assembly GCA_037974665.1. Lineage (NCBI taxonomy): Eukaryota > Viridiplantae > Streptophyta > Magnoliopsida > Boraginales > Ehretiaceae > Ehretia > Ehretia macrophylla. The sequence goes on from CM075781.1 coordinate 56,753,246, forward strand.
CCGGAAGTATCCATCAATTCTATGACCCAAATCTCCCTGGGAGGCAACCCAAGCGAGAAAGGGAATAGCCACGGAGCTAGAGCAACCAACATTGGCAACCCGAGGCTACCCAGAGAGGCCCATCACTCACGCGCTGGACACTATGCAATGCAAGACTCGATACAAGGCGATAAACGAGCGATAAACAAGATATCAAGCATTATCAACAATTGATAAACATTTCAATCAATAATCAACTCTAACAAGCGTAATAAGCATTAACAAGCATTTACAATCAAACAAGTAACAAGAACAACACCAATTAACCTTATCAAGCAATAACAAGTATCCTATAGGCATTATAAGCATTCTATAAGCAATATAAACATTTTATAAGCATTATAAACATTCTATAAACATTATAAACATTCTATAAGCAATATACTATGAAATCACACAAAATTCCAAAAATGACCCCAACTTTCAAAACGCTACTACTTTCAAACGAGCCACGAGCTTTGGAAACCAACTTCACCAATCCTCCTAGGTCACTATAAGGCACGTCTAAAGACCCCGAAACCCTACTTTACCCTAGAATTCACGCAAAGTCCCGATTTCTCTCTTTGCTCATTTGAACTACAACTATACCAACCAAACACCCAACCAACGCTATAATCGCACCAAAAGTGCTTCCATGGCCTCCCGAAATAATGCCAACACGCAAAACGAGAAAACGCCAAACTCGACCTAAACGACCCCGACTTTCACTAAGCCGTTTTTCTCCATTTTTCCATTACACATTCCAATTAAACCACACATTTAGGTATTCTAGCATATCTAGCATCTTCCTACATCAACAGAACGTGTAACGGAGCAACTTCATCAAAACGGGGGTTTACTATTCATAATTTACTATTCATTACACAATTTATATTTCAAATTCGATATTCAACCGCATAAAATGTTAAAAAGCTATAAATACACGTTCTACAATTGCTAGAGAACATTCTTTAAGCAACGAAATGGACAAAATAACAACCTACGGTTAAATCACAAAAATTAAAGTTTATGTTCAACATTTTCAAATGCGCAAATAAACATGAAATCCTCACCTTAGACGCTCCTAGACGCTAGGAAAACCTCGTAGAGTGCCTCGAAAACCACCCCGTGCAAGCTCACGCAAAGATTTGGTGATTTGTAATTGAAATTTTCTCTTTTTTTTTCTCCTTTTTTTCCTCATGGTTTCAAGCCTTTCTTCTCTGTTTTTTCGTTTGCATTCTGCTTATTTAGAAAAAAAAATGACAAGAAGTCAAAGGTCAAAGATTCGGTCAACCCGCAAAACCAAAACAGCTATGCGCGACCTTACGAAAACGGCCATAACTTCTTCTAGAAAACTCCAATTCACGAATGGTTTGAAGCCTCAGAAACTAGACTCATAGACCTTTCCAACCATATATAATTTGCTACCTAACTCTTCCCCAATTGGTTCAGATTTAATTCCAAAGTTGACCCAAAATTTGACTAACTTAACATTGCATTTTTTTATTTCTAATCCCAAGTTTGCCCTTTATTAAACATTTCAAAAATTCCCACATTGTCCTAGTTGGTCAATGTAGATGAAAAGTCAACTAGTTTGGTTAAAGAAGGTGAAAGGTCAATAAAATGCAATTTAAATGAACTTTAAATGCTATTGAATACATGCCAGGTTCGGGGTATCACAGTCCATGTCGTAGCATCTCAATCGTGGTTCCACCTTCACTCGACTATAAACAGGAGGTATGTCGTTTTACCTCTCGTTTACTTTATAGTATATTTGATATATTATATGTTGCATGTTGATTACCATGGAGTTTTCTTTGGAAATGGTTGTGACTACAAAAGTTAATGTTGAAATTTTTAAAATGCTCAACGCTTCTACTTTAACTCTATTATGTTGTGAATCACACGTTTTCGGGAACTGATCCCTTTCACAATGCACCAGCCGTTTTCATGGACCTCATGCACAGGGTGTTCTGGCTATACCTTGACCAATTTATGGTGATATTTATTGACGACATCTTGTTGTACTCAAAGTCAGAGTGCAAACACTAGCAGTACTTGTGCTTGGTTCTTCAAAAGCTTCAGGAACATCAATTGTACGCGATGTTCAGCAAGTAAGAGTTTTGGTTACAACAAGTGTCCTTCTTGGGCCATATAATATCTCAACAGGGGATTGCCGTTGATCTTGCGAAGATAGAAGCTTTCATGGCATGGAAAAGGCCGGAGAATATAACAGAGGTTCGGAGCTTCCTGGGATTAGCAGGTTATTACCGCCGATTTTTGATAGACTTGTCCAAAATTACAGGTCCACTGTCTAAGCTCACACAGAAGAGAACAAAATTTGTGTGGGATGAGAAGTGTGAGAATAGGTTCCAAGAGTTGAAAAAGAGATTGACAATACTTGCTCTTCCCGATGGAACGGAGAATCTTGTCATTTATAGCGATGCATCCAAGGAAGGTTTGGGCTGTGTGCTGATGCAGAATGGTCGGTGATTTCTTATTCTTCTCGGAAGTTGAAACCATATGAGGAGAATTACCCGAGTCATGATTTAGAGTTGGTGGCCATAGTGTTTGCCTTAAAGAAATAGCGCCACTATCTTTGGGGCAGTAAGTCTGAAATCTTCACGGACCACGAGATTTTGAAGTATCTGTTTTTTCTGAAGGAGCCAAATCTGAGGTAGAGGCGGTGGATGGAACTTCTTGATGATTGTAACTGCACCATCAATTATGTGCTGGGGAAGGCCAATGTTGTGGCGGATGCTTTAAGCCGAAAGGCTAGTATTGCGAGATTAGCGGTCAACGAGTGGGAGTTACTTGAGGAGGCTAGTTTTTGGAGACCGGAATTAACCTAAGTCGGGATTACTTGTGCGCATCTTCAAATCCAGCCACTATTATTGTCCTAAATTAGAGAAGCTCAGCAGATTGATCCACAGCTTCAGAAAATTAAGAACCAGATCAAAGATGATAAGTCTAGCTTTAGGGTGTGTAATGATGATGTGCTATGGTTTTGGGACAAGATGTGTGTTCCGAATGATCAAGATTTAAGGAGGAAGATTCTTGAGGAGGCTCACAACTCCAAGTACACTATTCATCCCAGTGGAACCAAGATGTACCGGGACTTAAAGCAGCATTACTAGTGGAACAATATGAAGAGATAAGTAGATGAATTTATGAGTAGGTGCTTGACATGTCAACGGGTTAAGGCGGAGCATCGACGACCCGTTGGTTTTCTACAACCATTAGAAATACTTCAGTGGAAATGGGAGCACGTGATGATGGATTTTGTCACAGATTTTCCGAGATCACCAAAAGGACATGATGTAGTATGGGTTGTAGTTCGATTGACTAAGACTGCTCACTTTATCCCAATGAATAAGGGAGACAATATTGAGAAGTTAGCAGAACTATATGTTGCAAACATTGTGAAGCTCCATGGGGTACCAGCTAGTATTGTATCAGATAGAGATCCTCGATTCACATCTCGGCTCTAGCAGAAGTTGTAGTTGTCTATGGGCACCAAATTGAATTTCAACACAGCTTATCACCAATAGACAGATGGGCAATCAGAAAGGACTATCTGAATACTAGAGGATATGCTAAAAGCTTGTGTCCTAGACTTCGGGAAGAGTTAGGAGAAGCATTTACCTCTAACAGAGTTTGCATATAACAATAGTTACCAAGCTACTATTGGCATGGCTCCCTATGAGGCTTTGTATAGACGGAAGTGTTGATCTTCTCTATATTGGGATGAAGTTGGGGAAAAGAAGATCATGGATCCGACTATGTTGCCTAAACTCTTGGAGAAGATTGAAAATATGTAGGTCATCCGTAAAAGAATGATTTCAGCTCAAATCCGACAGAAGAGTTATGCTGACAAGCACAGACGAGACTTGGAAATTGAGAAGGGTGATCAAGTTTTTTAGAAGATATCTCCTCGAAAGGGTTTGGTATGTCATGGTAAAGGTGGAAAGCTAAGTCCGAGATATGTTGGACCTTTTGGAATTACTGAAAGGGTTGGTAAATTGGCCTATCACTTGGCATTGCCTCCGAGTTTGTCAAAGCTCCACAACGTGTTTCACGTGTCTATCTTAATGAAGTATCATCCTGATTCGTCTCATGTGCTAGAGCCTGAGTCGTTATAGCTTAATGAGGAATTGTCTTATGAGGAAAAACCTATCCGTATTCTAGATTAGAAAGTGCAGGAGCTGAGTACCAAAAGTATCCCAATGGTTAAAGTGTTATGGAATTACCACGGGATAGAAGAGGCTACCTAGGAGAGGCAGGATCAAATCGAGCAGTGGTATCCAGATTTATTCCAAAAAGCCGAGTAAGAATTTGGAGGATGAAATTTCCTTAAGGAGGGAGGATATGCATGACCCTAGGTGCATTTATGTGATTTTATGTGCTATTATCTGTTTAATTAGATGTTAATTATAATCTAGTAGTCTTCTAACACTTTTAAATAATCTAATTAGCTTAACTATAATGACTTTGACACCTTGACTTAGCAATCTTGACTCAAAAAACCATATTTTAACTTAGGTTTGACCAAAGCCTACACTTAGGTTGACCATTTGACCAACCACTACTATATACACTAAGTAGTACGTACAACAAAATAAATAACAAGGAATAAGAAGCCTTAATGGCCGACTATAGCAAGGAAGAAGAAAAAGGATAGTTGGCCTTGAGGTATAATCGTGTTTTATGCTAGTTACTTTACCATTTGTCTTTGTGCCTAGCTTCTTTGCCAATTGAACTATATTTGTTAGATTAGTTATCTTTTAATTCCAATATGATTGAGTAACTAATTAGTTAACTAACTAATTCATACTTAATTTCATATTAGTAGCTAAACCACTAACTTTAGCTAATTAACTAGCAATTAACCAAGCTCCTATGTAACGCCCCGATCCCTCATGGAACCGGGACTTCTATTAATCACACTAATCTCAACCCAATTCCAAATCCGGGCACGAAAAATGAGGAAAAACGGACAAAGTTTTCCTTGTTTCTAGGCTATCCACATGCCTGCACTCAAAAGAAATAGCCCCAAACAACAAAGTATAATCATTCGAAAACAACCACAACCGTCATTAATATAACTTCCCCCAAAATTCTAAGGCCATCTGAGCTTTTCCACTAAAGCAAAATACAACATACAAGCATGCACTTCATTAACTAATGAAATTCTATGTTATAAATCCGATTATTATACTACTCTAATCTTATTTACTTAACTTTCTTATTTATTAAGTCCACCAACCATCTTTCATTATTCCAAACAAGCATGCAAGTCCGATAGGTAATAAAGTAATTCACGACTATCAATTCTTACAAGCCTTTAAACTTTACATTACAACCTTCCATGACAACGCAAATATATACATAACCTGATACAATTACATTCGAGATTTCTATGGACTTAACAAGTTTACAATCCAAGCCACTTAACTAATTCACATAGAATCACATGTACAGTCAACTGAGGCTAGTACATCCAATCATATTAATTATCGAGCTTTCTACTTAACACTTTCCGAAGGCACTGAACCTGAAAATGTTAGAAACGGGGGCGAGTATGACGCCCGAGATTTAGCCATGCATTTAGTTACTGTTGCATCCTTTGTTTGCGCATCTCTTTCTATGCCTTATTAACTGTCTCCTTAAGTTACTATTCACTCCGTTTTTAAACTTCATACTATTAACGAATTAGCATTTTTATTAAATCATATTAATTGTTAAAGTAATGGAAAAAATGTGCAATTGAGCTAGAGGCGATAGGAGAGCTCATTTAGAAATGATTTTCGTAGTCAAATGAATAGTGTTACGTAACTAACTTAGAGATTTAATTATCTAGCACACATGTTTCACCTTAGGCTCGTTTCTAAGCATCCAACGCACATTTTAGAAGCCACTTAAGCACCCAACATGACCCCACCTCAAGGCCTACTTAATAAAACATAAAACAAGCACATTTTAACACAAAAACAAAACAATTTCAGCCTGTGAACAGTGCCAAACCCGACAACCCTTCCCTTGCACATTTGGAGATTTTTGCTTCATCAAATCATCAATTCAAGCCAAGCCAAGCCTTGAGCAACTAGTGTAGGGTGTTTGCAAGGTTCCTAGGTGCTCCTACGCATATTGGTGAGGGATTTCACGGCTTATTTTTGCATTTCTAAATAGTTGCTATTTTATTGATTTGTTGAAAATGTGTTCCAATGCTATTGTATTGATTATCTATGCTATTATACCATGTATATGAATGCTAGGGAACACATTTGAGCCATCGTTTCGCTTTTTAAACGGTTAGAATCGTTAGTTTGATCTTTAGGGTGAATAGTGACATTTTTCTAGGGTTTTGCGTAATTGCTCGAATTAGCTTGATTCAATGCTTCTAATAGATGCCTTAGGTGCTAGTGAAGGTAACCTAATAGCCCCGTGCACTTGCATTGTCCTTAAATCGCTTAAAATGTAAAATAGTCGACTTTAATTTGGGGCTTTCGGGGTTAATGCGAATCCGGGTGGATTCGGGCTTCACTTCTAGTATTCTTAGGCTACCTAGGTGCTATAGAAGCTTTGATATTCCTTATTTGAAGCCCGGATAAGGTATGTGTAGTTTAAAGCCATAAGAGGGAATTTGGGGCTTTCGGGGTAATCGCAGCCATTCAAATGTGTTAGAGGGTTGAGAGGGTACCTTGAGGGTTAGTTAGAAGGTTGGGAGAGTTTCCTTTGAAAATGGAATCATTAACCTTGGTTTGGAAGAGAAATAGTTTTAAAAAAACAAAGGGGTTTAGGTGCAATTTCGGTTGTCTCACACTTCTAAACCCATGGCATGACTTCTTGAGTGTTTATATGTGATTTTAAATTGATTTGGAGCTTTTGGTGTGATTCTATGCTTATTTTGTATATGTCCTTTGTAAATTGCTTATTAGCTTATATAATTGCTTCTATTCTAATTGCATCGAGGTCAACCTACTTTGTTGATCTTCCTATGTGTTAATGCTCATATTATTGCTATTAACATTCCATTGTTAAGTGCATTGCATAGTGGTTGCGCAACCATAGTGTCAGGGGCGGATGTGTTGAATATCGGCTGGGCGGCAGAGGGCTTGCCGGTGGATATTCAAACTCCGTGCCCTAGTCCCTCATTCGCCTGGTCCGGAGATTGCCAAGGGATGTTGGGTCGTAGGATTATCGGGGTACATCCGGAGTACACCCACTGGAGTGTTTGGGGATTATGCCGGCTTATCGAGATCGTGCTCGTGGTTCGTGGATCGTGAATGAAGACCAGTGAAGATTGGTGTATAGGGGTTTTGTGAATTGTATCCTTTAAATGTGTGGTTATTTAAGCTATCATTGTTTCTTTAATTGTCTAAGTGTTATTGTTGTATAATTGTGTTATCTGTTGTATTGCACGCCCCGGGACTATATCCTTCACTGGGCAACAGTGGTTGCTCATACCTCGATATATGTTTCAGGAGATGCTGAGGGTGATCCCCAGCTTGTTGAGTTAGTTGAGGAGGAGGAAGTTCAGATTGATCCTTTACCTTAGTTGCTGTGACTGATAGCTTGAGGTGGTTTAATTTCTTGCTGCTTTGTGGAAGGCTCAACTGTTTATCTTATGTCCTATTTTGTGGCCTAAGGGCTATGTATATGCTTATGGTGTAAAGTTGAAGGATAGTAGTTTGTGGTGTCGAATTGGAAGCCATGTCTTGTAATAACTTTTATTCATGCTTTTATTTCCTTGCATGCTTGGGAGTGAATGGCTTATGGTAGAAATGTTTTATCTTTTCATTATATTTTATTGATATCCTAAAATGTCATGGCTACTCGACTATGTTGTAAACAAAGTTCTTGCATGCTTGTGTGGTTTTGGAATTATTGTTTGCTTCAAGGCTTGGATGGCCTTGAATCTTTATTTATATAGCCATGAAAAGTTGTTTACCTTGTAGTTACCTTATTTGCAAGTTTACAGGTTTCAGAAAGTCCACGATACAGGGGAGACTCTGTCCGTGTGTCGGGTCCGGACTTAACCTTTAGTTTGGGGGTTGGGTCGGGGCGTGACATTTAAGTGGTATTAGAGCTATAGATTGCATGAAGCCAGGTTAAATTTCTCGGTCTGTGGGTAGAGACTTGTTATGTGACTTTGTGAATGCATGAGTCTTTGATTTTGATTTGCCTAAGTGAAATTTGAATTAGGGATGAACATGCTAGCATGGAAATAGAATATCAAGAGTCTAGAATGTCAAATATGATCTAATGACTTATGTGTACTTCAAGAATGTGGAATATTTATTTGAACTTCTATGTACTTGACTTTATGTGAATCTAGTTGGACTTTTCTTTATGTGTTTACTTATAAATTGCATATATACATATATATACTTGTCATAACACTCTGCATTCTAGCTATTCGAGATGGGGCCCCGCCGTCGTACTGAGGATCAGAATGTGGGTAGACAACCAGAGGGAATTCATGGGCAGGAAGCTGAGGTGGCAGAGAATGCACCGCAGGTTCAAGAACCGAGCACTGCACAGATCTTGGCCACGATGGCCACTGCTATGAACACTATCGCCCAGTTTGTGACACAGCAGGGTCAGACAGGGGTCGTTGGAGGTAATCAGGCTGAGAGAGCTGGAGGTAGTGGCCCGACCGGAGGGAATCTGTATGATCGATTTATTCATCATGGGGCCTATACTTTCTTTGGAGAACCGGACGATATGAAGGTTGAGATGTGGCTGAGGAAGTTTGAGAGAGTGGCCGCAATACTCGAGTGCCATGATGACAGGAAGATTACTTATGCCACTTTCCTTCTTGAGGGTGATGCTGAAGATTGGTGGCGTACCGTCAGTGAGAAATGGGAAGCCGAGAGGGTTCATCATTCGTGGGTTGACTTTGTCCGAGAATTCCGAGACAAGTACATATCGGTGGTTGCCCGCGAGAGGCGTCAATCAGAGTTCATAAACATGAAACAGGGGAGTATGTCAGTAGATCAATATGAGGCTACTTTTACCAGGCTTTCCCGTTACGCGCCAGCTTTGATACAACCGGAGGACATGAAGATCCAGAGGTTTATCCTAGGTTTGAGGAGGGATATTATGCTGAATTTGTCTGCAAATGATTTTCCTAACTATGCTGCAGTAGTCCGAGCCGCCTCGAGATATGTGAAACGCAAGGCCGATGTGTTAGCTGAGACCAGTCAATCGAGTAAATGGTTTCAGTCTCAGAGTCAAGGGTACCAGGGGCAGGCTATATCAGTTGGGCAGAGTACACAACCGAGGCAGACTCAGAGTTATACAGGGCCTACTCAGACTCAGACACGACCAGTTCAGAGTCAGACTCAGAGTCAATTCCGTCCAGCAGTTTCCCGTTCGCAGCAGGGTAGTTCAGCTACCTCTACTTACAGAGCTCCTTCGGGAGGCACTGTTGCAAGACGTCACCAGCAGTGCAACTTCTGTCAGCACCAGGGCCACACTGAGGATGTTTGTTGGAAGAAACATAACAAGTGTACAGGTTGCGGCAGTGATCAGCACAGGGTTAAGGACTGTCAGAAATTTAAAAACCCTAGGGGTCAGACGTCAGCTCAGAACTCTCAGACCAGGGCACCAGCTGCAGCACTACCACCACGAGGTCAGGCCCGTGTATTTGCTTTTGATGCTGAGGAGCTTCCGGATACTACCGCTATGGTAGAAGGTATTTTTCTTCTTAATGATCAATCAGTTAAGGTTTTAATTGATTCTGAGGCTTCGCATTCTTTTATTACTCCTACTTGTGCACAAAATGCTAAATTGAAACATGATAAACTGTTGCATGAGATTGTGGTTTATACTCCTATGGGTCCGAAGTTTGTTACTAGATCTATTTGCAGAGCATGTAGTATTTTTATTGAGGGTCGTGTTTTTCCTGCTGAGTTGATTATCCTACCCTTCACTGACTTTGAAATTATATTGGGGATGGACTGGTTAAGTAAATATTATGCCCAGCTTGATTGTAGAAAGAAGATTGTGTATCTAGAAATGCCTGACCAGCCTATACTTAAAATAGTTGGTAGTAGAAAATCTACGGGAACTCCTATTATTTCTTCTATTAGGGCATCTAAATTATTGAGCAAGGGTTGTGAGGCTTATCTTGCATATTTGATTAATCAACTTGGGGATCAATTGAAATTGAATGATGTACCTATCGTGAGGGAGTTTCCGGGGGTCTTTCTGGAGGAATTACCTGGGTTACCGCCTGATAGAGAGATAGAGTTCATGATTGATTTATTGCCGGGGACTTCACCTATCTCTAGGACTCCGTATAGAATGGCTCCACCTGAATTGTAGGAATTGAAAGTTCAATTGCAGGGCTTGCTTGAGAAGGGATTCATTCAGCCGAGTTCTTCACCGTGGGGTGCGCCAGTCCTATTTGTTAAAAAGAAAGACGGATCTCTTCGCTTATGCATTGATTATCGGGGTCTTAATCAGGTAACCATCAAAAATAAATATCCTTTGCCTTTAATTGAAGAGTTATTTGATCAGTTGCAAGGCGCCAGGGTATTCTCTAAATTCGATCTGAGGCAAGGCTATTATTAGCTGAAGATTAAGAAAGATGATGTTCCTAAAACTGCTTTCAGAACTCGATATGGCCATTATGAGTTTGTTGTCTTATCGTTTGGCCTTACTAATGCTCTCGCCGCATTCATGGACTTAATGCAGAGGGTATGCCGTCCTTATCGGGACCAATTTGTGGTCATATTCATTGATGATATTCTTGTCTATTCTAAATCTGAGGCGGAACATGAACAGCATCTCAGAATTGTGTTGCAGACTCTTCAGGAGCATCAGTTGTTTGCAAAGTTTAGCAAATGTGAATTCTGGCTTAAGCAAGTTGCTTTTCTGGGCTATATTATCTCGCAGGATGCTATTTCCGTTGATCCAGCGAAGATTGAAGTGGTGTTATCTTGGAAACGACCTGAAACTGTTACAGAAATTCGTAGCTTCCTTGGTTTAGCTTGGTATTATCAGAGGTTTGTCAAGGATTTCTCTAAGATCACAGGGCCTTTAACTCAACTTACTCAGAAGAAAACAGTATTTGACTGGAGTGATAAATGCGAGGCCAGCTTCCAGGAATTGAAGAAGAGATTGACTACAGCTCCTATCCTTGCGTTACCTGAGGGTTATGATAATCTGGTGATCTATAGTGATGCTTCGAAGGAAGGTCTGGGTTGTATATTGATGCAGAATGGCCGGGTTATTGCTTATGCTTCCAGGAAACTAAAACCTTATGAACTCAACTATCCGACTCAAGATCTTGAGCTTGCAGCTATCATTCTTGCATTAAAGAAATGACATCATTATCTCTGGGGCAACAAGTTTGAAATCTTTACAGATCATAAGAGTTTGAAGTATCTGTTTTCACAGAAAGAGTTGAACATGAGGCAGAGGCGTTGGCTAGAATTACTTGAGGACTATAACTGCACTATTAACTATCTTCCGGGCAAGGCCAATATTGTTGCTGATGCTTTGAGCCGAAAGGCTACTGTTGCTAGCTTGATTATCAAGAATTGGGAATTCATGGAAGAATTGTGCTTATGGAAGCCTAGTACTTCAAATTCTGGTATTCAATTCGCAAGTTTGCAGATTCAATCTTTGTTATTGTCCAGGATTCGAGAAGCTCAACAAGCTGATCTTCAATTGTTGAAAGTCTTAGAGAATTCTAAAGGGGGAGAGTCGGATTTCAAACTGCACGACGATGGTATTCTCAAATTCAAAGGTAGAATCTGTATTCTGAATGATCCAACTCTAAAGAAGGATATTCTTGCTGAAGCACATAGTTCCAGATATACTATCCATCCAGGCAGTACTAAAATGTATAAAGATTTGAAGCAGAATTTCTGGTGGAATAATATGAAGAGAGAGATTGCTGACTATGTTGCTCGATGTCTTACTTGTCAGAAAGTTAAAGCAGAACATCAGAGGCCTGCAGGGTTGTTGCAGCCTTTGGCTATTCCTGTTTGGAAATGGGATCATATTACCATGGATTTCGTCTCTGATTTACTGAGGTCTTTGAAGGGTAATGACTCAGTTTGGGTTATTATGGATAGATTGACCAAGACTTCTCATTTTATTGCTAAAAAGAAGTCTGATTCTCTTGATAAGCTAGTAGAGTTGTATATTGAGAATGTTGTCCGACTTCATGGAATTCCAACGAGTATTGTGTCAGATAGAGATCCCAGATTCACATCGCAGTTCTGGCAGAAGATTCAGAAAGCTTTGGGCACGAATTTGAATTTCAGTACAGCTTATCATCCTCAGACAGACGGTCAATCCGAGAGAACTATCTTAATCCTTGAGGATATGTTACCGGCTTGTATTCTAGACTTCGGTAAGAGTTGGGAGAAGTATTTGCCACTAGCAGAGTTCACCTACAACAATAGTTATCAAGCTACTATTGGTATGGAACCTTATGAGGTACTTTATGGGCGTAAATGCCGGTCTCCTCTCTACTGGGATGATGTTGGTGAAATGAAGACGGTAGACCCTACTATCTTACCTGAAATGAACAAAATGATTGATCATGTGCAGCTTATCAGAAAAAGAATGCTTATAGCATAGAGCCGGCAAAAGAGTTATGCAGATAGACGCCGTCGCGATCTGAAATTTGTTGTGGGGGATCGAGTATTTCTGAAAATCTCTCCTCGCAAGGGTTTGATTCGGCATGGTAAAGGAGGTAAACTCAGTCCTCGATATGTGGGACCATTTGAGATAACTGAAACTATTGGTGAATTGGCTTACCGTTTAGCTTTACCTCCCAGTCTGAGCAAAATTCATGATGTATTCCATGTTTCTATGCTTCGGAAGTATCAGCCAGATCCCTCTCACATACTTGAGCCGGAACCGCTAGAGATCAGTGAAACTTTGACCTACACAGAGAAACCTCTTCGAATTGTTGATCAGAAAAAAGATAAAAGAGACTTAAAGTCTCACGTGAATAAAGCAGAAGATAAAAAGCAGAAAAGGACTTAAAGTCTAAAGCAGAAGATAAAAAGCAGAAAAAGACTTAAAGTCTTTTGTCACCTTTCAAAAGCAGAAATGAAAAGGACTCATTTTCATCCCGTGATATAAAGAAAAGCAGAATGGGTTAAAAACCTTTATCTACTGGTCCCGCAAGTGGCTGATATTGCAACTTTTGTAAAAGCTGAATTATAGCTTTTAACTTTTACTTTTGTCGCTGGTGTGTTTAGAATCCAATGTACCGCCTCCTTCTCTTATAAAAGGAAGGCCTTAGCTTTTGTTTTAGCATTCGAAAATCAATTCCCAGAAAAGCTTTCGTGTAATATAGAAGCTTGTTTCTCTTTCCGCAGTTTTCTTACATTTTGTAAGTTTCTTCTCTATCAATATATGTCGAAATATTTTAAAGTCATTTCCTGGCGCACTCTGTATCAGTTTTAAATTAATTTGCAATTACTTTGCTTATTATCCCCTGATACCCTTTTGGTATCAGAGCCATATCTTAGATTTATACCTACTGTTTTCTTAGCTTCCTTAATACTGTGAAGTTACGCAGTCGGCAGAGTTATAAGACCCGTTGTGCCGTGTGAAGGCTTTGAGGGCAATAATCAGTCTTTGTCAGCGATAACTTACAAGATATTATGGATCGTCTAAGAAGGAGTTTGTCTAGGTCTAGGTCTGGTTCTGAAGCCTCCAGTTCAGGAGCTAAGAACAAAGAAATTCAAGTTTTTGAAAATATTGAAAATCAGATGTTAGCTTGGAAGCTACCGGCTATGCACCCTTCTACTATTTTTCAACAAGGAAGTTTTACGTTTGCTTCTGATTATGTTATAAAAACTGTTGAAGAAACAGTCCCTCTCAAAGAAGGACATCAATCGTTTCAATTACTCTCTGAACATCTCATAGAAGTTCATAAACAAAAATACAAATATTTACATTTTGGTTTCGTTCAAGTTGCAATCAAACCATTAACCAGATTAGGCTTAAACGTGTCAGCCTTAATTATGCTTAGGGACGCCAGTCATCTCATTTTAGATGATTCCCTACTAGGAGTGGTTGAATCTACACTCTGTGATGGACCTATACATTTCACATGTTTTCCAAATTTTACGGTCTCTCTCACAGATCCACATATCCTAGATACTCTCTCCCTTACTGTTCAAACCAGTGGTTACCACACAAAAGAAGGTAGAGAACAAGTAGCTCTTATTTACAGAGTCTGCTACAAAGCCATGAATACTGTTTTCCCAAGAACTAAACAGATTCAGGCAAGAAGAGGTGAGACCACTCTTCTCACCACAAACCTCAGAAAAGCAACCATAAATGTTCCAAAAACAATACAGTGGAGTCAAGTTACTCTACCAGAACGATGGAAGCTTGAGGCTATTACACCTCATTTCAGAGAAGAACCCAGGACCATCGAGAATATCATTCAATACGAAGATGGTGATGCTGTTATCAAATTCTCAGAAAGAAGGAAGGTAAAAATAGAATTCGAAGGCTCCTCCCGAAGAACATCTACTTCTTCAGTTCCTCAAAAGGAACAGCCAGCTTACGAAGTCACAGATCTCAAAAGATCTAGTGAAGGAGTCACCCAACCTCAATACAAGGTTGAAGTACCTGAATCAGCAGAAGGCAGCAAAAAGGCTACCTCGCCGACCTTCTCAGATATGGGGTACAATTATTCAATAGGGGTTATATCTAAACCCAACACTCTCAAAGAATCAAAGTTTTTCGATGAAAGATACCATTACCAGAGAGCTTGGTACACTACTAGGCTAAGTAAAGAAACTCAAAGTTTCTATGCAGATAAATTTGAAGAATGGTTGGAAAAAACCAGGAATAAAGCTGATTTCTTTAAATGGCTTGAAATGGTTTTTAAGACAAAAAAATTCAATTGGCCTAATTTCCAAGACCAATCTTTTTTAAACGTTCTCAGTTCAACCGTTCAAGGATACAAAACCTATAAAGGCGATATTGTTAAAGCCAAGTATCCTCCAGATTGCACCGTTGTAATTCAACGAGGTTCAAAAGAAGCAATCGCTACTCCATTTAACAGTAGCAAAGAAGAAGGATCCTCAAAGGATCAGGCGTCATCCTCAAAGGATATACCTATTAGCCCTTTGATAGAACAAAGCAACTACACCAATCTCTATCTACAGGCGATTGGGAGACAAGTTGATCAAGTGGTTGCAGCTGTGGCGGCGATTACCATAAAAGGTAATCAAGAAGAAGTAAAGGAGAAAACAGAAGAAAAGCCATCTCCACCCATGATCCAGCCACCACCAGCCATATCTTTGAAGAAATTCACTCTGAAAGACCCAGTCAAACAAGAAATTGTTGATCAATTGACTAGTCTTGTTGGAGGAATCAAGATCAAAGATCAGGGCAAAACAGTAGCCGAGGACAGTGCCTCTACACTCAATGTGCTGACTCAAAACGCTGTCACATGGAGGAAAACAAGTGAGTCTTATTACCCAAGGCCATCACCACCAGATCTCCTTCATGAAGATTATAACGGAAGTTCTATCTTCACAGGAGATAATATAGCCGAATGGAATATTGACGGCTATTCAGAACACATGGTCGTGAATGTTGTCAAACAAATGTTCATGTTCGCTCAGGCATTCAGACTCCGTGGAAGAGATGATCAGAACATTGCTAGGGCAATTGTTTCTGGATTTACTGGTCAACTACAGGGTTGGTGGGACAATTACCTAAGTCCAACTGCAAGAGAGCAGATCTACGCCTCCACCACACCTGTTTATGAAGGTGGGATACAGACAGGGCTCAAAGCAGATGCTGTCAACACCTTAATTTATACGATTACAACAACCTTTGTTGGATCTACGGATAAGCTGAAAGAAAAGACTGGAGAACAGCTCTCCAATCTAAGATGCAGATCTCTAGCTGATTTCAAGTGGTACAAGGATGTTTTCCTTAGTAAACTCTACACTAGAGATGATGCAGCAGCCAGTTACTGGAAGGAAAAGTTCATTGACGGTCTTCCAGCAGCATTCGCTCAAAAGCTTAGGACTCGTCTCAAAGACGAAAATGGAGGAACAATTCCATACTCCCAATTTACATTTGGTCAGTTGGCAACTGAAGTAATTACAGAGGGAATGCATCTCTGTAACGACTTAAAACTCAAACGCCATCTCGACAATCAAAAGCTTAATGGCAAGCATACCTTGGGAGATTTCTGTGAACAAATGGGCTTTCAGCCACACACAGAAAAAAGAAAGAAGTCATACCACCAATCTCATAGAAAGGAGTATGACAAGAAACGACCCCCGTTTCATAAGAAGAGGTATGAGAAAAGAAAGAGGTTTATAAAGAAGCCTGATAAAGCTTCAACCTCACAAAGAAAAGAGAGTCATAACAAGGCTCCAGTTTGTTGGAAGTGCGGAAAAATTGGGCACTACCAAAACAAATGCATGGTAAAGAAGCGTATTCACGCGCTTGATCTCGATGAAGGTCTTAAAAGATCTTTATGTCATATCTTCCTTACTTCATCAGACGACGAAGGAGAGGATCTAGAAGTGAACCTCATAGGTTCATATATTTCAGAGGAAGACAGTGATTCAGAATCAGACTCAAAGTCTGAATCAGATGATGAAGAGTCTAGTCATCCAAAAGAAAAGAAATGTTCTTGTAATGGTGGATGCGAGGATTGCTTCGCTAATAACATCAACGCTTTGGGCTTAAATGTTCTCTCAGCCCAAGATAATCTTATTCTCGATTTGATAAATCAAATTCAAGATCCAGTTAGTAAAGCTCAAATGCTTTCAAAATATATTGAGGTCTCAAAGACTCAAGGATTAACTCAGCCCCAAAAGGTTGAGCCAGAGGTTCAGCAACCTGATTTCTATTCTTTCAAGGCAGTTTTAGAAAGAGTTCAAAACTCTCCAAAACCAACAGCGAAGGAACCAACAATTGGTGAACTTCGTCATGAGGTCCGAGAAATAAAAAATGAATTGCTTAGCCTCAAAGGCTTATTTCAGGCAGAAGTTATCCTGTTACAAGAAAGAGTTACTGATCTTGAAGCAGAGACGAACATTTCTACTTGGAAACAACCAGAAGATCAATATCTTCCAGAACGACCTGATTTTCTCAAAACTCCAGATTGTCCAGAGACGTCTGCCCAAGGAGAAATCAGAGAACATGCTTTGGTCATCAATGAGCCAAGCAGAGAAGAACAGGCGCTCAAAGCACCTGAATTGGCCTTACTTAATTGGGTCAATGTTATTGAAAGAGTTACTACGTTTAAATGGTACTCTGAACTCACTCTCATAATCAAAGGAGAGCACAGAGTTAAAACAATAGTCTTAATAGACTCAGGAGCAGACCTGAACTGCATACGAGAAGGCTTAATTCCAGCCAAATACCTTGAGAAAACAAGTCAAGGACTATCTCAAGCAGATAGTACTCCCTTGAGAATTCAGTACAAAGTTTCCGATGCAGCTATATGTCAAGGAAACACTTGTTTTAAACTCCCATTTCTTATGGTTCCAGGGTTATCCCATCCCGTTATTCTTGGAAACCCATTCCTTCATTCCTTGTTTCCCATTCATAAAATTGATGAGTCAGGAATTGAAGCAGATATTCAAGGAATACCTTTTAAACTCCCTTTCATGTCTGAGCCCAATGACAGATTCCTTGATACACTTTCAGAGGTTATCACCTCAAAAGAAAACTTCCTACTTTCTCTCAAAGAGGAAATCAGTTTTAGACAAGTAAAAGAAGGACTCAATAGTCCTAAAATGATTGAGAAAATTCGCTCCCTTGATACTTTTATCAAAAAAGAAATTTGTGCAGATGCACCAAATGCTTTTTGGGGGAGAAAGAGACATGTGGTTGAATTACCATATGAGCCGAATTTTGATGAAAGATCAATCCCTACAAAGGCCCGACCAATTGCTATAGGTCCTAGATTTCTTGAATTATGCAAGAAGGAGATTGCTGAACTACAGCAGAAAGGCCTCATTAGACCTAGCTACAGCCCATGGAGTTGTCCAGCGTTCTATGTGGAAAATGCAGCAGAATTAGAAAGAGGAGCTCCTAGGCTTGTTATCAATTATAAGCCATTAAACAAGGCTCTTAGGTGGATTAGGTATCCTTTACCTAATAAAAGAGATCTACTCAATAGATTGCTCAAAGCAAATCTATTCTCAAAATTTGATATGAAATCTGGATATTGGCAGATTCAGATTAAAGAAGAAGAAAGGTACAAAACCGCTTTCACAGTACCTTTTGGGCATTTTGAATGGAAAGTAATGCCATTTGGGTTAAAAAACGCCCCTTCGGAATTCCAGAGAATAATGAATGAGATATTCAACCCATATTCAGAATTCATTATTGTCTATATTGACGATGTGCTGGTTTATTCTCAAAGTATTGATCAGCATATTAAACACTTAAAAGTGTTTACTCAGGCGACTAAGCAAGCAGGATTAGCGGTCTCAGCAAAGAAGGTTAAAACCTTTCAAACAGAGATCAGATTTCTTGGTCACAACATTACTCAGGGATCAATTATCCCTATTGATAGAGCAATTGAGTTCGCAGATAAGTTCCCTGATGAACTTAAAGAAAAAACACAATTGCAAAGGTTTCTTGGAAGTCTTAATTATGTTGCAGACTTCTATCCTAGTTTAGCCCAAGATTGCAAGCTTTTATATGCTCGGCTAAAGAAAAACCCTCAGCCATGGACATTAGAGCATACGAAGGCGGTCCAAGGCATTAAAAGAAAAGTCAAAGTTCTGCCTTGTTTGGTTCTCTCTGATCCAGAAGCTTTTAAAATAGTTGAGACAGATGCTTCTGAGCTCGGCTATGGAGGAATCCTCAAACAAAGGATTCAAGAAAAGGAAAAGCTGGTTCGCTTCACTTCAGGACTATGGAAACCAGCTCAGCAAAACTACTCGACCATTAAAAAAGAAATACTTGCTATGGTTCTTTGCATTTCAAAATTTGAAAGTGATTTATTAAATCAAAAGTTTTTGTTAAGAATCGATTGCAAATCTGCAAAAGATGTCTTAATTAAAGATGTGAAAAACCTTGCTTCAAAACAGATTTTTGCTAGATGGCAAGGACTTTTATCTGCTTTCGATTTTGATATTGAGTTTATTAAAGGAGAAACTAACTCTCTTCCTGATTTCTTAACCAGAGAATTTCTCCAGAACTCTAATGGCGGACAGATCCCCCAATCCTAAAAGGATCCGGGATATTCCCTCATCTTCTCAAAAGAAAGATGAAGTTGACGACTCTCTCTCACAAGATGCTTATGCGAGAGCTGACCCTCAAAGTCAGGGTAAACATCCTTTTATCATCACCGGGCATCATCCATTATACATTGCTGAAGAAAGCAATGTCAGAATGGCCCCAAATCAGATTGCAAAGATTGTTTTGAAAGATGACATTCTTCCTCAACATGGTCAAAAGAATGTTTATTTTTATCAACAGATTCTCATAGAATCAGGATCAGTAACGTTCAATCCAACCTGGAGAACGAAATCTACTGAAGAAGTAGCCTACTGCACGATCTCAATTAGATCGATTCTTAATCCAGCAGACTGGGGTGACGATCTCTTCACAGAGAAAAGGTTAAAGTATTATGCTTTTCATCCTAAGATTTATAATTATTTTGATTATGTGTCTGCTTGGGAACTTGCTCTTCTTTATGAAAACAAGCAAAGAAAACACACATGGTTCATACAGTTTCGCCTTGAGGACCCTGATCAGACTTTTCCTCAATGGTTTCTAAACTGGTACAAAACTTGGGGTCTCTTTCCCTCCAGTATTCCAATGTTCATTCGTAAACATTATGAAGATTTTATTCAGTCATTCCCTGCTGAAGTTAAAGAAGGAATCATTGGCCTTCTTAATTTTGTCCTAATTGAACAAATTCCCTGGATTGTTAAATGGGATTATGTTCTAGATACAATTCCAGAGGTTTGTTTGGATGGGCTCAAAGCCTCTCATGTCTGGCTCTGCAGACGGATTATGATCAAATGGTGGAGTAAGTTTCACTTTGAAGGAAAAACTGTTCGTAAGAAAGGGATTACACCACCACCTGATTCACCTAATTCTCTACCTTCAGATCTCAAAGATCTTTTCAAGGACCTACTGTCCTCTACGCCTAAAAAGGCGCTTCGAGATTCGCTCACAGCCGCCCTTAAAGAAATAAAAAAGGGGAAAGCTGCTGATGATCTGTATCAAGATGCACAAGACCCCTATGACGAAACAGATGACACAGATGGCGATGCCTACATGCAAGACTTTATGTCTCATTTGGGGTAGGTAGAGAGTGTCGGCAAAATAAAAAGATAAAAAAGGACTTAAAGTCTAAAGCAGAAGATAAAAAGCAGAAAAAGACTTAAAGTCTTTTGTCACCTTTCAAAAGCAGAAATGAAAAGGACTCATTTTCATCCCGTGACATAAAGAAAAGCAGAATGGGTTAAAAACCTTTATCTACTGGTCCCGCAAGTGGCTGATATTGCAACTTTTGTAAAAGCTGAATTATAGCTTTTAACTTTTACTTTTGTCGCTGGTGTGTTTAGAATCCAATGTACCGCCTCCTTCTCTTATAAAAGGAAGGCCTTAGCTTTTGTTTTAGCATTCGAAAATCAATTCCCAGAAAAGCTTTCGTGTAATATAGAAGCTTGTCTCTCTTTCCGCAGTTTTCTTACATTTTGTAAGTTTCTTCTCTATCAATATATGTCGAAATATTTTAAAGTCATTTCCTGGCGCACTCTGTATCAGCTTTAAATTAATTTGCAATTACTTTGCTTATTATCCCCTGATACCTTTTGGTATCATCACGGAGTAGAGGATGCGACGTGGGAGAGAGAGGATCAGATGCGGGAACGGTATCCAGAGTTATTCGCCGAATCATGTAAGAATTGCGTGGACGCAATTAGTTTAAAGGGGAGAGGATGTGACGCCCGAGATTTAGCCATGCATTTAGTTACTGTTGCATCATTTGTTTGCGCATCTCTTTCTATGCCTTATTAACTGTTTCCTTAAGTTACTATTCACTCCGTTTTTAAACTTCATACTATTAACGAATTAGCATTTTTATTAAATCATATTAATTGTTAAAGTAGTGGGAAAAATGTGCAATTGAGCTAGAGGCGATAGGAGGGCTCATTTAGAAATGATTTTCGTAGTCAAATGAATAGTGTTACGTAACTAACTTAGAAATTTAATTATCTAGCACACATGTTTCACCTTAGGCTCGTTTCTAAGCTTCCAACGCACATTTTAGAAGCCACTTAAGCACCCAACATGACCCCACCTCAAGGCCTACTTAATAAAACATAAAACAAGCACATTTTAACACAAAAACAAAACAATTTCAGCCTGTGAACAGTGCCAAACCCGACAGCCCTTCCCTTGCACATTTGGAGATTTTTGCTTCATCAAATCATCAATTCAAGCCAAGCCAAGCCTTGAGCAACTAGTGTAGGGTGTTTGCAAGGTTCCTAGGTGCTCCTACGCGTATTGGTGAGGGATTTCACGGCTTATTTTTGCATTTCTAAATAGTTGCTATTTTCTTGATTTGTTGAAAATGTGTTCCAATGCTATTGTATTGATTATCTATGCTATTATACCATGTATATGAATGCTAGGGAACACATTTGAGCCATCGTTTCGCTTTTTAAACGGTTAGAATCGTTAGTTTGATCTTTAGGGTGAATAGTGACATTTTTCTAGGGTTTTGCATAATTGCTCGAATTAGCTTGATTCAATGCTTCTAATAGATGCCTTAGGTGCTAGTGAAGGTAACCTAATAGCCCCGTGCACTTGCATTGTCCTTAAATCGCTTAAAATGTAAAATAGTCGACTTTAATTTGGGGCTTTCGGGGTTAATGCGAATCCGGGTGGATTCGGGCTTCACTTCTAGTATTCTTAGGCTACCTAGGTGCTATAGAAGCTTTGATATTCCTTATTTGAAGCCCGGATAAGGTATGTGTAGTTTAAAGCCATAAGAGGGAATTTGGGGCTTTCGGGGTAATCGCAGCCATTCAAATGTGTTAGAGGGTTGAGAGGGTACCTTGAGGGTTAGTTAGAAGGTTGGGAGAGTTTCCTTTGAAAATGAAATCATTAACCTTGGTTTGGAAGAGAAATAGTTTTAAAAAAACAAAGGGGTTTAGGTGCAATTTCGGTTGTCTCACACTTCTAAACCCATGGCATGACTTCTTGAGTGTTTATATGTGATTTTAAATTGATTTGGAGCTTTTGGTATGATTCTATGCTTATTTTGTATATGTCCTTTGTAAACTGCTTATTAGCTTATATAATTGCTTCTATTCTAATTGCATCGAGGTCAACCTACTTTGTTGATCTTCCTATGTGTTAATACTTATATTATTGCTATTAACTTGCCTTTGTTAAGTGCATTGCATAGTGGTTGCGCAACCATAGTGTCAGGGGCGGATGTGTTAAATATCGGCTGGGCGGTAGAGGGCTTGCCGGTGGATATTCAAACTCCGTGCCCTAGTCCCTCATTCGCCTGGTCCGGAGATTGCCAGGGGATGTTGGGTCGTAGGATTATCGGGGTACATCCGGAGTACACCCACTGGAGTGTTTGGGGATTATGCCGGCTTATCGTGATCGTGCTCGTGGTTCGTGGATCGTGAATGAAGACCAGTGAAGATTGGTGTATAGGGGTTTTGTGAATTGTATCCTTTAAATGTGTGGTTATTTAAGCTATCATTGTTTCTTTAATTGTCTAAGTATTATTGTTGTATAATTGTGTTATCTGTTGCATTGCACGCCCCGGGACTATATCCCTCACTGGGCAACAGTGGTTGCTCATACCTCGATATATGTTTCAGGAGACGCTGAGGGTGATCCCCAGCTTGTTGAGTTAGTTGAGGAGGAGGAAGTTCAGATTGATCCTTTACCTTAGTTGCTGTGACTGATAGCTTGAGGTGGTTTAATTTCTTGCTACTTTGTGGAAGGCTCAACTGTTTATCTTGTGTCCTATTTTGTGGCCTAAGGGCTATGTATATGCTTGTGGTATAAAGTTGAAGGATAGTAGTTTGTGGTGTCAAATTGGAAGCCATGTCTTGTAATAACTTTTATTCATGCTTTTATTTCCTTGCATGCTTGGGAGTGAATGGCTTATGGTAGAAATGTTTTATCTTTTCATTATATTTTATTGATATCCTAGAATGTCATGGCTACTCGACTATGTTGTAAACAAAGTTCTTGCATGCTTGTGTGGTTTTGGAATTGTTGTTTGCTTCAAGGCTCGGATGGCCTTGAATCTTTATTTATATAGCCATGAAAAGTTGTTTACCTTGTAGTTACCTTATTTGCAAGTTTACAGGTTTCAGAAAGTCCACGGTACAGGGGAGACTCTGTCCGTGTGTCGGATCCGGACTTAACCTTTAGTTTGGGGGTTGGGTCGGGGCGTGACAGCGAGCATACAAAACATGTATGCCCAGTGAGGGAGGGAAAATAGATATCCGGAGAGTTTTGAAAACGATTTCATGCAGTGCAACAATCAACAATAAAGTAAACTAATAATACAAATCTAGTGAACATATACAAATAAACAAGCTAAGTAATACATATCAAAGAAAGGTAAATAACAACGATAGAACAAATACAATAACCAACCTAGAAAAACAACAATATATCACACAATACAAATATACGAGCTATTTAACACAATATAAGTTCACAAGCAATGGTAACTCTCCAAGGACATAAGACCCAAGCGAGAATTACTAAATAAAAGGATACGGTGAGGATCATGAGCACAAACCACAAACCTCAATCCACGAACCACGAACCACGAACCACGAACTCAAATAGACAATAATGTTTTCGATATCGATAAGTCGGCATAACCCTTTACACCAAACGGGGGCTCCGGATAAACACCCCATTAGCTGTGGAGGATGGACAACCATTGGAAAGCCCGATGTCACCCAGTGGGTGGCTACCACATCCGTACAAAATGGTTGCACAACGACGGTAATGATACGATAACAAATGATGATATCTATAATTTCCAAAGAAAACCGATTCGATGAACGTTTAAGATAACATTTATGAGACAATTTATAAGTAATATAATAATATAAACAAGGGACAAGTATATTTATTCACTCAATTTATAACGAAGTACACATAAATATGAGTAATTACATTAAACTATACAATTTACGAGCAATAATCAAACTAAGATGCACAAGAGAATGAAAACTTCCTCACCTCTAGAAAGCCAAACACGTAGGAGTCTAGCCAATAATCAAATTAAGATGCACAAGAGAATGATCAATTCCAAGCAAGATTGAAGACAAAAATTGAAAAGAATCATTTTCCTTTTCCCCTTTGGTGCTCACGGTTTTAAACCCTTTTTTTGTTTTGCTTTGTTCTTTGCTTGGTTTGGCTTAAAAAAAAATGACAAAGGGTCAAAGGGTCAAGGCTTGGTCAATGGGTGGGTTAATGGGTCAAATACTTTGCATTATGGATCAAATAGTTGGCTTTGAAATTAAAACAAACACTTAAACTAAAAATAAATGCTGAAAACACTATTCACTCGGGGACATTCAAAACAATTTCATATCTCTCGTTCCCGATACGCTATTTACTACATTTAGATGAATGAATACTTTAAATATGGTAAGTAACGAGGGAAAAATATAAAGTTTGAAAGATAGACTAATTAAAAATTCACTCTGGCTCGGAGATACTTTGTTTATTTAGTTGAAAATAAAGTAAATAAATGCAAGGAAATGAAACCAAATAATATATTAATAAAGATAGTTAATATTCATTTCTTATAATTAATTTAAATATTACTTGAATATTTTGAGGAAATATGAAAATAATGCTAAAAATGAACGAATTAATTAAAGTAAACACATAGTTTTATGCTAGCATTTAAGATAACACCTAATTACATGCAAACAAGCATTATTCACTACATGCTGGGTTCGGGGTACTACATCCTACCTAACCAATTGGTGTTTATATCTAGGCAATTAGCACTACACTTACTACTTAGCATAACAAGCAATAAAAATAAGGAAAAAGGAAGCAAATGACCAGCTACCATAGAAAGAAAAGGAAATAGAAAGTGTTTAGAGTGTTTATGTAGTTTGTTATAATGTAATAATGTCCTATAGTGCAACTTGCCTAGCCATCATGCCATAGCTTTATAATATATTGTATAACCTAGTATAATAGCAAAAACCAAGGCCAAGTGGCTGGCCATACATAAGGAAAAAGAAGAGAAAAATATTTGGTTTTGAGTGTAATCTTGGATTGTCATTAGGTGCATCATCATTGCTTGTCTTCCATTACTTACACCACTTATACTACCACTACATCATATACTACATTTGGCAAACAACAAAACTAGTAGAAGGTGGGGTGGGGTATATGACCTAGGGATGAAAGAAAATCAAAAAAAGAAGACAAGAGTTGAGAACAATCATAGCTTGTCATAAAAGGTGCAATCATACTCTTTTGTCTTACCTATGACTTACAACCACCAACACTTTGCATTGATCTCTACACTATCTTATATTACACTAATTACACAAAATAAAATCAGAAAAGGCAGCCAAATGGCCGACCATACATGTGTAGGAAACAAGAGAAGTCATTGCTTTGGTGTTTAAACTTGGTTATGTCATAAAAAGTATAATGATCATTGCTTGCTATTATATCTTCAACTACCATTTGGCATTTATCACTTACACTACTTTTACTATACTTAAAACACAAAATAAAGTTTGATATGGCCATGCTATGACCGGGCATGATGAGTAAAAGGAAGAGATTTGATAGTTGCTTGGAGTGTGATGCTAACTATGTCATAAAATGCATCATTGTTTTGACCAATAAAACCCACAACTACTTCCACTTGCTTTAGCCTTTATAGCCACTATCTAATTCACTTAAAACATACTTCAAATTTGATACAAGAGAGGAGAAAGGGCACGGCTGGGGTAAAGAGAAAGAGAGGGAAAAAAAAAACAAGAAAGAAAGGAAGAAAGTGTAAGAGAAAGAAGAAATTTGGGATTTCCGTTAGTTCTTGCCCGTTTTCCATCATTTCTTTTGCTACTCCTTGCATTACTGGAGGGAATAAAATATTTTCTAGAAAGTTCATAAGCATTACAATATGTTATCTTGCCATGCATGTTGCTAGAATTAATGATAATGCAAGATAGTTTGAGTATAGGTAGTTTGTACATTTTTGCACAATGATTTCATTTGCCTGATTTAACATAGTAAACCTTGATGAAATTTGATGATTTTTGGATATGTTGTACAAAACTCACAGCGGAACATCTTTTATGTTTTGTACATGTACTAGTTTTGTGATTAAAGGTGCTAATTTATGCGATTTCAGTCTACTACTGTTTGCTTGCTCAAAATCTTGTATATTGTTTTTGCATGTCAGTTTTGAGGTAGTAGATCTTCATGTTTAAGGCTAGGTTTCACTTATGTTGTGTTAGACCTATAGTAGAACATATCTCGTGTTGGATACTTTTGTTAATTTTGTGGTTAAAGACATGATTAAAGGTCATTTCAGTAGGATACATGCACACGAACCCACTGCATGCTGAAACATAACTTGATAACTTGCGCACTAATATTGTCTAGCCATTTTGACATAGTAAACCTTGACAAATGGAACCTGTTTTTGAACATGTTATGTACAAGACATAATAGAACAATGTTCATGTTAAGTCTCTGCTTTGAATCTGACTAGAACTATTTCATTTTAAGTCATTCCAGTGAGTTAGGTGTTCACGCGCTAGTCTAGCAGAATTGTGCAACAATTTTGCAAAAGCTATACCTTGCTCATTTCAACTCCAAATTCTGATCCATTTGATTCTAGGACTATCTAATTTTAATGACCTACCTTCCTGTGCAATCATAGCAGTTTGTAAGAACTTTAAGGGCGTCAACCGAACTGGACAAGATTATGCATGTGTAATTTAAACATTTCAGTTTCCATTTGTTGGAGTTTTAGCTCTTGCATGTGTTCAAAGATTAAGGAATCATGGATATATGTTGTTTACTAGGTCACAAGATACATACATACATACTAGACCTCCATATACATGGCTTATGTGTACAACGATTGTTATAAAAACATGCTTACCAGTTAAGCTTGTATGTCATTCTCGTGTGGTTTCCTTATGAGTTTAATGCCTACTATGCTGATAACATGAACTAATGGTCTAGTGCGTATACTATAATTGTTTCAAGAGCAATGACATGTTAAAAGAGTGCTAAAGGACGGGTGACCTACTTCGTTACCCGATCTTACTTGTTTAATTATGAAATGACTTCGTTACGTGCTATGTGTTCTATATTGATACTACTATGAATATGAAAGCGAAGCAAAGTGAAATGGATAGTTGTAAGCATAAAACAGATGCGGTAGTGTTCGTATTGCATTGGGTAGTATCGGGCTTACAAGCAACGACATGACTACCGAGGTTCTATTCCCCAACCTGAATGAACGGGGTATTCATAGGGCGTGGAACATAGTTAGCATACATGCAAAGTATTGCTTAGTGTATAGGGGAAATGATCATGTTGGTGATATAAGGAGATGGTGTGACGCCCGAGCCCAGAGGGACTTTTAATTTATTATATTTCATTGTTATATTTGCATAATTGCCTTATTTGCCCTTTTCTTTGCCTTTATGTGCTTAATTTCTGTGTTTAACTGAAGCCTGGGTTAAATTTTAAACTATTTTATTTTCCAAATTTGATATTTTTTCCTTTAGTATACTCCATATATAATGTATTCGTTCATTGAAAGAATGTGCATTGCATGACCCGAGTGTAAGATAGAAAATGTTTAGTGTCCCCGAGTGAATAGTAGTAGTTTAATTGTTTTGGCCCATTAGTTTTCTACCTAGTTATTTAACCCAACTACACTTAAATTAAGCCCAAACACTTAGCTAGCCCATTTATCTATCTATAATATATATATACACAATATAACAAATAAAACACAACAAAAGCAAAGAAAAAGAACAAGGACTCGTCAGCTTTGGAGAAGAGAAAAAAAGAGGGGAATTTCTAGGGTTTCAAGATTTTGAGCAAGATCAAGCCAATTTCAAGTAGTTCTAGCTTCATTCTAGTGCCTAGAAGCTATAGCAGGGTGAGCGAGTCATGATTTTATGCATTTTAGCTTGAAATGGTAAAATGTTGATTTTATTGTTTAATGATATTTTGATGCTTTTAATGCTTTATATACAAGCCAATGATGAATTAGAATAAACTTTTGAACTTAGTTTGCTTGTGTAGCTTTAGCTTGTGTGTATAGATGAGAGGTAGAAGATGATAAATAGTAATAAAGTTGAATTTGTTGATTTAATGTTAAATTCATGTTCTAGTAGTTCAATGCAAGTGTATAAGTGATCTTCAAGCTATAAACATGCTAAATGTAGTTGGGAATTGATTGAAAAGCATGGTGGTGGTGTTTGGGCCTTTGGGTCGAATTGGGTAGGTTTTTAGCCCAATGGGCCTTGTGGTGTTTTGTCATGCTAGACGAGGTTGTTATGATCCTTTTCATTGCCTAAGCTTGCTAGTAGAGTTATATGTTGGTATGGAATAAAAGTATCATGTTTTGTAAAAGGTGAAGTTGAACTAAGTTAAGTAAAACAAGTGCTTTAGTTGTATTAGCTTGATGATCCTAGTCTAAAGAATGTAATTAATGCTTCTAAGAGTTTTAGAATCCCGCACATGTTAAGTGTCTTACTTGTAGGTGAAGCTAAGCTTGTGAACTAAAGAGTATTTTAATGGTTGTAAAGTGGTTTAAAGTAGCTTAACGCATGTTTAGCGATTTTAGTGCATGTGAATGAGTATACGTATAAGAGTAACCTCTTTTGTCACTTTTCACTTACGTGCATTTAGTGTAATCTAATGATAAGTGCTTCAATGTGGCTATGTGTTATGTTATATATACTATCCCAACGGACTAACAGTGCTAACAAGTAATCAGCGTAGTAAAGGTTGCAACCTTAAGTGTCGGCCCGGATGTGGTGATCATTCACCGGGCGATAGCGGGCTTGCTAGTGGATGCTAACTCGCCGAGGACTAGTCCCTAGTCGAATGGACAAAGTGTTCCATGGACAGGGTCGTAGGATCGGGGTATATCCGTAGTACACCCAGTGGACCGATAACTAATGCCGGCAAGCGAAAAGCGAAGAGTCAGGGGAAAAAGAAGCGTAGTGAAGGAGAAGTGAACCTACATGAATGGAGTGTTCTATGGGGTTAGCGATATCCTTTTCAAAAGTGTTTATCTGGCGTTATTAATGCTTAAGTGCTTATCATGATAATGTAGCTTATATTCGTAGCTTATAATGTTAATTAATGCTTAATGCTTATCATGTTAAGTATTACTTTTCAGCGTAGTTTATAATGTAGATATAATGCCGATACTTGTCTTATATGCATTGCACGAAAAAGTTTTCAAAAAGCTCCCCTTTATTCCCTTTTTCACTGAGCAACAATTGTAACACCCCAATTTCCCAACCCTTCTTAGGACTAGGTGAAGGGTCCGTGTAAACTAAACCATTTTAATCCATTTGTTATAAAACTAACACATTAAAGGCAACTCAGATATTATACATATTATAAAGCTTTACTTGTTTACATCTGCTAACACAAACTTTTCAATCACCAGATTCCATGTACAGCAAAATGAGCCTGGATAGCTAATGTGAGACCCCGAATTTGGCCATATTTGTAATTACATGTTTTAACTTGTTTATATGTGTTATATGAATTAAAATGTGCTAATTAAGTGATATAATACTTCTAATACATGATATGTGACCATTCATGAAATTTTCATAAAAATCTGAATTGAAAATTTTATCTTCGATTTTTGTGAATAATGTTTGAAGCGCATGTCCGCTAAAATTTTGACATAGATCATTTAAACGTTTTAAATACTAGTCCTTCATTATTAATAGACCCGTATTTTAATAAAATTATTTCTGAAACTGATTAGGAATTTAAATAGACTTTACGAGCGAAAAAGTACGTTTTAAAGCAAAAATAGTGATTTCTGCTACATTTAATTCTTGCGTTAACTTTTGTTGACCTAGTATATATTAAATACAAATTATAATTCATCTTAAATATTTCTAAAATGGTAAAATTGAAAAATGCATTTAAAAGACATTTGAAAAATAAATAAGATGAGTTTTTCATCGTATTTTGCAAAAATAAGCATTTTATTTTAATCGTATGTAAATATATGCTTATGAATATTAGTGATCCTCAAAATATAGTCTACTAAATATATAGTATAAGTTAGATAGTATTATTATTACTATTTTTGGCTAAAACAACTAAAAACAACTAAAATATCAAAATTTATCAACTTTGACCAAGTTGGCTAGCTTTGACTTTGCCTATAAGATGACTAAACACATTAAAACAAAGCAAAACACCACATTTACACACATGGCAGCCGTGAGAATTGGTAGAAAGAAGGAAAAATATTTTCAAGGTTTTCAAAGCATTTTTCAAATGAAAAACTTCAATTCAAGTCCATTTGCTTCTGTTCGAAGCTTGGAATTGCTTGTTGGTTACCTATTCTACAATTTCTAACATCATTTGGCATCAAAGGTGAGAGAAAAACTAGATTATAATTTTAAAGCTTATGTCAAATTTTTAATATTGAATATTTAGTTGTTGTTTTGTTAAATTGTCTTTAGATTATTGCTAGTTAGGAATTGTAGACTAACTTTGTGAGTTTATAGCAATTTTAAACGGTTGTAACATATATTTTTATTTTTTGGGTATTTAATTGATAATGTGGCTTGTTTCTTGAATAATTGTTGTTGTAGTGGTTAGAATTGATTTATTGTTGTTTGTAAAAGTTTTTTAATTATGGGGTAGTAATGTTGTAATGCCGAATTTTTGATTTGAATGTCGTAGCAAAAGTTCAAAAAATTCAGCCTTGAGTATTGCCAAAATTATGGTTGTTGGGCTTGTTTTGAATGGCTTTTGGTTCGTTTGTAGTGGGGTTATTGAAGTTGCATGAGTGGTTGAGTGTTAGAAAGTGGTTTGGAGGTTATTGGATTTGTAGATTGTAAGTTATGACTTTTAGAAGTTTGTGTAGTCTTTCTTTATTATGTTGAAATGTTGTCTTTAATTGTTTGGGTAGTGTTTGGGTAGTTGATTCTTGGATTGTTGTTGATTGAAATCGTGGTTGAATGTTGGTTTAAATGCATATTGAGTTAGATAGCCTACTTTGTCATCTAACTTAATTGTTTCATAAGTGTATAGTTGTTGATTGTTAAATGTTGTTTATTTGGGTGTTGAAATATAGTTTAATTGATTATTGATTATTGATTGTTGAATGCGAGAATCAAGTAACCTACGTTGTTGACTTCTCAAATTGGCATTGTTATTATTGTTATGAGTTGAGAGTCGGGCAACCTACGTTGTTGACTTCTCGAATTGGCATTGTTATTGTTGTTATGAGTCGAGAGTCGGGCAACCTACGTTGTTGACTTCTTGAATTGAGTTAGAGTCATTGTTGTGAGCTATGATAATGTTGTGTCACCTTGGGAGGCATCATGGGCTGCGGGCACAGTTATCATGGCTAATCCCTATCTCACATGGGCGGAGAGGCCATGGGGTGTGGGTCTAGGTTAAGGTACCTAAGGATTGTGTCATTGGGTTTGGAGGAGTTCGTGAGCATTGAAATGGTGTATGGAGCTTCATCAACAAGTGTATCGTATCCTTATTGTTTGTTTACTATTGTTATTATATTGTATTCGCATTAATGATTAATGTGTGTTATTGCTCATAGGATGATTTCCCAAGTGCTAAAGTAAATGTTTTCAAATGATCTTTCGAATCCTCACTGAGCTTTGTTATATATAAGCTCACCCTCATTTGTTTTTACTTGTTTAGGTGTTACTAAGCCAGATCTTGGGTATGTCACTCAAGAAGCTGAGAATGTGCATTTTGTTGAGAAGTCTTATGTGCCAGAGTTCTATCCATGATGTCTTGGCTGATGTCCTCTTTTTGTTATCTTGGAATATTAGAATCAGTAGTAATGTATTTACTTTGGAGTATGTATTGTATAAGATGTTATAAAGCATTGGAAAGTATTATGTTAGTTTAGTTGTCTTATTTTTGAAACCTGAATAGGTTGCTGGACTAGCTTATGTATATTATGCATGTGTATAGTTTAGGTTATGGATGATGTTGGAATGGAGGCATATAACCTATGGTTGAATTGTTGAATGGTTGTTTAATACTTGGTATTAGTTATGTTGTATGTTGTTGAATGTTGATAGAGTTGTTGTTGAAGTTTGAAGTTGGTTGTGTGATGTTATTAAGGACTGGTTTAGAGTCCTGATGTCCATATTACAGACGTTATATTGCCGAAATTCTGTTGCATCCTGACTGATCGTAAAGGGGGTCGAGTTGGGGCGTGACAA
The DNA here is from genome assembly GCA_037974665.1 of Ehretia macrophylla. Lineage (NCBI taxonomy): Eukaryota > Viridiplantae > Streptophyta > Magnoliopsida > Boraginales > Ehretiaceae > Ehretia > Ehretia macrophylla. Next base: position 56,785,720 of record CM075781.1, read on the forward strand.
CTAACCTACCACCCCTACTCCTCATACATGTGGCCATAGTAAATAACGTAAACTATCATACAGAGACCGAAGCCTATATCTACTAGCACGTCATTGACTATAATGTCATAGACCAGATGGTGTGGTACGCCAAAATCTACATGATCTTCATTGTAGAGATAGTGACGATGCACAATTATGTCAATATTCCTCGGAATGAGGTGATCCTATTGGAGATATGCCCTAATGCTATATAGTAAGATGACCTATTCATTTTGGCATTAACTTGTACCTAATGGCATTTACATCTATATGTTTGTTTACATATTGACTTGTTTGTGACGTTCATATTCTCTGCCATTCCTATTATATGAATGTGTCCTTAATGTTTTTCAGAGAAGAAATATATTCTAAAAAAGTTTAGAATACGTTGGCATATTTCTTCGATATGATAAACATTCAAAATGATCCATAGCCCTCAGATTATTCGACCGAGACTAGAATAATTAAGTATGGGCTATCATATGTAAGTTACCTTTGATTAACATAGAGATGTTAATAATAAAGGATGGTGAGCCTTGTGCCATAACAACATAGGGATGCGACTGACTTACATATGGGTGATTGTTAGTTGAACGAATCACTAAATGTGACCAGAATAACAAACTACATGACTTTGGATTAATAGTTTGTTATTCGTTGCGAATTGTGCACATTAATCCTTTGACTTGAGAAATTACAACTGCTGGTTATATTAGGGGCTAAATACTGCGTCTGGACAATACCCGTCTTCCAAAAGGTAGGTTACGACCTTTCACATTTTAGTTTTGTGGTATGAACTGACAAGTAATTGTCAAGATATGATATGTTAACCTCCGACGTGAGGCGATGTCCTATGCGATCTTATTTCGGTTGATTGAGGAAGTCCTCGGCCGGGGCACATAACAGATGGAATGATGGAAAGGGTTCCATAGGTGTCATCTCTCATTCCACCGAATAGATCTATGCATAGAATCGTTTAGTGGACTTAATCGTATCATGGTCCCCACAACGATCGGGACATATTTAGTGGAAGGATCGGACTGCACGCTAATTCGCGACTATAAATAGATTCATAAAAGTTGGACTTCATTACCGTATAAATTGTCATGATGTGCGTATGTTGCTAGACGTAACTCTTGAATATGAAGGTATTCCGGAGAATGACGGAGACATTCTCGGAATAGATTAAAAGCGTTTAATAGTCCTTCATTGCTATACGGTTATGAATCTAGAAAGTTACACACAAAAAGAGCATCAAGAATAAGGCAATTAACAAGCTTGATATTAAGTTGGAAATACGTTAAAGAGTTAACATTGTTTATTTTGGACATTAATAGTTAAGCGGGCCAAAAGTGTAAATACTAAAAGTATTAGGCCAAAAGTGTAGATATTGAAAGTATTGAGTTGGAAACATGTTAAAGTATTAACGGTGTTATTTTGGCCATTAACGGTTAAGTGGGCCAAAATTGTAATTGTTGAAAGTTTTGCGGCCAAAGTGTAAATACTGAAAAGTATTGGGGCATGAGTGCAAATAGATTGAGGGGTCAATCTTCAATTAATTATTCTAAAGGGGTTCAGAATTAATTAATGTTTGTCTTCACTAAAAGACAAACAACAACTTGTACTAAAAGACAAAACACTAAAAGACAAAACACAAAAGGACAAAAGACAACTTGTACTAAAAGACAAACAACAAGTTGCATGAAATTTTGTCCAAAATGCCCTCCTATGGTCGGCCACTTGAAGGAGTTTTTGACACTTGGCTTCTTCATTTTTTTAGATCATGCCACTTGTCATATGATGAGTAAGTTTGTGCATCTATAAATAAAGGTCATATCTTCATTTTCCTAGCTAGCTTTTTGGCCAAAAACTACTCGCAATTAGAAGGCAAAAATTCTCTTATTCTCCCTTGGTAACTTCGGCCATGGTAGAGAATAATAGGAGGAGTTTTTCACTTGCTCTTCTAACTTTATACAAGCTTAGATCTATAACTGAGAAGCTAGCACATATACTTGGTTGGTGGTGTTTGCCATTGGATGCTCGTGTGTTTTGAACTATGACCTTTACACTTGTGAAGGAGGCTAGTCCACGCTATCTACGAGATGAGAACTATATCTTCTTCCTTGATGCTCTCGGCCAAAGCACAAAAAAAATATAAGTGTTATTCTTTTTGCTTTATAATTATATACAAGCTTATTTCTACTACTAAGTATCTTGCACATTAACTTAGTTTGTAGTAATAACTGTTGGATGCTTGTGTATTTTGATCTAGAGCCGTTGCATGTGTGAAGAAGGCTTGTCCATGCCGTAGCTTCTCTGTCGTGGTTCTACATTCACTCGGCTATAAACGAGAGGTATGTCATTTTAGCTCTCGTTTACTTTATAGTATATTTGATATATTATATGTTGCATGTTGATTACCATGGACTTTACTTTGGAAATGCATGTGATTACAAAAGTTAATGTTGAAAATTTTAAAATGCTCAACGCTTCTGCTTTAATTCTTTTATGTTGTGAATCACACGTTTCCGAGAACCGATCCTTTACAAGTGGTATTAGAGCCACGGTTTATAAAGTCCATGAAATCACATGTATATCCGTAGATCTAACCTTTAAAGTATGTAAAATGGCCTATCTCATGATTCTAAGCATATGCATGTAAAGATCTATGATTGTCTATGATGGTTCGAGAAACGAGCAAGTAGAATATTTTTCCCTTGGCATGGCCGAGAGACACTAGGCTTTTGGATGGTTGAAAAATGTGCCACTTCATGTGTATTGTACGTCATATACGATGAAACATGGAACATGTGAGTAGAGTCTTTTCTCCTAGCCTTAGCCATTTCTTTTTTGGCTTTGAGGTTGGTTTTTGAGGAATGTGTCGCTCCATGTGTAATGTAAGCCGTATATAATGGAACATGGAACATGAATGTAGAGTACTTTTTCCCTTGCCATGGCCGAGAGTTTTCTTGGGATTGTAGAGGTTGAAAAGTTGTTTCCATATTGCTTGTATTTGTCATGATGATTGATCTTAACTTCCATTTGTGTTATAAGGAGTTATAATCACAGAATCTATTGGTTTACATACAGATTGACAATGTGTTGCTAATTGATGTTAAAGATTAGATGGTTGTGTTGTCTGTTGTATGTGATGCATAAGATATATGTGCTAGCTTGCTTGTTTAGCTTAGATTGTATATTGGATATGCATGATCTTGGCTTTATGAGTATGAATGGTTGGTTGAATGGTGAACTAGATCACAGACTTGGTATTTGAATGGTTTGTAATTGAGACATAAGTCTCAATTTAATTTCTTATAATTGAGAGAATTATGTAGTGAGGACTATATGTAATCTTTCAAGACGAAGTGCAAGAAGACCAATAAAGGCATCCAAGGAGTTGGAGGGGCTTTGGAGATTTCAAGGAAGTTGAAGATCTTGAAGACATTGGATGTGCTTTAGGATAATCTTCTTTTCCTTATTCTAAGTCCAAGACCATGATCCGCCATTCGTTTGTGTTGCTTGCATGCATGCTATGTTATTTGCTTTATAAGATAATAGCCTATAAGTAGCCTTGTGTGCATGATGAGATCTTAATGTATGATTCTTGCATATATGTTTATTCGTTTGCTAATATGTGATATTCGCTAATAAATAAACTAATGCGCAAAGTGAGACCTTAACAAATACAAAATCTCCCTATGTGCAAACTAATATTAGATCTGAAGTCCTCCACCATCCTAGGATTTAATCAAACTGGAAATGAATACGTTCCAACATAGCCACAAAGGTTTGAGGAATCGTTTCATCAAAGGTTTAATTGAATTGCTAGTACGAACATAGTGATGTGGTTATCTTCCAAAATCTAATGGCCAACATAGCCACAAAGGTTTGAGGTTATTAATTCAACTTGTCGGATAACTTAGTGATAGCGGGTATTGATCTAACTAGATCACTTAATCAACATAGCCACAAAGGTTTGAGACCAAAGTGATTTAGGGACTAGAAATGACCAAATCATATTTAGTGAAATAGACAAACAAAACGCTGTTGACTCTTGGCACCTATATTTCAACATAGCCACAAAGGTTTGAGAGATATATGTGATTAAGATAATTTGGTCACCCACTACCGGATTTTAACAAAATTCGTGTTTCTCATTTTGGGAGTATAAGATTCGATAAAATTAGTGGGAGCTATTATTTAATTAAAGACCAAATTAAATGATTAAACAAGTTAAAGTCAACTAGCAATCTTATTTTTCCGCATGTTTATGGCTACATGTATGAACCCATTTTTATCTTAATATTCTGGACTTATATCACATGAATCGGACCAAACTTTATTGATTAAATGTTGTTTGAGAATAGTTCTTAGAAACTTAATCATATGATTAGATTAGAATGCTCTTAAGTTTCCTTCTTGATAATGCATCAAAAGGGAAATGTGTGATACTTATGGTTGATAAGTAAAACAACTTTTATATGCTAGTTATATTCTTTTATTGATTGTATAGTAGTATACAAGATATGAAAGGAATATGATTTTAAACCTACAAAGAGTTGTGTAGTAAGCATATTTCATTAGGCATAATATTGGAAGTCAATTCGTGGTCGTGTTTCATCTTTGATTATCTGTAATACAAAGAAGAAAGACAAGAATCAGATGATTTCTATTAAGCCAGTAGGAGCATAATCTTAAGGAAAATTAAGGATTGTAAAGGTATATGTAAAAGTGTTTACATAACTGATAAATCGGACATTAAAAAGAGGATTTATTCAATATATCTTTATAGCTTGAATGTCAAGGCTATGAAGCTATAATGAATAGTAAATCACCTTTGTTAATGGTCGTTATTACTTTATGGTTTTGATTCATTTGTGACATAAGTGTATGTGCATTTGAAAGAATCTTAATCAAAGTATGCTTTGGAAGCGTGGAATGGTTTCAGAGTTAGCAAATGGAACAATTGCTATTGCATTAGCTAAAGACAAATATTTTGTTAACTGATTAACCACATACCGAATATATATTTTGAGATAAAATTTGTAATCCAAGACAATTGTAGTTTCTTTATGACTTAGTTAGTTCCAATATTAAGATGTTGAGTAAGTTGGTTTTCGGATCGACTTATACATCTTATTTTAGGAAGGTAACCAAGGCACCCTTTGTTTGATAAATGGTTAAAAATACTAAATTGTTTGGATTAGTACATTGTGATGTACAAGCTTTTTTGTGAATAAGCTTCAACTGTGTTTTCTCCTTTATATAACCTCACTAATGATTGTCATAGAAAGGTTATGTGTTCTTGTTGAAGAACATATTTATAGTTTTTGAATGATTCAAAGAGCATTAGACTAAAGTAGAGAAACCATATAAGAAAAGGTATTATTGCATTATGATGTGATCATGATTCTAAAATACTTGAGTACTATTTGGATAAGTATCTCAATTTTTCGGTATAGTATCATAATTAACAACACCCGATGCACCACAGTTAAACAGGAATTTCTTAGTGAAGAAATTATGTTTTGTGCAAAAGTTGATTAGTTGGACTAATCATACTATTTACTTGTGGGTTGTAATTTCCTTATTTTCTTCTATTGAATGGATCTTGATTCCTAGCATTGCTATAACTTTATATATGATAAAAGTTGGATAGCAACCAAATATTAAAGGAGGTAATATTTGAATTGTCCTACGTTTATTGAAAAGTATTTAAAAGGACAAGTGGGAGCTTGGGTTGAAAGGTAATTTCGTGCTATGTCCTTGTCTTATAGGATGTAATTTCTATTTTGTGATCAAGTTGTATTGATCTGTTAGATTGTGATCATTCTTGAAGAAAACGTTTTTGTTCAAGAAGGTTGATGCATTCTAACTAAATAGAAATTGAGGAAGTGTCCTCTAAGCCACAAAATCACCTAAACCTAAATATTGAATCTATTCAATTCGGTCTGAAATGTCATCATACAAGATCTTTGCAAATCTAGTAGTGTATCTCATCTTTTGAAGGATATGGGGATATCTTCTATTGGATGTACAAAAGTGGTTTGTGTCTTTGAGATAATGATTACTTGGATGAATCTTGTGCTTGCATCAGAGTTAGTGGGAGCGCAACCACTATTTTCAATTTGTATGTTGATGACTTGTATATCATAGTTGATGATATAAGTGATGTGATGTCAATTAAAGTCTAGTCACATTAAATGTTCTCCATACTTGGAAGATGTTATTAGTATCTAGGGAATTCGTAGCTATGGTGATAGTACGAGGGGATTACTTAACATATTCCAAAGATTGTACCTAGAGTGATCTTGAAGGTGTTCAAGATGGTTTTTTGAAAAGAAATCGAAGAAAGAAATTATTGTCCTTGAGACAATGAATCCATCTCTGACGAATGATTTTCGAGAAACTCTAGCAGCATAGCAAGCTTGGGATGAAATCATCATATGCTTGAGTAATAGATGACTTCATAAGTTGCTATGTACAATGATTGACATTGCACAAATTGTAAAGTGTTACGAATGAATGTCAATCCTATCCAAATTCAGAATGTTGGATAATATTTGCATATATTTAAAGTATTTCTGAAGCACTTAAAATATATTCTATGGAGAAGGTAAAATCCGTGGTGACAGATTTAGCGGTTTAGATTTTGATCTGAAACCAATAATAGAATGTTTATTTCGGGGTTCATATTCATGATTAATGGACCACAATTAGTTAGAAAGGTTCTGATTGAACTGTATGTCCCATTATGTATATTACATGTTTTGAAATATTTGATGTTACAAAAGAAGTTGTTTGGATTAAGGTAATCATACAAGTAGAGCTATTGCACAAGCTAAAGGAACCAGGGTCTCATGGTATATCCAAATTTTTGGAAAGGTGTGTCCATTTTCATATATTGTATCTGTAGCCTATAACAATATTGTGATATGTCATTGCGGAAAAACAACCATATCTTTTGATGTAGTTGACCTACTTACCTTAGCCATGAATTTGTCATAGCTAGGTCCACGTCTTGTGAAGATTGATACGTGATATCATAGTGTGTTGCGCTAATACTATATATATATTATAGCATTAGTGCAAGTAGGAGATTGCTGGAGATATGCCCTAATGCTATATAGTTAGATGACCTATTTTTGAATATTTTGGCATTAACTTGTACCTAATGGTGTTTACGTCTATATGTTTGTTTACATATTGACTTGTTTGTGACGTTCATATTCTTCACAATTCCTATTATGTGAATGTGTCCTTAATGTTTTTTGGAGAAGAAATATATTCTAAAAGAGTTTAGAATACGTTGGCATATTTCTTCAATATGATAAACATTCAAAATGATTCATAGCCCTCAGATTATTCGACCGGGACTAGAATAATCAAGTACAGGCTATCATATGTAACTTACCTTTCATTAACATAGAGATGTTAATAATAAAGGATCGTTAGCCTTGTGCCATAACAGCATAGGGATGCAACTGACTTACATATGGGTGATTGTTAGTTGAACGAATCACTGAATGTGACCAGAATTACAAAACTACATGACTTTGGATTAATAATTTGTTATTCGTTGCGAATTGTGCAAATTAATCCTTTGACTTGAGAAATTATGGCTGCCGGTTATATCAGGGGCTAAATACTGCGTCTGGACAATACCTGTCTTCCAAAAGGAGGGTTACGGCCTTTCGCGTTTTATTTTTGTGGTACGAACTGACAGGTAATTGTCAAGATATGATTAACCTCCGACGTGAGGCGATATCTTATACGATCTTATTTCGGTTGATTGCGAAAGTCCTCGGCCGGGGCACATAACAGATGGAATGATGGAAAGGGTTCCATAGGTGTCATCCCTCATTCCACTGAATAGATCTATGCATAGAATTGTTTAGTGGACTTAATCGTATCATGGTTCCCACAACGATCAGGACATATTTAATGGAAGGATCGGACTGCACACTAATTCGCGACTATAAATAGATTCATAAAAGTTGGACTTCATTACCGTATAAATTGTCGTGATGTGCGTATGTTGCTAGACATAACTCTTGAACATGAAGGTATTCTGAAGAATGACGGAGACATTCTCGGAATAGATTAAAAGCGCTTGATAGTCCCTCATCGCTATACGATTATGAATCTAGAAAGTTACAAAAAAAAAATCAAGAATAAGGCAATTAACAAGCTTGATATTAAGTTGGAAACATGTTAAAGAGTTAACGTTGTTTATTTTGGACATTAATAGTTAACCGGGCCAAAAGTGCAAATACTGAAAGTATTGGGCCAAAAGTATAAATATTGAAAGTATTGAATTGGAAACACGTTAAAGTGTTAACGGTGTTATTTTGGCCATTAACGGTTAAGTAGGCCAAAATCATAATTTTTGAAAGTTTTAGGGCCAAAGTGTAAATACTAAAAAATATTAGAGCATAAGTGCAAATAGACTGAGGGGTCAATCTTTATATTCTAAAGGGGTTTAGAATTAATTAATATATGTCTTCACTAAAAGACAAACAACAACTTGCACTAAAAGACAAAACAAAAAAGGACAAAAGACAACTTGCACTAAAAGACAAACAATAAGTTGCATGAAATTTTGTCCAAAATGCCCTCCTATGGCCGGCCACTTGAAGGTGTTTTTGACACTTGGCTTCTTTATTTATGTAGATCATGTCACTTGTCATATGATGAGTAAGTTTGTGCATCTATAAATAGAGGTTATATCTTCATTCTCCTAGCTAGCTTTTTGGCCGAAAACTACTCACAAAATTAGAAGGCAAAAATTCTCTTATTCTCCCTTGGTAACTTTGGCCATGGTAGAGAATAATAGGAGTAGTTTTTCACTTGCTAATCTAACTTTATACAAGGTTAGATCTATAACCGAGAAGCTAACACATATACTTGGTTGGTGGTATTTGCCATTGGATGTTCGTGTGTTTCGATCTATGTCCTTTACACTTCTGAAGGAGGCTAGTACACGTTATCTACGAGATGAGAACTATATCTTCTTCCTTGATGCTCTCGGCCAAAGCACGAAAAAAAAGATAAGTGTTATTCTTTTTTGCTTTATAATTATATACAAGCTTATTTATACTACTAAGTATCTTGCACATTAACTTAGTTTGTAGTAATTACTGTTGGATGCTTGTGTATTTTGATCTAGAGCCATTGCATGTGTGAAAAAGGCTTGTCCACACCGTAGTTTCTCCGTCGTGGTTCCACATTCACTCGACTATAAACGGGAGGTATGTCGTTTTACCTCTCATTTACTTTATAGTATATTTCATATATTATATGTTGCATGTTGATTACCATGGACTTTGCTTTGGAAATGCATGTGATTACAAAAGTTAATGTTGAAAATTTTAAAATGCTCAACGCTTTTGCTTTAATTCGTTTATGTTGTGAATCACACGTTTCCGAGAACCAATCCCTTACAGATCCAGGTTCTTCAACAAGCAAAACAGGCACATTTTTACCAACTAGTTCAACTATTTCTTCAGTTGCACCTGAAATGGGGGGAAGAAAGGGGAGTGAGTTCAAGAGAACCCAGTGCGGGGGAGTAACCGGGGGAGTTTTGAAAACGCTTCCGGGGCATTTGAAAACCATGATGCAATGCATTTCAAGCATCTTAATATACAAGTAACAATTACATATCACGTTGCAAAGGATACATTCCAATTTCACTTTCAGAGGTGGCCGGCCGAATCATGGTCACAACTTCTTATCTCTCCCAATAGGGTACACTGGATTGTACCCGAAATCTGCGACTCAACTCTCTGAGGGTGGAATGCCAAGCGAGAGAGAGACTAGGACCACGATAGTCACGGAAGCACCGGCAAGCCCTACACCGCCCGGCGTTCGTGAATGCTATTGTGCCTGAGGTTGCAACCCCCAATTCCAATAACACACAAGCATGCACAATTAACCATATACACACAACTGATAGCATTTTTTTGCAATTTATGATCACATAACTCGGTAGCATATTAATGGGGAACAACGAAAGAGGTTGTCCAGGACAAGTACATTTAACAATTAAACATATTCATTTTCTGGTATCTCAAGTAATACAACTAATAGCATCTTAAGTGGATTGTCTTGTAAAAGTAGATATCATAATTTAACTCATTGTTATCACTTAAAATATTAATAAATCCTATTTTAATTGACAACCAGTAGATGGCTAATAGTACATATTACGATCTAGGTAAATTTTAGTTTTAGCTTAGTCAATTTGATTGTAATTAGGTGTTTTTTTTTATAAAGTTATTCTTATGAAGATAAACTAATTGTTTACTGGATCTTGAATCATCGTCCTAGCTAATTAAGCTATTCCGTTGGCTTTCTTCTATTTTAGTTTTAATTCAGTATAAAACTTACTTAGGGGAAATAACAAATTTTATTTTGTTCCCATCTCGGATACCAGTCAATTCCTTAATCTAATTAGTAGTAGTTGCCTTCACATTCCATTTTATGTTTCACATTTAGTAATACTTATGGTTTACCTAAAAAAAATCAGAAAGCCGAATTCATATATGTATCCTCCTTATAATCAACTAATTCTACAATTATAATAAGCTATAAAACATACAAGCAATCCTATAAATGTTAGCAATTAATCTCCTTAGAACTGAGGTAAAACTATTCTGTCTTTCTTATCTTTAGGACAAATCTACTTTGTAAGAATTTTCTAAATAATTATAACTTATGCACAAAGTAGCGGATTCACGCAGAAACAGTAATGCTTTTCATATAAATTCTACGGTAGTAACATGTTGATTTACTTACAGTAAGATGTTATCTTTAAAAAAAAACTCTTTATATGTAACTTATCTCATAGATTATATCCTACAAAATTTACCACCTAAGGAATGCCGCAAAGAGACATGAAATGTAGTTTTGAAATAACTGCACCTTAATTCGTGAAAGTTATGAGATGCTCGGTTAACTTTCTTCTAAAAACAAAAGCTAATGTGTTCTGTGCATGTTCTAAAGCCAAAACTCTACATCCCTTTATATAATGCCCTGGTCTTGATCTTATTGGACCGCGATAATCAAAGCTTATAATTTCCTAAGTTACTTCACGTAGTGACAACATTGTAGGCAACATGCTGATTCAAAGCTTGGTTCTTCTATTTTCTTGACAATAATGATAAGCTAATGATAGGTAAATGATGGTCCGACCATAGCTTAGCTTAGTATTGTTAGTAGTGATAACCTCGTGGCAGTTAGGTGATGCAAGGAGACTTAGATATTTTCCTGGCAGCCTCGCGTGAAGACAACACAATGTGAAATTAATATTAGCTTGGCACGTTGGTTGTTTGAGGCTGCGGTGGAATTTGGAAGCTTGTGGCAAGCTGCTCAATCAGAAATTGAAGATGAAGCAAGCCGACACATCACGCTGATTCATCAAGCTATTTAGGCGAAACTGTAGTGGTGGTGAACATCTGCAACTCGATGGGAATTTGAGATGTGCAGCCATGCGTCGTGATTCATGGTGAGGTAGCTTAGCGTGAGTGTGGTCGTGATGGTGGAGTCGGGTGGCTAAGTGGTGTGATTTTTAAAACTTAATTGGCTTAGCAAAAATAATAAAACTCCTTTATCAAAGACTGATAAGAACCAATGTTTGATTAATCTTCTTAATTCGTCTAAAGTTTTTAATAACAGCCCTATTTAAATTACTTAGCTTTCCTTTTTATTTTATAATCTAGATTCGCACACGATTTATAGTTCAGCTAGATCTACCTAGTAAGTACTATAATGGGAACAAACTCATGAATTAATAGTTTAATGCACTATCCCTAAGTGCCCTACTCAATCTTGTAAAAGATAACTTAATTCTTAATTTTCTTAGACTCGATATACCTATTAATGTATACCAGTCCTCAAGTGAAATATTCAAAAACTTTATCTTAACTTTCTTTCTTATCACCAAATCCTAGCTAGAGTAGTTAATTATACTAACTAACTATTTTTTACAAACTAAGATTATTACATTAATTGAAAGGTAATACAACCCTATCCTAATTAGTTCATGATCAATCTAAGTGCCTCCAAATAATATACTCTATATCACCAAATTGCTTTGCTAATACTCGAATTCTCTTCTCCTATTTCGTCGGCTAAATTTGCTATATTTACAATAGTCTATATTATTTTATATCCTAGTTTTTTTCTTAGAAGAATACCCTAACCATACTTTAATAGTTTAGAAAAATGAAGCTTAATCATCCAAATGCTCTTAGCAGGTTAATCTTTCCCTTTTAATTGAAACGAACGCTTAGTTTGATATGTTATACCTAATATATTTTCTAAGTTTAAATTAATTCTTAGCAGAAAAGATGCCAAACTCATTAATAACACTTATTCAATATACTAATGCCCGAGATTTTAGTACGGGTCTTTACAACAATGATTGCTCACTCTCATCTTTCTAACCATTTCAGGTTCCGGCCCTTCAAAATTTGAGAGGATGTAGGCTCAAGAGTTTCTTTGCATGGTTGTGCTAGTCTGACTGCTTGTAGATCGAGGTGGATGTTGTGTAATTTGCGTGTTGGAATTTGTATCTATTTTACGACCATAGTGCCTTGTATGCTTCAACGGTTGTATTGTATGTATTAAGATTAAGTTTGTTGATTTGGTTAGGTGTATAAAGTTAGGATTAAGTTATTACTTTGGATGTATGATTGTATGTGACTTAATATTTAAGATAGTTAAGTAGGAAACATTAGAGTGGTATGATAATCGAAAATATGATCCTAGAATGCTAGAAACTAATGAACCGATGCAAGTATACTTTAATTTTGCTACGTAGGAAGACTCGGATGGCCTTAGGAACTTGAGTTTATTACATATGAATGTTATATTATCTTTTGTGGTTCATTTCTTCTGAGTGCAAGTTTGTGGATAGTCCTATAAACAGGGAAAACTCTGTCCGTTTTTTCTCGTTTTTCGTGCCCAGTGTTAGGATCGGGTTGAGTTAGTAGAATTAACATGGGCTCATGTATCATAAGGAATGAGGGTGTTACAGGTGGTATCAGAGCTTAGTAGTTCGCAACTGGGACAGGGTCTTCGATCTGTTGGGTAGCGAACCCCAAGGGCGTGCTTGTGAAATGTGTTTTAAATAGGTATGTGCTTGCTTGTTGGACTGTGTTTGCTTGCATGAAATGTGTTCCTATGTGTTGTACTTGTGTGTTAACATGAGAAATGTGCTAGATGTACAAGTATGTGGTTATAAGTGCCTTTATGTGGTATACTTGTTAATATATGTACCTTATATGCTCTCAACTTGCATGCATATATTACCCGTAACATGGTAAGGAATCTTCTCCCCCTGAAAGAGTTGGCTAATAGCGGACCTCCTAAGAGGTGGACCAACAGAAGAGGGGTTGTGAAACCCCACTTTTCATCTTAATCTCGATTTACGTGTCTTTACCTTGATTTGTGTGATTTGACCTGTTTATGTGTTATATGAATTAGAATGTGCTAATTCTGTGATTTATATTCCTATTACATGCTAAGTGTGCATTCATTAAATTTTTATCAAAATCGGCATTAAAAATTTTATCGACGATTTTTGTGAATAGTATTTTAAACACTTATCCGCTAAAATTTTTACAGGGGTGTTTTAAACATTTTAAAACCTAGTCCTCGGATATTAATAGACCCATGTTTGATAAAAATTGATTCTGAAACGAAATAGAAATTTAAATGGACTTTTTAGGCAAAAAATAGCGTTTTTGAGCCAAATAGTGATTTCTTCTAAACCCGATTTTTGCATTGACTTTCATTGACCTAGTATATATTAATATAAATGTATTTATATGTGGTATTAAATGATTTTAGATTAATTGTGCATTCAAAAGACATTTGAAAACAAATAATATGACTTTTCACCTTCTTTTGCAAAAATCGAGTTTTTAACCGAGTCGGGTGTAAATATATGCATATGAAACTTGTTGTCAACTAAAAATATACTAATTAAAATAGACTAAGTGTTGAATGCATGTTTGTGAGCAAAATAGTCTAAAAATACAATTAAAAGACTAGAAAACAATTAAAAGACTAAATAAACTAACTTTGACTTTTATTATTTTTGTTGACCTTGAGTTTATATCATCAACACACATTAAAACAAGCCAAAAAAACCCCAAAAATACACACAAAACCGTGAGTTCAAGGAGGAGGAAGAATAAGGCATTTTCAAGGCTTTTCAAAGCATTTTTCTCATAGAATTTGCAATTCAAGTCCAAATCACTTCATTCAAAGCTTGATTTTACTTGTTGGGCATCCATTCTACCTATTTCTAACCTTAGTTTGCATAAAAGGTGAGAGAAAAATTCTAGATCTCAAATGTCATCTTTTATATTTTTGCGTATAATTAAATTTTGAACTGTTAGAATGTTGAATTGATGTTATATTATTGCTCAGTGCATGCTAAGGATCATTTATATGCATTTATATAATATTTGAACCGTTGTAGCATGAATTTTTATTTTCGGGTATTAAAAAGTTGAGTTGTTGGCTATTTGTTGAATATTTTGAGTTGTAGTGGTTGGAATTGATTGCCGTCGATTTGTAAAAGTTTGTTAAATACGTGGTAGTACTGTTGTAATGCCAAAATTTTGATTGCGATGTCGGTGCAAAAGTCCGGAAATTTCAGCCAAGGCGCATTAGGGTTTTAGGGTTGTTGGGCTTGATTTGTATGTATTTTGGTTGGTTTCCGAGGGGGCTAATGTAGTTGATTGAGTGGATGAGTGATAGAAACTAGTTTGGAGGTTATCGGAGTAGTAGAATGTAAGTTATGACTTTTAGAAGTTTGGGTTGTCTTTCTTTAAAATGTTAAGGTATGCCTTTGGTTGTTTGGGTGATGTTTGAGTGATTGAATTGTGAGTTGTTGATGGTTAGGCTAGGGTTTGGTTGTGTGTTTAATGCATATTAAGTTGGATGGCCTACTTTGTCATCTAACTTAGTTGTTTGTTGCCTATTTGACTAGTGATTGTTATGTTGTTGAAATGATATTTATTGATTGATTGTTGATTGTTGATACAAAACTGTGAGTAGCGCACTCAGGGTTAATCCAGGGCATTACATTGTTAACTGATTAATTGATTGTTGAATTTAATCGAGGGGCAACCTACTTTATTGTCCTCTTTGAGCGGTTTGATTGCATGATTGAGTGATTAGTTGTGCATGCGAATGTTTACAACAATTGTTATCGGGCTTGGTTGTGTTGTGTTACTCTGGGCAGCCTTGGGTTTGCCAGGCGATAACCCGACCACCATGGCCAATTCCCTCACTCGTATGGACGGGGAAATCCATGGGTGTTGGGTCGTACTATCAGGGTTTCTAGATTCTCTTGAGTGGGAGTAACAAGGTGGGAATGTTAAAGTTCGTGAAAGGATTGGATAGAGTCCAATGGCTTCAAAGGAACAACTGTATCATATCCTTACTGATTGTTTACTTTTATTGCTGAATTTGTATTGTTATTAATGTTTATTATGTGTTTACTGCTCAAAGGAAGATTTCCAAGGAGTATAGTAAATACTATTAGAGATCTATCGAATCCTCACTGGGTTTGTTTTATATAAGCTCACTCTCAATTATTGCATGCATGCAGGTATTACTTAGCCTGACTATGGGTACATGCCTCTTGAAGAGGGAAATGTGCCATATGTGGATGAGTCTTATGTGTCGGAGTTATTGCCATGAGATTGTCTTAGTTGTTGTAAAACAATGTATTGTATAACCTATCTTAATATAAAGACATATGTATGTTGATTTAGTAGTCTTTATTTTAATCATGACTAGATTACTAAGTTGGTTATAACCTATTTTGAAATGTATGTATAGCCTATGTATTAAGTTGGAACGGAGGCGTATAACTATGAATGGATTATTGAAGGAGTGATTATTGTATAATATGGTTGGATTGTTTATTGTTGAATGTTTGTGGAGTTGGTTGTATGAGTTGTGAAGAGGTTGGTTTAGAGCCTCGGTGTCCTAATTACTGTCGTTATACTGCCGAAATTCTGTTGCGTCCTGACTGATTGTAGGTGGGGTCGAGTTGGGGCGTGACAGGGGTAGTTGATCAGAGGTTCATGGTGATCAGTGTATGGTATTCATTGCTCGGATTTTGATATTTGATCATCGACTGCTGGTATTTTCTTGATATTTTTGTTCAGAATTCTTGCTTGAAGTTTTATTTGGTATTCTCATTAGACTTCCTATTTGATATTATCCGTGGTATTCACCCTTAGTCTTCTTGTTGGTATTTTCTCAACATTCTTATCCAGAATTCTAGAATGGGTTTCTTGCTTAGCACTTCTAATTGGAATTCTTGTATGGTAATTGCATTCAAAGAGTTTCTCATTCGAGCTTCTAAGTGGCAATCTCAATTGGAGCCTTTATTTGGTCTCCTTACTTAGGATTTCTCTATAGTATTCGTTGGACTCCTTATGAGGATTTCTTATTGGTATTCTTACACAATGCTCTTGCCTAGTAGCCAGCAATGGGTAATTGCAGCTAGTACTTAGTGTTTGCTTGACAGAGTTGAGCTATGATTCTATTTGTTGATATAAAGCTTTCTTGTGAACAAGAAATTGCGAGGGCACAATTTGTTTAAGGGGGAGAGAGTATGATGCCCGAGCCTAGAGGGACTTTTAATTTATTATATTTCATAGATATATTTGTATAATTGCCTTATTTTCCCTTTTCTTTGCCTTTATGTGCTTAATTTCTGTGTTTAACTAAAGCCAGGGTTAAATTTTAAACTATTTTATTTCCCAAATTTGATATTTTTCCTTTAATATACTCCATATATAATGTACTCGTTATTGAAAGAATGTACATTGCATGACCTAAGCGCGAGATAGAAAATGTTTAGTGTCCCTGAGTGCATAGTAGTAGTTTAATTTTTTTGGCCCATTAGTTTTCTAATTAGTTTTCTACCTAGTTATTTAGCCCAACTACACTTAAATTAAGCCCAAACACTTAGCTAGCCCATTTATCTATCTATAATACATACATATACACACAATATAACAAATAAAACACAACAAAAGCAAAGAAAAAGAACAAGGACCCATCGGCTTTGGAGAAAAGAAAAAAATAGGGGAATTTCTAGGGTTTCAAGATTTTGAACAAGATCAAGCCAATTGCAAGTAGTTCTAGCTTCAGTCTAGTGCCTAGAAGCCATAGCAAGGTGAGGGAGTCATGATTTTGTGCATTCTAGCTTGAGATCTTAAAATGGTCAAATGTTGATTTTATTGTTTAATGATATTTTGATGCTTTTAATGCTTTATATACTAGCTAATGATGAAGTAAAGTAAACTTTTGAACTTAGTTTGCTTGTGTAGCTTTTGCTTGTGTGCACAGATGACAGGTAGAATAGGATGAATAGTAACAAAGTTGAATTTGTTGATTTAATGTTAAATTCATGTTCTAGTAGTTCAATGCAAGTGTATAAGTGATCTTCAATCTATAAATATGCTAAATGTAGTTGGGAATTGATTGAAAAGCATGGTGGTGTTGTTTCGGCCTTTGGGCTGAATTGGGTAGGTTTTCAGCCCAATGGGCCTTGTGGTGTTTTGTCATGCTAGACGAGGTTGTTATAATCCTTTTCATTGCCCAAGCATACTAGTAGAGTTATATGTTGGTATGGAATAAAAGTGTCATGTTTTGTAAAAGGTGAAGTTGAACTAAGTTAAGTAAAACAAGTGCTTTAGTTGTATAGCTTGATGATCCTAGTTTAAAGAATGTAATTAATGCTTCTAAGAGTTTTAGAATCCCGTACATGCTAAGTGGCTTATGTGAGGCCCCGTACTCAAATCTCGAGCATTAGTAGGTATTGCTAGTGCGGTTGGTGTCTCTTATGCTAAGAATTAATTTAAACTTAGGAAAAACATTAGGTCTAGCATATCAAACTAAGCAGTCGTTTCAATTCAAAGGAAGGGGACCAACTAGGTTAGCACATTTGAATAGCTTAAGAGGTCAAAGTATTAGGTTTAGAACCTTACTTTTCATTGGGATAAAAGATTGATATAGCTTTATTAACTTCTTAATAGAATATGGTGATAATATTTACTAGAATATAACTTGTAGGTACTTGAATAAAATAAATAACAGAACTAGGATATGATATTAGCAAATGATACAGTTCATAATAATTCTGGGAATCCTAGGTAATAACTCTGGATAATAAAAAGTTGTAGGTAACAGAGCTAGGTTAACCAATCTTACGAAATATAATTATAATTTAATCTAATAAGTATATTAGTACTCGGATTTGTTACTAAATGTCTTTCTTAAAAATAAATTAGTTAGGGATGATAACTTATATTAGAATGGAAAAGATTAATATAGTATCCTGGGCTATAATGCAACATTTTACCCAAGCCTACCAAATTATCCTACAAATGATTGTCCAAGTGTAACTACTAAACCGCTGCCACCTTGAACTAAAAACATATCAATACACCCATAATACACTTGTTTTTCTATGAATTACCCCAGCCAATGATTTAGCCATCTCACGACATTACACCTTATTACTTATCATCGTGCCTTCTTCTAGTAGCAGCCACCACATGCTCAATCAATGTCTAAGACTGCCGCCCAAGCTACACGACATCCTTACACTACCAATGTATATCCTAACCACAATAATTACTATACCACACGTCACCAGGCTGCTTTACCACCACGAGCACCACCTCTAAGCCACGATGACATTGCTAGAGTATCTACCAAGCAATTCTATAGTAGATAGCTTGCAAGGTGGCTTCGGATGAAATGATCCCCATTCATGCACACCATATCGAGCAAACCATGACATCATTAAGTTGCGCATGAAGCATCAAAGGCAGCCACTTATTAGCGCTAAACATCATCACCTCACATGATACACACCCCAACCCGCCTTATAAATAGCCACTGTCCAACATTGTATCGTGCATTCACCGTTCACCACATGTAATAAACTACGCCAAGCCATCTGGTAGTTTGTCTTCAGCTTCGGTCTAGCTTCCTATTGCCGCCTTCAAGCTAAAACATCACCACAACGTAAAGACCATAGCTGGAGTAATTCTTTTTATCCTTGCCCATTAAACAATTATATCTCACCAACCAGTTCATCATTATCATCTTAGGAGTTATATAAGAAATAATTTTAGCTGATGGATAGACCTGTCATTTATCTTTATCGCCACCTGTTGCCTTCCATGTGATCAACACCGCTATTAATAGGGTGAGGAAATTTTTAGAAAATTCAGCATGTAAGGTTATACGTGTATAGATGCCTTGGATATGTTTAAGTTAATTTTCATTATTCCGTCGGAATAATCTTATGTGAGGGAATTTGTTAAAGCAACATCTTGGTTGTGCATGTATAAGAGTACGTAGCATGTAGGAATATATATATACTTATTATATTTTGAATAAGTTGAAGTGAGACAGTTAATTGTACAATAGATTGTTATTACGTGAGGGTTTTTTCTAAATTGCCGGCAAGTTGTAGTACTAATTGACTTGGAGTTTTTAAGTGATTTGAACTTGACGGTTTAACTAAGGGTTGCGAATTGGAATCAAAGAATGCTAAACTGGATTATAATCATAGCTATGATTAATTGGAGACTGTTAACTGGATCTTCAAAGGTCTGCATGTAAAGAACTTGTTCATATAGATGTGTTATGTACCATTAGATTATTTAAGAGTACTTCGCGCGATAACGATATTATTCCAAAAGAAAGTGATGATAGTCATGTATCCTTTATTTTTCGAGAATCTAATTGCTAGATAGTGATACAAGACTAAGAAGCTTTGACTTGTAAACTTGATAAGGTTTATTTTAACCAGAGGACTTATTATCGTTATGACCAGAGATAATTTACTACCGATGGAATTTTATCAATTTAGTTTGAAACTTGATATTAGTAGTTAAGATAAGTTGAACTAGTAATTTGGTGAGGATGCTAGGAATTAGTTTACTTTCTCTTAATACCAAATCGTTATTCTTGGGAAGTAGACCTATGTACCTAAAGGACAACTAAATTTAAATGAATTAGGTAGGATACTGTATAATAGAGAATTACTGAATGTAGTTTTAGTTAAGCGAGGGATTACTTGAACTATAGCATAAGTACTTGAGTAACCGTTTTTTTAAAGTGACAACAATGAGTTGAATTCTAATATCTATTCACTTTGATGTTCCCTCAAAAAGATTGAAAGCCTTTAATATTAATTGATTTAGCGGATGGTGCAAATCTTGAATTGTAGTATGTGGAAGTACTTTCTCGACTGAAGGATGAAAGTTAAAAAGTTAATTAGCGTTAATTGTTAATTGATATGGCTACAACTTTCAGTAAAATTAATATGTTTAATTGTTAAAGGTACTTGTTCGGGGACAACCTCTTTTATAGTCCGCCACTTAAATGTTTATCGAACTGCGTGACCATTAATTGCAAAAAATGTTATCAACTGTTTGTTATATGACTACTTGTGCATGCGTGTGTTACGTGACAATTTGTGCATGCTTGTGTGCTACTTGATTGGGGGTTGCAACCTTAGGCACGATAGCTTGCACGAATGCTGGGCGGTATAGGGCTTGCCAGTGCTCCCGTGTCTATTGTGGTCCTATTTCTTCTCTCGCTTAGCGATCTCCATCCTCGGAGAATTGGGTCATAGATTTTGGGTACAATTCAGAGTACCCTCTTGGGAGAGATAAGAAGTTGTGATCTTGATTCGGGGCTGGCCACCTCTAGAAGTGATATAAACTTATCCTTTGCAACGTGATATAATTAAGTACTGTCGCTTGGCATTCCACCCTCAGAGGGGAAAATTGATTATTTATCTAAATATTGTTACTGTTATTTATACGTGATTCGAATATGATAATAATTTCTACTAGTTATCATATGATATTGTATCTTCTCGTTTACCATATGTGGATAATTTGCTAATATTTTCGTACGTGAACTGTATCATGATTTCCAAAAGGGCCTAACCAAAAGCGTTTTCAAAACTCTCCTATTCCATCCTCACTGAGCTGCCCAAGAGCTCACCCTCTTTCTTCTCCCCCTTGTAGGTACAGCTTAGCTTGAAATGAAAATTGACATTATGTGCTAAAGTTGTATGTTTACATGCTCGAAGCTCCTTACCTGTCATGTTTCGATCCAAGTTGTAAAAGTCAGGGTTTATTTGTATTACTCTCGGATAGAAGGATAGCAATGAGTGAAACCCTAATTGTATAGCAACCGGGTAGTTCTCAGGTCTCGAATGATGTAATACCCTTTGTACCGAAATTATTGTTTAATAGCTGGTTATTATTAAAGATCTTTACACTTTACTTCTTTTAATGATATGAAAAAAAAATTACATACGTGAGACCGCAATGACAGCGAACGTAGATTCTGACCTAATATTGAGAAGGGTCGGGTTGGGGTCGTTACAACTTACTTGTAGGTGAATGCTAAGCTTGTGAGCTAAAGAATATTTTAATGGTTGTAAAGTGGTTTAAAGTAGCTTAGCGCATGTTTAGAGATCTTAGTGCATGTGAATAGGTATGTGCATGAGAGTGGCCACTTTTGTCACTTCTTACTTATGTGCATTTAGTGTAATCTAATGATAAGTGCTTCAATGTGGCTATGTGTTATGTGATATATACTATCCCAACGGACTAACAGTACTAACAAGTATTCAGCGTAGCGAAGGTTGCAACCTTAAGTGTCGGCCCGAATGTGGTGATCATTCACTGGGCGGTAGCGGGCTTGCTAGTAAATGCTAACCCGTAGAGGACTAGTCCCTAGTCCAATGGACGGAGCGTTCCACGGACGGGGTCGTAGGATCGGGGTACATCCAGAGTACACACAGCAGAGCGATAAGTGATGCTGGAAAGCGAAGAGTTAGGGAAAAAAGAAGCGTAGCGAAAGAGAAGTGAACCTGCATGGACGGAATGTTCTATGGGGTTAGCGATATCCTTTTCAAAAGTGTTTATCTAGCGTTGTTAATGCTTAAGTGCTTATCTTGATAATGAAGCTTATATGCATAGCTTATAATATTAGTTAATGCTTAATGCTTATCATGTTAAGTGTTACTTTGTAGTGTAGTTTATAATGTAGATATAATGCTGATACTCGTCTTATACACATTGCACGAAATTGTTTTCAAAAAGCTCCCCGTTTATTCTCTTCCTCACTGAAGAACATTGATCGCTCACTCTATTTTTTCTAATCATTCCAGGTTCGGGCCCTTCAATGTTTGAGAGGATGAAGGCTCAAGAGTTTCCTTGCGTGGTTGTGCTAGCCTGACTGTTTGTAGATCGAGGTAGATGTTGTATAATTTGTGTGTTGGAATTTGTATATATTTTAGGGCCTTAGTGCCTTGTATGCTTCAACAGTTGTATTGTATGTATTAAGATTAAGTTTGTTGATTTGGTTGGGTGTATAAAGTTAGGGTTAAGTTATTACTTTGGATGTATGATTTTATGTGACTTAATATTTAAGATAGTTAAGTAGGAATCATTAGAGTGGTATGATAATCGAAAATATGATCCTAGAATGCTAGAAACTAATGAACTGAAACAAGTATACTTTAATTTTGCTAAGTAGAAAGGCTCGGATAGCCGTAGGAACTTGAGTTTATTATCATATGAATGTTATATTATGGTTTGTGGTTCATTTCTTCTGGGTGTAGGTTTGTGGATAGTCCTATAAATAAGGGAAACTCTATTTGTTTTTTCTCATTTTTTGTGCCTAGGGTTAGGATCAGGTTGAGTTAGTGGAATTAATAGGGGCTCCGGTCTCGTGAGGGATCGGGGTATTACAGGTAGTATTAGAGCTTAGTAGCTCGTAACCGAGACAAGGTCCTCGGTCTGTTAGGTAGAGAACCCCAAGGGCGTGTTGTGAAATGTGTTTTAAATAGATATGTGCTTGCATGTGGGACTGTGTTTGCTTGCATGAAATGTGATCCTATGTGTTATACTTGTGTGTTAACATGAGAAATGTGCTAGATGTACAAGTATGTGGTTATGAGTGCCTTTATGTGGCATACTTGTTAATATATGTACTGAAGGCGCATAAAGATGTCAGCTTCATAATGAAGGAGCAATAGGGCGTCAGCTTCAAAAGCGGGAGCGCAACGGGATCGTCTCGAGATATGTAAATAACAAAAACATGCAAGCGCAGCTGAAATAATAACAATTAAAAATTGCATATCAGCAAGTTGTATTCACAAATCTCAAGAGTAAATCCGTAATCAGTACATTAAAAGAAAATACATAAAAGTATATACAACTATATACATATGTATTTTAAAACGAAATATAAGAATATCTCGTGTGGAGAACTCGGATGTAGACACTTGAAGAAGATCTTGACTCGGGCAAAGCTCCTTCGTATGTGCAAAGGTCCTAATCGGCCCATGGGTATCTAAAAGCAAAGGACAACTAACTAATAGAAGTGCTAACTTAGTTAAGTCCAAGAGTCTTAGTATATATGAGTTAAAAACAAGAAGCAAAAAAGCCTTCTAAATTTCCTAACTATGGCCGAATTGCCAAGAGGAAAAAGAGAGAAAATTTGCTTCAAATAGCTTGTAATTTTCGGCCAAGAGCAACCACAAATGAATGAAGACATGACCTCTATTTATAGATGCATGAACATGCTTATCAAATGCCAAGTGTCATGATCTAAACAAATGAAGAAGCCAAGTATCCTAATCCTATGCATGGCCGGCCAAATGGGGGGCATTTTGGACAAATTTTACTTGCAACTTGTTGTTTGTCTTTTAGTGCAAGTTGTCTTTTGTCATTTTGTGCAAGTTGTCTTTTGTCCTTTCGTGCTTTGTCTTTTAGTGAAGACAAACATTAATTAATTCTAAACTCCTTTAGAATAATTAATTGCAGATTGACCCCTAAATCTATTTGTACTTTTGCCCTAATACTTTTTAGTATTTGCACTTTGGCCCCAAAACTTTCAAAAATTACGATTTTTGCCCACTTAACCGTTAATGTCCAAAATCACACCGTTAACACTTTAACGTGTTTCTAACTCAATAAAAAGCTCATCATTGCTTTATTCATTATACCCTAAGTGTGTGACTTTCTAGGTTTATGACTGTACAGCGATAAAGGATCGATTCCTAAAATATCTCCGTCATTTTTCGGAATACCTTCATGTTCATGAGTGACGTGCTAGCAACGAACGTATCATGAAAATATATACAGTAATGAAGTACAATTCCAACGAACCTATTTACAGTCGCAAATTAGCGTGCAGTCCGATCCTTTTGCTAAAATATCCCGATCGTTGTGGGGACCATAAAATGATTAAGTCTACTAAATGATTCTATGCATAGATCTAATTTGGTGGAATGAGAGATAACATCTATGGAAAAATACCTTCCCATCGTTCAACTACCCCGGCCGAGGATTTCTCATTTCAGACAACCGACACTAGATCGCATAGGACATCGCCTCACTTTTGGAGGTTAACATATCCTATCTTGACAATTACCTGTTGGTCTCCATATCACAAGACTAAACTGCAAGAGTCCGTATCTCACCCTCAAAGAAGGCGAGCATTGTCCAAACGTAAGATTTAGCCCCTGATATAGCCGGCAGCTGTAATTTCTCAAGACAAAGGATTAATTTACACAATTTGCAATGAATAACAAACTATTAATCCAAAGTCATGTAGTTTCGTCATTCCGGTCACATTCAATGATCCGTTCAACCAACGATTATTCATATGTGAGTTACTCACATCCCTATGTCATTGTAGCTCAATGCTCGCTACCCTTTATCATTAACATCTCTATGTTAATCAAAGGTAACTATATATGATAGTCCGTAATTGATTATTCTAGTCCTGGTCGAATAATCTAAGGACTATGAATGCTTTTGAATGTTTATCATGTCGAAGAAATATGCAGTCGAATTCTCAACACATTAAGAATATACTTCTTCTCATAAAAATATTAAGGACATATCAATATAATTGAACGGAGAATATGAAAATCCAATAAACATGTCATTTAGATTTACATCAAAATGCCCTATATAGGTCATCTAACTATATAGCATTATGGCATATTTCTAACAATCTCCCATTTGTACTAATGCTATAGAATATAGCCTTCAGCGCATATTTATATGGTATCGCATCGCCATCTTTTCAAGATGACGTTTTAACTGCGATTGACTCATGGGCTTAGTAAGTGGGTCAGCTACATTCTCTAATGTAGGGACTTTCTGCAGACTTATATCTTTTCGAGAAACTATCTCTCGAATGATATGAAAACGCCTTTCAATGTGTTTGGATTTCTGATGAGATCTAGGTTCTTTAGCTTATGCAATAGCTTCATTGTTGTCGCAATACAGTGGTATCAGCAACTCGATGGAAGGAACCACTTCTAGCTCTAACAAGAACTTCCTCATCCAAATAGCTTCTTTTGTTGCATCGGATGCAGTAATGTACTCGGCTTCTGTAGTGGAGTCTGAAGTTACTGGCTGTTTAGAACTTTTCCAACTTACTGCTCATCCATTACAAACAAACACAAATCCGGATGTTGACTTTCTATCATCCGTATCAGATTGAAAATTTGAGTCTGTGTACCCATCTATTCGGAGTTCTCCTCCTCCAAAAATTAGTGCAAGGTCCTCAGTCCTTCGCAAGTACTCCTGCTTCACTGCCATCCAGTGTTTTTCTCCTGGATCAGACTGATATTTGCTCACAAGGCTTACAATATACCCAATATCAGGTCTCGTACATAGCATGACATACATGAGATTGCCAACAGCCAAAGCATAAGGCACACATTCCATACGCTACCTTTCATCCGCGGATTTGGGAGACATGTTCTTGGAAAGATGTATTCCATGCCGGATAGGCAGAAGACCTTTCTTAGAACTCTCCATATTGAATTTCTTCAAAACCTACTCTATGTACATACCAAATAAGACAAGCCAATCAATCTTTTCGTTCTATCTCTATAGACATGAATCCCTAAGATATAAGAGGGTTCTCCCAAATCTTTCATGGAGAACTTGCTATTCAACCAAATTTTAGTGGACATCATTTGTCCAACATCATTTCCTATTATTAAAATGTCATCAACATATAGAATCAGAAAAGTGGTCATATTCCCACTGACCTTCTTGTATACATAATGTTCATCATCATTTCTAATGAAACTAATCTCTTTGATCTTATTGTTAAATCTGATGTTCCAAGAACGAGAGGCCTGCTTTAGACCATATATTGATCTTTTAATCTTACACACTTGATCTTTGTTGGATTTAAAACCTTCAGGTTGTTCCATATAGATATCTTCCTCAAGATAGTGATCCAAGAATGCAGTTTTAACATCCATTTGCCATATCTCATAATCATAGTGTGCGGCAATAGCAAGCATGATGTGGATGGACTTAAGCATGACAACTGGTGAAAAAGTTTCGTCATAATCAACACCTTGTGTCTGACAAAAACCTTTCACAATCAGCCTTGCTTTATATGTTTTTACATGTCCATCAATTTCAAGTTTCCTTTTGAAGACCCATTTACCACCTATAGGTACAATACCTTCAGGTCGGTCAACTAAGGTCCAAACATCATTTGAATACATGGAATCTATCTCCGTTTGCATAGCCTGCCTCCATTTCTCAGAATCAATATCTTGTATTGCTTCCTTATAATCAGTAGGATCATCCAAATGATCTTTATTCCTAACCACAAACAACTTTTGTGTTTCCTCAAGTAGATAACCATATCTCTCTAGAGGACGGGATATTCTACTAGATCTACGAGGTCCTTGTGTGATTACTGGTTCTGGATCTTGTTGAATTGGTTCAGGATCAAGATTTGGGTCAGTTTGTGGTTCAGAAGACTCTTCTTCTATTGTTATTTTCCTCCCACTGCCTCCTTCTTGAACAAACTCTGTTTCAAGAAAGAAAGCATCTCGGCTGATCAAAGTTCTTTGATCTTTAGGAAAATAGAAATAATATCCTCTAGTCTCCTTAGGATATCCCACAAATCTTCCTTTATCCGATCTTGCTTCAAACTTGTTCGTCTTAAGTTTCTTAACATAAGCGGGACAACCCCAAATCCTAATGTGATTAAGATTTGGTTTTCTGCCAACCCACATCTCATATGGTGTAGTAGGAACAGCTTTAGTTGGAGCCTTATTCAACAAGTAAATAGCCGTAAGAAGTGCATACCCCCACAATGAAATTGGAAGATCGGTGTAACTGATCATAGATCATACCATATCCATCAATGTACGATTCCTACGTTCAGATACTCCATTTAATTATGGTATAGTAGGTGGAGTAGTCTGTGAAGTTATTCCAGCTTGTTTAAGATATTCAAGAAATTCGGTACTTAAGTATTCACCTCCATGATCAGATCGTAAGGTTTTAATCTTCTTTCCCGTTTGATTTCTACTTCAGCTTTAAATTCCTTGAATTTATCAAAAGCCTCAGATTTGTACTTCATTAAGTACACATAACCATACCGAGAATAGTCATCGGTAAAGTTTATGAAGTAGATATAACCACCGCGAGCCATTTCTCTAAAGGGTCCCCATACATCACTATGTATTAATGGTAACAATTCAGTGGCTCTTGTTCCCTTTCCAACAAATGATGACTTGGTGATTTTCTCGAGAATTCAAGACTCACATTTAGGCCCGGGTTCACATCCCAATGAATCAATGAGTTCATTTTGAGTCATCCATGTTAATCTTTTCTCGTTAATATGTCCAAGTCTCAAGTGCCACAATTATTTCACATTAATTTGAATATCTTTTGTATGTTTTTCTTTTGAAGTGGAAGTCGAAGTTACATGTATGCATTCATCAAGATTCAAATGATAAAGTCTGTTCAATAAAGTAGCTGAGCCGATATATTCATTACAGTAATACATATTACAACTCTTGTTTATAAAACAAAATTCATAATTTTCACAAACAAGCTTAGGAATAGAAACAATATTCCTAACAGCATTTGGAACAAACAAAACATTTGAAAGATGCATAACATGACCAGCAGGCAAACAAACTTCAATAGTCCCTTTGGCATGGGCTGCAACACTTTTTCCATTACCAACCTTCAGAACAATCTTACGCTTCCGAAGCGTTATCCTGTCAATTAGATTCTGTGACGACATGCAAACATGTGTAGTAGCACCAGAATCTAAAATCCAAGACATAGAAGCTGGACTAACTAAAAAATTAGTTTCATTCACATATTTAAAAGAAGTTGTACCTCGCGCAGTAGTGGCAACCTATTTCTCTTTCAACTCTTGAAGGTACAGGGGACAATTCTTCTCCAATGGCCATCAACCCTGCAGTGGTAACACTGCCCTTTATGGACGACTTCCTTCTTCTTAACACCCCCAGTGGGCTTAGGAGCATTGTCGTTCTTCTTCTTGTTGTTCTTCCTCCTTCTTCTATTCTTGGATTTATACCCAAAAGAAGAGGCAGTAACGAGGAGAGTCTCCTTGCCCTTTCCCTTGAACTGTGACTACGCAGTGGTCAACATATTGGCCAGCTTGGGCAAAGAAACAGAGAGTTTGTTCATCTGAAAGTTCACAATGAACTGATTGAAGGAAGGTGGGAGGGACTGCAGAATAAGGTTCATGTGCAGCTTACAGTCCATGTCAAACTCATGCATCTCAAGTTGAGTAATCAGATTAATCATCCTAAGAACATGCTTGCTGACATCACCACCTTCTTCTAATCTAGCTCTGAACAACTCTTTTGATAGTTCATATCTGGCAACATTACTTTACTCACCATACAACTTTTTCAAGTTTAGAATCATGTTAGCAGCATCAAACATATTCTCATGTTGTTTTTGCAGTTCATTTGACATTGAAGCAATGATATAAGCCTTTGCCCTCAAGTCATGTTCTATCCAGAGCTGATGTGTTTCTTGCTCTTCTTCTGTTGCAGTTTCAGGAAGGGTAGTAGGAAGGGCCTTATCCATAACATATTCAATCTATTCCAATCCCAAAACAATTTTAAGATTGCGAAACCAATTGGGAAAGTTTGATCTGGTTAAAGCATTTTTATCAAGGATACGGGCAATAGGATTTGAAATAGAAGCCATTAAAAAATACTGCATAAATAAGTAACATAGAAAGTAAGACAGCTAGTGATGTAAAAATGCATAACTATTTAAGCATAGTCTTTACAAAAATAGTATCTCCTACTATTTTTATCGAATCTCATACTCCCAAAATGAGAAACACAAATTCATTAAAATCCGGTAGTGGGTGACCAAATTCTCTTAGCAATTTGTATCCCTCAAACCTTTGTGGTTATAATTGGAATATAAATATTAAGAGTCAACAACACTTTGTCATCTATTTTACAAAATAGGTTATGGTCATTTATGTGAGACCGTGGAATTTTCCCTATTTGCAATTATGTGTTTTCACCTGTTTAAATGCCATTAGAATTAGTATATATATTTATATGTGAGTTATTAAATGACATTGCATTAAATGTGCATTTAAAAGACATTTGAAAAAACAAATAATATGACTTTTTATTTTCTTTTGTAAAATTGTGTAGTATAACTAGACTATATGTAATTAAATGCTTATGAATAAATGTTGTCCCCAAAAATAGTCTACTAAAAATAGTATTTAAGTTGGATAGTATTAATATTACTATTTTTGGCAAAAAAAACTAAAATATCTTAAGTTATCAACTTTGACCAAGACTTCTAGCTTTGACTTTATTAAAACTGATTATTGCGTTGACTTTTCATCTACCTTGGCTTTTGAAAATGTTGACTTTCATTTACTTTGACTTTTTTAAAATGTTAACATTTTGGTCTCCTTTGACTTTGAATTTTTATATTATTTGACCAAACTAGGTTTATTTAAATACTACTCATGTTACATGATATATGTGCATTCATAAAATTTTCATAAATATTTTTAGAGAAAATTTCATTTAAAGTGCCGTTAAATGGCATTTGAAGACCCTTTCGCTAAATTTTTAAAACTAGTCTTTAAAACATTTTAAAAACTAGTCCTCTATTATTAAAATACCCGTGATTTACTAAAAATTATTTTTGAAACAGATTAGGAATTTAAAATAGACTTTTTTCGGGCGAAAAAGTAGCGTTTTAAAGCTAAAATAGTGATTTATGCTCAAAACGATTCTTGCGTTGACTTTCATTGACCTAGTATATATTAAATACAAATTATATTTCATTTTAAATATTTCTAAAATGGTACAATTGAAAAATGCATTGAAAATGAGGGTTAACTTAGTCTTTTGTATTATAAACTTAATTTTTGTCAAGTTTGACCATTTAGTCTTGCTTTGACTTTTCATTTAATTTATATATTAACAATTTCAGCCAAAAATACCACAAAACATCCACAAAACCATGAGCCCTTGAGGGAGAAGAAAGAAGGCATTTTCAAGGTTTTTCAAAACATTTTTCTCATAGATTTTGCATTTCAAAGCCGAATTGAGTCATTCAAAGCTTGATTTTTCTTGTTGGACATCCATTCTACCTATTTCTAGCCTTAGTTTGCATCAAAGGTGAGAGAAAAATTCTAGATCTTAAAATGCTATTTTATGTTATTTTCATATAATTGAATTTTTATCATGATGAAATGTTAATTCATCTTTAGATTATTGCTCAGTAGATGCCAAGGATCATTTATGTGCATTTATATAAGTTTTGAACGATAGTAGCATGTATTTCTATTTTTTGAGTATTAAAATTGGGTTTTAGGTTCATTGTTGAATAATTGTTGTTGTAGTGGTTGGAATTGATTGGTTGTTGCTTCTAAAAGTTTGTTAGTTATGGGGTAGTAATGTTGTAATGCCGAATTTTTGATTTGAATGTCGGAACAAAAGTCTGAAAAATTCAGCCTTGTAGCATTGCAAAAATAGGGTTGTTGAGCTTGATTTGGATGGGTTTTGGTTGGTTTCTAGTGTGGTTATTGTAGTTTCATGTGTGGTTGAGTGATAGAAAGTGGTTTGGAGGTTATTGGATTTCTAGATTGTAAGTTATGACTTTTAGAAGTTTGTGTAGTCTTTCTTTAATATGTTGAAAGGTTGTCTTTGGTTGTTTGGGTAGTGTTTGAGTAGTTGATTCTTGGATTGTTATTGATAGGGATTGGGGTTGAATGTTTGTTTAAATGCATGTTGAGTTGGATGACCTACTTTGTCATCTAGCTTAATTGATTTAGAATTGTATAGTTGTTGATTGTTTAAATGCTATTTAATTGATTGTTGATACAAAACCGTGAGGAGCATGCTCGGGTTAATCTGAGGTGTAGCCAAAGCAGACATTACCTTCTTAGTAGTGCTCTCGGGTTAATCCAGGGCATTACATTGTTAACTGATTGTTGATTGTTGAAGTGTCGGGAGTCGGGCAACCCTCGTGGTTGACTTCTTGAATTGAAATTGTTATTGTTGTTATAAATCAGGAGTCGGGCAACCCTCGTTGTTGAATTCTCGAATTGAAATTGTTATTGTTGTTATGAGACGGGAGTTGGGCAACCCTCGTTGTTGACTTCTCGAATTTAAATTGTTATTGTTATTATGAGTCGGGAGTCGGGCAACCCTTGTTGTTGACTTCTCGAATTGAGTCATGAGTCATTGTTGTGAGTTGTGATAATGTTGTGTCACCTCGGGAGGCATCTTGGGTTGTGGGCACAATTATCATGGCTAATCCCTATCTCTCATGGGCAGAGAGGCCATGGGGTGTGGGTCTAGAATAAGGTACCTCAAGATTATGTCATTGGGTTTAGAGGAGTTGGTGAGCATTGAAACGGTTTATGGAGCTTCATCAGTAAGTGTATCGTATCTTTATTGATTGTTTAAATGTTGTTTAATTGATTGTTGATACAAAACCATAAGGAGCATGCTCGGGTTAATCTCGGGTGTAGCCAAAGCGGACATTACCTTCTTAGTAGTGCACTCGGGTTAATCCGAGGCGTTACATTGTTAACTGATTGTTGATTGTTGAAGTGTCGGGAGTCGGGCAACCCTTGTTGTTGACTTCTCGAATTGAAATTGTTATTGTTGTTATGACTCGAGAGTCGGGCAACCCTCGTTGTTGAATTCTCGAATCGAAATTGTTATTATTGTTATGAGTCGGGAGTCGGGCAACCCTCGTTGTTGACTTCTTGAATTGAAATTGTTATTGTTTTTATGAGTCGGAAGTCAGGCAACCCTCGTTGTTGATTTCTCGAATTTAAATTGTTATTGTTGTTATGAGTCGGGAGTCGGGCCACCCTCGTTGTTGACTTCTCAAATTGAGTCATGAGTCATTGTTGTGAGCTATGATAATGTTGTGTCACCTCGAGAGGCATCCTGGGTTGCGGACACAGTTATCATGGCTAATCCCTATCTCGCATAGGCGGAGAGGCCATGGGATATGTGTCTAGAATAAGGTACCTCAGGATTATGTCATTGGGTTTGAAGGAGTTGGTGAGCATCGAAACGGTTTATGGAGCTTCATTAGTAAGTGTGTCGTATCCTTATTGTGTGTTTACTATTGTTACTATATTTGTATTGTTATCAGTGTTAATTGCGTGTTGTTGCTCATAAGATGATTTCCAAAGTGGTAAAGTAAATGTTTTCAAAGATCTATCGAATTCCTCACTGGGCTTTGTTTATATAAGCTCACTCTCATTCGTTTGCTGTAATCAGGTGTTATTGAACCAGATTACATGTATGTGCCTCAGGAAGCTGAGAATGTGCTTTATGTGGACGAATCTTATGTGCCGGAGTCATACCCATGAGTTTGTCTTAGCTTTTGTAGTATGATGTATTGTATAACCTACTTAAAGATAAATGTTTATATATAACTAGTTTAGTAGTCTTTCTTTTGAATATGATTAGGTTGCTAGACTTGTTTATAATCTATTTTGCAAATATATTATATAGCCTATGGTTGATTTTGGAACGGAGGCGTATAACTTATGAATGAACTGTTAAATGGTTGTTTAATATATGGAAATGGTTGTGGAATTATTGTTGATCTTTGAAGTTGGTTGTATGAGTTACAAAAGGGTTGATTTAGAGCCCCGGTATCTGTGTTACTGTCGTTATACTGTCGAAATTTCATTGCATCCTGACTAATCGTAGGTGGGATCAAGTTAGGGCATGACAATTTCCAGTCCCCAAATTACTCGGTCTCAAACCTTTGTGGTTATAATTGACTAAGTGATTTAGTTAGATCCGACCCGCCATCTCATAGTTATCTGACAAATTGAATCAATAACCTCAAGCCTTTGTGGCTATAATTGGCCGTTAGATTTTGGAGGACAACCACATCACTATGTTCTACTAGCGACTTAATTAAACTTATTACGAATCATGTCCCTCTACCTTTGGGCAAGACCGGATATGGTCGCTTTGGGTTCATTAAGTCCTAGGATGGCTGAGGACAACAAATCTAATATTGATTTGCACATTGGGAGTTTTGAAAATAGATCTCATCATGCATACATTAACAAACATATAGAATATAATGCATGCAACTGGTTTAGATGGTGGATCATGGACTTTGGAATAAAAAGGAAAAACTATCTTAAAACACATCACTATGTCTTCAAGATCTTCAACTCTTTTGAATTCATCAGGTTTCCTCCTTGCATGTCATTTTGAGAATTTACATATAGTCCTCACTACAAAGTTCTCTCAAAAGTAAGAAAATAAAATGAGACTTATGTCTAAATTACAAACCGAACATCCACTAAGTCCATGATCAAGTTCATCATTTATGCAACATGTAGCTAGATTAAACTTATCACATAGATAATCAAAGCTAAATGAAAACAACCAACAAATATCTTAATGCATCTCATACAAAAGATAAAACAAGTCCATCTAATCTTCTATTAATGTTTTGACAACATGCATGAAAGAGAATTGACTCAAACATCAACCAAGCATTCCAAGACCAACCGAGTTCACAAGCCATATGTCAATATGACACGTAAACAGAGATCTCCATATAAAGGGATCATCAGGCCCAATCATAGAAAACTTTTGGCTTGCTATTATCTAAGTCGATCTTTCCATGCAGGATGTAATCAACTCGTATCTTTTGCATAAACGTGTCAATAAACATTAAAAGATTAGATCTAAACTCAAATGTACATATTACGGACTTTCAAAACTGTGGCTCTGATACCACTTGAAGGCGTATAAAGGCGTCAACTTCATAATGAATGCGCAATAGGGCGTCAGCTTCGAAAGCGGGAGTGCAACGGGATCGTCTCGAGATATGTAAATAACAAAAACATGCAAGCGCAGCGGAAATAATAACAATTAAAAATTGCATGTCGGCAAGTTGTATTCACAAATCTCAATAGTAAATCCGTAATTAGTACATTAAAAGAAAATACATAAAAGTATATACAACTATATACATATGTATTTTAAAACGAAATATAAGAATACCTCATGTGGAGAACTCGGATGTAGACACTTGAAGAAGATCTTGACTCGGGCAAAGCTCTTTTGCACGTGCAAAGGTCTTAGTCGGTCCACGGGTATCCAAAAGCAAAGGACAACTAACTAACAGAAGTACTAGCTTAGTTAAGTCCAAGAGCTTTAGTATATATGAGTTAAAAACAAGAAGTAAAAAGCCTTCTAAATTTCCTAACTAAGGCCGAATTGCCAAGAGGAAAAATAGAGAAAATTTGCTTCAAATAGCTTGTAATTTTCGGCCAAGAGCAATCACAAATGAATGAAGACATGACCTCTATTTATAGATGCATGAACATGCTCATCAAATGTCAAGTGTCATGATCTAAACAAATGAAGAAGCCAAGTGTCCTAATGTAACGCTCCAACTCGACCTCACATACGATCAGTTAGGACGCAACGAATTTCGGCAGTATAACTATAGTAACATGGATAGCGGGGCTCTAAACCAACCCCTTTGTAACTCATACAACCAACTTCAAATATCAACAACAACTCCACAACCATTTCCATATAAAAACAACCATTCAACAGTTCATTCATAAGTTATATGCCTCCGTTCCAACATCAATCCATAGGCTATATCATACATTTGCAAAATAGATTATAAACCAGTCTAGCAATCTAATCATGTTCAAAAGAAAGACTACTAAACTAGCATTATATAAGTATTTATCTTTAAGTAAGTTACACAATACATCATACTACAAAAACTAAGACAAACTCATGGGTATGACTCTGGCACATAAGACTCGTCCACGTAAGGCACATTCTCAGCTTACTGAGGCACGTACTCAAAACATGGTTTAGTAACACTTGATTGCAGAAAATGAATGAGAGTGAGCTTATATAAAATAAGCCAGTGGGGAATTCGATAGATCTGGTGAAAACATTTACTTACACTCGTAAACCACCATATAAGCAATACATTCAAATAACTTATTCAACATTAACAATTCAATTCATTCATATAAATAACCATTCATTTGAGAAAGGATACTCTAGTTAGTGTAGCTCCATACGCCATCACAATCTCAACCATCTTCTTATAACTCCCCATAACACACACCCAAGGTACCTCATCTAGCCCCTCCCTCCATGGCATCTTCGCCCATGCGAGATAGGGGTAGTCTATGATAGTCATGCCGTTATCAACCCGACAGCCCAATGCTGCCCGAGAGGTGGCACACACTATCAAGACTCATGAAAAAATAATAAACATTCATATTACGTGAGAACAACAAAAGTAGGTTGCCTATCTCCCGACATCATCAATCATCAATCAGTTAACATCATTTCAATAACATAACATCAATTAATCAAATAAATAGCTAACAACTAAGTTAGATGACAAAGTAGGCCACCTAACTTAACATGCATTAAACCACACAACTAATCCCAAATCTAACCAACAACAACCCAAGATTCAACCACTCAAACACCACCAAAACAACCAAAAACAATATTTCAAC
Source organism: Ehretia macrophylla (assembly GCA_037974665.1). Classification (NCBI taxonomy): domain Eukaryota; kingdom Viridiplantae; phylum Streptophyta; class Magnoliopsida; order Boraginales; family Ehretiaceae; genus Ehretia; species Ehretia macrophylla. The sequence continues at coordinate 56,821,690 of CM075781.1, forward strand.
TTTTAAAGAAAGACTACACAAACTTCCAACAATCATAACTTACAATCTACTAATCCAATAACCTCCAAACTACTTCCTATCACTCACCCACTCATGCGTCTACATTAGCCCCCTTGGAAACCAACCATAACCTATCTAAAACAAGCCCGACAACCCCAATTTCACAATGCACTAAAGCTGAATTTTTTGGACTTTCACCACGACATCCAAATAAAAAATTCGGCATTACAACATTACTATCCCATAATTAACAAACTTTTAGAAGCAACAAGCAACCAATTCCAACCATTACAACAACAATTATTCAACAATGAACTCAAAATCCAATTTTAATACCCGAAAAATAAAAATACATGCTACTACCGTTCAAAACCTATAAAAACGCATGTAAACGATCCTTGACAACTACTAAGAAATAATCTAACAACAGTTTAACATTTCATCAGATAAAAATTCAATTATATAAAATGACATAAAATAGCATTTTAAGATCTAGAATTTTTCTCTCACCTTTGATCCGAAACAAGGCTAGGAATGCGTGCAATAGGTGCCCAACAAGAGGAATCTAACTCGGTTTGCAAAGCTTTGGACAAAAACTAGGTTTTCTAAGGTAAAATTGTTTTGAAAATATGTTGATAAACCTCCTAAACTTGCCTATGGAGTTTCGGCCTCCTGTGTGTATGTGTGTGAGTGTGTTTTGTGTTGTCTTCAATGTGTGTTGATGATATAAAGCTCAATTTAACAAAATATAAAAAGTCCAAGTTGATTTACTTAGTCTTTTAATTGTATTTTTAGTCTTTTAATTGTTTTTCTTGACTATTTTGCTTACTTATATATATGTCTATCATATATACTATATTTAGTAGTTTAAGTATAGGTGACAACATTTTCATATGCATACATTTACACCCGATTCGGATAAAAATTCAATTTTTACAAAAAAAACCGTAAAAACCTTTAAAATTCTTAATTTGATTTAAAATCCATTTTAATCAGACACGGGTCTATTAATATCCGAGGACTAGGTTTTAAGATGTTTAAAACACCCATGTAAAAATTTTAGCGGACGTGTGTTCAAAACATTATTCACAAAAACTGACGATAAAATTTTTAATGCCGTTTTCGATGAAAATTTCATAAATGCACACATAGCATGTAATAGGAATATAAATCACAGAATTACCACATTCTAACTCATATAACACATAAATGGGTCAAACACGTAATTTTATGCAAAGGTGAAATCTGGGGTTTCACATTCTCCCCCCCTTAAAGAAATTTCGTCCTTGAAATTCTTACTTGTAGTACGGAACAGATCTGGATACTGATGCTGAATCCGATCTCTCCTCTCCCAAGTAGCTTCCTCAATTTTTTGATACTTCCACAACACTTTGACCATTGGAATCTTCATCGACCTCAACTCCCGTTCCATCTGATCAAGAATGCGAATCGACCGCTCATCATAAGTCAGATTCTCACGAAGTTGCAACGGCTTTGGCTCTAGAATATGAGAAAGATCCGGATTATATTTCCGTAAATTAGACATGTGAAAAACATCGTGAACATTAGAGAAGTTCTCCGGTAAAGCCAACCGATACGCTAACTTGCCAACTCTGCTGTTAATCTCAAACAACCCTACAAACCTCGGACTCAGCTTACCACCTTTACCATAGCGAGCAAACCCCTTTCGAGGAGACAATTTCAAGAAAACTCGATCCCTGATTGCAAACTCCAAATCCTGACGATGCTTATCAGCATAACTCTTCTATTTGCTTTGTGCTATCAACATTCTCTGCCTGATCAACTAAACATTCTCAATCTTCTCTAGAAACTCTGGCATTATAGTCGGATCAATAGCCTTCATCTCCCCTACTTCATCCCAATACAAAGATGATCGACACTTATGGCCGTAGAGAGCTGCAAAAGGTGTGATCCCAATAGTCGCTTGATAACTATTGTTATAGGAAAACTCGGCACGTGGTAGATGTTTCTCCCAGTTCTTCCTGAAATCCAGAACACAAGCCCTAAGCATATCCTCCAGAATCTGAATAGTCATCTCAGACTAATTGTCGGTCTGTGGATGATACGTTGTACTGAAGTTTAACTGAGTACCCAAAGTCTCATGAAGTTTCTCCCACAATCGAGAAGTTAACCGAGGATCTCGATCTGAGACAATACTAGATGGAATTTTGTGAAGTTTAACTGTTACGCCCCAACTCGACCCCTCCTATAATCAGTCAGGACGCAACGGAATTTCGGCAGTATAACGACAGTAAATAGGATACCGAGGCTCTAAACCAACCTCAATAGAACATCATACATCAACTCCACAAACCATACAACAAACAACTCCTCAATAAAATAACAACATACATCATAACCATATTATACAATAAACATTCCTCGTTATATGCCTCCGTTCCAACATAATACGTGAACCTTAATATACATTACAAAAAATATATTGAGCCAATCTAGCAACCTAATCATAAACAAAAGAAAGGCTACTAAGACAGCATCAACTAATTCATTATCTTTTCAACATCTTATACATTATAAACTACAAAGCATATAAAAGTCTACTAAGTTAATTTACAAGATAGTAAAACAATACAACATCAAGGATAAGACTCCGGAACATAAGACTCATCCACGTAAGGCACATTTTCCTCTTCAGGAGGCACGTACCCGTAGTCTTGCGAAAGAACACCTGTAAGCATGCAATAATAGAGAGTGAGCTTATATAAATAAGCCTAGTGAGGATCCGATAGATCTTTACAGTATTCACTATACTCCTTGAAAATAATCCTTTGAGCAAGTAAACACACTCACATAATCTATAATGACCATTCAATAAAGGATACTCTAGTTGGTGTAGCTCCAAACACCATCACGATCATAACAGCCTTCTTGTGACTCCCATAAACTCACGCACCTGAGGTACCCCAATAACCTCTCCCTCCATGACACCTCCGTCATGCGAGTTGGAGGCAGTCTCTGGTAGTCATGCCGTTATCAACCCGACAGCTCGATGCTGCCCGAGAGGTGGCACACACATACCAAAGACTCAGCAATAATAATAAACATCAATCATTCACAGGAGGACAGTCTAGCAGAACTGCCTATCTCCCGGCATCAATCATTAATCAATAATCATCAATAATCATCAATAATCATCAATAATCATATTATCATCATAATAACATCAATAACCAAATTAACAACAAATAACTAAGTTAGATGACAAAGTAGGCCATCCAACTGAACATGCATTAAACACACAATCAAACCCTAGTTTACCCATCAACAACTCACTATTCAATCACTCAAACCATACCCAATCAACTAAGGCTCAATCTAACATTTTAAAAAAAGACAACCTAAACTTCAAATAATCATATCTTACATTCTACTAATCCAAACAACTCCAAATCAGTTTCAAACACTCACCCATTCAACTAACTACATTAGTCCCCTCGGAAACCAACCAAAACACATCCAAATCATGCCCAATAACCTTAAAACCCTAGTGTGTCATGGCTGAAATTTCTGAATTTTAGCACGGACATCAAAATTGAAAATTCGGCATTACAACGGCGCTACCACGTAATTAACAAACTTTTAGAAATGAACGGCAATCGATTCTGATCAAAACAACTCAAAATAATCAACATTTAGCAAATTAATCAACTTTAAATACCCGAAAATAAATAATTATGCTACAACGGTTCAAACCTCGTAGGATTACATACAAATGATCCCTAGCATGCATGGAGCAATAATCTAACATCAGATTAACATTCTAACGGTTCGATAATTAATTCTATGCAAAAACACAAAAGATGAGTTTTGAGATCTAGAATTTTTCTCTCACCTTTGATGCAATATAAGCCTAGGAATGCGTGCAATGCGTGCCCAACAAGCGGAATCTAACTCGGCATGAAATTCTACGGACAAAAACTAGGTTTTTCTTTGAAAACCTTGAAAACTCCTTGGCTTATTCTCCCATGAAACTCTCGGCCATGTGTGTGAAATGGAAGGTGTTTTTGTGCTTTTGCAATGTGTGTTGGTGATATAAGCTTAAAGGTCAACATTTTAAATAAAGTCAAAGTTGAATTAACTTAGTATTTTTGTGTTTTCTTGACTTGTAATGCATTTTCTTGATCACCAAAGTTCAAGACAATTATTCAACATCCAAGATAGCTCAAGTAGGTTATTTTTTTGTGACAAGAAGTTTTACAATCAAACAATTTCACCCGAGTCAGCTTAAAACTCGATTTTCGTAAAAGTCGGTGTAAAAATCCTAATAAATTCTTAAGCCGATTTTAAAACTGTTTTAATCAAACACAGGTCTATTAAAGTCCGTGGACTAGGTCTAGAAGGGTTAAAAAGACCAGTTTCAAAATTTTAGCTGACGTGTTTCGAAAATACTATTCACTCAAAATCGATGATAAAATTTCTGACTCCGTTTTTTAATGAAAATTTCATGAATGCACATTTAGCATGTTCTAGGAGTATTGATATCAAAATTACCACATTCTAAGTCACATAGCACATAGACAGGTTAATTCACGTAAAACGAGATAAAACACGTAAAACGAGACAAGATAGAAAAGTGGGGTTTCACATTCTCTCCCCCTTAAAGAAATTTTGCCCTCAAAATTCTTACTTGATGTACTGAACAGATCTGGGTACTGCTGCTGCATCTGATCTCGTCTTTCCCAAGTAGCCTCCTCAATGCCGTGATGCTTCCACAATACCTTAACCATCGGAATCTTCTTCGACCTCAACTCTCGTTTCATCTGATCAAGAATACGAATCAGACGCTCGTCACAAGTCAGATTCTCACGAAGTTATAACGGATCTAGCTCAAAAATATGAGAAGGATCCGGATTATATTTTCATAAATTAGACACATGAAATACATCGTAGACATTAGAGAAATTCTCTGGTAAAGCCAACCAATATGCCAACTTACCAACCCTGCCGGTAATCTCAAATGGCCCAACAAATCTCAAACTCAGCTTACCACCTTTACCATAACGAGCAAACCCTTTACGAGGAGACTGTAACACCCCGATCCCTCTCGAGACCGGGAGTTCTATCAATCGATCTAATCACAACCCAAACCAAACCCGGGCATAATTTTAGGGAAAGACGGACGAAGTCTCCCCTATTTCTAGGCAAAAAGCAAACCTGTGACAGCATATAGGTGGACCAACACCGTGTCCAACCATACAAAACTTCCTCAAGGCCATCTGAGCCTTGTTCTCAACAAGCAACCACAAACAAATATACATACATTTTCAAGTACTACACTATTCTAACTCTTCCTTTAAACAATACAAACATGCTTTGAATTAAGCTATACTAACTAATTACATAAACTAGCTTATCAATTCACCTCAACTACTTAGCTAGATTTAAATTACATTTCTTTTAACAATAAATACATACAACATATGAAAGCATATATCTTTGCCACTTCGACAACTCAATCCACATAGGCACGCAAGACAACTCTTCAAGCACGAACTTTCACATAATCACGAACTTTCCAGCTAACATGGCATTTCCTGAAATGTGGTGGTGAGGAGTGAGTGTACACAACACATATACTCAGTGAGGGCGAGACAGATATCGAGGTAGAGAGAAAGAAGATCGTGCAATGCAAATAGGTACAGTTAAGCAATACATTCAATAAAAAGGCATTCAATATAAACAACAATACAATAAATAATTAAAGAAAGCATTAACACAACCATTCAAAGCTATACCACACTTTGAAGGCTATGGTTCACTCTTACGAGCAATATACCATTTCACGAGCGATACATCAATCTCGAGCTTGATGTTGACAATGATGACAATAAGCACGCAACCACCTTATAACTTCAGTTTGGAATACCTCGGAAGTAACCATCAATTCTACGACCCGAATTTCCCTGGGAGGCAACCCAAGCGAGAAAAGGGAATAGGACATGGAGCTAGAGCAACCAACACTGGCAACCCGAGGCTACCTAGAGAGGCCCATCACTCACGCGCCTGACACTATGCAATGCAAGACACGATACAAGGCGATAAACGAGCGATAGCACAACAATACAGATTAGAGACGATAAATGAGACATCAAGCATTTACAATCAATACTAGCATTCAATTAACTTGTCAAGCATAACTATCATTAATAGCCACAATAACACCAATTAAACAAGTAACAGCAGTTCAAACACGAAAACAACAAATATCACTATTCAATCCCTAACTTCCAAAGGCAATTACGAGCAAACGAACTACGGGATTAGGAAACCGATTTCACTACATTCACTCAGGCACTACAAGGCACGTTTCCATGTCACTAAACTTCACTTTCTCACTCGAGACCCAAAAGTCTACCTACTGCATTTGAACTACAACTATGCTAACCGGTCACTCAATCAACGCCACAACAGCGCCAAAAGTGCTTCCATGCCCTCAATTGCAAAACCCCCAACTCAATTCGAGCACGGTCAACTTTTGGTCAAACGGCCCATTTACGTTTCTTTGTCTAATTTCCAATTTTAACAAAGTCCGATCCGTTTTTATTTCACATTTTAGCTTTCTATCATTAATGACACCTATCCAAATCAAGCAATCGCAATTCGGATAGAAATCCAAAATTCTAGGGTTTACTATTCATAATTCACTATTCATTATTTTTCTCCAATTTCAAATACGCAGTTTCAACCGTAAAAATTGCTAAATAACTATCAAGCAATGCTCTACGAACCCTAAAGAAGCATTTTCAATCAATTTCAAGCATTATAACGCATTAAATATCAAATCTAAAAATTTGAATCAAAACTTAAATTTCATATAATATGCACAAAAGCGTGAAAACCCTCACAGAGATTGAAGACCAAGACCCGTAAGGACTCGAGCCACGACCCTTGAGCAATTCCACGCGCAATTGTAGAAGAAAATGCAAGAAAAATCCTTTCTTTTCCTCCCTATGACCATTCGGCCATGGCAAGGGATATGGTTGGCATTTTGCAAAATGTTTTTATTGATTTTTTCCTTGTTTTATTATTTAAAAGATGACAAGGGCATTTTGGTCATTTGAAAAATCAAACTTTAGTTAAAAATAGTCAAATAAGCTTATTTTGATGCCATTAAATCTAATTCAAGTTAAAACAATGCAATTAAATGAAAAACAACTAAAACTAGTTAAATTAAACTAAAAACATTTTTCACTAAGTCCGAAGAATATTTCTCTAACTCTCATTTTCAAAATACTACGATCAAACAATCAATAATCGATCGCTAATAAGGTGATGAGAAATAATATAAAACTTTAATTCTTTGAAAAGTAGAATAGTAGAATAGTTTAAAATTCACTCCGGCTCGAAGTTACTTTCCTCATTTATTTGAAAACTGAGTGATTTTAATGCAAGACAACCAAAACCGATTCTTAAAATAATCAAAACAATCAAGGTAATCAATATTCATTTAAAATAATTAATTTAACTATTTCTAGAATATTTTGAAGAATTATGAAGTTAATATTAAGCTACAAATGAAAGTTAATATAAACACGTAGTCAAATACAATTAAACACTAACATTTAAGATGACACTTAATTAATCACAAGAGAATAAATTTAATTACTATAATTATTAGAAATAGATAATAATCTTTTAATTATTCAATATACAACTACTAAATGCTTACAAGAAAAATATTAAAATAGTGCAAATTGGTTGATTTAACTAATTAGACATTTAATTAAATGCAATCAAATACTATTAAATGCATACCGGGTTCGGGTTATCACATCCTTCCCCCCTTAAAACAATTGCGTCCTCGCAATTCTTCTTCCAATAGAACTCAGCATCATCTGAAATCCAATTCTGACCACTCTTCATTGGTTGCTGAGCAAGACACTGAATAAGAACTCTCGAAGAATACCTTACTAAGAAACCCCCAAAAGTACTGACTGCAAACTCCAAAGCAATAAGGCCAAATAAAGGCTTAATTGAAAATACCATCTTGAAATCCAAATAAGAATTCCGCTGCTCAAGAATATCATAAAAGAATTTCCCGCTAAAAGTGCCGAGAAGATGCCAATAAAGATTAAAGCAAAGATACTGTAGACATTATCAATTCCACATATTATCAACAAGAAGAATACCGAAGGAATATTCTATATACGAATCTTCTATAAAAGTCCAACAAATATCGAATAAGGAAGTCAAAGGATGGCCAAAGTAGATGCATCACATATAAGACCTAGCTCCAAGACCTCATCGCCATTTGCCGAGTGCAAACCTTATACAACTTACCACCAAGGAAGCCTAAAGTATTCCATAGCATACCGTAAGCAATATAAGATAATAATTATGAACAAGATTCCAAGTGTAAGACTTCTAATAGTGCCAACAAGGAAAATACCAGTAGAATGCCCACTAAGAATTCCAAAGAATACCGTAAGTAGTGCTATACAATAAGTCCGATAGGAATTCCAATTACCAAACCAACTGAGGAATGCCAAGAAAAATACCCGAACAATGCTCCGGTAAGAATGTAGCCAAGTTTGCCCGATAAGTAATACTAAATAAATGGCCACTAAGAATCCTAGAGAATGCCATTGAAGAATTTTCCAATTAGGAATGCCAGTAGCACACCAATAAAGTCCAAGCCACACATACCATAGATAATACCATACAGTAAGTCCGATTGAGATTCCAATAACCAAGTCCACCGAGAAGTGCCAACAAAGTCTCCAAAGAACACCCGTTAAGAAAACCAAAGAATGCTCCAGAGAACAATCAAAAAGATCCTCAAATAAAAATCTTACTAGACATGAATGCCATAATAGAATCCCAACTAAAAGTACCGAGAACATACCAATAAACAATCTGAAGCAGAGTCTAAACAAGAATTCCAAGTACTACTCAGGAAAACTCCAGGCAAGAAATCCAGTCAATCATATTACAGAGGTTTCAAGGAAGTCTTTCAAAATATATAGCTCAAGAAGCATCAAAGGGAATGTCGTGCGGGTGCATCATATACTATTGAAGAATTCCAATCACGATTGCCGATAAAATATCAAGAAAGACTAGAGCGGAGATATTGTAGATAATATTATGCAGTAAGTCCGATAAAAATTCCGATTGCCAAGTCCACTGAGAAATGTCCACAAGGAATACCAAAGTAGTACGCTTCACACAAAACTGATCATTGTAAACAGACTCAAATCAAAGTTCCCCATAAGAATGCAAAAAGAACACCAAAGGTTGATTAAAATCCCAACCAAGTCTCTCACGAATGCCAATATAGAAATACCCAATGAATGCCCAATCAAGAAGACATCTAGAAAATACTCCAAAGAATAATCATGTAGAGCTCCAAAGGAATTCATTTACACAAAGTCTAGAAGATAACCTTAGAGGAATCCCAATAAACAAACTCCAACTACCAAATAAAGGCTAGTCAAATACTGCTCATTCCCGTCAATTCACATAACTTGGAGGGCTTGCTACTAATCACTTCTCTTCAGGGGAGGAAGAAGTCTTTCTTACCATTTCAATAGGACATGTATGAATGCCAATATATCACAGTTATACGCATGCCTTAAACTATTATGCAAGCAAGTTTACAAAACAGTTTATTCAACGAAGTCACTGAATCACGGCAATCAAGTCAAGCACAACATAATCAATTCAATTCACGGCATAGCTAATTCAAGATATTCTAATACACACATTACAAGAAAACCCCAAGCAGATAACAATTCACGAGATCAATTCGATTCACGATGCCAATTGATTCAATGCACAACTAGACACTTCACTTCACTTAGCACACAATTTACACATAACACATAACTATATCACATAGGAGCACACATTCAGGTCAAGACACACAATCTCACATACAAGTATACACTTTCAAAACACATTTAACAAGCACACATTCAAGGACCACTACCTACCAGACCTAGGACCCTTTCCCGGCTTATGAGCTAAACAAGCTCTGATACCACCTGTAACACCCCGATCCCTCTCGAGACCGAGAGTTCTATCAATCGATCTAATCACAACCCAAACCAAACCCGGGCATAATTTTAAGGAAAGACGGACGAAGTCTCCCCTATTTCTAGGCAAAAAGTAAACCTGTGACAGCATATAGGTGGACCAACACCGTGTCCAACCATACAAAACTTCCTCAAGGCCATCCAAGCCTTGTTCTCAACAAGCAACCACAAGCAAATATACATACATTTTCAAGTACTACACTATTCTAACTCTTCCTTTAAACAATACAAACATGCTTTGAAGTTAAGCTATGCTAACTGATTACATAAACTAGCTTATCAATTCACCTCAACTACTTAGCTAGATTTAAATTACATTTCTTTTAACAATAAATACATACAACATATGAAAGCATATATCTTTGCCACTTCGACAACTCAATCCACATAGGCACGCAAGACAACTCTTCAAGCACGAACTTTCACATAATCACGAACTTTCCAGCTAACATGGCATTTCCTGAAATGTGGTGGTGAGGAGTGAGTATACACAACACGTATACTCAGTGAGGGCGAGACAAATATCGAGGTGGAGAGAAAGAAGATCGTGCAATGCAAATAGGTACAGTTAAGCAATACATTCAATAAAAAGGCATTCAATATAAACAACAATACAATAAACAATTAAAGAAAGCATTAACACAACCATTCAAAGCTATACCACACTCTGAAGGCTATGGTTCACTCTTATGAGCAATATACCATTTCACGAGGAATCTCGAGCTTGATGTTGACAACGATGACAATAAGCGCGCAACCACCTTATAACTTCAGTTTGGAATACCCCGGGAGTAACCATCAATTCTACGACCCAAATCTCCCTGGGAGGCAACCCAAGCGAGATAAGGGAATAGGACACGGAGCTAGAGCAACCAACACAGGCAACCCAAGGCTACCCAGAGAGGCCCATCACTCACGCGCCTGACACTATGCAATGCAAGACACGATACAAGGTGATAAACGAGCGATAGCACAACAATACAGATTAGAGACGATAAACGAGATATCAAGCATTTACAATCAATACTAGCATTCAATTAACTTGTTAAGCATAACTATCATTAATAGCCACAATAACACCAATTAAACAAGTAACAGCAGTTCAAACACGAAAACAACAAATATCACTATTCAATCCCTAACTTCCAAAGGCAATTACGAGCAAACGAGCTACGGGATCAGGAAACCGATTTCACTACATTCACTCAGGCACTACAAGGCACGTTTCTATGTCACTAAACTTCACTTTCTCACCCGAGACCCGAAAGTCCACCTACTGCGTTTGAACTACAACTATGCTAACCGGTCACTCAATCAACGCCACAACAGCGCCAAAAGTACTTCCATGCCCTCAATTGCAAAACCCCCAACTCAATTCGAGCACGGTCAACTTTTGGTCAAACGGCCCCTTTACGTTTCTTTGTCTAATTTTCAATTTTAACAAAGGCCGATCCGTTTTTATTTCACATTTTAGCTTTCTATCATTAATGACACCTATCCAAATCAAGCAATCGCAATTCGAATCGAAATCAGAAATTCTAGGGTTTACTATTCATTATTTTTCTCCAATTTCAAATACGTAGTTTCAACTGTAAAAATTCCTAAATAACTATCAAGCAATGCTCTACGAACCCTAAAGAAGCATTTTCAATCAATTTCAAGCATTATAACGCATTAAATATCAAATCTAAAAATTTGAGTCAAAAATCAAATTTCATATAATATGCACAAAAGCGTGAAAACCCTCACAGAGATTGAAGACGAAGACCCGCAAGGACCCGAGCCACGACCCTCGAGCAATTCCACGCGCAATTGTAGAAGAAAATGCAAGAAAAATCCTTTCTTTTCATCCCTATGACCATTCGGCAATGGCAAGGGATATGGTTGGCATTTTGCAAAATGTTTTTATTGATTTTTGCCTTGTTTTATTATTTAAAAGATGACAAGGGCATTTTGGTCATTTGCAAAATCAAACTTTAGTTAAAAATAGTCAAATAAGCTTATTTTGATGCCATTAAATCTAATTCAAGTTAAAACAATGCAATTAAATGAAAAATAACTAAAACTAGTTAAATTAAACTAAAAACATTTTTCACTAAGTCTGAAGAATATTTCTTTCTCTCAATTTCAAAATACTGCGATCGAACAGTCAATAATCAAACGCTAATAAGGTGATAAGCAATAATATAAAACTTTAATTCTTTGAAAAGTAGAATAGTTTAAAATTCACTCCGGCTCGGAGTTACTTTCCTCATTTATTTGAAAACTGAGTGATTTTAATGCAAGACAACCAAAACCGATTCTTAAAATAATCAAAACAATCAAGGTAATCAATATTCATCTAAAATAATTAATTTAACTATTTCTAGAATATTTTAAAGAATTATGAAGTTAATATTAAGCTACAAATGAAAGTTAATATAAACACGTAATCAAATACAATTAAACACTAACATTTAAGATGACACTTAATTAATCACAAGAGAATAAATTCAATTACTATAATTATTAGAAATAGATAATAATCTTTTAATTATTCAATATACAACTACTAAATGCTTACAAGAGAAATATTAAAATAGTGCAAATTGGTTGATTTCACTAATTAGACATTTAATTAAATGCAGTCAAATGCTATTAAATGCATGCCGGGTTCGGGTTATCACAGTGACAATCTCAAGAAAACCCGATCTCCGACTGCAAACTCCAAGTCCCGACGACGCTTATCAGCATAACTCTTGAATCTACTCTGTGCCGTAAGCATTCTCTGCCTGATCAACTGAACATTCTCGATCTTCTCAAGAAGCTCTGGCATAATAGTCGGATCAATAGTCTTTATCTCCCCTACCTCATCCTAATATAAAGGTGAACGGCACTTACGACCGTAAAGAGCTGCAAAAGGTGACATCCCAATAGTAGCTTGATAACTATTGTTATAGGCAAACTCGGCAAGTGGTAGATGTTTCTCCCAATTCTTCCCAAAGTCCAGAACACAAGCCCTAAGCATATCTTCCAGAATCTGAATAGTCCGCTCAGACTGACCGTCAGTCTGTGGATGATACGCGGTACTGAAGTTCAACTGAGTACCCAAGGTCTCTTGAAGTTTCTCCCACAAACGAGAAGTAAATCGAGGATCTCGATCTGAGACAATACTAGATGGAATCCCGTGAAGTCTAACAATCTGATCCAAATAAAGACCCGTCAATTTTGTAACTTTATCTCCCATCCTCATCGAAATAAAATGAGCTGTCTTCGTCAAACGATCCACGACAACCCAAACTGCATTATTACCCCTCGGTGTTCTAGGCAAACTAGTGACGAAATCCATCGTAATATGCTCCCATTTCCACTCTGGTATTACCAACGGCTGAAGTAACCCTGCAGGTCGTTGATGCTCGGCTTTCACCCTCTGACAAGTCAAACATCTAGATACAAACTGAGCAACCTCCCTCTTCATGTTATTCCACCAATAATGTTGCTTCAAATCCTAATACATCTTGGTTCCACCGGGATGAATGGTGTACTTAGAATTATGAGCTTCCTCCAGAATATCTCGCCTCAAGCCCGGTTCATCGGGAACACAAACCCTGTTCCGAAACCGAAGAATACCATCCTCATGCAGTTTAAAGTCAGACTGATCATCAGTGATTTGATCCTTGATCTTCTGAAGTTTAACATCTAGTTGTTGAGCTTCCCTGATCTGAGACAACAATAAAGGTTGAATACGGAGATGTGAACACATCACCCCAACCTGAGTCAATTCCGGTCTCCAATAAGTGAATTCCTTAAGAATCTCCCATTTCTTGACAGCCAAACAAGCAACACTCGCCTTCCGGCTGAGAGCATCTGCTACAACATTTGACTTGCCAGGCAGATAATTGATAGAACAATTATAATCTCCAAGAAGCTCCATCAACCTCCGCTGGCGCATATTCAACTCCTTCTGTGAGAACAAGTACTTCAGACTCTTATGATCAGTGAAAATATCGCACTTACTGCCCCACAGATAATGATGTCACTTTTTTAGTGCGAAGACAACTGCTGCCAACTCAAGATCATGAGTCGGATAATTCACCTCATAAGGCTTCAACTTCTTGGAAACATAGGCAATAACTCGACCATCCTGCATAAGAACACATCCCAAGCCCTCCTTGGATGCATCGCTGTAATAACCATATTATCGGTCCCCTCTGGTAGAGTAAGTACTGGAGCAGTAGTCAACCTCTTTTTCAACTCCTGAAATCCACTCTCACACTTCTCATCCCAAGTAAAGATAGTCCGTTTCTGAGTCAACTTAGAAAGCGGCCCAGCAATCTTCGAGAAGTCCTTTACAAACCTACGGTAATAACCCGCCAAGCCAAGAAAGCTACGGACCTCAGAAACATTCTCTGGCCGTTTCCAAGACATCACCACTTCAATCTTAGCGGGATCTATAGATATACCACTCTGTGTAATAACATGGCCAAGAAAAGATATGCGTTGCAGTCAAAATTCACATTTGCTGAACTTGGCAAACAACTGATGCTCCTGCAGCTTCTGTAAGACAAGCCGTAGATGTTGCTCGTGCTCCGATTCAGATTTAGAATAAACCAAGATATCATCAATAAAGATTACCACGAACTGGTCTAAATACGGCTGAAAAACCCGATGCATAAATCCATGAATGCTGTCGGTGCATTAGTTAATCCAAAGGGCATAACAACAAACTCATAATGCCCCGTACCGAGTCCTGAAGGCAGACTTTGGAACATCCTCCATGCGAATCCGAAGCTGATAATACCCCTGCCTCAAATCAAATTTAGAATAGACTTTGGCTCCCTGAAGTTGATCAAATAACTCGTCAATCATTGGCAAAGGATACTTATTCTTGATGGTCACCTGATTCAAACCACAGTAATCAATACATAATCTCAAGGTACCATCCTTCTTCTTCACAAATAAAACAGGAGCTCCCCAAGGTGAAGAACTATGCTGAATAAATCCCTTCCCCAATAACTCCTGCAACTGAGTCTTCATCTCCTTCAACTCAACTAGTGCCATCCGGTACGCTGATTTAGAAATAGGTTGAGTACCGGGAACAAGATTGATCACAAACTCCACATCTCTCTCGGTGGTAACCCTGGCAACTCCTCGGGAAATACATTAGGATATTCCCGAATAATAGGAACTTCCTCTAGTTGTAGCTTATCAGATGGCTTGTTGATCAAATAATCTAGATAACCCGAACACCCCTTACTTACCAACTTAACAGCTTTAGTTGCTGAGATAACAAAACTCGTCTTTGCACCCCGGTTCCCTACTACCTCAACTACTGGCTGATCTGGCAAACGAAACTGTACTACCTTGGTTCTATAGTTCAACTTGGCATCATACTTAGAAAGCCAATCCATATCCAAGATAATATCATACCCCCGGATAGGAAATAAGATAAGGTCCGAAGGAAAACTATGCCCCTTAACATGTATTATACAGTCCTTACATACTAAGCCAGTAACATACTTATCAGTCAAAGAGGTGCTAATCTCAACCACATAAGGCAATCTTTCAGGTTGCAAATTAACACGTTGCACACAAGCAGGAGTAATGAAAAAATGCGTAGCACCAGAATCAATCAACACTTTAACAAGTTGATCAAGTATAAGGAAGTTACCTTCCACAACTACAGTCTTCTCAGGCATTTCCTCTTAGTCAATTGCGTAGGCCCGAGCCTGGACCCGCTGCTGCTGAGGTGTACTGGCCGCAGGTCGGCCCTAATAACCCTGAGTCGCTGTCCGACCCTCAGTCCTCGAATATCTAGGGAAATCCCTCGCCCTGTGCTGATTGCTGCCGCAACCTAAACGCGTCCCTGCTTTCACTCTGTAATCAGCCTCCACATGCCCCGTGCGGTTACAGTGTGTACACTGCGGTGATGATGCACTAACACTGCCCGTAGAAGAACCAGAAGCTGAAGGAACAGCTGAACCAGCATGCTGCTGAAGCCTTACCAAACTAGGCCTGTATTGACCCTGAGACTAGGCTGGCCTGAACTGGGACTGAACCTGATATGACCCCTGTTGAAACTGAGGCCGATAATAACTCTGCTGCCCCTGTGGCCTAAAAAAACCCTGCTGAGTTGGTGGCCTGTACACAGCCTGCTGTACGGGAGGCCTATACATACCCTACTGATACTGCGGCTGATACGACCTCTTACTGGGCTGACTAGACACAAGCTGATCCCCGTTCCTCTTCTCTAGTCTAGAAGCTGCCTCAAAGGCCTCAGTGAATATATCATACCGATTCAAAGCCATCACTTCCTGAATCTCGGGCCTCAACCCCAACATGAATCTACGAGTCTTCCGTTCCTTATCAGCCATATACTCCGGTGCATACCGGGACAACCTAGTGAAAGTGGCCTCATACTGAGCCACTGAAGCATCTCCCTGCACCAAGGCTAGAAACTCTGCCTCTCTCCACTCCCTCGTGATCCTCGGGACATACTTTGCCAAGAAAGCCATCAGAAAGGTACCCCAAACATACGGAATACCTTGAGTCGCCTAGCTAGTTCTCACCGTGCGCCACCATTCTTCTACCTCATCATCTAACAAGTACACGGAAAAGAAGACTTTCTGCTCATCGGTATAATCAAGAGGATCATAAATCTTCTCCACCTTGCTAATCCACGCTTCAGCCTTCCGATCATCGGGTTCCCCCTGAAATCTAGGTGGATGATATCCTAAGAACTCTTTCAGGGTACCACGCCCGTGGTTTCCACCCTGCACATGCAACAACTGAGCCTGCCAAGCCTGAGTCTGGGCAGCCTGCCCTGCTATCAACTGGGCCTGTTCGGCCATTAACTCAGCAATCATGTCCATAGCTGCCCCCAAGCGGTCATCACCCCTATCACGGCCCGGTGCCGCATTACCAGGAGTCTCATCTACTACCTCGGTCCTACCTCTGGTCCTTGGTCTACCGGCCATTCAACTAATCAAAGAGTTAGCACAGGTTATAGCACGTAAACAGGTTATAAACAACTATTAGCACATAAAGAACAAACTCATATAAAACACATAAACAAATTGATCACATAATCACATAAGCACTAAATCACATAATCACTTAATCACTTAATCATTTAATCATATTAATACATAGTTCACTTTTCTTTCTTTTCATACATACTTTCATGCTAAGACCATTACCCATATTCCGAGAGTACCCCGGCTGACAACTAACATGAGCTCTGATACCACTTAAATGTCACACCCCAACTCAACCCCTCCTATAATCAGTCAGGACGCAACGAATTTTGGTAGTATAACGACAATAAATAGGATACCGAGGCTCTAAACCAACCTCAATAGAACATCATACATCAACTCCACAAACCATACAACAAACAACTCCTCAATAAAATAACAATATACATCATAACCATATTATACAATAAACATTCCTCGTTATATGCCTCCGTTCCAACATAATACGTGAACCTTAATATACATTACAAAAACATATTGAGCCAATCTAGCAACCTAATCATAAACAAAAGAAAGGCTACTAAGACAACATCAACTAATTCATTATCTTTTCAACATCTTATACATTATAAACTACAAAACATATAAAAGTCTACTAAGTTAATTTACAAGATAGTAAAACAATACAACATCAAGGATAAGACTCTGGAACATAAGACTCATCCATGTAAGGCACATTTTCCTCTTCAGGAGGCACATACCCGTAGTCTTGCGAAAGAACACCTGTAAGCATACAATAATAGAGAGTGAGCTTATATAAATAAGCCCAGTGAGGATCCGATAGATCTCTACAGTATTCACTATACTCCTTGAAAATAATCCTTTGAGCAAGTAAACACACAATAACATCAATAATACTATCATCACATAATCTATAATGACCATCCAATAAAGGATACTTTAGTTGGTGTAGTTCCAAACACCATCACGATCATAACAGCCTTCTTGTGACTCCCATAAACTCACGCACCCGAGGTACCCCAATAACCTCTCCCTCCATGACACCTCCGTCATGCGAGCTAGAGGCAGTCTCTGGTAGTCATGCCGTTATCAACCCGACAGCCCGATGCTGCCCGAGAGGTGGCACACACATACCAAAGACTCAGCAATAATAATAAACATCAATCATTCACAGGAGGACAGTCTAGCAGAACTGCCTATCTCCTGGCATCAATCATCAATCAATAATCATCAATAATCATATTATCATCATAATATCATCAATAATCAAATTAACAACAAATAACTAAGTTAGATGACAAAGTAGGCCATCCAACCGAACATGCATTAAACACACAATCAAACCCTAGTTTACCCATCAACAGCTCACAATTCAATCACTCAAACCATACCCAATTAACTAAGGCTCAATCTAATATTTTAAAGAAAGACAATCTAAACTTCAAATAATCATATCTTACATTCTACTAATCCAAACAACTCAAATCAGTTTCAAACACTCACCCATTCAACTAACTACATTAGCCCCCTCGGAAACCAACCAAAACACATCCAAATCATGCCCAATAACCTTAAAACCCTAGTGTGTCATGGCTGAAATTTCTGAATTTTAGCACGGACATCGCAATCGAAAATTTGGCATTACAACGGCGCTACCATGTAATTAAAAAACTTTTAGAAATCGATGGCAATTGATTCCGATCAACACAACTCAAAATAATCAACATTTAGCAAATTAATCAACTTTAAATACCCGAAAATAAATAATTATGCTACAACAGTTCAAATCTCGTAGGATTACATACAAATGATCCCTAGCATGCATGGAGCAATAATCTAACATCAGATTAACATTCTAACAGTTCGATAATTAATTCTACGCAAAAACACAAAAGATGAGTTTTGAGATCTAGAATTTTTCTCTCACCTTTGATGCGATATAAGCCTAGGAATGCGTGCAATGCGTGTTCAACAAGCGGAATCCAACTCGGCACGAAATTCTACGGACAAAAGCTAGGTTTTTCTTTGAAATTTTTCTTTGAAAACCTTGAAAAATCCTTGGCTTATTCTCCCATGAAACTCTCAGCCATGTGTGTGAAATGGAAGGTGTTTTTGTGCTTTTGCAATGTGTGTTGGTGATATAAGCTTAAAGGTCAACATTTTAAATAAAGTCAAAGTTGAATTAACTTAGTATTTTTGTGTTTTCTTGACTTTAAATGCATTTTCTTGATCACCAAAGTTCAAGACAATTATTCAACACCCAAGATAGCTCAAGTAGGTTATTTTTAGGTGACAAGAAGTTTTACAATCAAACAATTTTACCCGAGTCGGCTTAAAACTCGATTTTCGGAAAAGTCGGTGTAAAAACCCTAATAAATTCCTAAGCCGATTTTAAAACCGTTTTAATCAAACACAGGTCTATTAAAGTATGTGGACTAGGTGTAGAAGGGTTAAAAAGGCCAGTTTCAAAATTTTAGCGGACGTGTTTCGAAAATACTATTCACTCAAAATCGACGATAAAATTTATGACTCTGTTTTTTAATAAAAATTTCATGAATGCACATTTAGCATGTTCTAGGAGTATTGATATCAAAATTACCACATTCTAAGTCACATAGCACATAGACAGGTTAATTCACGCAAAACGAGACATGATAGAAAAATGGGGTTTCACATTAACAATCTGATCCAAATAAAGATCCGTCAACTTTGCAACTTCATCTCCATCCTCATCGGAATAAAATGAGTTGTCTTCGTCAAACAGTCTATAACAACCTAAACCGCGTCGTTACCTCTGTATAGAGGGATGATTTGGTCATTATCACTTAGTTGGTCTAAAGACTGAGCGTCATATATTATTGACTAACTCATGTTCATACAGTAATTATCTTGGAGTACAACCATAGTCTTTTAGTAAAATAGACTAAGGTTAAAATTTAAAAATATTTCTAGGAAGCTAGCGAGAATATTTTTATCATTTTTAGTGGTAGGATAATTATGTCTTTGGTCCCCCTTCTAGCTATTTGCCTTATAAGTATATTTACTAAAGTAAAGAATAACTAAATTAAAAGAGAGAATTTAATCATTTGGCAATTAGAGATCATGAACATAAATTCCTATTTGTAGAAGATATTTTCTATTTTGATTATTGGTTGAATTTTAGATTAAATAATTAATAAACAATAATTAAATAATTAATTAATTAAAGTCTAAAGGCTACTAAATATTTAAAATAATTTTTCCAAGCTTGGAAACATGTTATATTTCAAATAGTAGACTAGATTTGGACTTTGAAAATTAATTGGAATTAATTAATTAAATAAATAGAGCTTAGAGGATTGAGCCGTAGGCTCAACATGCGATCTTAGGAACTACACGCATAGGCCAGCCGTCCCATGCATGAGGAACAGCCTTGTTGGCTATGGTAGTGTAAATTTGAGGTGTAAAAGGATTTCCATTGTATTATGGAATTAAAGGATAATTCAAAATCCTAATCCTTTGCTCTTTATGATTCTGTTTTCAGACAAAAATTATGTGAAACCCTAGTTTTCACCCTTTGCATAGAATTACGTGTTTTGACATGTTTATGTGTTATATGAGTTAGAATGTGCTAATTCTGTGATTTATACTCCTATTACATGCTAAGTGTGAATTCATGAAATTGTCATCAAAATCGGCATCAAAAATTTTATCGACGGTTTTTATGAATAGTGTTTTGAACACACGTCTGCTAAAATTTTTACACGGGTGTTTTAAACATCTTAAAACCTAGTCTTCGGATATTAATAGACCCGTGTCTGATTAAAACGGATTTTAAATCGGATTAGGAATTTTAAAAGTTTTTACACTTTCTTTTGCAAAAATCAAGTTTTTAACCGAGTCGGGTGTAAGTGTCTGCTTGTGAAAATTTTTGTCACCTAAAAATATGATACCTAAAATAATCTAAGTATTGTATGCATGTTTGTGAGCAAAATAGTCAAATAAACAATTAAAAGACTAAAAATACAATAAAAATACTAAGTGTTCACCTTTGACTTTTTGTATTTTGTTGACCTTGAGCCTCATATCATCAACACACAATCAAAACAACACAAAACACACTCAAAAATCACCTAGATGGTCGAAACTCCATAGTCATGTTTGAGAGGTTTTTCAACTATTTTTCAAATCAATTTTTCTTGAGAAAATTCATTTGAAGGCCAAAGCTTGTCATCTAAAGTTGGATTTTTCTTGTTGGGCATCCATTGCACACATTTCTAGCCTTAGTTTGCATCAAAGGTGAGAGAAAAATTCTAGATATCAAAATGCTATTTTGTGTCATTTTCATATAATTGAATTTTTATCTAATGAAATGTTAAATTGTTGTTAGATTGTTTCTCAGTAGATGCCAAGGATCGTTTATGTGCGTTTATATAAGTTTTGAACGGTAGTAGCATGTATTTCTATTTTTCGGGTATTAAAGTTGAGAATTTGGCTTGTTGTTGAATAATTGGTGTTGTAGTGGTTGGAATTGGTTGGTTATAGCTTCTAAAAATTTGTTAATTGCGGGGTAGTAATGTTGTAATGCCGAATTTTTGATTGGAATATTGTAGCAAAATACCAAAAAATTCAGCCAAGAGCATTGCCAAAATTAGGGTTGTCAGGCTTGTTTTGGATGGCTTTTGGTTGGTCTCTAGTGGGGTTATTGTAGATGCATGTGTGGGTGAGTGATAGGAAGTGGTTTGGAGGTTATTGAATTAGTAGATTGTAAGTTATGATTGTTGGAAGTTTGTGTAGTTTTTCTTTAAGTGTTGAAATATTGCCTTTGGTTGTTTGGATAGTGTTTGAGTGTTTGAATCTTGGGTTGTTGTTGGTTAGACTTGGGTTTGGATGTGTGGTCTAATGCATGTTAAGTTGGGTGGCCTACTTTGTCATCTAACTTAGTTGTTTGGTTGTTAATTGATTAATTGATTAATTGAAGTTATGTTATTGAAATGTTGTTAACTGATTGATGATGCCGGGAGATAGGCAACCTACTTTTGCTGTCCTCCTGTGATGTAAATGTTTATTATTATTGTTATGAGTCTTGATAGTGTATGCCACCTCTCGGGCAGCATTGGGCTGTCGGGTTGATAACGGCATGACTATCATGACTACCCCCAGCTCGCTTGGCGGAGATGCCATGGAGGGAAGGGCTAGAAGAGGTACCTCGGGTGTATGTTATATGAGTTATAAGAAGATGGTTGAGATTGTGATGGCGTTTGGAGCTACACCAACTAGAGTATCCTTATTGATTGGTTATTGTTATTGTTGTACTTATAATGTTATTGATGATCATTGTGTGTTTACTACTCAAGGGATAATTTCCAAAGGGTATAGTAAATGCTTCTATACGATCTATCGAATCCTCACTAGGCTTGTTTTATATAAGCTCACTCTCATTCGTTATCTGCAAGCAGGTGTTATTGAACAAGATTATGGGTACGTATCTCAGGAAGCTGAGAATGTGCCATACGTGGACGAGTCTTATGTGCCAGAGTCATTTCCATGAGTTTGTTTTAGTTTTGTAATATATTGTATTGTTTAACTTATTTAAAGATAATGACTTATGTAATGCTAGTTTAGTAGTCTTTCTTTTGGAACATGAATAGGATTGCTAGACTAGTCTATAATCTATTATGCAAATGTATAATATAGTTTATGTATGGTTGGCTTATAGTTGATGTTGGAACGGAGGCGTATAACTTACGAATGAATTGTTGAAAGAATGTATAATATATGAATATGGTTGCGTTATATGTTGTTAACATTGTTGTGGAGTTTTTGTTGATCTTTGGAGTTGGTTGTGTGAAGTTCTAAAGGGTTGGTTTAGAGCCCTGATGTCCGTGTTACTGTCGTTATACTACCTAAATTTTATTGCATCCTGACTGATCGTAGGTGGGGGTCGAGTTAGGGCATTACATTAAGTGGTATCAGAGCGCATATTTAGTTGTCAGCCGGGGTATTCTCGGAATGTGGGTAGTTGTCTTATTATGAAAGTATGTATGAAGTGAAAAAAAGTGAAATATGTGTTAAAATGATTAAGTGATTATGTGATTAAGTGACTATGTGAATATGTGATGAATTTGTTTATGTGATTAATACTTAAGTGATTTATGTGCTTTACGTGAGTTTTGTTGCATATGTGCTATAAACTGTCTATGTGTTATAACTTGTGCTAACTCTTTGATAGTAGAATGGCGGGTCGACTGAGAATATAGGGTAGGCCCTAAGATGATGATGAGGCACCAGGTCAGGCAGCACTAGGTAGAGATCAGGGGTATGACCATTTAGCAGTGGCTATGGACTGTATAACTAAGGTCAGAGCGGGTCAGGCACCTATATTGGCAGGGCAGTGTACTTAGGCTCAGGCTATGCAAACTCAGATGCTGAACACTTAGGGTGGTTTTCACCGGCGAAGTACATTGAAGGAATTTCTGGGTTACTATCCATCGAGATTCTAGGGCGAGCCAGATGATAGAAAGGCAGATGTTTGGATCAACAAAATTGAGAAGATATTTGATCATTTGGATTATACTGATGAGAGAAAAGTTACATTTGCGGTTTACTTGTTTGATGACGAGGCCGAAGAGTGGTGGCGTATAGTGAAATCTGGTTGGGAGGCACATGGTACTCCTTATGTTCGGGATACCTTTCTTCGGGCGTTCCAGGCTAAATACGTCCCGAGGATTGCGAGGGAACGAAGAAAGGTGGAGTTCCTATCTTTGGTTCAGGGTGATGCTATAGTGGCCCAGTACGAGGCCAATTTTACCAAGCTGTCCCGGTATGCACCAGAATTTGTAGCGGATCAGGAGCGTAAGACTTAGAGGTTTGTTTTGGGATTGAGGCCAGAGATTTAGGATTCAATGGCCCTGATTCAGTATGATGTGTTTTCAGAGGCCTTTGATGCAGCTTCTAGATTGAAGAAGAGGAAAGGGGAGCAGATTAGTCCTAATCAGCCCAGTAAGAGGCCATTTCAACTGCAGGGTCAGCAAGGTGTGTATAGGCCTCCAGTGCAGTAGGTTGTGTACAGGCCATCAGTACAGCAGAGCTCTTTTGGACCTCAGGGTCAGCAGGGTTTCTATAGGCCCCAGTTTCAGTAGGGGTCCTACCAGGCTCAGCCACAATACAGGCCGGCCCAGTCTCAGGGTCAATATAAGCCTAACGTTGAGAGACCACAGCAACAGGCTGGTACAACTACTTTTTCAGCTTCTGGGTCTTCAAGGGGCAATGTTAGTGCTTCGTCACTGCAATGTGCTTACTGTAAACGTCAGGGCCATTTAGAGGCCGACTGTAGGGTGAAAACAGGAACATGTTTAGGTTGCGGCAGCAACCAACACAGGGCGAGGGATTGTCTTAGATTTCATAGGTCTGAGGGTCGGTCAGTAACTCAGAGTTATCAGGGTCGAACTACCGGTGGTGCACCTCAGCAGCAACGGGTTCAGGCTCGGGCCTACGCAGTAGATTTGGAGGAAGCACCTGAGGCAGCGGCGGTTGTGGAAGGCAACTTCCTTATACTCGATCAACTTGTTAAAGTGTTGATTGATTCTGATGCTACGCATTCTTTCATTACACCTACTTGTGTGCAACATGTTAACATGCAACCTAAAAGATTGCCTTATGTGGTTGAGATTAGTACTTTTTTGACTGATAAATATGTGACTGACTTAGTATGTAAAGACTATAAAATATATGTTAAGGGTCAAGATTTTCCTTCGGACCTTATCTTATTTCCTATCCGGGGGTATGATGTTATCTTGGGTATGGACTGGCTTTCTAAGTATGATGCCCAGTTAAACTGTAGAACCAAGGTAGTACGGTTTCGGTTGCCAGAACAACCAGTGGTTGAGGTAGCAGGAAATCGGGATGCTAAGACGAGTTTTATTATCTCATCAACTAAAGCTATTAACTAATGCATTTGTAGTTATGTCATTTGGACTAACTAATGCACCGACAGCATTCATAGATCTTATGCATCGGGTTTTTCAGCCGTACTTGGACCAGTTCGAAGTAATCTTTATTGATGATATCTAGGTTTATTCTAAGACTGAATCGGAGCACGAGGAACATGTCACGCCCCAACTCGACCCCTCCTACGATCAGTCAGAACGCAACGGAATTTCGACAGCAAAACGACAAAACATGAACATCAGGGCTCTAAACCAACGCTTAAGAAAAACATACATCAAACTCCATAAATCACCAACCAACTCCACAATCAAATTAACAACATACAACACAACCACTTCATACATTAATCATTCTTTCATCAACTCTTTCATAGTTATGCGCCTCCGTTCCAACATAATACATAGGCTATACATTCATTTCAAAATAGATTATAATCAACTTAGTAATCTAGTCATGATCAAAATAAAGACTACTAAATCAACATACATATGTCTTTATATTAAGATAGGTTATACAACACATTGTTTTACAACAACTAAGACAATCTCATGGCAATGACTCTGCACATAAGACTCATCCACATATGGCACATTTCCCTCTTCAAGAGGCATGTACCCGTAGTCAGGCTCAGTAACACCTGCATGAATGCAATAATTAAGAGTGATCTTATATAAAACAAGCCCAGTGAGAATCCGATAGATCTCTAACAGTATTTACTATACTCCTTGAAAATCATCCTTTGAGCAGTAAACACACAATGAACATCAATAATCATTATAAATGCAACAATATATTTATAACTATAAACACACAATAAAGATACGATACATTTGCTGATGAAGCTCCATACACTAATTCCATGCTCAACAACTCCTCCAAACTCAATGACACAATCCTGAGGTACCTTGACCTAGACCCATACCCCGTGGCATCTCCGCCCATGCGAGATAGGGATTAGCCATGATAACTGTGCCCGCAGCCCAGGATGCCTCCCGAGGTGACACAACATTATCAAAGCTCACAACAATGGGACTCAATTCGAGAAGTCAACAACATTGGTTGCCCGACTCTCGACTCATAATAACAATAACAATAACAATTCGAGAAGTCAACAACATTGGCTGCCCGACTCTCGACTCATAATAATAATAACAATAACAATTCGAGAAGTCAACAACATTGGCTGCCCGACTCTCGACTCATAATAACAATAACAATAATAATTCAAGAAGTCAACAACATTGGCTGCCCGACTTCCAACTAATAAAAACAATAATAATAAGTTAACAATGTAATACCCCGGATTAACCCCGAGCGTGCTCCTCATGGTTTTGTAACAACAATCAATAATCAATAATCAATCAATCCGTATTTTAACAACCAATTAAATAACATTTAACAATCAGCAACTATATAATCATGAAACAATTAAGTAAGATGACAAAGTAGGCCATCCAACTCAACAGGAATTAAACACACAACCAAACCCTAGTCTAACCATCAACAACTCACAATTCAATCACTCAAACACCACCCGATCATCTAAAGGCATATAACAACATTTTAAAGAAAGACAACCTAATCTTCTAATAATCATAACTTACATTCTATTAATTCAAACAACTTCAAACCAGTTTCTATCACTCACCCACTCAATCAACAACATTAGCCCTCTCGGAAACCAACCATAATCTATCCAAATCAAGCCCAACAACCCTAAAACCCTAATGCACCTTGGATGAAATTTCCGGACTTTCACACCGACATCACATTCAAAATTTTGGTATCACAACGACACTACCCCATATTTAATAAACTTTTACAAATCGACGGTAATGGATTCCAACCACTACAACTCAAAATAATTACCAAATAGGTAATAACTCAATTTTAATACCCGAAAAATAAAAATTTATGCTACAACTGTTCAAATCTTATAAGAATACATATAAACGATCTTTAGCATGCACTGTGAAATAATATAACATCAATTCAACTTTCTAACGGTTCAAAATTCAATTATATGCAAAAATATAAAAATGAAATTTTGAGATCTAAAATTTTTCTCTCACCTTTGATGTATTTTGATGCAAGAAAGATGTAGAATGGATGCCCAACAAGCAAAATCAAGCTTTGAATGAAGTGATTTGGACATGAATTGCAAAATCTATGAGAAAAATGCTTTGAAAAGCCTTAAAAATGCCTTGTTCCTCCTCCTCCTTGAACTCACGGTTTTGTGTGTGTTTTTGGGGTGTTTTTGGCTTGTTTTAATGTATGTTGATGATATAAACTCAAAGTCAACAAAAATATTAAAAGTCAAAGTTGATTTTCTAGTCTTTTAATTAATGTTTTTAGTCTTTTAAGTAGCTTTTCTTGACTATTTTACTGGCTCAAGTAAAAAAATACTATATTTAGTAGTTTAAGAATAGGTGACAACATTACACATGCACACACATACACCTGCTCGGGTAAAAACTCGGTTTTTGTAAAAGAATGTGAAAAGTTATATTTATTTGTTTTCAAATGTCTTTTAAATACATTTTTCAATTATGCCATTTTATAAATATTTAAAGTGAAATATAATTTGTATTTAATATATACTAGGTTAATGAAAGTCAACACAAGAATCGTTTTGAGCAAAAATAACTATTTTACCTTAAAAACGTATTTTTTCGCCTGTAAAATCTATTTAAATTCTTATTCCGTTTAAAAATTAATTTTTATTAAACATGGGTCTATTAATAATATAGGACTAGGTTTTCAAACCCTAAAAATACCCATGTCACAATGTTAGCGGACGTGCGTTTAAAATACTATTCACAAAAATCAACGATAAAATTTTCGACGCCGATTTTGATAAAAATTTCATGAATGCACATATAGCATGTATTAGGAATATAAATCACATATTTAGCACATGCGAACTCATATAACACATAAAACAGGTCAAAGCACGCAAAACGAGGCAAAATACGCAAATTGAGGTTAAGATAAAAAGTGGGGTTTCACATTCTCCCCTCCTTAAAACAATTGCGTCATCGCAATTCTTCACTCAAGTACTTCTGGCTCAAACATACGGAATGAAAGACCGAAAACCAAATTCTGAATACCAACTACGTATGTCAACTAGGAATACCGAACAAGAAGCTGGAATAGGAATGCTGAATAAGAAAACTGACTAAGACTTCCGGATGAGAGTCTCAAATAATTACTGAAGAAAATGCCAAACATAGATTCCGTAATAGAGCACCAACCAAGAATACCAAATAAGAACTTCAACAAGATCACCGAGCGAGAATACCAAATAATAATCCCAATATAAGAACTCCAGATAATACCGTATAAGAATTCCATATAAGAATACTTCATAGAAAATACCATAGAAGAAGTCCAAAGGAGTATGCTGAATAAGAATCTCCATATAGAAATCTCAAGGGAGAATGCCGTATAAGATCACCAAATAAGAATCCCAATAATCAATGTATAGTCATATAGTAGCTTGAACCCTAATTAGAATTCCATATACCTCAGCGTCACATACTACTTAGTCGCCAACTGATATGATGCACGTGCTAACTTTAATCGTATAAGGCAAACTCTCTACTCACATTTTAGCACGTTGCACTCAAGGAGATATGATATTTAATTGGTTGAGAATAAGTAAGTTACCTTTCACCACTACTGCCTCCTCTGGCAATTTCTCCAAGTCCACTGCGTAGGCCCGAGCCTGAGCCTGCTGCTACTGAGGTATACTACTTGTAGGTCCACCCTGATAACCCTGGACTGCTGGCTGACCCGTAGAACCCTGATACCTGGGGCAATCCCTCGCCCGGTGTTAGTTGCTGCCGCAACCTAAACACGTCCCTGCCTTCTTCCGACAGTCGACCTCCATATGGCCTGTACGTTTACAATAAGTACACAGTGGTATCGGTGTACTGACATTGCCTCAAGAAGACCCAAAAACTGAATAAGCAACTGTACCAGCCTGCTGCTGAGGTGACGCAACACTAGGCCTATCCCAACCCTGAGACGGGGCCGGCCTAAACTGCGGCTGAGCCTGATAAGACCCCTACTGAAAGTGAGGCCGATAGTAACCCTGCTAACCCTACGGTCTGAAAGAACCCTGCTGTACTACAGGCCTGTAACCACCCTGTTGTACCGAAGGTCTATACATACCCTACTGACCCTGCAGCTGAAAGGGCCTCTTGCTAGGCTGACTAGGTCCGATCTGTTCCCCCTTTCTCTTCTCCAGTCTAGAAGCTGCATCAAAGGCCTCAGTAAGTATATCATACCGATTCAGGGCCATCGCATCCTGAATCTCGGGCCTCAACCCCAAAATGAACCTACGAGTCTTACGTTCCTCGTCAGCCACATACTCTGGTGCATACCGGGACAGCCTAGTAAAAGTGGCCTCATACTGAGCCACTGAAGCATTTCCTTGCACTAAGGCTAGAAACTATGCCTCTTTCCGCTCCCTCGCGATCCTCAGGACATACTTCGCCCGGAAAGCTAACAGAAAGGTATCCCAAACATACGGAATACCCTGAGTCTCCCAGCTAGTTTTCACCGTGCGCCACCACTCATCTGCCTCATCATCCAGCAAGTACACGGCAAAGGTGACCTTCTGCTCATCGGTATAATCAAGAGGGTCAAAAATCTTCTCCACCTTACTAATCCACGCCTCAACTTTCCTATCATCCGGCTCCCTCTGAAACTGCGGTGGATAATACCCTAAAAACTCTTTCAGTTTACCACGCCCGTGGTACCCACCTTGTGCATTCAGTAACTGATTCTGCAATGCCTGAGCTTAGGCAGCCTGCCCTGCTAGTAACTGTGCCTGATCGGCCATGATCTCAGCTATCCTATCCATAGCTGCACCGAAACGATCATCACCCCTAACTTGGCCTGGTGCCACATCTCTCGGAACCTTATCAGTTACCTCAGGCCTACCTCTGGTCCTCGGTCTACCAATCATTCTACTAATCAAAGAGTTAGCACAGGTTATAGCACATAAACAACTATGAACAACTATTAACACATAAACAACAAACTCATATAAAGCACATAAATCACTTAACTATCAATCACATAAACAAATTATTCACATAATCACATGAGCACTAAATCACATAATCACTTAATCACTTAACCATATTAACACACAGTTCACTTTTCTTTTCACTTCATACATACTTGCGTGCTTGGACCACTACCCACATTCCGAGGATACCTCAGCTAACAGCTAACATGCGCTTTGATATCACTAAATGTCACGCCCCAACTCGACCCCTCCTACGATCAGTCAGGACGCAACGGAATTTCGACAGCATAACGACAGTAACATGAACATCAGGGCTCTAAACCAGCCCTTAAGAACAACATACATTAGACTCCATAAATCACCAACCAACTCCACAATCAAATTAACAACATACAACACAACCACTTCATACATTAAACATTCTTTTATCAACTCTTTCATAGTTACGCGTCTTCGTTTCAACATAATACATAGGCTATACATTCATTTCAAAATAGATTATAACCAACTTAGTAATCTAGTCATGATCAAAATAAAGACTACTAAATCAACATACATATATCTTTATATTAAGATAGGTTATACAACACATTGTTTTACAACAACTAAGACAATCTCATGGCAATGACTCCTGCACATAAGACTCATCCACATATGGCACATTTCCCTCTTCAAGAGGCACGCACCCGTAGTCAGGCTCAGTAACACCTGCATGCATGCAATAATTGAGAGTGAGCTTATATAAAAAAAGCCCAGTGAGGATCCGATAGATCTCTAACAGTATTTACTATACTCCTTAGAAATCATTATTTGAGCAGTAAACACACAATGAACATCAATAATCATTATAAATGTAACAATATATTTATAACTGTAAACACACAATAAGGATACGATACATTTGTTGATGAAACTCCATACACTAATTCCATGCTCAACAACTCCTCCAAACTCAATGACACAATCCTGAGGTACCTTGACCTAGACCCAGACCCCATGGTCTCTCCGCCCATGCGAGATAGGGATTAGCCATGATAACTATGCCCGCAGCCCAAGATGCCTCCCGAGGTGACACAACATTATCAAAGCTCACAACAATGGGACTCAATTCGAGAAGTCAACAACATTGGTTGCCCGATTCTCTACTCATAATAACAATAACAATAACAATTCGAGAAGTCAACAACATTTGTTGCCCGACTCTCGACTCATAATAACAATAACAATAACAATTCGAGAAGTCAACAACATTGGCTGCCCGACTCTCGACTCATAATAACAATAACAATAACAATTCAAGAAGTCAACAACATTGGCTGCCCGACTTCCGACTAATAAAAACAATAATAATCAGTTAACAATATAACACCCAGGATTAACCCCGAGCGTACTCCTCACGGTTTTGTAACAACAATCAATACTCAATAATCAATCAATCCGTATTTTAACAATCAATTAAACAACATTTAACAATCAGCAACTATATAATCATGAAACAATTAAGTTAGATGACAAAGTAGGCCATCCAACTCAACATGCATTAAACACACAACCAAACCCTAGTCAAACCATCAACAACTCACAATTCAATCACTCAAACACCACCCGATCATCTAAAGGCATATAACAACATTTTAAAGAAAGACAACCTAATCTTCTAATAATCATAACTTACATTCTACTAATCCAAACAACTCCAAACCAGTTTCTATCACTCACCCACTCAATCAACAACATTAGCCCTCTCGAAAAAAACCATAATCTATCCAAATCAAGCCCAACAACCTTAAAACCCTAATGCACCTTGGCTGAAATTTCTGAACTTTCACACCGACATCACAATCAAAATTTTGGCATCACAACGGCACTACCCCGTATTTAACAAACTTTTACAAATCGACGGCAATCGATTCCAACCACTATAACTCAAAATAATCACCAAATAGCTAATAACTCAATTTTAATACCCGAAAAATAAAAATTTATGCTACAACGGTTCAAATCTTATAAGAATACATATAAACGATCTTTAGCATGCACTGTGAAATAATATAACATCAATTCAACTTTCTAACGGTTCAAAATTCAATTATATGCAAAAACATAAAAATTACATTTTGAGATCTAGAATTTTTCTCTCACCTTTGATGTGTTTTGATGCAAGAAAGATGTAGAATGGATGCCCAACAAGCAAAATAAAGCTTTGAATGAAGTGATTTGGACATGAATTGCAAAATCTATGAGAAAAATGCTTTGAAAAGCCTTGAAAATGCCTTTTTCCTCCTCCTCCTTGAACTCACGGTTTTGTGTGTGTTTTTGGGGTGTTTTTGGCTTGTTTTAATGTGTGTTGATGATATAAACTCAAAGTCAACAAAAATATTAAAAGTCAAAGTTGATTTTCTAGTCTTTTAATTAATGTTTTTAGTCTTTTAAGTAGTTTTTCTTGACTATTTTGCTTGCTCAAGTAAAAAATACTATATTTAGTAGTTTAAGAATAGGTGACAACATTACACATGCATACTCATACACCCGCTCAGGTAAAAACTCAGTTTTTGTAAAAGAAGGTGAAAAGTTATATTTATTTGTTTTCAAATGTCTTTTAAATACATTTTTCAATTGTGCCATTTTATAAATATTTAAAATGAAATATAATTTGTATTTAATATATACTAGGTCAATGAAAGTCAATACAAGAATCGATTTGAGCAAAAATCACTATTTTAGCTTAAAAATGTACTTTTTCGCCTGTAAAATCTATTTAAATTCCTATTCCGTTTCAAAATAAATTTTTATCAAACATGGGTCTATTAATAATAGAGGACTAAGTTTTCAAACCCTAAAAACACCCGTGTCAAAATGTTAGCCGACGTGCGTTTAAAATACTATTCACAAAAATCAACGATAAAATTTTTGATGCCGATTTTGATAAAAATTTCATGAATGCACACATAACATGTATTAGGAATATATATCACATATTTAGCACATTTGAACTCATATAACATAAAACAAGTCAAAGCACGCAAAATGAGGCAAAATACGCAAATCGAGGTTAAGATGAAAAGTGGGGTTTCACACAACATCTACGACTTGTCCTACAAAAGCTACAGGAGCATCAGTTGTTTGCGAAGTTAAGGAAATGTGAATTTTGGCTGCAACAAATATCTTTTCTTGGTCTTGTGATTACTCAGAGCGGTATTTCTGTAGATCCCACTAAAATTGAAGTGGTGATGTCTTGGAAACGACCGGAGAATATTTCAGAGGTTCGTAGCTTCCTTGCCTTGGCGGGATATTACGGTAGGTTTATGAATGACTTTTCTAAGATTGCAGGGCCACTTTCTAAGTTAACTCAGAAACGAACCAACTTTACGTGGGATGAGAAATGTGAAAGTGGGTTTCAGGAGTTGAAAAAGAGATTGACTACCGCTCCAGTGCTTGCTCTACCAGAGGGAACTGATAATATGGTTATCTATAGCGATGCATCCAAGGAGGGCTTGGGATGTGTACTTATGCAGAATGGCCGGGTTATTGCCTATGCTTCTAGAAAGTTGAAGTTGTATGAGGTGAATTATCCGACTCATGATCTTAAGTTGGCCGCAGTTGTATTCGCACTGAAAAAGTGGCGTCATTATCTGTGGGGCAGTAAGTTCGAGATTTTCACTGATCATAAAAGTCTGAAGTATTTGTTCTCACAGAAGGAGTTGAATATGCGGCAGCGGAGGTGGATAGAACTTCTAGGAGATTATAATTGTTTTATCAATTCTCTGCCTGGGAAGGCAAATGTTGTAGCGAATGCTCTTAGCCGTAAGGCAAATATTGCTTGTTTGGCTGTTAAAAAGTGGGAGGTTCTTGAGGAAGTCAGTTATTGGAGACCGGAATTGACTCAGGTTGGGGTGATGTGTTCACATCTCCGTATTCAACCTTTATTGGTGTCTCAAATCATAGAAGCTCAGCAACTTGATGCAAAACTTCAGAAGATTAAGGATCAGATCACGGATGATCAGTCTGACTTCAAATTACATAAAGATGGTATTCTTCGGTTTTGGAACAGTGTGTGTGTTCCCGATGAACCGGGTTTGAGGAGAGGTATTCTAGAGGAGGCTCATAATTCTAAGTACACCATTCATCCCAGTGGAAACAAGATGTATCGAGATCTGAAACAACATTATTGGTGGAATAACATGAAAAACGAGGTTGCTCAGTTTGTATCCATATGTTTGACTTGTCAGCGGGTAAAAGTAGAACATCAACAACCCGCATGGTTACTTCAGCTGTTGGCAATACCAGAATGGAAGTGGGATCATATTACGATGGACTTCGTCACTAGTTTGCCTAGAACACTGAGAGGTAATGATGTAGTTTGGGTTATTGTGGATCGTTTGACGAATACAGCTCATTTTATTTCGATGAACACAGGAGATGAAGTTGCAAAGTTGACTGACCTTTATTTGGATCATATTTTTAAACTTCACAGAATTTCATCTAGTATTGTCTCAAATCGAGATCCTCGGTTTACTTCTCGATTGTGGGAGAAACTTCAGGAGAATTTGGGTACTCAGTTAAACTTCAGCACAGCGTATCATCCACAAACCGACGGTCAGTCTGAGAGGACTATTCAGATTTTGGAGAATATTCTTAGGGCTTGTGTTCTGGACTTCGGGAAGAACTAGGAGAAACATCTACCACTTGCCGAGTTTGCCTATAACAATAGTTATCAAGCGACTATTGGAAAGGCACCTTTTGTAGCTCTTTACGACCGTAAGTGCCAATTACCTTTATATTGAGATGAAGTAGGGGAGATGAAGGCTATTGATCCGACTGTCATGCCATAGCTTCTAGAGAAGATTGAGAATGTTCAGTTGATCAGGCAGAGGATGTTGACAATGCAGAGTAGATATAAGAGTTATGCTGATAAGCACAGTCGGAATTTGGAGTTTGTGGTCGGGGATCGAGTTTTCTTGAAATTGTTTCCTCGAAAGGGGTTTGCTCGCTATGGTAAAGGTCGTAAGCTGAGTCCGAGGTTTACAGGACCGTTTGAGATTACCGGCAGAGTTGGCAAGATAGCATATCGGTTGGCTTTACCAGAGAACTTCTCTAATATTCACGATGTCTTTCATGTGTCTAATTTGCGAAAATATAATCCGGATCCTTCTCATATTCTAGAGTCAGAGCCGTTACAGCTTCGTGAGAATCTAACTTATGATGAGCGGCTGATTCGTATTTTAGATTAGATGGAACGAGAGTTGAGATCAAAAAAGATTCTGATGGTCAAAGTGTTGTGGAAGCATCACAGGATTGAGGAAGCTACTTCGGAGATGAGAGATCAGATTCAGCAGCAGTATCCAGATTTGTTCCGTCCAGCAAGTAAGAATTTCGAGGACGAAATTTCTTTAAGGGGGGAGAATATGAAACCCCAGTTTTTACCATTTGCAAAGAATTGCATGTTTTGACCTGTTTATGTGTTATATGAGTTAAAATGCACTAATTCTGTGATTTATACTCCTATTACATGCTAAGTGTGCATTCATGAAATTTTCATCAAAATCGACATCAAAAATTTTATCGACAGTTTTTGTGAATAGTGTTTTGAATACACATCCGCTAAAATTTTTACACGGGTATTTTAAATATCTTAAAACCTAGTCCTTGGATATTAATAGACACGTGTCTGATTAAAACGGATTTTAAATCAAATTAGGAATTTAAAGTTTTTACACTTTCTTTTACAAAAATCGAGTTTTTAATTGAGTCGGGTGTAAGTATGTGCTTGTGAAAATTTTTGTCACCTAAACATATGTTATTTAAAATAGTCTAAGTGTTGTACGCATGTTTGTGAGCAAAATAGTCAAAAAAAACAATTAAAAGACTAAAAATACAATAAAAATACTAAGTTTTCACCTTTGACTTTTTATATTTTGTTGACCTTGAGCCTTATATCATCAACACACAATCAAAACAACACAAAACACACTCAAAAAGCACCTAGATGGTCGAAACTCCATAGGCAGGTTTGAGAGGTTTTTCAACTATTTTTCAAGCAATTTTTCTTAAGAAAACTCATTTGAAGGCCAAAGCTTGTCATCTAAAGTTGGATTTTGCTTGTTGGGCATCCATTGCACACATTTCTAGCCTTAGTTTGCATCAAAGGTGAGAGAAAAATTCTATATCTCAAAATGATATTTTGTGTCATTTTCATATAATTGAATTTTTATCCAATGAAATGTTAAATTGTTGTTAGATTGTTGCTCAGTAGATGCCAAGGATCATTTATGTGCGTTTATATAAGTTTTGAACGGTAGTAGCATGTATTTCTATTTTTTGGGTATTAAAGTTGAGAATTTGGCTTGTTGTTGAATAATTGGTATTGTAGTGGTTGTAATTGGTTGGTTATAGTTTTTAAAAGTTTGTTAATTGCGGGGTAGTAATGTTGTAATGACAAATTTTTGATTGGAATGTTGTAGCAAAATACCAAAAAATTCAGCCAAGAGCATTGCCAAAATTAGGGTTGTCAGGCTTGTTTTGGATGGCTTTTGGTTGGTCTCTAGTGGGGTTATTGTAGATGCATGTGTGGGTGAGTGATAGGAAGTGGTTTGAAGGTTATTGAATTAGTAGATTGTAAGTTATGATTGTTGGAAGTTTGTGTAGTCTTTCTTTAAGTGTTGAAATATTGTCTTTGGTTGTTTGGATAGTGTTTGAGTGTTTGAATCTTGGGTTGTTGTTAGTTAGACTTGGGTTTGGATGTGTGGTCTAATGCATGTTAAGTTAGGTGGCCTACTTTGTCATCTAACTTAGTTGTTTGGTTGTTAATTGATTAATTGAAGTTATGTTATTGAAATATTGTTAATTGATTGATGATTGATGATGTCGGAAGATAGGCAACCTATTTTTGTTGTCCTCCTATAATGTGAATGTTTATTATTATTGTCATGAGTCTTGATAGTGTGTGCCACCTCTCGGGCAACATTGGGTTGTCGAGTTGATAACGGCATGACTATCATGACTACCCCCAGCTCGCTTAGCGGAGATGCCATGGAGGGAGGGCTAGATGAGGTACCTCGTGTGTGTTAGGGGAGTTATAAGAAGATAGTTGAGATCGTGATGGCATTTGGAGCTATACCAATTAGAGTATCCTTATTGATTAGTTATTGTTATTGTTGTACTTGTAATGTTATTGATATTCATTGTGTGTTTACTACTCAAGAGATGATTTTCAAGGGGTATAGTAAATGCTTTTATAAGATCTATCGAATCCTCACTGGGCTTGTTTTATATAAGCTCACTCTCATTCGTTATCTACAAGCAGGTGTTATTGAACAAGATTACGGGTACGTGCCTCAGGAAGCTGAGAATGTGCCATACGTGGATGAGTCTTATGTGCCAGAGTCGTTTCCATGAGTTTGTTTTAATTTTGTAATATATTGTATTGTTTAACTTATTTAAAGATAATGACTTATGTAATGTTAGTTTAGTAGTCTTTCTTTTGGAACATGAATAGGATTGCTAGACTAGTCTATAATCTATTATGCAAATGTATAATATAGTTTATGTATGGTTGTCTTATAGTTGATGTTGGAACGGAGGCGTATAACTTACGAATGAATTGTTGAAAGAATGTATAATATATAAATACGGTTGCGTTGTATATTGTTAACATTGTTGTGGAGTTGTTGTTGATCTTTGGAGTTGGTTGTGTGAAGTTCTAAAGGGTTGGTTTAGAGCCCTGATGTCCGTGTTACTGTTGTTATACTATCGAAATTCCGTTACGTCCTGACTGATCGTAGGTGGGGTTCAGTTGGGGCGTTACAAATTACCTCATGGATTTTTCCTATATAAAGGTCTCTTCCCCAAGCTCTACAATTGCGCCATCTCCTTTGAGATCTCTCTCTTTCTCTTTTACGAGTAAGTTTCAATCTTTGAAGAAACTCGAAATAGTTTTTCTTTTAGTTTTGATTTAGCAAGATCAAGTCCCACAACTTGATCAACACGTTAGCTAAGAATTTGGAATAAATGGGAAGATCAAAGTTGAGAAGCAAAAGCACCAGGCGTGTGGAGCTTCTCGTTCAACAAAGGTAAAGTTTTTTTTTCGTTCTTCGCGAAAGGTATGTCAGAAAAAATTATTTACTTTTATAATTAAACTATAAACTATTTAAATGTTCAAGTAGCTATTTCATACTTTATCGTTTTAAAAATCAATGCATGAATGTTTCTGCCTTATTCTTGCAATTATAGAATTTGATTCATGCTATATAACATTTCCATTCACCATGATCGTACGAGTTGACTAAACTACTTCGTGAATCTATCTCGTTACCCGACCCGAACATCTTTAAAAAATAAAAGAACAAAGAAATGGAATACGTACCTACTGAAATGTGGGATGAGTTGAGCAAGTAAAAGGTGTAAAATCTCAAATCACCGACCTGAGCATTAGGGAGGTAAAAATATGGCAAGGGAGGAGAAATATACTAGTAAATATGAGAGTGTGAAGAAGTAAAAACGAATGGTGAAACCCATATATATAGAAAGTTTCCCGCAAATCTCGATACTGGAGGAATCGTGGTCGTTGAAATGAACAGGTGCATCATTATGACATTTAAGCATGTGTGCAGAAGCCAAAGCTATAACAGCCCAAGTCAAGCAAACAGCTCGGTACCGCGCCGAGACCGAGTGTTCAACACTTTTGAAAACCATTCACGGAAGCGTTTTAAAAGGAACAATAAAAGTGTTTACAAAAACAGTAAGGATAATCTGATAAGGTAAGTAGTAAAACTAGATCAGCACTTCCATTATTTTACAAAAGTAATTTGTACAGACACTACCACCAAAATTGCACAGCACTTGTTACATGTACAACTGTGCTCACAAGAGGACCTACAACACAACCCACACAACTACTACTACCCCTCCAACACTATCAATTCCCGAACCTGATAGCCCCGAAGTGAACATGTACCAGGATCGTAGGTCGGCCGCTTAGGACAATATGCTTCCGATCCACGATCGTCTCATATAGTATTTTACGTAGGATAGGAACAGGCGATGCCGGAGATGACGTAAGATCGTCCTTCTTGTAGTGGCGTATTACCAGTATATCCATCTCAGGTGCGAAATGCTGATCTATCTAAGACAATCTACAAAATATGCACGTGCCCTCTCTACACATGATGACCTGTCGTGATGCAAACATGATATAAACACAAGACAAGCACGTAGGGTGAGTCTATAACCCAGCAAGGAACGTGAAGGCGATGGTACATGCTGGAACAGATCAGAAGTACAAGATAGCATTACACACGCAATAGGGATACCAGCAGGATACAGGTAGTACGAGACAAGCACGATATAGGTATACAAGTGAGCGCAACAAATAGCTAGGCCCAGGACAAGTATAGGTAAACAAGTACAAGCTGATGCTTCGCGTACCTTTTGGGACAACAATCAGTCAAGAAGGTGAATGCAGAGGGCTATTCCGACTGATATCACCGCAACTGCCGAGAGCTTGTCGGGCTTACGTTGCACAATACAATCACAATTACAAGATGTAGTACATACTGGTGACTCACTTTCCAGGACAGTGGGTGCGTACTACGTCATAGTACGAGCCACATTGGTAGAACCATTGCCTGTTGTCAGAGTTGCAACTTGTATACACACATGCAAGTAACATGCAGCCCACGTTGGATAGTATAACGGCTTAACAACGTTCACAATAACAATACACAGGATCTAGACAAGCACTAACACATGTTCTGTGGTATTTCGGTAGAGTAACGGCTATAATAAAGCAATTTTCAAGCATAAATTGGGCACTATGACTGCATGCAAATAACATGTATAACATTTCTGGAAATATTTGGGCAATATCTCTGCTTACCTTATGGTAAAACTACCAGATAAATTGGGCAGTGTATATTAGCAATTAACTGGACAAATTTAAGCATAACAAGTATATACTAACAACATGTAAATACCATAAATAAATAAAGCAATAAAACCCTTGACTCAAATGTCGAAAATTAGAGAAGACTCAGATCGATTTTGGAACTTTCGAAACGTTAACTAAACTAAATCGATATAATTTAGCAGAATCAGGTCAGAGAAAAATTGTCTGCAAGTTTGATTTCAGGGGGTCAAGTGACCCCCTTATATAGGCCCTCAAGGCTAACATAGGGGGAGAACACGTGTCCCTCCCTCGTTGGTTGACCAATCATGGTTGGCCACGTGGGGGACACGTGTCCCTCCCTCGTTGGCTGACCAATCATGGTTGGCCACGTGGGGGACACGTGTCCCTCCATGTGTCACTTTCCAGAAATAGCATTAACGTTCCGTTTTTTGCCCGTTTCCTGTGTAGGTGTCCCTGATTTTTGTATTTTCGGGCCGGGATGTAATTTTGCCAAACTTTGCCATTAAGTAGTACAAGTTAAAGGAAACCCAGTGGCGTATGTCTCTTTTCGCGACGGGGTCCCGATTTTCCTATAATTGGCCCTGAAGTGAAACCCCTAAAATTGAAAAAACAAACGAAATGGCTCGAAAAGTTAAAAAAATCACTCATACTCTTATAAGCAGCTGAAAAGTTTTACTTGGTCACGATATGGGGCTTTACAAAAGCGGCATTAAAGCCACATGAGATAGGCATAGTTCAAAGTTTAGAATTCCCGAGTTCAATCCTTGGCCTCGAAGATTCTGGGGGGCAAATGATAATGGTAAAAATACCTCAGTGTCCTTGAAAAACCTTAGACTAAGGCTCTGTTTGGCCTAGTTGTGAAATTTTAGCTTTTGAAGTGTAGGGCTTTTGTAGTAGAGTTTTTTTTAAACGTGTTGTTGAACAAAAGTTGTTGACTGTTTGACCTATATTGGGAAATATTGAGCTTTTAGAAAATTCAAGGACAATATTGTGCTTTAAAAATTATGAAGGGATATATTTAAGAAAGAAAAAGAAAACAGCTTTTCGCATTATATAAAAACAGTTTCGCAAAAATCTATTTTGAAAAGCTCCAATTTGGAACTTTTTATTTTTCAATTTTTTTCACATTCAGTTTTTACGTAAAAACACTTTTAGAAATGAATCAAACATGTGAGATCAGCTTCTAAACTCACATGAAACACTTTTAAGTGTCAAAAAGTTAGTTCAAACAAAGCATAAAAAAAGCATTTTCCACTATGCCACATGGCATCATAATAATAGATAAGGATAGCTGGGGTCCACAATAATATCTAAAAATATTCTTGATTCATTACAATAAATAAGACATAAAAGGTGATTCAAAGATAACTAAAATTCTATTGCTAAATTTGTTACTTGTTTGTTAAGTTATTACCCAAGTCAAATTATTAACTCTTACGCTAGAAGGGATTCAGGAAAGATAACACCCGTTATTTCTTTTTTTATCTTACAAATGTCAACTCGGGTGGGACGTGGCAGATGTCAACCCGTATCACTTATCAGCATGTATTCATAATAAATATGACAAGTCTGAATTATGTATTTGGTAGGTAACAAGCTGTACATTGTGATTTGCCTCTCATTCACTCATTCTCTCTCTTTCTCTCTCTCTCTTGCGCGCATGCACATGTATACACAAAACAACAGGAAAAAAAAAAAACGACAAGAAAGAAAAAACAAAAGGAAGTGAAAAAAGGAGTGTTCTTCGATCACAACGGATGTAAGCAAGTTCAAACCAACGGCTCAATATTTTGACTGAAGCGCCATCTAATTGAGCTGCGGCTTTTTCCCCTAATCTTTTCCATTGCTAGTAGGCATATGCTGTCTCTTCTTTCTTTCCTCCTCGGTACGTACATGCTTTTGAAGGCTTGGATGCCAAATGTATCCTCTGGGCGGTGTAAGTACGAATACCATCGTCTATTGATGATAGTTTAATCCTTTTGTGCTTTCCAGTAAAAGCTGGATAGCAGATGGAGTTCTTTGGTATCTCAAGGACTTTAACATGGCAGATCTTCTCTAAATTTGGAATGGCATGGAGATGTGAAGGAAGATCAATGAGGAACTCTCCGTATGCATCTGTGGTGCTTCTTGTCCATGATTTCCTTCTCTTGCCACTGTGGCCGCAGAAAACAGCAACTGATGCACCTGCTAGCGTTTGTTCATAAAAATCTAATTGTTCGTTCATAAAACTCAAAAGTTTAAATTTTTTATGTATTTTCCTATTAAAGCAGCTGCTGAAAAGGAAAAGAAAAGAAAAGATAAAGGAAAAAAATCTGCCACAAATGCAATTGCCAAGATTTGATCCCATGTTATCCACATTCCCAAATAAGACAATAACAAATTAAGCTAAACTAGTTCTTATTGCAAGAATACCACTAACCTCAATGTAGCTCTGCCCTTGAAACCTAACCAGGGTCTGTGATTTGAGGGTGGGGTCGAGATATGATTTATCCTCGTCTTCATTAGTTTTCACACAAAAAATTCACGCATCAGTTTAGCTATAAACACTCGAGGGGTTAGGATAAGGTGAACCACTCTATCAAAAAGAAAGTAGCACATTGAATTGTTATTGTTTTTAATCTTAGCACAGCTTCCATACTGTTAACGAACTTTGTAAATTGGATGCTAACGAGGTCAGTATTGATGAATTCCAACTAAAATTGCAAATATTACAGTTTTAAAGAATTCCAACTAAAATTCCCAAATATTACAAGTGCCCAGGACAAAACTTATTTGCGTGTTAGCAAATTTTCGAGTCTGAAATGCACGTTATCCACGAAGCTAATGCCATGCTGAGAAAAATAATATTTAGTTTAAGCTAAAACTTGTTTTAAGATTGTTGTTTAGAACAGTAGAAGAAGAGAATTTTTCAAAAAATTTATTTATGAGGATTTGAATTTGGTTTAGTCTAAGAGTTGGAGAGAGAATACATGTTTGGAGAGAGACTTAGTCACGTATCTTAATTGTGATTTCTTTCCAAGAAATTCAGAATTTTAGAGGGGCTAAGGCGGCAAATTTGGATTGAGAAAAATATTCTGAGGCAAATTAGTGCACTAAAAGTAGAGGCAACTCAAAAGAAAGAGATCTAATACTTCGGAACAAGGATAATATATAAATACAAAATAGTATTAATTAAGGACTACGGCGAAAATTTACTATGAGAGTATTTATGAAATCTTATAGCTAATTTGACCACAACTAAGTAGAAAGCTTACGAAGTCTTGTAGAATAATATGTTTCCTGAACAAGTTCATAGCATGATGAATACAAAAGCAAAGTTGACGTAAAAAGAATATAGCCTAGTAAATAGAATTAATGGTTCAAATTCATAATATCTGCTTTCAGGGTGAACCAAGATTAAATATTTCATAGTACGAGGCGCAAGTTTTTGAGTTGTTTGATAATAATCAGCTTATGTTCTTTGATCTTAATGCAAAAATTTAGACCCTACCTAATGTTCTAGTATGTTCGTAGTCTTTAGTTGGTCTGATCGCAGAAAGATGTTAAGTTAGGTCAATAACCATATCGTATCAACACTATCTTAATTAATTTCTTTTTCTCATCGCGTACAGAAAAATGCCATGCACACTTCCAAATGTAAAATTACTTTAAACTTGAGCAAGAAATTAAGCTATATTTCTAAAATTAATGTCTCATTAATAAATGGGTTCATGAAAAAAATTGTTAAGAATTATTGAGTTTCATCCTAAAATCAAGCTTTGCTTTTTACTGTTCCATCTGATATCTTGTTAGCAGTCCTGTTGATATCCAATATTTGGATCTCATGCTTGATAACTCGTTCTTAAAGATTCCACCCTCCAAAACGTAAAATTCATTTAAAATAGAGCTAGAAATTAAGCTATATATCTAAACTTAATCGGCTGAAGAATTCATCGGTCAAGTTAATTATAGTATGTTCAAGTTTTCGTTGAGGCATGATCACATATAAAGCTTGATAATTATATCGAAACGATTGTGAAAAAATATGATACAAACCTGAGACGGGCTGAGTGTTTTCGTCCATACAAGCATGACAAAGAACTTGGCCAGTAATTGTAACCGTAGAGAGCTTCTCTTCGCCATAACCAGCTACTTGCACCAAGTCTTCTCTGCTAGATAATTCTAGAATCGGATTTTCTCCAGCTTTAGCTATCACAAAAGCTCCAACAAAGAAGGAGAGGACTAACTGTTTGAGGATCATCATCTTCACGAGAGTGTTGCATCCGAGAAAATAGTTCATCATCTTTGTGTTTGTTTGTTTGTTCGTAAACTTTGTATCAACGTAAGGATGGAATGAACAGACAATGAAAAGCCACCGTCTTTGGTTTTATAGAAAGCCATGCATGGGTCACAAGCCCTTTTCAACGATTCTATTTACATTTGTACCCTTGAGCTTAATGACCAAGATTTATGATGTGTAGCGGTTAAGCACCTCATTGAATTTTCACTTGGCATATATAAGTTAAGTCCATGATGGAATGATATCACCCACTTTTCACTGTTTACATGACAAATGACGTATTTACTTTTTACCTATTACATAACAAATATCGCATTATTTATTTTTTTCAAACATATAAATTCTATTTATACGTGACACTTGTCTCATAAGATTATATCATATATTAATTAAGAGGTGCAGTATAAGTAATATCCTTAATTAGATGAGATATATCATTAATGAAAACAAAATAGGTATGAATTTGCAACAAGCACTTAAACAGAATTTGTCAAATTAA
This sequence comes from Ehretia macrophylla, assembly GCA_037974665.1. Classification (NCBI taxonomy): domain Eukaryota; kingdom Viridiplantae; phylum Streptophyta; class Magnoliopsida; order Boraginales; family Ehretiaceae; genus Ehretia; species Ehretia macrophylla. The sequence goes on from CM075781.1 coordinate 56,866,395, forward strand.
TATTGAAATTTTCAATAATAGAAGGATGGGACCGCAAATGTAACGAAGTATGGAAGATGAAATTGATCATTTTTCAAAGCACTGCGAAATGAAAAGTATTTCAACAAATCCATATTGCAATATTCATCGTTAATTTATCTAAAATGAATGGATTTGGTTAAGAAATGGAGAGATGGAAATAATAGGACATTTTGGCCATATAAAAAAAAGTAGTAGTTGAAACCTTGCTTAAGAGGGCAATCCATAATTCTATACAATAAGAAGGGTATGTTCGTGATGCCACAATGAGAAATTGTATGAGGAAGAGGTTTGCATAAAGAACGGAAAGGGAAGGGTAACTGTTAGGTTGGTAGCCTAATCTTATCGCCTACGTATTCTTTTTATTTGCAAAACTCAAAGCTCATGGTCTAGGCAGACAAGCATATAGCGTTAGTCAATTTTCAAGCCTGCCTCACCTATATTTATTTGCCTAAAAGTAAGCTTACTCCAAGAAATATCTGCTTCAAACTTTGTTATGTGAGCAGACTTAGTTGAATGATAAATATAAATACAACCTTCAACATATTGGTTAATTCTGGCACGTCTGAGTGGGGTTAGACCCAACTAATTAAGTTGGTATCATTTCATAACTTACCAGTCCAAATTGAAGATCAAATTTTATGTGAAGATAGTGCACTAACTTATTAAACATGACAGGTTAGATGGGGGCGGATGTACCATAGTGGTTGTAGGGTTAAAGTTTACACTAAATTTATAAAATTATTTAAATATCTATGTATTTATAATAATAAAAATACTACACATAATCAGCCCAGCCCTCACTAAAATAACATAAATAATTAGGAAATTACGTACTATAATTGTTGAAATAAGTCAATATTTTATTTGTTATAGATAGATTGTTACCAATAGTAATTTTAGCGATTGTATAGTAATATTCTTCTATAATTTTGGATCTCCTGTAATCATGGGAAATCTTCTATAATCGTAGGATTTGTTTTTGTATATATATATATTCCCTTGTGATATCAATAAAATTATCAGAAATATTTCTTTTAACATGCTAGATGAATTCCGCATATTTTCACATCTAGGATTAAGGGGTTCTTACCAGACTTAGAGATGGATACTGAGGAAGATCGGACCCCACAAGAAAATTGTTGATAAAACTCCAAAATGGAATTTCATCACTGTAGGAATTGAGTTCAAGCTTTTCCCAGCCAGACCGACTATTCCAAGAGCACTCATCCATAAACTGGTTAATTCAAAATATTAGTTGGTATTCAAAATATTCGATTCAAGTAGGCAAAAAGATGGTTGAATCAAAATAATTTTGTTTAAAGTTTTATTTTTTTTTTTGAATCTACCCAAAATAGGATTTTTTTTCGTTATTGGGTTAGCCATACACTTCACATGTTTCTAGCGATTCACATGGCATCATCAAATGATACAAGTCTTGGATAAGAATCTACAACGCACTAGAACGCCCTTGTTGACAATCCTTTACTTCGACAGCATCTAGGGTTCCTCGAACAATGTGATATCTCACACTGGGTAAATCCTTCAGAGCCAACTCCGACTTCCTCTCCATTACCATAGGAATCGGAGCTTGTCTTCGTGTTTTTTTTTTCTAATCATATTTTTTTTTCCTTGTTCAGTTTCATTTTCTTAATGACAAGTTCAAACACTAATATTTCAGGATCTATGACAGGAATAGAGAAGATTAATTCTATTGTCTCGCCTCCCCTTCATATGCAAGATATCTCCTCACTATTTACTCCAGAACGACTTGATGGTACTAATTACATCCAGTGGTCTTTGAATGCACAAAATAAGATCAAGGGCAGAAAGCGTTGGGGCTTTATTTCGGGTACTAAAGTTGCTCCAAAAGATGTAGATTCTTCGGAATATGAAGCTTGGGAGGAAGAAAAATGCATGGTCAAGTCTTGGCTTCTTGATGCTATGACCAAGGACATCAGATCACTTTTCCTTCGCTTGTCTACAGCCAAGGAAATCTAGGAGAGTGTCAAACAAACTTACTCAGTCAACCAAGACGAATCAAAGGCATATATTTATATTGTGTGGTAATTTTTGTCCGTCAAAATGGAGGTTCTGTCATTTTATATTTTGGCAAACTACAAACATTGTGGCAGGAATTTGATGCTATTGAAGGTTGCACTATGGAGTGTGCCAAGGATATTGCGAAATATACCAAATTAAGGCGCATAAAGGTGTCAGCTTCATAATGAAGGCGCAAAAAGCGTCAACTTCAAAATGAAGGCATGTAATGGCGTCAATTTCAAATGCGGGAGCGCAACGAGATCATCTCGAGATATGTAAATAACAAAAATATGCACGCGCAGTGGAAATAATAACAATTAAAATTTGTATGTAAACAAGTTTGTATTTACATAAACCCAAGAGTAAATCCGTAATATAGTACAAAAAGAAAATACATAAAAGTATATACAACTATATACATATGTATTTAAAACGAAACACAAGAATACCTCGCGTGGAGAGCTCGGATGCAGACTCTTGAAAGGAAGATCTTGACTCGGACAAATCTCTTTCGCAAGTGCAAATGCCCTAGTCAGTCCACGGGTATCCAAAAGCAAAGGACAACTAACTAATTATACTTCTAGCTTAGTTAAGTCCAAGAGCTTAGTAAATAAAGAGTTGTAGACTTAGAAGCAAAAGTTTCCTATCTCTACTAGACTTGGCCGAAAATACCAAGAGAAAAGAGAGAACAATATGCTTCTAAATGTGTGAGAATTTCGGCTAAGAGGTGCAAGGAAGAATGAAGGACTTGTCTTCTATTTATAGAACATGCTCATCAAATGCCAAGCGTCATGATCTAAGCAAATGAAGAAGCCAAGTGTCCAAATCCTATGCATGGCCGGCCATAGGAGGGCTTTTTGGACAATTTTCTCTAGCAACTTGTTGTTTGTCTTTTAGTGCAAGTTGTCTTTTGTCCTTTTGTGCTTTGTCCTTTTTTGTTTTGTCCTTTTGTGCAACTTGTCTTTTGTCTTTTAGTGAAGACAATTATTAATTATTTGAAAATCCTTTTAGAATAATTAATTCAAGATTGACCCCTCAATCTATTTTTACTATTGACCCAATACTTTTTAGTATTTACACTTTGCCCCTAAAACTTTCAAAAATTACAATTTTGGCCCACTTAACCGGTAATGTCCAAAATCACACCGTTAACACTTTAACGCATTTCCAACTCAATACTAAGCCCAGAAATTGCTTTATTCATGATACCCTAAGTGTGTGACTTTCTAGGTTTATGACTGTATAGCGATAAAGGATCGATTCCGAAAATATCTCTGTCATTTTTCGGAATACCTTCATGTTCATGAGTGACGTGCTAGCAACGAACGTATCATGAAAATATATATAGTAATGAAGTCCAATTCCAACGAACCTATTTACAGTCACAAATTAGCGTGCAGTCCGATCCTTCTGCTAAAATGTCCCGATCGTTGTGGGGACCATAAAATGATTAAGTCTACTAAATGATTCTATGCATAGATCTAATTTGGTGGAATGAGAGATGACATCTATGGAAAAATACCTTCCTATCGTTCAACTACCCCGGCCGAGGATTTCTCATTTCAGACAACCGACACTAGATCGCATAGGACATCGCCTCACTTTTGGAGGTTAACATATCCTATCTTGACAATTACCTATCGGTCTCCATATCACAAGACTAAACTGCAAGAGTCCGTATCTCATCCTCAAAGAAGGCGAGAATTGTCCAAACGCAAGATTTAACCCCTGATATAGCCGGCATCCATAATTTCTCAAGTAAAAGGATTAATTTGCACAATTTGCAATGAATTACAAACTATTAATCCAAAGTCATGTAGTTTGTCATTCCGGTCACATTCAATGATCTGTTCAACCAACGATCATTCATATGTGAGTTAATCGCATCCCTATACTATTGTAGCTCAACGCTCGCTACCCTTTTATCATTAACATCTCTATGTTAATCAAAGATAACTAAATATGATAGTCCGTACTTGATTATTCCAGTCTTGGTCGAATAATCTAAGGACTATGAGTGCATTTGAATGTTTATCATGTCGAAGAAATATGCAGTCAAATTCTTAACACATTAAGAATATACTTCTTCTCAGAAAAACATTAAGGACATATTCATATAATTGAATGGAGAACATGAACATCCATTTAACATGCCATTCAGATTTATATCAAAATGCCCTATATAGGTCATTTAACTATATAGCATTAGGGCATATCTCTAACAATCTCCCACTTGCACTAATGCTATAGAATATAGCCTTCAGCGCATATCTACATGGTATCTCATTCCCATCTTTTCAAGATGACGTTCTAACCGCGATTGACTCATGCGCTTAGTAAGTGGGTCAGCTATATTCTCTAATGTAGGAACTTTCTGCAGACTTATATCTTTTCGAGCAACTATCTCTCGAATGATATGGAAATTACTTTCTATGTGTTTGGACTTTTGATGAGATCTAGGTTCCTTAGCTTGTGCAATAGCTCCATTGTTGTCGCAATACAGCGGTATCGGCAACTCGATGGAAGGAACCACTTCTAGCTCTAACAAGAACTTCCTCATCCAAACAGCTTCCTTTGCTGCATCAGATACATCAATGTACTCGGCTTCTGTAGTGGAGTCAACAGTAACAGGTTGCTTGGAACTCTTCCAACTTACTGCCCCTCTGTTACAAACAAACACAAATCCAGATGTAGACTTTTTATCATCCGTATCAGATTAAAAATCTGAATCTGCGAACCCATCTATCTGGAGTTCTCATCCTCCGTAAATCAGTGCAAGGTCCTTAGTCCTTCGCAAGTACTTAAGGATATGCTTCACTGCCATCCAGTGTTCTTCTCCTAGATCTGACTGATATCTGCTCACAAGGCTTACAGCATATGCAATATCAAGCCTTATACATAGCATGGTATTCATGAGACTGCTAACAACCAAAGCATAAGGCACACGCTCCATATGTTGCCTTTCATCCTCGGACTTGGGAGACATATTGTTGAAAAGATGTATTCCATGCCGAATTGGCATAAGACATTTCTTAGAACTCTCCATATTGAATTTCTTCAATACTCGCTCTATGTACAGATTTTGAGACAAGCCAATCAATCTTTTCGTTCTATCTCTATAGACACGAATCTCTAAGATATAAGAAGGCTACTCCCAGATCTTTCATGGAGAACTTGCTATTCAACCAAATCTTAGTAGACATCATCTATCCAACATCATTTCCCATGATTAAAATGTCATCAACATACAAAATCAGAAAAGTGGTCATGCTCCCACTGATCTTCTTGTATACACAAGGTTCATCGTCATTTCTAATGAAACCAATCTCTTTTATCTCATTATTAAATCTGATGTTCCAAGAACGAGAGGCTTGTTTTAGACCATATATTGATCTTTTCAGCTTACACACTTGATCTTTATTGGATTAAAAACCTTCAGGCTGTTCCATATAGATATTTTTCTCAAGATAGCCATTCAGGAACGCAGTTTTAACATTCATTTGCCATATCTCATAATCATAGTGTACATCAATAGCAAGCATGCTGCAGATGGACTTAAGCATGACAACTGGTGAATATGTTTCGTCATAATCAACACCTTGTTTCTGACGAAAACCTTTCGTAACCAGCCTTGCTTTATAAGTTTCCATATTTCCATCTATTCCAAGTTTCCTTTTGAAGACCCATTTATAACCTATAGGTACAATACCTTTAGGTCGGTCAACTAAGGTCCAAACATCATTTGAATACATGGAATATATCTCTGTTTGCATAGCCTGCCTCTATTTCTCGGAATCAATATCTTGTATTGCTTCCTCATAATCAATAGGATCATCCAAATGATCTTTATCCCCTACTACAAACAACTCTTGTGTTTCCTCAAGCAGATAACCATATCTCTTAGGAGGACGGGATACTCTACTAGATCTTCGAGGTCCTTGTGTGATGATTGGTTTTGGATCTTGTTGAATTGGTTCAGGATCAAGACTTGGGTCAATTTGTGGATCAAAAGACTCTTCTTCTATTATTTTCCTCCCTCTGCCTTTTTCTTGAACAAACTCATTTTCAAGAAAGACGGCATCTCAACTGATCGATATTTTTTTATCATCGGGAAAATAAAAATAATATCCTTTAGTCTTCTTACGATATCCCATAAATCTCCATTTATTTGATCTAGCTTCCAACTTGTCCATCGTAAGTTTCTTAACATAAGCGGGACAACCCCAAATCCTAATGTGATTAAGACTTGGTTTCCTATCAAACCACATCTCATACGGTGTAGTACGAACAACTTTAGTTGGAGCCTTATTCAATAAATAAATAGCCGTAAGAAGTGCATACCCCCACAATAAAATTGAAAGATCGGTGTAACTGATCATAGATCGTACCATATCCATTAATGTATGATTCCTACATTCAGATACTCTATTTAATTGTGGTGTAGCAGGTGGAGTAATCTGTGAAGTTATTCCAGCTTGTTTAAGATATTCAAGAAATTCGGTACTTAAGTATTCACTCCACGATCGGATCGCAAGGTTTTAATACTTTTTTCCCGTTTGGTTTTCTACTTCAACTTTAAATTCCTTGAATTTTTTGAAAGCCTCAGATTTGTACTTCATTAAGTACACATATTCATACCGAGAATAATCATCGGTGAAGGTTATGAAGTAGATATAACCACTATGAGCCATTTCTCTAAAGGGACCGCATAGATCACTATGTATTAATGTTAACAATTCAGTGGCTCTTATTCCTTTTCCAACAAATGATGACTTGGTCATTTTCCCAAGAATACAAGATTCATATGTAGGCCCAGGTTCAAATCCCAATGAATCGATAAGTTCATTTTGAGTCATCCATGTTAATCTTTTCTCGTTAATATGTCCAAGTCTCAAGTACCACAATTGTTTCACATTAATTTGAATATCTTTTGGTTGTCTCTATTTTGAAATGGAAGTTGAAGTTACATGCATGCATTCATCCAAATTCAAATGATAAAGTCCGTTCAACAAGGTAGCTGAGCTGATATATTCATTACTATAATAAATATTACAGCTCTTGTTTGAAAAGAAAAATTCATAATTCTCACAGCATTTGGAATAAACAAAACATTTGAAAGACGCATAACATGACCAACAGGCAGAAAAACTTCAATATTCTCTTTGGCAATGGCTTTAACACTTGTTCTATTACCAACCTTCAGAACAATCTCACGCTTCCGAAGCGTTATCCTATCATTTAGATTATGTGAGGACATGCAAACATGTGTCGTGGCACCAGAATCTAAAATCCAAGATGTACAAGCTGGACTAATTGAAAAATTAGTTTCATTCACAGAAAAAGAAGTTGTACCTCGCGCAGTGGCGGCAACCTGTTTCTCTTTCAACTCTTGAAGGTACAGGGGACAATTTCTACTCTAATGGCCATCAACCTTGCAGTGATAATACTGCCCTTTAGGGACAACTTCCTTCTTCTTAACACCCCCTGTAGGCTTAGGAGCATTGTCCTTCTTCTTCTTGTTGTTCTTCCTCATTCTTCTATTCTTGGGTCTAAACCCAGAAGAAGAGGCAGCAATGTGGACAGTCTCCTTGCCCTTTCCCTTGAACTGTGACTACGCAGTGGTCAACATATTGACTAGTTCAGGCAAAGAAGCAGAGAGTTTGTTCATTTGAAAGTTCATAATGAACTGATTGAAGGAAGGTGGAAGGGACTACATAATAAGGTCCGTGTGAAGCTTAAAATCCATGTCAAACTCATGCATCTCAAGTTGAGTAATCAGATTAATCATCCTGAGAACATGCTTGCTGACATCACTGAAGGAACGATATCCGGGATTGTACATATAGAATAAAAATTTTGCAGCGGAAGATAGCATGAAATACAATTTTTCATAGCATATATGACATTCATGTGTAGTCAATCCCAATACTTGATATTTATGCAATATACATCTCAAACCAAAGGTAATACAAGAAGAGAACAATACCTCTTGAAGACCAAAGGTTAGAATCGTTTGGTGAAGCTTTGAGAACTCCTTGAACCTTTCACAAGTGTAGAAGTCCTAGATTGTCCACTTAGCAATTTGAAGAAGCCTTTCCTCCTCCTTGAGTTGTACTGCTAGCAAACTCCTTGGAAGATTCATCGACAAGAACACTTCTCTCTTTTGAAAGATTATTTAAAACTACTCTTAGTGTAGTTGTCTTTCCAATTCTCAATTTAATCCAAGATGAGAAAAGCAAAAATGAAGAACAAACACTTGTGTTCTTGCAACCATCTATGGTGTATGTTGCTGATTTTCAAAATGTAGAAGAAGAGAAAAGCTTTTTTCTACTTCTCTATTTTTGGTCGTGCATTTCAACAAGGATTGAAGAAGTCTTTGTCTTCTTTCTCTTGCTTTTGCTTTGACCAAGAAAAGCACAAGACACAAGGTCCAATGTTTTTTTCTTGTTATGTTTTCTTTTCCTTGATTCATGCAAAACACAAGACATAATATATTAATAACTTTGTCTTCTTTTGTTTTGGTTTTCCCGTGAAAGAACATAACACATACATACAAATGTCTTGCAAGTTGTCTTCCCAAGACAAGTTGATATTATTTAACACTTAAATAATGCCTACAATTGTTGACCAATTTCAACCCTTGGATTAATAGATGGATGGTTAGGATTTTGATCTTGGTGCTTTGTGTTTATTGGCTAATATTTTGCCACATCAACATGTTGGCAACCAATAGGAAGAAATCAAATTTTACCTATTTGTACTAAACACCCAAAACTTTTCCAAGCTTACAAATTTGCCCCATTAACTTTTAATGGTTGAGACTATAATTATTAACTCTTAATAATTTCTTAGAGAAGATGATTCAAGTCTAAGAAAGACTTAATCTCCTTGCTAATATGGTGTGACTTTCTAGGTTCATAGCCAAATAGCACTAAGGAAACATTAAACACCTTTAATGTCAATCAGGTTCTTGATTTGTTTCAAGAATTTTTCATTTAATTCTTGAAACACCCTTAAGGTCTTGAGTGACGTCTAGCAACATATCAAGACAATTTTTAAGGCAATGAAGTAATCACGTAATGAACCCCAATACATATGATAGCCGTAATGCCTCAAGTCTAAGGATTACATGCACAATCGCAACGGATAACAAATTATTAATCCAAAGTCATGTAATTTGTTATTCACATCACATTCAGAGAACTATTCAACTAATAGTCACCTACATGTTTGTTAGTCGCATCACTATGCTATTATGGCACGTGGCTTACCATCCTTTATCATCAACATCCTTATGTTGATCAAAGGTAACAACACATGTGATAGTCCGTAATAGATTATTGAAGTCCCGATAAAATAATCTAAGGACTATGAACGTTTTAAGTATTTATCATATTAAGGAAATACGCCAACATATTCTAAACGCTTTTAGAATACATTTCTCTAATGAAGATACTAGGGACTCATTCATACACGTAAATAAGGAGAATATGAATGTCCTAATTATGTCAATATGTAAACAAACATATAAACACTAATGCCATAAGTAAATGTCAAAATGCCCCAATATATGTCATCCAAATATGTAGCATTAGGGCATATCTCTAACAATCACCACCTTCTTCCAATCTAGCTTTGAACAACTCCTTTGACAGTTCATACCTAGCAACATCACTTTGCTCACCATACAGCTCTTTCAAGTTCAGAATCATGCTAGCAGCGTCAAACATATTCTCATGCTGCTTTTGCAGTTTATTTGACATTGAAGCAAGAATGTAAGCCTTTGCTCTCAAGTCATGTTCAACCCAGAGCTGATATGTTTCTTACTCTTCTTCAGTTGCAGTTTCAAGAAGGGTAGTAGGACGGGCCTTATCTAGAACATATTCAATCTTTTCTAATCTCAAAACAATTTTAAGATTGTGAAACCAATCGGGAAAGTTTGGTCCGGTTAAAGCATTTTTATCAAGGATACAGGCAATAGGATTTGAAATAGAAGCCATTATAAAAGTACTACAAAAATAAGTAATGCAGAAAGTAAGACTGCTAGTGATGTAAAAATGTATAACTATTCAAGTATGGTCTTTACAAAAATAGTATTTCCCACTAACTTTATCGAATCGCATACTCCCATAACGAGAAACGCGAATCTTTGTAAAAATTTGGTAGTGGGTAACCAAATTCTCTTAATAATTTGTATCCCTCAAACCTTTGTGGCTATGTTGGAATATAAACATCAAGAGTCAACAACGCTTTGTTGTCTATTTCACAAAATAGGTTATGGTCATATCCAGTCCCTAAATTACTTTGGTCTTAAACCTTTGTGGCTATGTTGATTAAGTAATTCAGTTAGATCCGACCCGCCATCTCACAATTATCCGACAAATTGAATCAATAGCCTCAAGCCTTTGTGGCTATGTTGGCCGTTATATTTTGGAAGACAACTACATCACTATGTTCTACTAGCAACTTAATTAAACTTAGTATGAATCATGTCCCTCTACCTTTGGGCAAGACCAGATATGATCGCTTTGGGTTCATTAAGTCCTAGGATGACGGAGGACAACAGATCTAATATTGATTTGCACAAATTGGGAATTTTGAAATAGATCTCATCATGCATACAGTAACAAGCATATAAATATAATGCATGCAATAGTCATAGATGGTGGATCATGGACTTTGGAATAAAAAGGAAAAACTATCTTAAAACACATCACTATGTCTTCAAGATCTCCAACTCCTTTGGATTCATCCGGCTGCTTCATTGCATGTCTTCTTGAGATTTTACATATAGTCCTCACTACAAAGTTCTCTCAAAAGCAAGAAAAATAAAATGAGACTTATGTCTCAATCACAAACCGAGTATCCACTAAGTCCATGATTAAGTTCACCATTTATGCATCATATAGCAAGATTAAACTTATCACATAGATAATCAAAGCTAAATGAAAAACAACCAATAAACATCTTAATGTATAATATACAAAAGATAAACAAAGTCCATCTAATCTTCTATTAATGTTTTAACAATATGCATGAAAGAGAATTGACTCTAACATCAACCAAGCATTCCAAGACCAACCGAGTTCACAAGCCATACAGTCTTGATATGACACGTAAACCAAGATCTCTATATAAAGGGATCATCAGACCTGATCATAGAAAATTTTTGGCTCGCTACAATCAAAGTCGATCTTTCCATGTGGGATGGAATCAACTCATATCTTTCGTATAATCGTGTCAAAAAACATTAAAAGATTAGATCAAATGTACATATTACGGACTTTCAAAACCGTGGCTCTGATACCACTTGAAGGCGCATAAAGGTATCAGCTTCAAAATGAAGGTGCGTAATGGCATTAGCTTCAAATGCGGAAGCGTAACGGGAACGTCTTGAGATATGTAAATAACAAAAACATGCAAGCGCAGCAGAAATAATAACAATTAAAATTTGCATGTAAACAAGTTTGTATTTACATAAACCCAAGAGTAAGTCCGTAACATAATACATAAAAGTATATACAGCTATATACATATGTATTTAAAACGAAACACAAGAATACCTCGTGTGGAGAGCTCGGATGCAGACTCTTGAAAGGAAGATCTTGACTCGGACAAATCTCCTTCGCAAGTGCAAAGGCCCTAGTTGGTCCATAGGTATCCAAAAGTAAAAGACAACTAACTAATTATAGTGCTAGCTTAGTTAAGTCCAAGAGCTTAGTAAATAAAGAGTTGTTGACTTAGAAGCAAAAGTTTTCTATCTCTACTAGACTTGGCCGAAAATACCAAGAGAAAAGAGAGAACAATATGCTTCTAAATGTGTGAGAATTTCGGCCAAGAGGTGTAAGGAGGAATGAAAGACTTGTCTTCTATTTATAGATGTATGAACATGCTCATCAAATGCCAAGTGTCATGATCTAATGAAGAAGCCAAGTGTCCAAATCCTATGCATGGCCAGCCATAGAAGGGCTTTTTGGACAATTTTCTCTTGTAACTTGTTGTTTGTCTTTTAATGCAAGTTGTCTTTTGTCTTTTTGTGCTTTGTCCTTTTATGTTTTGTCCTTTTGTGCAACTTGTCTTTTGTCTTCTAGTGAAGACAATCATTAATTATTTCTAAACCCTTTTAGAATAATTAATTCAAGATTGACCCCTCAATCTATTTGCACTATTGACCCAATACATTTTAGTATTTATATTTTGGCCCCAAAATTTTCAAAAATTACGATTTTGGTCCACTAAATCGGTAATGTCCAAAATCACATTGTTAACACTTTAGTACATTTTCAACTCAATACTAAGCCCAAAAATTGCTTTAATCATGATATCCTAAGTGTGTGACTTTCTAGGTTCATTATCGTATAGCAATAAAGGATCGATTCTGAAAATATCTCCGTCATTTTTCAGAATACCTTCATGATCATGAGTGATGTGTTAGCAACGAACGTATCATAGCAATATATACAATAATGAAGTCTAATTCCAACGAACCTATTTACAGTCACAAATTAGCGTGTAGTCCGATCCTTCTATTAAAATGTCCTGATTGTTGTGGGGACCATGAAATGATTAAGTCCACTAAACGATTCTATGCATAGATTTAATTCGATGGAATAAGAGATGACATCTATGAAAAAATACCTTTCCATCGTTCAACTACCCCGACCGAGGATTTCTTATTTCAGACAACTGACACTAGATCGCATAGGACATTGCCTCACTTTCGGAGGTTAACAGATCCTATCTTGACAATTACCTGTCGATCTCTATATCACAAGACTAAACTGCAAGAGTCCGTATCTCACCCTCAAAGAAGGCGAGCTTTGTCCAAATGCAAGATTTAGCCCTTGATATAGCCGGCAGCCATAATTTCTCAAGTCAAAGGATTAATTTGCACAATTTCCAACGAATGACAAACTATTAATCCAAAGTCATATAGTTTGTCATTCCGATCACATTCAATGATCTGTTCAACCAACGATGATTCATATGTGAGTTAATCGCATCCTTATGCTTTTGTAGCTCAACGCTCGCTACCCTTTTATCATTAACATCTCTATGTTAATCAAAGGTAACTACATATGATAGTCCGTATTTGATTATTCTACTTCTAGTTGAATAATCTAAGGACTATGAATGCATTTGAAGGTTTATCATGTCGAAGAAATATGCAGTTGAATTCTTAATACATTAAGAATATACTTCTTCTCAGAAAAACATTAAGGACATATTCATATAATTGAGTGGAGAATATGAACATCCATTTAATATGCCATTCAGATTTACATCAAAATGCCCAATATAGGTCATCTAACTATATAGCATTAGGGCATATCTCTAACACCAAAAATGTTAATTCACGTGTATTTGTTTTCTTGGCTGGTCTTGACTCTTATTTGGATGGGGTTCATGGCCGTGTTCTTGCTACTACACCATTTCCTAACCTATAAACTGTTTATGTCATTGTTTGTACAGAGACAAATCGCTAGGAGGCCATGCTTGATGGGACATCAAATGAAGCGACTGCTATAGTTGTTCGCAAATCATTTACTCGTCCTGATTCAAAAAAAGTTATTCGTAAGTATATTGTTGGGGATATGCCCTAGTGCTAAAGTTTGAGATGACTTTATTAGGGTTTAATGAGAATATATTTACGTGTTTTTATACACTATTTGATTTGTAGGATGTTCATATTCTCCGCTTTGATACGAATGTCCCTAGTGCCAATCCGAGAAGAGAAATGTTCTAAAGAAGTTTAGGATATTTCGCACTTTCTTTTTGATATGATAAGCATTACGAAACAATTCATAGCCCTTCAGATTATTCGACCGGGACTAGAATAATCGAGTACGGGTTATCATATGTTATTACCTTTGATTAACATAGTGATGTTAATAATAAAGGATAGCGTGCGAAATGCCAAAACAGCATGGTGATGTGGACTAATAAACATATGAGTGATTGTCTGTGTACGGATCATTGAATGTGATAATAAATAGTGAATTACATGATTTCAGGTTAATAGTTTACTATTTAGTTGAGAATTGTGCAAATTAATCCTCAAACTTGAGAGATTACGGCTGCTAGTTATATCAGGGGCTAAATACTGCATCTGGACAATACCCGTCTTCCATAAGGTGGGTTACGACCTTTCGCGTTTTAGTTTTGTGGTATGAATCGACATGTAATTGTCAAGATAGGATCTGTTAACCTCCGGCAAGAGGCGATATCCTATGATATCTGAGATCGGTTGGTAGACGAGGAAGTCCTTGGCCAAGGCGAGTACGAAGTGATAGAAATGAGTTTTTCCATGGTAATCATCTCTTATTTCACCGATTCAGGTTTATACATAGTATCGGATATGAGCTTAACTATTTCATGGTCCTTTCCCGATTGGGGCACTTGTAACAAAAGGATCAGACTGCACGCTAATTCTCGACGGTTAAATGGATTCATGAAAGACGTCGTCTTCATTATCGTTTACATTATCATGATACGTTCGTTGCTAGTGCGTCACTCATGAGCATAAGGGTATTTCGGTAAATGACGGAGACATTTCCGAGATAGATAAAAGAGGTTTATCAATCCCTCATCGGTATGCGATTATGAATCTAGAAGGTCACACACTAATAAGTATCATGAATAAGTTCAACGGGAGCTTGTATTATGTGGTTGGTGGCTTTAAAGTGTTAAGAGTCATCAATGTTGGTATTTGGGCCAAAAGTATAATTTTAGAAAGTTTTAGGGTTAAATTATAATTACCAAAACTTTAAGGGCCAATCTGTAATTATTGAAAAGTTGTTTCAACATATTTATTCTAATGGAGATTAGAATGGGCAAGAAAATAATATATATGTATATGTGTAATGATAATGTAATTTGAGAAATGCCACGTCATCATCTTAGTTGTCAAAAGGTGAATTGCAAATTAATGACTAGATAATTACATGTGGCATGTGCATGTAGAGATTGATGACTAGGATAATCCATGTCATCAATCCTAGTCATTTGAATTTAAAATGAATGGATAAGATTCATTTTTGAATAAAGACAAAAGAATCTTGACCATTGCTTTTGTTGATAAAGCCTTTTTGACAAGTGTCAAGAGAGAGAATAAAGTTATCTTTGGATTGTAATGATTACAATCTTAGGATTTGCATGGCTTTAACTTTATAAGAAAGCAATTTTGATTGGCTATCTAATAAAGTAGAATTATATATATATATATCAGTATGTTATACATACATATATATATATATATATATATATATATATAATAATAATAATAATAATAATAATAATAATAATAATAATAATAATAATAATAATAATAATAGAAGACAACATTCTCTCTCCACCCACTTGCAATTTCGGCCAAGGGAGAGAGGAGAGAGAAAGTTGTCATCTTTTATCATCTAATGCTAATGATTGAAATCTAATGGCTTGCATGGCTTGTCATGAAAAGGTGACAATAGTGATTGGTCACTTGATTTATTATTAGCTTATAATATACTCTCTTATTATGTGATAACTACACATATATACACATATATTTTCGGCTAAGGCAAGTGAGAGGAGAAAGTATGAAACCCCACTTTTTTTTATCTTATCTCGATTTGCGTGCTTTACCTCGTTTTGCGTGAATTGACATATTTATGTGCTATATGACTTAGAATGTGTTAAATATGTGATTAATACTCCTAATACATGCTATGTGTGCATTCATGAAATTTTTATCAAAAACGGCACTGAAAATTTTATCGTCGATTTTTGTGAATAGTGTTTTGAACACCTGTCCGCTAAAATTTTTACAAGGGTGTTTTAAACATCTTAAAACCTAGTCCTCTATTATTAATAGACCCATTTTTGATAAAAATTGATTCTGAAACGGAATAGTAATTTAAATAGACTTTTCGGGCGAAAAGTAGCATTTTTGAGACAAATAGTAATTTTTTCTAAACCCGATTCTTGCATTGACTTTCATTGACCTATTATATATTAATATAAATGTATTTATATGTGGTATTAAATGATTTTAGATTAATTGTGCATTCAAAAGACATTTGAAAACAAATAATATGACTTTTCACATTCTTTTGCAAAAATCGAGTTTTAAGCCGACTCGAGTGAAATTGTTTGAATGTAAAACTTCTTGTCATCTAAAAATAAACTACTTGAGATAGTTTAGGTGTTGCATAATTAATTTGACCAAGAGTAGTCATGAAAATGAATTAAAAGACAAGAAAACACTAAAAAAAATTAGTTTCCACCTTTGACTTTCTTTTATTTGTTTGACCTTTGCTTAATATATCATCAACACACATCAAAAGCTCACAAAACACACTCATTTTACACACGCATTACCGAAATTCTAAGAGGAGGCAAAAAGAAGGCATTTTCAAGGTTTTTCAAAGCATTTCACATAGATTTTGCAATTCAATTCCAAATCACTTCATTCAAAGCTTGATTTCACTTGTTGGGCATCCATTCTACACATTTCTTGCATCAAAACACATCAAAGGTGAGAGAAAAATTCTTGATCTCAAAAGTCATATTTTATGTTTTTGCTTATAATTGCACTTTGAACCGTTAGAATGTTAATTTGAAATTATATTATTGCTCAGTGCATGCTAAGGATCGTTTATGTGTATTAATACGAGATTTGAACCATTGTAGCGAAATTATTTATTTTTGGGTATTTAAAGTTGATAGATTAGCCATTTGATGAATAACTTGAGTTGTTATGGTTGAAATCGATTGCCGTTGATTTCTAAAAGTTTGTTAATTATGTGGTAACGCCGTTATAATGCCGAATTTTCGATTACGATGTTTGTGTGAAAATCCAAAAATTTTAGCCTAGGTGCATTGAGGTTTTAGGGTTGTTGGGCATGATTTTGATGTGTCTTCGTTGGTTTTCGAGAGGGCTAATGTAGTTGACTGAATGGGTGAGTGTTAGAAACTGATTTGGGGTTGTTTGGATTAGTAGAATGTAAGATATGATTATTTGAAGTTTAGGTTGTCTTTCTTTAAATTGTTGAATTGATCATTTAGATGATTAGGTGGTGTTTGAGTGATTGAATTGTGAGTTGTTAATGGTTAGATTAGGGTTTGATTGTGTGTTTAATGCATGTTGAGTTGGATGGCCTACTTTGTCATCTAACTTAATTGTTTCCTGATTATATAGTTGTTGATTGTTAAATGTTGTTTAATTGATTGGTAAAATACGGATTAATTGATTATTGATTGTTGTTACAAAACTGTGGGTAGCGCACTCGGAGTTAATCCGGGGCGTTACATTGTTAATTGAATGATAATTATTGACTACGGGAATCAGGCACTTTTGTTGCTGATCTCTCGGAATATTGATGATTATTGAGTACGGGAATCGGGCACTTTTGTTGCTGATCTCTCAGAATATTGATGATTATTGAGTACGGGAATCGGGCACTTTTGTTGTTGATCTCTCGGAATATTGATGATTATTGAGTACGAGAATCGAGCACTTTTGTTACTGATCTCTCGGAATATTGATTGACTATTGATTACGGGAATCGGGCACTTTCGTTGTTGATCTCTCGGTTTATTTATGTTGAGTCTCATTGTTGTGAGCTTTGATAATGTTGTGTCACCTCGGGAGGCATCTCGGGTTGCGGGCACAGTTATCATGGCTACTCCCTATCTCGCATGGGCGGAGAGGCCATGGGGTATGGGTCTAGGTCAAAGTACCTCAGGATTGTGTCATTGAGTTCGGAGGAGTTGTTGAGCATGGAATTGGTGTATGGAGCTTCATTAGCAAATTTATCGTATCCTTATTGTGTGTTTACAGTTATTACTATTGTTGCATTTATAATGATTATTGATGTTCATTGTGTGTTTATTGCTCAAAGGATGATTTCCAAGGAGTATAGTAAATACTGTTAGAGATCTATCGGATCCTCACTGGGCTTGTTTTATATAAGCTCACTCTCAATTATTGCATATATGCAGGTGTTACTGAGCTTGACTACAGGTACATGCCTCTTGATGAGGAAAATGTGCCTATTGTGGATGAGTCTTATGTGCAGGAGTCTTTGCCATGAGATTGTTTGTAGTTGATGTATTATGATGTATTATAGACTTACTTTAACTTAAAGACTTATGTATGATGGTTTAGTAGTTTTTCTTTTGATCATGTTTAGATTACTAAATTGGTTTATAATCTATTTGTAAATGTATGTATAGCCTATGTATTATGTTGGAACGGAGGCGCGTAACTATGAAAGAGTTGATGAAAGAATGTTTAATGTATGAAGTGGTTGTGTTGTATGTTGTTAATTTGATTGTGGAATTGGTTGGTGATTTATAGAGGTTGATGCATGTTGTTCTTAAGGGTTGGTTTAGAGCCCTGATGTTCATGTTACTGTCGTTATGCTGCCTAAATTCCGTTGCGTCCTGACTGATCGTAGGAGGGGTCGAGTTGGGGCGTGACAGAAAGAACTTCCTCTTTTGAGCAAGAACTTTCGGCCATAGCTAAAAAATACATGAAGCTTTTGCTTTTGTTTGATAACCACATAAATATAGCTTCATACATTGAAGATATACTAGCACATTCTATCTTCAAGGTAGGGTAGGACTTTGGATGCTTGGTGGACCAACTAGGGTCTTCAAGTTAAAAGGATTGAAAAGCTTGTCATCCAACTTCATCATCTCCAAAGTGTTCTACTAGTGAGGTATACCTATGAACCTCCTTTTGTATATATATTGTTGATATATATATAGTTTTTGTTGATAATCAATGGACATAATATAAAGTTAGCATGATGATCTTTGTTGTAAAACTTGGAAAATTTTTGTTAATAGCCTAGTATGTTTTGGCTATATCAAGGTGTCCATGCACAACTTTTGATCTTGAATCCAACTTATGATTATGTTATGACATGATATCTTATATTGGCCTAGCACTTTCAAGTGGTATCAGATCCATGTTTTTATGTCCATTGATTATCAAATGTTGGTCATATGTTTTTGAACCCTATGGCCAAAAATGTGCTTATTGATTTGCAAGTTTTGATGTTAAGACTTTAGCCTACGCACATGCATGTTCATATCTAGTTTAGATATTTGATTGATAATGTAGATCTTGAATATATAGATATATGTGTATATATGTCTTAGCTTGAACTTCCATGCTACACCTATTTGTAGAGATGGCCGAAAATCACATCTATCTTTGGATGATTTGTCTTCTTATTTAAAGTAGTAACTTGTGAAGATAAATGAAGATTTGGTCTTTGCATGTTGACTTTAGACTTGAAATAAGTAGACTATCTTAATATGTTCCAAAAGGGTACTTGTTTTAAAAGGGTCCTTTTTGTAGATACATAAAGTCAAAAGTTTAGAAAAATCAAGTTTTGCCTTTATATGGTGTTGGCCGAAAATGCTCTTTGTTGAAGGAGATTTATTTTGCTTTTGTTGTATATGACAAGATGATATTAGTTGCCTTGAAGTCCTCAAAAGTTTATTTCTATTATATGCATGTGTTGGAATAAAAGTTTAAAGGATTGTTTAAGCTTATTTTATATGACCATGCATATGAATTTAATTGAGGACTACTTGATGATTAAAAGGGTTTAATAGTCAAGATTGCAACTTATCTATGTGTCTTAAATATGGCAAAATATATGTCACATAGTTGGCCTATATGTTTTAATCTTGAAACTAGAAATTATCTAATAAGTAGTATTGAGATATTTCTTAATTTAAGAAAGTAGAATGTTGATTTCACAATGATATAATACTTTCAAAGGACTATTGGGCTATAGTTAATGTATATGGGCCCTAAGAGACATGTTGATTAGGCTTGGGCCTTGTGTACATCTACGTACTTGATCTTAACCTATTGGGCCACTTTGTGTTATTGGGCCATGAACTTGTGTTCTTCTTTAAAGTTTTGGACTTAGATGTGAATATAATTAATTATAAGGAGTTATGAATTAATGGGCCATTATGACTTGCATGCATAAAAAGGGTTTTATATTTATGCAAAAAGGGCATTGGAATAGTTTATTCTTTCATAATTGATGAGTAGATATAAACTTGAATGCTAGAAATTAATATGTTGGTTATTATATTTGATATCAATAATCATGCACATTTATTATTTTGAGAATGGTGAATTTGATCATGGACTTGGGCTTTAGGGTCAAAAGTTATTGGGTTGTAATATGAGACATAAGTCTCAATTTATTTCTTGTCATTTGAGAGAATTATGTAGTGAGGACTTTTATGTAATTCTTCAAAAAAAAGCTTGATAAAGGCCCAATGGACTTTTCCAAGGAGTTGGAGGCCCAATGAAGATTTCAAAGTGTTGAAGATCTTTTAAATAGAATATTTTTATTTCTTTTAGCCCAAAAGTCAAGCCCATGATCCACCATTCATATATCTTTGCATTCATACTATTAAAATTTCTATAATTGAGATTGTTAGCTTATAGTATGTTGAATGCTTAATTATTTGATGAGATTGCATCAACTCCCTACTTGTAAACAAATATTAGATTTTCAAAAACGGTAAAAAGGAGTTTTATTGTAGTCCTCCGCCATCCTAGGATATTTAATAAGACCCAAATGAATATGATCTTTCTTATCCAAAGGTAGAGGATATGCTTTATGGTTCTTATTGTAATAGATGTTGAAAGATGATGATCCAAATGATGTTAACTTAGTGGCTTTCTTTTGTCTATGGTTAAGTTGTTAGATGGGTCTCAACTTATTTTTGAAATGTATGATAAGGTTGAGGTATTGTATGTTATGTTGGAACGGAGGCAGATAACGAGGACTGATTATTGTACATTACGGTTATGTTGTATGTTGTTATGCTGTTGAGGAGTTGTTGTTTGTATGGTTATGGAATTGGATGTTTAATGTTATTAATAAGGTTGGTTTAGAACCTCGGTATTCTATTTACTGTCGTTATACTGCCGAAATCCTGTTGCGTCTTGACTGATTGTAGGTGGGGTCGAGTTGGGGCGTGACATTTAAGTGGTATAAGAGCTTGATTAGTTGTCAGCCGGGGTATCCTCGGAATGTGGGTAGTGGTCTAAGCATGCAAGTATGTATGAAGTGAAAGAAAAGTGAAATATGTGTTAATATGATTAAATGATTAAGTGATTAAGTGATTATATGATTTAGTGCTTATGTGATTATGTGATCAATTTGTTTATGTGTTTTATATGAGTTTGTTGTTTAGGTGTTAATAATTGTTTATAACCTGTTTACGTGCTATAACTGTGCTAACTCTTTGATTAGTACGATGGCCGATAGACCGAGGACTCGTGGTAGGCACGAGATTGTAGATGAGGTTCCTGGTAATGTGGCACAGGGCAGTGATAGGGGTGATGACAGGTTTGGGACAGCAATGGATCGGATTGCAGATTTGATGGCTGGATAGGCCCAGTTGTTAGCGGGTCAGGTTGCTCAGACTCAGGCGTTGCCAGCCCAGATACAGAATGTACAGGGAGGTAATCACGGTCGAGGTACTATGAAGGAGTTTCTGGGGTACTATCCTCCTAGATTTCAGGGAAAGCTTGATGATAGGAAGGCCGAGTCGTGGACTAGTAAGTTAGAGAAATTTTTTGATCCTCTCGGGTACACTGATGAGAGGAAGGTGACTTGTGCTGTCTATTTGCTCGATGATGAGGAAGAGGAATGGTGGCGCACTGTGAGAGCCAGTTGGGAGACCCGGGGTGTTCCGTATGTTTGGGATGCCTTTTTGACTGCTTTTAGGGATAAGTATGTCCCGAGGGTTGCACGGGAGATGAGAGAGGCTGAGTTCCTATCTTTGGTACAGGGGGATTCTTCTGTGGCTCAATATGAGGCTACATTCACTAGGTTGTCCCGGTATGCACCGGAGTTTATAGCTGTGGAGGAGAGGAAGACCCATAGATTTATGTTGGGATTGAGGCCCGAGATTCAGGATGCAATGGCTCTGAATCGCTGTGATATCTTCACTGAGGCTTTTGATACAGCTTCTAGGTTAGAGAAGAGGAAAGGGGATCAGATTGTCTCCAGTCAGCCTAGTAAGAGGCCGTATCAGCCACAGGGCCAGCAGGTTATATATAGGCCTCCAGTACAGCAGGTTGTCTACAGGCCACCAGCCCAGCAGGGTTCTTATAGGCCACAGGGTCAATAGAGTTACTATCGGCTTCAGTTTCAGCAGGGGCCATATCAGGTTCAGACTCAGTATAGGCCAACCCAGTCTCAGGGTCAGTACGGGCCTAGTGTGGTGAGACCTCAGCAGTAGGCTGGTTCAGTTGCTTATTCAGCTTCTGGTTCTTTAGGAGGCAGTGTCAGTGCTTCGATGCTGCAGTGTGTTTATTGTAAACGTAAGGGCCATATGGAGGCCGACTGTCGAAGAAAGGCAGGGACGTGTTTAGGTTGCGGCAGCAACCAACACTGGGCGAGGGATTGCCCCAGGTGTCAGGGTTCTACGGGTCAGCCATCAGTCCAGGGTTATCAGGGTGGACCTGCAAGCAGTACACCTCAGCAGCAGCGGTCTCAGGCTCGGGCCTACGTAGTGGACTTGGAGGAATTGCCATAGGCAACAGCAGTGGTGAAAGGTAACTTACTTATTCTCAACCAATTAAATATTATACCTCCTTGAGTGCAATGTGCTAAAATGTAAGTAGAAAGTTTGCCTTATGCGATTAAAGTTAGCATGTGCATCATATCAATTGGCGACTGAGTAGTATATGATGCTGAGGTATATGGAATTCCGATTAGGGGTCAAGCTACTTTATGACTATACATTGATTATTGGGATTCTTATTTGGTGATTTTATACGGCATTCTTCCTCGAGATTTCTGTATGGAGGTTCTTATTCAGCATACTTCTTTGGACATCTTCTATGGTATTTTCTATGCGGTATTCTTATGTGGAATTCTGATACGGTATTATCCGGAGTTCTTATATTGGGATTATTATTTGGTATTCTCGCTTGGTGATCTTGTTCGAAGTTCTCAATTGGTATTCTTGATTGGTACTCTATTACGGGATCTATGTTTGGCGTTCTTCTTCGGTAATTTATTTGAGATTCTTATTCAGAAATTCTAGTCAGTGTTCTTATTCAGCGTTCCTATTTAAGCTTCTTGTATGGGGATTTTTATTCGATGATCTTATTTGGTGTTCCAACTTGGTGTTCTTGGTTTGTATTCGGAATTTAGTAATTGGTCTTTCAATCAGTATGTTTGAGTCAGCACCTGAGTTTGCCTTGGGATCGATGCAGAATTGCGAGGACGCAATTGTTTTAAGGAGGGGAGAATGTGAAATCCCAAATTTTTGACCTTATCTCGCTTTGTGTGTTTTATTCTCGTTTTGCATGAATTGACCTGTCTATGTGCTACATGACTTAGAATGTGATAATTTTGATATCAATACTCTTAGAACATTCTAAATGTGCATTCATGAAATTTTCATAAAAAACGGAGTCAGAAATTTTATCGTCGATTTTTAGTGAATAGTATTTTCGAAACACGACCGCTAAAATTTTAAAACTGGTCTTTTTAACCCTTCTAGACCTAGTCCATGGACTTTAATAGACATGTATTTGATGAAAACGGTTTTAAAATCAGCTTAGGAATTTTTTAGGGTTTTTACACCGACTTTTGCGAAAATCGAGTTTTAAGCCGACTCGGGTGGAATTGTTGAATGTAATACTTCTTGTCACCTAAAAATAACCCACTTGAGATAACTTGGGTGTTGCATAATTGTTTTGAGCATTGGTGATCAAGAAAATGCATTTAAAGACAAGAAAACACTAAAAATACTAAGTTTTTAACTTTGACTTTCATTTAAATGTTGACCACCTTGCTCATAAGTAGTTACACACATAAAAACAAGCCAAAAACACCACAAAACACACACAAAACCGTGAGTTCAAGGGGGAGGAGGAATAAGAGCATTTTCAAGGTTTTTCAAAGTAATTTTCACATAAAAACTTCATTTCAAGGCCAAATCACTTCATTCAAAGCTTGATTTTGCTTGTTGGGCATCCATTCTACCTATTTCTAGCCTTGGTTTGCATCAAAGGTGAGAGAAAAATTCTAGATCTCAAAACTCATCTTTTGTGTTTTTGCGTAGAATTGAATATTTAACCGTTAGAATGTTAATCTGATGTTAGATTATTGCTCCATGCATGATAGGGATCATTTATATGCAATACTACGAGATTTGAACGGATGTAGCATATTTATTATTTTTCGGGTATTTAAAGTTGATTAATTTGTTGAATGTTGAATATATTGAGTTGTGTTGATCGGAATCGATTGCCGTCGATTTCTAAAAGATTGATAATTACGTGGTAGCGCCATTGTAGTGCCGAATTTTCGATTGTGATGTCCGTGCCAAAATCCGGAAACTTCAGCCATGATACACTAGGGTTTTAGGGTTATTGGGCATGATTTGGATGTGTTTTGGTTGGTTTCCGAGGGGGCTAATGTAGTTGATTGAATGGGTGAGTGTTTGAAATTGATTTGGAGTTGTTTGGATTAGTAAAATGTAAGATATGATTATTTGAAGTTTAGGTTGTCTTTCTTTAAATTGTTGAATTGAGCCTTTAGATGATTGGGTGTGTTTGAGTGATTGAATTATGAGTTGTTAATGGTTAGACTAGGGTTAGATTACGTGTTTCATGCATGTTAAGTTGGATGGCCTACTTTGTCATCTAACTTAGTCGTTTATTGTTTAATTAAATATTGATGTTATATTGATTATTATTGATTATGGGAATAGGGCACTTTTGTTGCTAATCTCCTAGTTTATTGATTGATTATTGAATACGGGAATCGGGCACTTTTGTTGCTGATCTCCCAGTTTATTTATTTATTATTGAGTACGAGAATCGGGCACTTTTGTTGCTGATCTCTCAGATTATTGATTGATTATTGAATACGGGAATCGGGCACTTTTGTTGCTGATCTCTTGGTTTATTTATGTTAAGTCTCATTGTTGTGAGCTTTGATAATGTTGTGTCACCTCGGGAAGCATCCTGGGCTGCGGGCACAGTTATCATGGCTAATCCCTATCTCGCATGGGCGGAGAGGCCATGGGGTGTGGGTCTAGGTCAAGGTACCTCAGGATTGTGTCATTGAGTTTGGAGGAGTTGTTGAGCATGGAATTGGTGTATGGGGCTTCATCAGTAAACGTATCGTATCCTTATTATATGTTTACAGTTATTACTATTGTTGCATTTATAATGATTATTGATATTCATTGTGTGTTTACTGACTCAAAGGATTATTCCAAGGAGTTTAGTAGACCTTGCTCGAGATCTATCGGATCCTCACTGGGCTTATTTATATAAGCTCACTCTCTATTATTGCATGCATACAGGTGTACCTTCGCCGGATTACGGGTATGTGCCTCTTGAGGAGAAAAATGTGCCTTACGTGGACGAGTCATATGTTCCAGAGTCTTATCCGTGATTCTGTGCTGTTATTTATCATGTATATTAGCTTAGTAGCCTTTTCTATGCTTTATAATTCTTGTTGTATAGGATGCTGAAAAGAATATAAATTAGTTGTTACCATTCTAGCAGCTTATGTTGTCTATGGTTAAGTTGTTAGATGGGTCTCAACTTATTTTTGAAATGTATGATAAGGTTGAGGTATTGTATGTTATGTTGGAACGGAGGCAGATAACGAGGACTGATTATTGTACATTACGGTTATGTTGTGTGTTGTTATGCTGTTGATGAGTTGTTGTTTGTATGGTTATGGAATTGGATGTTTAATGTTATTAATGAGGTTGGTTTAGAACCTCGGTATTCTATTTACTGTCGTTATACTGCCGAAATCCCGTTGCGTCCTGACTGATTGTAGGTGAGGTCGAGTTGGGGCGTGACAGAGGGGCTAGTGAGGTGCCTCGGGTGCGTGAGTAATGGGGAGTTATAAGAAGAACAGTTGAGATCGTGATGGCGTTTGGAGCTACACCAACTAAAGTATCCTTTATTGAATGGTTATATAGTTATGTGATGATAATGTTATTGCTGTTGTGTGTTTACTTGCTCAAAGGACTAAATCCAAGGAGCGTAGTGAATACTGTCGAGATCTATCGGATCCTCACTGGGCTTATTTGTATAAGCTCACTCTCTATTATTGCATGCTTACAGGTGTTGTAGAGCCGAATTACGGGTACGTGCCTCCTGAGGAGGAAAATGTGCCTTACGTGGACGAGTCATATGTTCCAGAGTCTTATCCGTGATTCTGTGCTGTTATTTATCATGTATATTAGCTTAGTAACTGTCACGCCCCAACTCGACCCCACCTACAATCAGTCAGGACGCAACGGAATTTCGGCAGTATAACGACAGTAAATAGAATACCGAGGTTCTAAACCAACCTCATTAATAACATTAAACATCCAATTCCATAACCATACAATCAACAACTCCTCAACAGCATAGCAACACACAACATAACTGTAATATACAATAATCAGTACTCGTTATCTGCCTCCGTTCCAACATAACATACAATACCTCAACCTTATCATACATTTCAAAAATAAGTTGAGACCCATCTAACAACTTAACCATAGACAAAAGAAAGCCACTAAGTTAACATCATTTGGATAATCATCTTTCAACATCTATTACAATAAGAACCATAAAGCATATAAAAGTCTATTAAGCTAATGTACATGACATTAAACAACATTGAATCATGGATAAGACTCAGGGACATATGACTCATCCACGAAAGGCACATTTTCCTCCTCAGGAGGCATGTACCCGTAATCCGGCTCTGCAACACCTGTAAGCATGCAATAATAGAGAGTGAGCTTATATACATAAGCCCAGTGAGGATCCGATAGATCTCGACAACATTCACTATGCTCCCTGGATTTAGTCCTTTGAGCGAGTAAATACACAACAACAATAATAACATTATAATCACATAACTATATAACCAATCAATAAAGGATACTCTATTTGGTTTAGCTCCAAACGCCATCACGATCTCAACCGTTCTTCTTATAACTCCCCATTACTCACGCACCCGAGGTACCTCACTAGCCCCTCCCTCCATGACACCTCCGTCATGCGAGCTGGGGGTAGCCTATGGCAGTCATGCCGTTATCAACCCGACAGCCCAACGCTGCCCGAGAGGTGGCACACACATACCAAGACTCCATAATCATCATCAATCATCAATCAATCATCAATTATACATCATTGATAACATCAATAATCATTTAAACAACAATAACTTAGTTAGATGACAAAGTAGGCCATCTAACCGGACATGCATTATATAAACAATTAAACCCTAAATTACTCATCAACAACTCACCATTCAACACTCAAACACAACCCAATCATCTAAAGGCATCGTTCAAGAAATTAAAGAATGACAACCTAAACTTCAAAAATTCATAACTTACATTCTACTAACCCAAACATTGCCAAATCAGTTTCTATCACTCACCCATTCAACCTACTACATTAGCCCTCTCAGAAATCCACCACAACACCTCCAAATCATGCCCGATAACCTTAAAACCCTAGGATGTCTTGGCTGGATTTTTCGGATTTTCCCACGAGCAATGTAATCGAAAATTCGGCATTACAACAGCGCTAACACGTAATTATCAAGTATTTAGAAATCGACGGCAATCGATTTCGATCAACACAACTCATTTAATTCAACTTTGAACATTTTAATCAAAATTAAATACCCGAAAAATAAAAATTATGCTACATCCGACAGAAATTCGTAGTATTGCATCAAAATGATCCCTAGCATGCAAGGAGCAATAATCTATCATCAGATTTCAATTCTAACGGTTAAATTTTCATTTATGAGCAAAAGTATAAAAATGACATTTTGAGATCTAGAATTTTTCTCTCACCTTTGATGCGATATAAGCCTAGGAATACGTGAAGTGCGTGCCCAACAAGCAGAATACAAGTTGGTGCGAAGTTTTACGGATAAAAACCAAGCTTTTCTTTGAAAAATTGGATTGAAAAGCTTTGAAATCTCTTTTCTTTTTCTCTCCTTCTTCTCTCGGCAATGTGTATGTGTGTGATGGTGTTTTGTGTTATTTTTAGAGTGTGTAACTACTTATGCATGATATAGTTTATATTTAATATAGTTTAAGTTAGAAAAACTAATTAATTTTTGTGTTTTCTTGACTTTAATTGCATTTTCTTGATCACCAAAGTTCAAAACATTTATTCAACACCCAAGCTAGCTCAAGTAAATTATTTTTAGGTGACAAGAAGTTTTACAATCTATCAATTTCACCCGAGTCGATTTAAAACTCGATTTTCGCAAAAGTCGGTGTAAAAACCCTAATAAATTCTTAAGCCGATTTTAAAATCGTTTTAATCAATCACAGGTCTATTAAAGTCCATGGACTAGGTCTAGAAGGGTTAAAAAGACCAGTTTCAAAATTTTAGCGGACGTGCGTCCAAAACACAATTCACTAAAAGGCGACGATAAAATTTCTGATCCCGTTTTTTATGAAAATTTTATGAATGCACATTTAGCACATTTTAGGAGTATTGACATCAAAATTATAACTTTCTAGGTCCTATAGCACATAAACAGGTCATATGCACACAAAACGAGGTATATCACGTAAAACGAGATAAGTAAAAAAGTGGGGTTTCACATTCTCCCCCTCTTATAGAAATTTCGCCCTCGAAATTCTTACTTGATGTACAGAATAGATCTGGGTATTGCTGCTGCATCTGATCTCGTCTCTCCCACGTAGCTTCCTCAATGCCATGATGCTTCCACAACACCTTAACCATCGAAATCTTCTTCGACCTCAACTCTCGGTCCATCTGATCTAGAATACGAATCGGACGCTCGTCATAAGTCAAATTCTCTCGAAGCTGTAACGGCTCTGGCTCAAGAATATGAGAAGGATCCGGATTATACCGCAAATTAGACACGTGAAATACATCGTGGACATTAGAGAAGTTCTCCGGTAAAGCCAACCGATATGCCAACTTACCAACCCTGCCAGTAATCTCAAACGGTCCAACAAATCTCGGACTCAGCTTTCCACCTTTACCATAACGAGCAAACCCCTTTTGAGGAGACAATCTCAAGAAAACCCGATCTCCGACTGCAAACTCTAAGTCTCGACGACGCTTATCAGCATAACTCTTGAACCTACTCTGCGCCGTAAGCATTCTCTGCCTGATCAACTGAACATTCTCAATCTTCTCAAGAAGTTCTGGCATAATAGTCGGATCAATAGTCTTCATCTCTCCTACCTCGTCCCAATATAAAGGTGAACAGCACTTACGACCGTAAAGAGCTGCGAAAGGTGCCATCCCAATAGTAGCTTGATAACTATTGTTATAGGCAAACTCGGCAAGTGGTAGATGTTTCTCCCAGTTCTTCCCAAAGTCCAGAACACAAGCCCTAAGCATATCTTCCAGAATCTGAATAGTCCGCTCAGATTGTCCGTCGGTCTGTGGATGATACGCAGTACTGAAGTTCAACTGAGTACCCAAAGTCTCCTGAAGTTTCTCCCACAAACGAGAAGTAAATCGAGGATCTCGATCGGAGACAATACTAGACGGAATACCGTGAAGTCTAACAATCTGATCCAGATAGAGATCCGTCAACTTTGTAACCTCATCTCCCATCCTCATTGCAATAAAATGAGCTGTCTTCGTCTAACGATCCACAACAACCCAAACTGCATCATTACCCCTCGGTGTTCTAGGCAACCCAGTGACGAAGTCCATCGTAATATGCTCCCATTTCTACTCTGGTATAGCCAACGGCTGAAGCAAACCTGCAGGTCGTTGATGCTCGGCTTTCACTCTCTGACAAGTCAAACATCTAGATACAAACTGAGCAACCTCCCTCTTCATGTTGTTCCACCAGTAATGTTGCTTCAAATCCCGATACATCTTAGTTCCATCGGGATGAATAGTATATTTAGAATTATGAGCTTCCTCCAGAATACCTCGCCTCAAACTCGGCTCATCGGGAACACATACCCTATTCCAAAACCGAAGAATACTGTCCTCATGTACTTTGAAGTCAGACTGATCATCAGCGATCTGATCCTTGATTTTCTGAAGTTTAACATCAAGTTGCTGAGCTTCCCTGATCTGAGACAATAATAAAGGCTGAATACGGAGATGTGAACACATCACCCCAACCTGAGTCAACTCTGGTCTCCAATAACTAAACTCCTCAAGAACCTCCCACTTCTTGACAGCCAAACAAGAAATACTAGCCTTCCGGCTAAGAGCATCTGCCACAACATTTGCCTTTCCAGGCAGATAATTGATAGAACAATTATAATCTCCAAGAAGCTCCATCCATCTCCTCTGGCGCATATTCAACTCCTTCTGTGAGAACAAGTACTTAAGACTCTTATGATCAGTGAAAATCTCAAACTTACTGCCCCACAGATAATGACGCCACTTCTTGAGTGCAAAGACAACTGCTGCCAACTCAAGATCATGAGTCGGATAGTTTTCTTCATAAGGCTTCAACTTTCGAGAAGCATAGGCAATAACTCGGCCATCCTGCATAAGAACACATCCCAAGCCCTCCTTGGATGCATCGCTGTAAATGACCATATTATCGGTCCCCTCCGGTAGAGCAAGTACTGGAGCGGTAGTTAACCTCTTTTTCAACTCCTGAAACCCACTCTCACACTTCTCATCCCAATTAAAGATAGTCCGTTTCTGAGTCAACTTAGATAGTGGCCCCACAATCTTTGAAAAGACCTTGACAAACCAACGATAATAACCCGCCAAGCCAAGAAAGCTACGGACATCAGAAACACTCTCTGGCCGTCTCCAAGACATCACTGATTCAATCTTAGTGGGATCTACAGAAATACCGCTCTGTGTAATAACATGGCCAAGAAAAGAAATCCGTTGCAGCCAAAATTCACATTTGCTGAACTTGGCAAACAACTGATGCTCCTGCAACTTCTCTAATACAAGCCGTAGATGTTGCTCGTGCTCCGATTCAGATTTAGAATAGACCAAGATATCATCAATAAAAATCACCACGAACTGGTCCAAGTACGGCTGAAAGACTCGATGCATCAAATCCATGAATGCTGACGGTGCATTAGTCAAACCAAAGGGCATAACAACAAACTCATAATGCCCGTACCGAGTCCTGAAGGCAGACTTCGGAACATTCTCCGTGCGAATCCGAAGCTAATAATACCCCTGCCTCAAATCAAATTTAGAATAGACTTTGGCTCCCTGAAGTTGATCAAACAACTCATCAATCAGTGGCAAAGGATATTTATTCTTGATGGTCACTTGATTCAAACCACGGTAATCAATACACAATCTCAAAGTACCATCCTTCTTCTTCACAAATAAAACAGGAGCTCCCCAAGGTGAAAAACTCTGCTGAATGAATCCTTTCTTCAATAACTCCTGTAACTGAGTCTTTAACTCCTTCAACTCAGCTGGTGCCATCCGGTACGCCGATTTAGAAATAGGTTGAGTACCGGGAACAAGATTAATCACAAACCCTATATCCCTCTCTGGCGGCAACCCTGGCAACTCCTCGGGAAATACATTAGGATATTCCCGAATAATAGGGACTTCCTCTAGCTGTAGCTTATCAGATGGCTTGTTGATCAAATAAGCTAGATAACCTGAACACCCCTTACTCACCAACTTAACGGCTTTAGTTGCTGAGATAACAAAACTCGTCTTAGCACCCCGGTTACCCGCTACCTCTACTACTGGCTGATCTGGCAAACGAAACTGTACTACCTTGGTTCTACCGGCCATCGTACTAATCAAAGAGTTAGCACAGGTTATAGCACATAAACAGGTTATATACAACTTTTAACACATAAACAACAAACTCATATAAAGCACATAGATCACATAAGTTTCAATCACATAAGCAAATTGATCACATAATCACGTAAGTACTTAAATCACATAATCACATAATCATTTAATCATACCAATACATATTTCACTTTTCTTTCTTTTCATACATATTTCATGCTAAGACCTTCACCCACATTCCGAGAATACCCCGGCTAACAACTAACATGCGCTCTGATACCACTTAAATGTCACGCCCCAACTCGACCCCACCTACAATCAGTCAGGACGCAACGGAATTTCGGCAGTATAACGACAGTAAATAGAATACCGAGGTTCTAAACCAACCTCATTAATAACATTAAACATCCAATTCCATAACCATACAATCAACAACTCCTCAACAGCATAGCAACACACAACATAACTGTAATATACAATAATCAGTACTCGTTATCTGCCTCCGTTCCAACATAACATACAATACCTCAACCTTATCATACATTTCAAAAATAAGTTGAGACCCATCTAACAACTTAACCATAGACAAAAGAAAGCCACTAAGTTAACATCATTTGGATCATCATCTTTCAACATCTATTACAATAAGAACCATAAAGCATATAAAAGTCTATTAAGCTAATGTACATGACATTAAACAACATAGAATCATGGATAAGACTCAGGGACATATGACTCATCCACGAAAGGCACATTTTCCTCCTCAGGAGGCACGTACCCGTAATCCGGCTCTGCAACACTTGTAAGCATGCAATAATAGAGAGTGAGCTTATATACATAAGCCCAGTGAGGATCCGATAGATCTCGACAGCATTCACTATGCTCCTTGGATTTAGTCATTTGAGCAAGTAAATACACAACAACAATAATAACATTATCATCACATAACTATATAACCAATCAATAAAGGATACTCTATTTGGTGTAGCTCCAAACGCCATCACGATCTCAACCATTCTTCTTATAACTCCCCATTACTCACGCACCCGAGGTACCTCACTAGCCCCTCCCTCCATGACACCTCCATCATGCGAGTTGGGGGTAGCCTATGGCAGTCATGCCGTTATCAACCCGACAGCCCAACGCTGCCCGAGAGGTGGCACACACATACCAAGACTCCATAATCATCATCAATCATCAATCAATCATCAATCAATCATCAATTATACATCATTGATAGCATCAATAATCATTTAAACAACAATAACTTAGTTAGATGACAAAGTAGGCCATCTAACCGGACATGCATTATATAAACAATTAAACCCTAAATTACTCATCAACAACTCACCATTCAACACTCAAACACAACCCAATCATCTAAAGACATCGTTCAAGAAATTAAAGAATGACAACCTAAACTTCAAAAATTCATAACTTACATTCTACTAACCCAAACATTGCCAAATCAGTTTCTATCACTCACCCATTCAACCTACTACATTAGCCCTCTCAGAAATCCACCACAACACCTCCAAATCATGCCCGATAACCCTAAAACCCTAGGAAGTCTTGGCTGGATTTTCCGGATTTTCCCACGAGCAATGTAATCGAAAATTCGGCATTACAACAGCGCTAACACGTAATTATCAAGTATTTAGAAATCGATGGCAATCGATTTCGATCAACACAACTTATTTAATTCAACTTTGAACATTTTAATCAAAATTAAATACCCGAAAAATAAAAATTATGCTACATCCGACAGAAATTCGTAGTATTGCATCAAAATGATCCCTAGCATGCAAGGAGCAATAATCTATCATCAGATTTCAATTCTAACGGTTAAATTTTCATTTATGAGCAAAAGTATAAAAATGACATTTTGAGATCTAGAATTTTTTTCTCACCTTTGATGCGATATAAGACTAGGAATGCGTGAAGTGCGTGCCCAACAAGCAGAATACAAGTCGGTGCAAAGTTTTACGGACAAAAACCAAGCTTTTCTTTGAAAAATTGGATTGAAAAGCTTTGAAATCTCTTTTCTTTTTCTCTCCTTCTTCTCTCGGCAATGTGTGTGTGTGTGATGGTGTTTTGTGTTATTTTTAGTGTGTGTAACTACTTATGCATGATATAGTTTATATTTAATATAGTTTAAGTTAGAAAAACTAATTAATTTTTGTGTTTTCTTGACTTTAATTGCATTTTCTTGATCACCAAAGTTCAAAACATTTATTCAACACCCAAGCTAGCTCAAGTAAATTATTTTTAGGTGACAAGAAGTTTTACAATCCAACAATTTCACCCGAGTCGACTTAAAACTCAATTTTCGCAAAAGTCGGTGTAAAAACCCTAATAAATTCTTAAGCCGATTTTAAAACTGTTTTTATCAATCACAGGTCTATTAAAGTCCGTGGACTAGGTCTAGAAGGGTTAAAAAGACCAGTTTCAAAATTTTAGCGGACGTGCGTCCAAAATACTATTCACTAAAAGGCGACGATAAAATTTCTGATCCCGTTTTTGATAAAAATTTCATGAATGCACATTTAGCACGTATTAGGAGTATTGACATCAAAATTATAACTTTCTAGGTCCTATAGCACATAAACAGGTCATATGCACGTAAAACAAGGTATAGCACGTAAAACGAGATAAGCAGAAAAGTGGGGTTTCACAGTAGCCTTTTCTATGCTTTATAGTTCTTGTTGTATAGGATGTTGAAAAGAATATAAATTAGTTGTTACTATTCTAGCAGCTTCTTTTGTCAATGGTTAAGTTGTTAGATGGGTCCCAACTTATTTTTGAAATGTATGATAAGGTTGAGGTATTGTATGTTATGTTGGAACGGAGGCAGATAACGAGGACTGATTATTGTATATTACAGTTATGTTGTGTGATGTTATGCAGTTGAGGACTTGTTGTTTGTATGGTTATGGAATGGGATGTTTAATGTTATTAATGAGGTTGGTTTAGAACCTCGGTATTCTATTTACTGTCGTTATACTGCCGAAATTCTGTTGCGTCCTGACTGATTATAGGAGGGGTCGAGTTGGGGCGTGAAAGAGACCACATTTATGCTATTGTTTCGTATTTTAAACGGTTGAGTCGACGGTTTGATTTTAGGGCATAAATAGTGATATTTTTCTAGAGCTTTGTCAAATTGTGTGATAGGGCTTGATTCATTGCTTCTAGTAGGTGCCTTAGATGTTAATAAAGATAGTTTAATAGCTCTGTGATGTTTAATTGCTCAAAAATTGGATAACACATGAAATAGGCGACTTTTTAAAAGAGGTTTCGGGTTTAACGCAAATCCGGGTTAATTCGGCCATCACATTTAGTATTCTTAGGCTATATAGGTGCTAGATGTGCTTTGCTAATCCTCGGTTGAGTCCTGGTTAGGGTACTTGTAGTACAAACTCACAAGGGGGAAATTGGGGCTTTTGTGCTAAACGCGGGTAATTGGGTAACTTCGAGGGTCCTAAGGGTGCCTAATGGGTTAATTAGAAGTGTGGAATAG
Source organism: Ehretia macrophylla (assembly GCA_037974665.1). Taxonomy (NCBI): domain Eukaryota; kingdom Viridiplantae; phylum Streptophyta; class Magnoliopsida; order Boraginales; family Ehretiaceae; genus Ehretia; species Ehretia macrophylla. The sequence goes on from CM075781.1 coordinate 56,901,755, forward strand.
GCCACTCACTAATCTAGAACAATAGCTTGAGTTTGGAAGGAAAATGGGTTGTGTTACAAAGGGATTAAAGTAGGAAATCGGTTGTTTTGTACTACTATGACCTTGTAATTGTTTCTTAAGTGTTTAAATCCACTTTTAAGTTAATTGTGAGCTTTTGGTAATGTTTTGTGGAAAATATGTAATTTACCCCCTTTGTGTTCATTTGGTTAATTTCGTGATATGCTTATATATTGCTTATATTATTTATGTATTACTTGTTAAGGATTGAGTAAATATGTTTATATCTTGTATAATGTTTATATTACTTGTATATTGTGTTGTATGGGTGAACATATACTTAAGACTTGTAACTGGGCTGCTAGAATGATTAGTTGGATGATATGTTTAGCCTAAGTATATTAAGGTGGCTTCTGCTAAAGATAGAATTCTAATAGATATTGTATGCCAAATAAGTGAAGTTATAAGTTAGCTAACCTAGCTGAATAATTAATGAATGTTGTAGTTAAAGAGTAATTGAAGTAATGCTTGCTCATAGGTTCAAGGACTGGAAATGATGTGATCCAAACTTACATCTTGGAGCTCGGTAGAGGTGAGGGAGACTTCATCCTTATGTGCATAATAGTTTATTTACTTGTACATAGATTATGTGCACTTTTTGTCTATATATTGTGTGTGAGGGCAACCTACTTTGTTGTCCCTCAATCATGTGTTTATTGATTTATTTTATTGTTATCATTTCAAGTGCATTGCATCGTGGTTGCGCAACCATTTGGGCATGGTAGTGTCATGAAAACCGGGCATCATCGGGCTTGCCGGTCTACATCAGCTACCATGGTTGCCCAGTCCCTCTCTCGCTTGGGATGCCGCCCAGGGAGAGTTGGGTCATAGGATTTTGGGGTACATCCGAAGTACACCCATTTTGGAGTTATAAGGGAATGCCGGCTTATCGATATTAATGTCATTATTACATGGGGATTTCAGTTCGTGGCTCGTGGTTCGTGATTGAAGAACAAGTGAATCGTATCTTTTTTAATGTGTGGTAACTTGTTACTTTAATTGTCCATTAGTTGTTTTAAATGTCCATTGAGTTATCTGCTGCATTGCACGTCCCCGGTAGACTTTATCCCTCATTGAGCAATTGTGATTGCTCATTCCTCGCTAAACATGTTTCAGGTGGCGCAGTTGGAGGAATTGCCTTGGTTGCTGTGTGCTTTTTCTTGAGATTGGAGTGTTTGCCTGCTAAATTGTGGAAAACTTTGTTTATATTATGTTTTGTTCTATTTTGTGCCTATGGGTTTGTATATATTTGGAGTTGTTGAAGAATTGTAATAGTTAGGTTAATGTATGGCTTGAATGGTAGTAGATTGTAATAGTTTATCTTTCTTTCCTTTATGCTGCTTGCTTGTGTGTCAATGGAAGTTAATAATTGTTTGGCTTTAGTTTATAAGAAAGTCTAATGGTTAATATAGAGTGGTATGATAAGCGGATTAAATGAGATAAGGTTTCAAGGATTGTTAAATGCATGCTTGGGTATGTTTTCTATGTCTTGCTTAAGGCTCGGCCAACCTTGAAGCTGGGATATAGTTAGAGCTGGAGTTATTGGAGTTAGAGTTTAGTTGTACTGTGGCTTATATTATGTTTACAGGCTTCCATAATGTCCACGGTATAGGGGAGACTCTGTTCGTTTTCCCTAAAATTTCGTGACCAGGGTGATAATGGGTTGAGAATAGCATGGTTATTAGAGCCTCCGGTCTCGTGAGGGATCGGGGCGTTACAGATTTGGTTTATATTTGTGGCTTTACTTTTCTTTTTACAAGTAACCAGATGTCCACGGCACAAAGGAGACTCTATCCTTTTGTCGGGTCCGGACTTAACCTTTTAGCGTGGGGTTGGGTCAGGGTGTGACACGTTTTCCTTCATTTTTCGTGACCTCAGGTAATGGATCGGGGCTCCGGTCTCATGAGGGATCAGAGTATTACAATATATGTTCACTTACATATACATCAACGTACCAAACTTGACCCACGGGCATTGAAGTGTGTATTTGTTGGGTATGGAACAACTCAGAAAGGTTATCGATGTTATCATCCCTCTTCTAAAAAGTTTTATGTCTCCATGGATGTTGTATTCCATGAACATGAGCTCTTCTATAACACATGCACTGATTCATCACTTTAGGGGGAGACTAGAAATAAAGTGCAGAATCATGATGATATAAGGGTCTTTGATATATTGACGCCAAGGCCAGTGAATTCAATACAAGAAATCGATTCAACCTCTGCTGAGTGCTTAGTTGAAAAATGTTTAGATGAAGTCCATGATAGTACATGACCTTCTACTCCTACAACGAATCCACTGACCCAATCTTCTCCAAGGGACTCATTATAGGTATCGCCTGGTTCTATTCTTGTTAATTCTAATATTCATGATGTTAATATAGCTGATCTTGATTCTGAACCATCTCAATACCATCTTCTACCTTGATCTAATCATGGCCAACCACCAATTAGATATGAACCTGATCCTAAAACTAAAGTGAAATATCCTATAAGTAATCATGTGTCATCTCACAGGTTGTCCAAGTCATATGCATCTTATGTATTCCAATTATCATCTATCTTTATTCTTAGTAAATTACAGGAAGCTTTAGTATATTCTAGATGGACCAAAGTTATGGCAGAAGAAATGGCAGCACTGGAAAAGAATGATACTTGGGAACTCATGCCTTTTCTGACTGGGAAGAAAACTGTGGGGTGCAGATGGGTATTTACAGTCAAGCACAAAGTAGATGGGACTATTGACAGATACAAAGCTCGGCTGGTTACAAAAGGGTATACACAATCTTATGGTGTAGATTATTAAGAAACTTTTGTACCAGTTGCTAAACTCAATACTGTGAGAGTACTTTGTCATTAGCAGCTAATCAAGATTGGCCACTTCTTCAGTTTGATGTAAAAATGCTTTCTTTACATGGAGATCTTACTGAAGAAGTATATATGGATCCTCTTTCAGTTATACTCGAATACTCAGATACGAAGATGGTTTGTAAACTAAAAAAGGCTTTGTATGGGTTGAAATAGTCCCCAAGAGCTTGGTTTGGTAGGTTCACCAAGTCTATGAAGAATTTCGGCTACAAACAAAGTAACTCATATCACACTTTATTTTTAAAACATAAAAGAGGTAAAATTACTACCTTGATTATTTATGTTGATGACATAGTGGTGACAGGTGATGATCATGATGAGATTTCTAGTTTACAACAGTATTTGGCTTCTGAGTTTGAAATGAAACAACTTGGAGATCTTAAATATTTCATTGGGATTGAGGTAGCCCGATCGAAAAATGGTATTTTCTTATCTCAACGAAAATATATCATTGATTTATTATCTGAGACAGGAATGCTTGGATGTAAGCCAGTTGAAACCCCCATTGAGGAAAATCACAAGTTATTTTAGTGTTTAACTGCAACTTCTACTGATAAAGGTAGATACCAGAGGCTCGTGGGAAAGCTAATTTATTTATCTCATACCAGGCCAGATATTGCATATGCAGTATGTATAGTGAGTCAATTTATGCATGATCCACATAAACCTCACATGGATGTTGTAGAACGCATATTAAAAAATCTGAAGTCTGCTCTTGATAAAGGGTTATTATTCTCAAATCATCATCACCTAAAGGTAGAAGGCTATACTAATACCGATTAGGCAGGTTTAGCCGACGACAAAAGGTCTACCTCAGGATACTTTACCTTTGTAGGTCGGAACCTTGTGACTTGGAAGAGTAAAAAATAACTAGTAGTAGCAAAATCAAGTGTTGAAGCTGAGTATAGAGGTATGGAATTTGAGGTATGTGAGTTTCTTTGGTTGAGAAATTTGCTGAGTGACTTAGGCATCAAACCAAAAGGGGCAATGAATTTATATTATGATAATACATCAACTATAGAGATTGCTCATAATCTTGTTCAACATGATCGGACGAAGCATGTAGAGATTGACAGACATTTTATCAAAGAGAAACTTGAAGCTGGAATCATTACTTTTCCGTTTGTGAAGTCTGAAGATCAACTAGCCGATGTCCTCACTAAATCTGTAACTAGCAGAGCATTTATCGACTCTCTTGACAAGTTGGGCATGTGTGATATCCACGCACCAACTTGAGGAGGGGTATTGAAATAAGTCAATATTTTGTTTGTTTTAGATAGATTGTTACGGGTAGTAATTTTAGCGATTGTATAGTAATCTTCTTCTATAATTTTGGATCTCCCGTAATCATGGGAAATCTTCTATAATCGTAGGATTGGTTTTTGTATATATATATATTCCCTTATGATATCAATAAAATTATCAGAATGCTGTTGCCAACTTTGTTTCGGTCACACTGAAAAGTTCTTATCGGAAAACGTTGACATCTCATACTCAAAGTAAATTTATCCCCGAGTTTAGGAACAATGATAGGGGGAATCTTCTAAACCCCAAAGCAAGGAAGATACAACTATCCCGAGCAAGCTTTCACAAGATTTGAGAGATTTTTTGAACGGAAAGCCAGCTCTGCTGGGCATAGCGCATGCTTGGCGTAACAATTTTTAATCTTTCTTGTGCATTTTTCTCGTTTTTTGTTGTCAATTTTGTTTTCTTGACTCTTTTACTTTTGTAATTGAGTCTTGTTTTTTGATTTGTGGTCTTTGACCTTCCATGTACCTTGTTACTCATTGTACTTGTTACTGCGTTATTTTTGGAAATAATATTCACTGAATCATTCGAAAAAATAAAATTATCAGAAATATTTCTTTTAACAATAATTTTACTTAAAAAACAAATTAGACTGTCATGCCCCGACCCAAACCCCACGCTAAAGGTCAAGTCTGGACCCGACAAACGGACAGAGTCTCCTCTGTACCGTGGACATTTTGAAAACCTGTAATCATACAATTCAAGCCACGAAACAATAGGAACATAATTTCTAATTAAAACCAAACTTCAAGGCCATCCGAGCCTTAAGCAGTACAATAGTTTAGTACATACAAGCATGCATTCCCGATATAAACTTCTTACAAAACCACTTATCATGCCACTCCATGATAGCATTTAAACATTCTTAGGAATTAAAACAACCAATCATTTACCTCCAAGCATGCAAAGTAGCTAAGAGCAGAAATATAAGTTATTACATGCCATAATTCCACATCTTCTGCTGCATCATCTAATTTCCAACTTACAACTACACCAATATGTACATAAGCACTTAGGCTATAAAATAGGACATAAAGTAAAACAAGCAAGATCTCTACATAACAACAAGAACCATAAATCCACCTCAAGCAATTAGACTCTGCAACTAAGGTAATTAATCAGTCTAAACCTCATGTTCTTCACCCTCACCCAAATCAAGCTGGGGTTCAACCACAGCGTCTCTTGAAACATGTTAGTGAGGTGCGAGCAATCACTATTGCCTAGCGAGGGATAAGGTCCAACCCGGGGTGTGCAATGCAACAAGTATAGAAAATAAGCAAGAAAATGAATAAAATACATTTGAAACAGTAAATAAACACACATATCAAAGGATACAATACACTTAACCCCAACACTCCAGAATTCTCTTTATGTTCGATCACGAATCACGAACCACGACCACAATCAATGTGCGGGCATAACCCCAATTACTCCAGTAGGTGTACTCCAGATGTACCCCAAGAAACCTACTACCCAATACCCCCTGGTAATCTTCGGACTAGGCAAGTGAGGGACTAGGGCACGGAGATCGAATATCCACTGGCAAGCCCGCTGCCGCCCAGCCGATATTCAACTCATTCGCCCCTAACACTATGGTTGCGCAACCACTATGCAATGCACTTAACAATGAAAATATAATATCAATAATAGGAGCAATATCACATGGGAGGAACAACAAGGTAGGTTGTCCTCAAAACAGTTAGAATATAAGCATTTTCATAAGCAACTAAACTGATTACAAAAGGGCATTTACAAAAACTCATATAGAACTATTCCAAAAGCTCAAGAATGTCTTAAAAACACATTTAAACACTCAAGGAGTCTTTACAAGGCCTTAGAAGCGTGAGACAATCGGATTCCTACCTTAACCCCTTTGCAATTCAACTTGTTTTCCTTCCAAACTCATGTCATTGTTCTAGATTCGTGAGTGGTCTATACTATACTTTTAATTAACCCATTAAACACCCTTAGGACCCTCGAAGTTGCCCAATTATCCACGTTTAGCATAAAAGCCCCAATTTTCCTTTTTTGACTTTGTACTACACGTACCTCAACCGAGACTCAAACGGAAGCTAGAAAAACATTTTTAAAGTCTACTTAGCCTAGGATTACCAAATGTGAAGGCCAATTTTACCCGGATTCGCTATAGCCCCGAAAGCCCTTTTAAAAAGTCGGCTATTGCATGCTTTCGCTAGGTTATGAGCCATTAAACCCTACGGGGCCTTTACACTACCTTCATTAGCACCTAAAGTATCTATTTGGACCATTGAATCAAGCTAAAAGTTTCAATTTCACAAGACCCTAGAAATTCCGTCACTATTCATGCCATACAATCAACGAGCAAATTCAACCATTTAAACTACTTAACAATAGCATAAATAAGGTCTCTACTACTTGTATACATACATTAACATATTTAAGCATTGGATAAACATTTGATAGCTTAAACTACGAAACAATAGCATAAATAAGGTCTCTACTACTTGTATACAACATACATTAACAAATTTAAGCATTGGATAAACATTTGATAGCAAATCTAAGAAATCAAGAAAGTTGCAACATTTTCAAAATGCAAAATAAGCGTGCAAATCCCTCACCTAAGGCGCGTAGGAACTTGTAGGAGGCTAGTAAACACCCTAAAGCACTTTTTTCTAGCTTGGCTTGGCTTGAAATGAGGATTTGAGAAGCAAAATCTCCTTCTTTTTGCTGCTAAGGACTGTCGGCCTTGGAACAATATTTGATGCGATCGGGTTGTGCGTTAAAATGTGTGCAAAATAAACCAAGTTAAAATACCCGCAAGTGCACGGATCTTCGTAGTGTAGTGTGCTATGAGTGCGGAATCGTACTACAGGGAAGCTCGTTAGTTAAGTTAGTGAAGTAGTGTGAAAGTGTTAAAGCACTTAAGTAACAAGTTTGCAAAGAGGGTTTGAGTAACGTGCAGAAATGTAAACTAAATTAAACAAAACTGAATTATCTAAGTTAAACTAATTAACAATTGAATACGAGGGGTGGTGATCTAGGGGTTTGAACATGTAAATGAGAAAATTAATATAGGCTCAGTATCTAGTTTATCTAATTCTGCAAGGGTTTAAGCTACAAGCATATACCCAGTTAAGCTAAAAGCTATAGACCTAGTTAATCTACTTAGTTCATTTCAACCAAGTACAACAAGGCAAACTAAACTAAGGAACTAACCTTACAGATAGAAACTATGTTACAACCTATAGTTTCATAGAATCTATGGTACAACCTATAGATTCATGATTAAAACATTTATATGACACGAAAATAACGCATTCATAATATTAACTACAAGTATAATATTAATGAAGCGAAAGTAAAACATTCATAACATCTATTTAAAAGCATTACGTATGAATACTGAATTAAAACAAGCCATACATTGCAAAATGAATTTAATAAACTAAATCCGAGACCATATATTAAAATACTGTTATTTACAATATTCACCCCTAGATATCAATCTACTCAGACATAATTGAATACGAGTTATATAAATAAAAGAGAGTCAAGAAAGGCTTCCCCATATCGACGAACGCGTATTTCTGATTCTCGAAATCTGAGCAGAGGTCCGACGCAAAATAGCTATTTGGGCAGAACTAATTTCCCCCGAATAAGAACTATTAGGGATGAGTTTCTCCCGAATAGGAGCTTTCCTATTAAAAGCTATTCGGGTAGAACCTCCCTCAGATAATAACTACTTGAGTCGGACTTCCCCATAAAAGTAGCTATTCGGGCAAAATTTCCACGAATAAGAGCTACCTAGGCGGGACTTCCCCCGTATTCTACTACTACTTAATTAACTAAAACTAAAATTTAAAACTAAATAGAATTAACTTGGAATTATATCAAAAATATTGATAATACTCCAAAATTAACTCTTCAATTCTCAAAGGGTTGAAGCTCTATTTATAGGCAAAATTATAAATAATTGACTTTTTTCCGTTTGTTGACTTTGACCAGATTGTTGACCGTAGCATTTTCGGGCATTTTTTACTATTTTGACCCTCCAAACGATGGAATTTGGCTAAAATCACACTGCGCACAGGAGCCTTGCGTTTTGCTCAGAAGGCTGTTTCTACTTGAAAAACTGATATGATTTGGCAAAAACGGACATGGGTCATTATTTGAGATCATCTGGGTCAATGTTCCAAGTCTGATTTCGTTCTAGTTTCGGCCAAATTTCTTCTCTATGAGCTTCATTCTTCAACCTTTTCTTGTGCTTCTCCATTCTTACTTCTTGACTTGCAATTTGGATTATTTTGGACTTGATTCTTCACTTTTCAGTATTTTTCTACATTGCATCGAAAGTATCAAAGTATTGCATTTATTCCAGAGTTAAGATGCAAATGCAGTACAAATATCATGGTTTGAGTGTTGCAAATATAGTCACATCAACATCCTAAATATTGCTTGTCCTCAAGCAAGACTGTCTTTAAAACAGATGTGAAAATGAATTTTTGCAGAATTTTTACAAGTCAAAAACAGATGCAAAATCTATCCTATCTTTTTGTCAAACACATTCCAAAAATGAATCATGAGAAATGCAATCTACTATCTTAAACCTATTTAGCAGTTAATGATAAACGTTGATAAGAGAGCCTTTTGCAAAATTTTCTCAAATAGGTACTCTTATTGGAAATCGACTATTGATTGCTTCGAGGTACATATTTAGAAGTAAACTAAGCAGATTAAGTTCATACAATTCTCAACTTTCAAGTTATGCAAACAGATTGGACCTTGATATTCTTACCTACATTTGTAATCAAACTCTTGATCATGCCTTAACCTTTTAACATTTGCCATAAATATAAAAGTACAACTAATAATACCTCTACATAGTGTTCAATTTCCTTTGCTTTCTGAATATCCCATGTAGCGGGCTTTAAGGCCAACAATCCCCTGCCATTATGACTGAGGTTGCCAGGTTTCAAAGGGACCCCTACGTGCCTTAATCACTCGAGATATCCAGGCTCGAAACCTTACACTGTAGCACATATCCCAAATTATAATGTCTAGGATAGTGGTGCTTAGAGATTTACAACATATTTACACCAAAAATTTTATTCAACAGTAAAGGTATGTACAACTCTCTTTTTTTCTTTTTATATTTTTTTTCATTGTTTTCTTTGTTGTTTTTTTTTTCTTTTCTTTTTCTTTTTCTTCTTTTTTTCAGAGTGTACATACAGACAAAATGACATAACATACTGTACAGACATGACATAAGGGTTCAGGTTTCAATCACAAGAAATTCTTATAAGAAACGGTAATCCTATCTCAGTCCTTTCATAATCACATAGCTATCAATTGAAAAAAGAAGAACAGCTAGGTTTACTCATGAATACAATACCCCAAAGTTTTTCTTATAGAGTTTCCTCAGAGTTTTTCACAATACATAGCTAACAATAAAAGTTCTCAAATTATCTAAATCATCTTCCTTTAAACAAGTAAGTTAGCAAAATACTCTTTCTCATGAACACAAATGGTGTATTTCTTGCATATTTTGAAAACGATTTTCATGAAATACATGCACCGCACACCGAAACTTTTCTTGTCCTCAAGCAAATAGCAATGTAGGACAGTAAGAGTATAATATGCAAGAAAGAACATAATGACAAATGCTACATCCCCAAACCTATGGTTTGCTTACTCTACAACGCATGTTGATCATGTATAAAGGGAAATGTAATAAGAAAAGATATCACCTGATGTGAAGCATTTTTATGTTGATGTCAAAGCCTTTCTACTAACTTTTGTCAAAAGATGGATCATTCTGCAATTAAAGATTAGTAGACAAAGCATTTTACAGATTATCATCAACACAACAAAAAAAATAGTTAGCTATACTAAAAATAGTCAAACAAATATATAGGGGAGAAATCAAAAAGAAATATGGTCATGAAAAATAACTAATATACTAAGCAAATAATTTAACTACCCAGACCATTTAACCTCTTTTCTGGGGTTCAAAAGTTATCTATAAATACATAAACAAAGTAAATACAGAGGACTAAGGAAATCATAAAATCACACAGACAAAGGAAAATAAACACACATAAGCATTTTAAAAATCTAGGTTGCCTCCTAGTAGCGCTAAGTTTAACGTCTTCAGCCAGACGGTTGTGCTGAGTTGTAATGCCTTTAGCTTGGCAAAATCTCATTTATGGAATACCTGCAAGGTCTTGAAGTTCTACAGATTCAACTTCATGAGGAACCATATTTGGATTGAATGCATGTTTCAAACTTTGTCCATTGACTGTGATGACATGCACATCCGTGGGATTTTTAATTAAGATAACTCCAAAAGGATATACTTTAAGCATTTCATAAGGACCATCCCATCTTGTTCTTAAATTTCCTAGGAAGAACTTCAATTTGGAGTTAAACAACTAAACTTTATCAGAAGGAGAGAAGGTTTTTCTTAAAATAGATCTATCATGAATCATTTTCATTCTCTCTTCATAGAGTTTGGCATTCTCATAAGCTTTGAAACGAAGCTCTTCCAGTTCACTCAACGCCAACTTCCTACCTTCACCTGCTTGTTGTAAGTCGAAGTTCAAGGCCTTAATAGCCCAATAGGCTTTATGCTCTAATTCAATAGGAAGATGGCAAGCTTTACCATATACTAATCCATATGGGGACATGCCGATGGGAGTTTTGAAAGCAGTACGATAGGCCCATAATGCGTCATGCAGACGACTTGACCAATCTTTGCGATCGGGCCTAACCGTTTTATAAAGAATTGACTTAATCTCCCTATTCGGTACCTCTACTTGCCCACTTGTTTGTGGGTGGTAAGGCGTTGCTATCTTGTGGTAGACAGAGTATTTTCTCAATAAGGCTTCTAGTGTTTTGTGACGGAAATGTTGTCCTCCGTCACTTATAAGCACACGTGGCACCCTGAATCGAGAAAAGATATTCTCTTTAATGAACTTGACCACAACTTTGTGGTCATTAGTTCGGGTTGCCATTGCTTCTACCCATTTGGACACATAGTCCACACCAACAAGAATATAAGAATAGCTTGAGGAATGAGGGAAGGGACCCATAAATTCTATACCCCACACATCAAATATTTCACAAATGAGGATAGGTGTAAGGGGCATCATGTCCCTTCTTGAGATAGAGCCAGCTTGTTGACATTGTGGGCAATTTTTACACATTTGCTGGGCATCTTTGAAAGGAGTAGGCCAGAAGAACCCACTTTGAAGGACTTTGGCAGCGGTCCTTTTTCCTCCAAAATGTCCACCACATGCTTTAGAGTGGCAGAATTGGAGTATGCTATCAAATTCTTCCTCAGGTACATATCTCCTAATGACCTGATCGGCACAAATCTTGAAAATATAGGGATCTTCCCAAATAAAGTACTTGACTTGTGCCCTGAACCGTTCCCTTTCTCTTTTACCCCAGTGAGTTGGAAACTCTTGGGCAGCCAAAAAATTGACAAAGTGGGCATACCACGGGGTCTTATGTGAGATGGCAAAAAGTTGTTCATCAGGGAACGTGTCTTTGAAAGGCAAAGAGTCAATAGGAGAATCACGTATAAGACGTGATAGATGATCAGCAATAGAATTCTCGCTTCCTTTCTTGTCCTTGATCTCAAGGTCGAACTCTTGAAGGAGTAATAGCCAACGGATTAGACGGGGCTTTGTATCCTCTTTGGTCAGCAAATACCGCAAAGCCACACGGTCCGTGTATACTATTACTTTGGATCCTAGGATGTAAGATCTGAATTTGTCCAATGAGAAGACTACAGCCAGCAATTCTTTTTCAGTGGTTGTATAGTTCTTTTGTGCATCATCCAAGGTTTTGATGGCATAGTATATCACAGTAGGCAGTTTATCCTTACGCTGTCCTAATACAGCTCCCATTGCATAGTCTGATGCATCACACATTATCTCAAAGGGGAGACTGTAATCAAGAGGTTGAATGATAGGAGCAGAGGATAGTAAGGATTTAAGTCTCTCAAAAGCTTCTGAGCACTTGTCATCAAATTTGAACTCAGTATCATTTGCTAGAAGACTAGAGAGTGGTCGGGCTATATGGCTGAAATCCTTGATGAAACGTCGATAAAAACCAACGTGACTAAGGAATGATCAGATATCACACACCATCTTGGGTGCGGGCAGCTTTTCTATTAGCTCGACTTTGGCTGGGTCCACATGGATTCCATCCCGTGTAACAACATGACCCAGAACTATACTTTGCCTAACCATGAAGTGGCTATTTTCCCAACTTAGAACCAAATTTGTTTCAACGCATTGGTCTAGCACTAGAGAAAGGTGTGTGAGACACTCGTCGAAGGTAGTTCCAAATACTAAGAAGTCATCCATGAAGACTTCCAGGAACCTTTCGATCATGTCTGAGAAGAGAGCCATCACACATCTTTGAAACGTTGCAGGAGCATTGCAAAGACCGAAAGGCACGCGTCGGAACGCAAATGTCCCATAAGGGCATATGAAGGTAGTCTTTTCCTGATCTTCAGGAAAGACTGGGATTTGGTTATATCCTAAATACCCATCCAGAAAGCAGTAGTAGCCTTGTCTGGCTATTCTATCTAGGACTTGGTCAAGGAAGGGTAAAGGGAAGTGGTCTTCTCCTGTTTTGGAATTGAGCTTTCTATAGTCAATGCATACACGCCACCCTGTTATGGCGCGTGTAGAAATTAGCTCACCTTTATCATTCGAAACCACAGTAATCCCAGATTTCTTCAGTACCACTTGTACTGGACTTACCCATGGACTATCAGAAATTGGGTATATAATACCCGCATCAAGCAACTTAATGATCTCCTTGTGGATGACATCACCCATCTTTGGGTTTAGTCTTCTCTGAAATTCTCGAGAAGGAGTAACTCCTTCCTCGAGATGAATTTTGTGCATACACACAGAGGGATCAATGCCTTTCAAGTCAGAAATCGTCTAACCTATCGCCTGTTTATGGGTACTTAGGACCTTTAATAGTTTGCCTTCATGCTCGGGAGTCAAATCCGAGGCAATGATGACTGGAAGAATCTTATCAGGTCCTAAGTAGGCATACTTAAGATGCTGGGGCAAGGTTTTGAGTTCCAAAACTGGTAGGGACTCAATTGTGGGACAGTCTGAAACTTCAGGGAAATGAGTTATTACTTGATCGTCCTTATTTGGATCAACAACAATGGAAGTGGATGCGACCATTTCAGGAGAAATGTCGCATTCATACAAAAGTCGTTCTAACTCGGCTATTTCTTGATTAGGAGTTAGAATCGATTAGGAAAACTCATCTATATATGAGTCAATGGTATCAACATGGAAGCACTCTTCTTCCTCATCTTGATTCAATTGGTTGGCTGCATCAGCAACCCTTAGCTTAGTTCTCATGTTCCCAAATGTTAGTTCTATCATACCCATTCTACAATAGATAACAGCATCACCTGTTGCTAGGAATGGTCTGCCTAGTAAAACGGGAGTGGTATTTTTGTTATCAGTGCCTACGTCCATATCTAACACAATGAAGTCCACTGGGAACAAGAATTCTCCTACTCTAACAATCACATCTTCTACAATACCTAGAGGTCTTCGCTCAGATCTATCTGCCAGTTGGAGGGTCACATTAGTCGGTGTTAACACTCCAAGACCTAACCTTTGGTAGACTGTATGAGGGATGAGGTTAACACTAGATCCTAAGTCTAGCAAGGTGCTTTCTATGCGTTGGTCATTAATTAAGCATGGAATGGTGAAAGCTCCTAGGTCACTGCACTTCTAAGGCAGTCCTCCAGTATAGATATTGCTAACCTTTTCAGTAAGACGGACCTTCTTAGGAATGGAGTTAGTCCGTCTCTTTTTCACACACAAATCCTTCAGAAATTTGGCATAGGCTGGAATCTATTGTATTACCTCAACTAATGGCAAATTGATCTTAATATCTTTCAGATGCTCTAAGACCTTGAGTTGTTTAAGATCATCAGTCGGCTTTGGATGGGATAGAGCTGTGGGGAAAGGTGCTCGTGAGGATGGTTCAACTATAAGCTCCACCATTAGGTTTTTATTCTTACGGCAATTTTGAACATCTTTGCTTAAAACCTCAATCTCAGATTCCTCAAATTCCTCAATTTCTTCTGGAACATCCCTAACCTTTACTCTAACCTGGTTATCAATGGTTTTCCTACTCCTAAGGGTAACTACAGCCTTAGCCTGTTCTTATACTATCTCAGTTTGGACAGTACTACACTGTCCTCATGGATTTACCACGGTCTGAGATGAAAGCTTACCCTCGTCTCTCTTACTTAAAGTTTAGGTCATCTGCCCGATTTGTCCTTCAAGTTTTGTAATAGACTGTTGCTGAACTTGGAACATTTGCATAAGTTTGTCAAATTTCTCATCAGATGATGACTGTGCAGGAGGAAGAGCTGGGACATTGTTCCATTGTGTTCTGAACAGATTGTCATGTTGGACTGGGTAGTAACGAGGAGGGTTATTATTTTGTGGCCTCTGATATTGCTGTTGAGGGAATCGATTATCAACATTTCCCTGCTGACTTTGTTGATGAGGCTCATAGTTTCCTTGTCTTTTCTGATATTGATGTTGAGGAAACTGAATCTCTTGATTCCCTTGTCGCCACGAAAATGCGGGATTGTCTCGCCAGCCTGAATTATACGTGTTAGAATACGGATTGTAATTCATTGTATATCCTTGGATGGCACAGACTTGTTCTTGCATGAATTCAGGAAATTATGAACCGATTGGACAGTCCAGAGTAAAGTGATCTACTACAGAACATACGGTACAAACTTCTGTGATCTGAGGAGTTGAAGAAGAAGAAGACCCTAGAGTGATGAATTTTTCTAGTTGATAAGCTAGGGCATCTACTTTGTCAGTCAATTGGGAATTAGAACTAGAGTTAACTTCAAACAATGCCTTCTTTTAGGGATTATGGGTGCTCTTACTCTCTCTATCATCATCAGTGTTTTAGAGAGAGTCTTCAGCAATATTTTCTATTCTTTTCCAAGCTTTGTCTGCCATGAGATTATAGAAACCTCCATTGCTCATTGTATTAACTATCATCTTATTATGAGGGGTAAGACCTTTGAAGAAATAATGCAAGAGTTCGGGACGATCAAACCCATGATGAGGACACTAATTTTTAAGATCGTTAAACTTTTCCCACGATTCATGAAACGGCTCTAAGTCTGACTGTGCGAATGTCATGATGTCTGTTCGTAAAGTAGTAGTCTTAGCCATTGGGAAGAACCTATGTAAAAATTTCTAAATAAGTTCTCCCCAGGAAGCAATCACTCTTGCATCTAGATGATTTAGCCACTATTTGGCTTTATCTTTCAATGAAAAGGGAAACAGACGCAGGTGAATATTTTCATGGCTCACATTAGGAATGTGAAGCGTTGTGCATGCTTCAATGAATTGAACGATGTGAGCATGAGGATTTTTATTGCTTTTTCCATAGAATGAAGGAAACATTGAAATAGTCCCTGTTTTGAGCTCAAAATTTATATTTTCAAGAGCCGGTGGGGCTATGGCAAATTCAGGGTCAAAATCACCCTGTAAAAAATGTTGACGTAAAGTCATCGGTTGGTTCACAAGTTGATTAACAGGCTGAGCTATTGGAAGAGGCGGGATATTTACTTCTTGATCCGCCATTGGGAATTTTAATTTCCTACACAAATTTTTCTCAAGCTCAGGATCAAACGGGGCGAATTCTGGATCCAAAGAACAATGCCCATGCATATAACGACTTATAAACTTTAAATACAAAATAAAATTACAAGATTAAAAATACTAATATACTTTACAAGTAGTAATAGATAAAAACTCATTGATCAGATTAATCATTAAAATGACTCATTTTTCAATCTTTAAAATTTTCCAAATTTTTTTTCTTTTTATATATTTATTATTTTTTTTAATTTTTTTTATTTTATTTTTTTAGTTTTTTTATTTTTTTTATTTTTTTTAATTTTTTTTAATTTTTAAAATAAAGCGGATAAAATAAACAGTTTAAAAAAATTCACAAATACTTTTATCAATAACTAAACTATATCGTGCCTCCCCGGCAACAGCGCCAAAAACTTGATGCGATCGGGTTGTGCGTTAAAATGTGTGCAAAATAAATGAAGTTAAAATACCCGCAGATGCATGGATCTTCGTAGTGTAGTGTGCTATAAGTGCAGAATCGTACCACAGGGAAGCTCGTTAGTTAAGTTAGTGAAGTAGTATGAAAGTGTTAAAGCACTTAAGTGACAGGTTTGCAGAGAGGGTTTGAGTAACGTACAGAAATGTAAACTAAATTAAACTAACTAAATTATCTAAGTTAAACTAATTAATAGTTGAATACGAGGGGTGGTGATCTAGGGGTTTGAACATGTAAATGAGGCAATTAATATAGGCTCGGTATCTAGTTTATCTAATTCTGCAAGGGTTTAAGCTACAAGCATACACCTGGTTAAGCTAAAAGCTATAGACCTAGTTAATCTACTTAGTTCATTTTAACCAAGTACAACAAGGCAAACTAAACTAAGGAACTAATCTTACAGATAGAAACTATGGTACAACCTATAGATTCATGATTAAAACATTTATATGGCACGAAAATAACGCATTCATAATATTAACTACAAGTATAATATTAATGAAGCGAAAGTAAAACATTCATAACATCTACTTAAAAGCATTACGTATGAATATTGAATTAAAGCAAGCCATACATTGCAAAATGAATTGAATAAACTAAATCCGAGACCATATATTAAAATACTGTTATTTACAATATTCACCCCTACATATCAATCTACTTAGACATAATTGAATAGGAGTTATGTAAATAAAAGAGAGTCAAGAAAGGCTCCCCCATATTGACAAACGCGTATTTCTGATTCCCGAAATTTGAGCAGAGGTCCGACGCAAAATAGCTATTCGGGCAGAGCTAATTTCCCCCAAATAAGAACTATTAGGGATGAGTTTCTCCCGAATAAGAGCTTTCCTATTAAAAGCTATTCGGGCAGAACCTCCCCCAGATAATAACTACTTAGGTCGGACTTCCCCCTAAAAGTAGCTATTCTGGCAAAATTTTCCCGAATAAGAGCTACCTAGGCTGGACTTCTCTCGTATTCTACTACTACTTAATTAACTAAAATTAAAATTTAAAACTAAATAGAATTAACTCAAAATTATATCAAAAATATTGATAATACTCCAAAATTAACTCTCCAATTTTCAAAGGGTTGAAACTCTATTTATAGGCAAAATTCTGAAATAGTTTACTTTTTTCCGTTTGTTGACTTTGACCAGATTGTTGACTGCATCATTTTCGGGCGTTTTTTACTGTTTTGACCCTCCAAACGATAGAATTTGGCTAAAAGCACACTGTGCGCAGCGCCCTGCATTTTGCTCAGAAGGCTGTTTCTACCCAAAAAACTGATATAATTTGCCAAAAAGGGACATGGGTCAATATTTGAGGTCATCTGGGTCAATGTTCCAAGTCCGATTTCGTGCTAGTTTCGACCAAATTTCTTCTCTATGAGTTTCATTCTTCAACTGCTTCCTGTGCTTCCCCATTCTTACTTCTTAACTTGCAATTTGGATCATTTCGGACCTGATTCTTCACTTTTCAGTATTTTCCTACATTGTATCGAAAGTATCAAAGTGTTGCATTTATTCTAGAGTTAAGATGCAAATGCAATACAAATACAATGATTTGAGTGCTGCAAATACAGTCATATCAGTATTTTTTCAACTTTTTTTTTCTTGCTAAGTTATGAGCTTATGTGTGTGTGAGTTGATTATATAAGGGTGGGGTCAAGTTAGGGATATGAGAAGTCTACTAACATGGGTCTAGTTGGCTTTTAAAACGAGTCTAAAGGTGCAATCTAATGTTAGCTATTTAAAACACAAAGTTTTATTACGTAATACTATTCACTAGTTCGGCAAAACATTTTCTAAACAGGCGCTCCTATCGCTTTTAGCTCAATTGCACATTTTTCTTGTTCCTAAAATAATTAATATGATTTAAGAAAAATGTTATTTTGAAGTAATTAAGCAGTTTAAAAATGGAATGAATAGTAGCCAAGTAGAGCAATAACTAATGCAGAGAAGGAATGCACAATTTGTGGATGCAACAGAAGACAATTGTATAGCTAAGATCTCGGGGGTCACATAGACCGTCCCTAGTTAGAGACCACCCAATCAACACAACTTTCTTTTTTTTCATTTTTTTTTTTTTGCCTGAGTACCCAATCAACACAACTTAAGATGTATAAAGTAGTGAAACAAAAATTGGATTCGGTAGGCACCCATGATGGGTCAACCCGACCTGGATCCCATTCTTATCTTATCCCTCTTCTAATTTAGAGAAGAACGACCAGAGACAGTTTTTTGGTTTCAAATTCAAAGAAGACTTATAAGAGTAAAAAGATGAAAATTAAAATGAAAATAGATGAAGGCTCTTAGATTGTGAATCAAAACTCACTTCTCATAAGTGGGTTTTGACATGATGATGTAAAATTAGTCTTATAATTCATAAAGAGGTATGTAATGATCCTTTTTTTTGTTTATCAAATGGTATTAGATCCAGTTTGGCTATTTCATCATTAAATAATCCATTATCAAGTTTACATGCAAGATATATATGGTTTATGGGTCTCAGTATGATGTTGTAATATAAAAGCTAAACATAAATATAGATTCTCATTGAAATTGTGAATCTAACGAACCAAACTTCATGAAATTTGGACAAAAATTGAAGTAGTTGTGATTTTTTAAATATTATATTAAAATATGGAATTTTTCGCATATGTTGAGGAAGAAGATAAAATCAACGGCGCCGTTTTATGCATCACCGAATGTCCAATTATATATTGACAAGTGTCAGTGATCTAATTTATAAAAGGACAATAAAAAATTGTTCGACAAAATGCTTATGGTGGGACTTGAACTAGCGTGTCATGCTGCCAAAGTGACTATTGACCACTTGGCCAAGTGCTATTCTTAATACATAGGAATGACAGTGGGTCGGTTAACTACATTTTTTGAAAAAATTAAAATTGAAACTGATTAGTATAACCTAAATCTGAAACCAAAACAAAAAATCGATGATTTTAAAAATCATTATCCAAAATCGAAACCGACAAATAATAGAAATGCCGCGAGTAATAGAAATCGAAACCGCTAACTTAAAAAAAAAATTAAATAAAAAATACTCCAAAAGTACTAAAAATTTGAAACAAAAAGCTGCAATATATTAATACAAAAAAATTCTGACCATAAACAATAGGTGGTTTTTTTTTTTTAAAAAAAAGAACAACTTTGACCACAAAATATATATTAATAGAAAAGATGATAGATTAATTCATATTTTATCCATAAGCAACACAATTAACCTCCAGATCTAGAGAGCCAAAAATCCACTCCCTATAATTGCAATAATAAAAAAAAATGATTGTTGGAGAAGCACAAATCATGGCCTGGGCAAAATAAAACAAATTAAGAAAAAATCAACCAAAAATTAAATCAAATAAAAAATCAAGAATAAAGATAAACGGAATTGAAAAAAAGAGAGAATATTTTGGAATAGCAAAGTGATGGTGTTGGGATATGGTTGTGTCGTGATTTGAGGGAGATATAGTTTCATGGTGTTTAAGTATGCTGGTGTTGTGAATTGGTGGTCTTTAGACATGATAGAATTGTAATTTTATGGTGTGTAGGCATGATGTTGGTGCTACTTTATTTACCTTTAAAAAAAAGATATGGGTGCTACTTTATGGTAGTGGTGGCTTGTGGTGATGTTGGGGTTGAGAGGTGTGATCTCGGAACGACTAAATGATGGGAAAGAGGTTTTGGAAAATAGGTTAGGTTAAAAGGGTAAGTGTTTAGGGTTAAGGGTTTTAATTACATTTATGACCTAGTGTCTTTTTTTAATTAGAGTGTATCACTTTATTAATTTTGTTTCTATATCTATGAATTTTGTTTAAGTAATGTTAGACTTTTTCTTAGTTATTATATTTAAAATGCTAATATAGGGCGTAGCCTAAATCTTTTAAAAAGTATAGTCCATTTTTATTAATGTAATTTTAGATATTAGTACATTTGACTATACTATAAAAATTATTTTTATATTTTTGTGAACTTTAAATATTATATAGTATATATAAGTATATACATATATATTATATAAATTATTATTTGGGCTTCAGGTTTCGTTTTTTTAATGTCAAAAACCAAAACCTATTGGTTTACCTGTCAGTTTTCCCTTATAAAACCCAAACCCTAACAGATTCCCCATCAATTTTTGTTATTGGGTTTTCATCGTGCGGTTATCCGTAAGGTTTCGGATACAACGGATATCTGTTGCCATCCCTATTAGTACATATGTGCCAGTATATATGTCTATGTTATGATTTCGTTTATCTCAAATGTATAAGAGATGAAAAGTTCTTATGTCGTGGTTTGAACACTTGAATGATTTTGTCTACCATATATAGAAGGAGAGCAATAGAAGGATTTTTGCTATTGAGGCACTAACTGAGGAACAACTCCTTGACTCAATCAGATTTGATGTTAAAACTAAACTTTACGTGATAAAAAAAGTTAGGAACATACTTTTGAATAGAGCTATTTGCATGTCATAGATAGTTGATGGTAATATTGTTAGATAGAACATTCATGTTCTGATTGTAACTTCTTATGTACTTTTATTGCCTTTGCAATGAATCTTTAGCTGACTTAGCAAAAAAAAAACACATGACCCATTGTTATTGTGCAAGAACATATCTACCAGGCCACTATTAATCTTGGTACGATGCATGAAATATATTTTGGTGTTGTCTAAGTTACGAGTTTGACATAAATGTGTAAAGAAATAAAATTACTTATGTTGTGACTTGAACCAGCAACCTATAGATAGAAGTGCGAGAACTTTACCACCAGACCGACACTAGTGTTGATTATGGTGTCCATAAGTAACTCATTGTTTACTCTTTTTTGGTGTTGATATGATGCGAAAATAAAAACAAAAAAAAAGTTGCTTCTACTACATCTCGAACCCCTAGCTTTCAAGGATTACATCATTTGACTAACCATTATTCTAAACTCAAACTTGACTTTGGAGTGAAAATCTGTGACTCTTTTAACTATTGAAAATAATTAAAATGCAAAACTACCTATAAGAGGCTTTGAACCCTTGATCTCCTGAACATCTAAATAGTCTTCTGCCATAAAGCCAAACTTATTATTTGTTTAATTTAAGTAAAAAGTAATTATTATGTATTCTGGATTAGGTGTTTCAAGCCCCTACTTTTTGATATTTTTTCTTTAATTCGTGTTTAAGGAAATTAACACATTTAAGGAAAATGCAGAGTATGAAGCTATATGAGTCAAGTGCAAGTAGAATTGCAATTGTGAAAAAATATAGAAAGCTTCATAGGGATTGATAGATTCTTGGGACACCGAGGGTCGTACATACTCCTATCATTCTAAGATCAGAAGACCAAAAACGAGGACTTAGGGAATTAAAAGATAGACTTGAAAAGTATAAAATGCAAGAAGGACACAGAATAGTGAATGAGATGATTCAGAAGATTATTTTTGGGGGATATATAATGAGTGAAAAAGAAAAATTTATTGTCCTCTATAAAATCCATTCCTAGTAGTTTAGCCCAAATACTTCAAAGTTTTTGGTTTCCAAATGCACCTTCCAATTTTGAGGTGAATGAAGTGTGCATATCACATGAATCTTTTGTCTATGTCTTCGTAGAATCTAACATGGTGTGACGCCCGAGAACTTTGTCATACTTTCATATACTGTTGCATCTTCTGTTTGTGCATTTTAACTGTCTTTACTTGTTATCTTCTTAGTCACTATTCGTTGCATTTTTCAACTACTTAAATTCTTAGAATTAGCATTTTTCCTAAGTCATATTACTTATTTTAGGAATGAGAAAAATGAGCGTTCGAGCAAAATGCGTTAGGAACATTCATTTAAAAAATATTCTAGCGGTTCGTTGAATAGTAATACGTAGTTAGCATGGTTTTGGAGCTAGCTAATATTTAGTTATACTATTAGACTATTTTACATTAGTTTGACTCATTTTAGTTGTCAACACTTATACACAAACATAATATATAACATATACACTTAATTATATACATCCATAACAATTTAGGCTAAAAAATAAATCAAAAAACCCCTAAGTCCCCCCCCCCCCCCCCTAAACCTGACAACCACAAGAGGAAAAAAGAGGGAATTTTTGCTCATCAATTCTTGGGTTCAAGCCTTTGCAAGCTTGAAGCAAGTGATTTTGAGAGTTTGCAAGCCTCCTACAAGCACATGTTGAAACTTGTGAGGGATTTTTGCATTCTTTGTGAATTGCAAAGTTTATACCATTTCTAGATTTGATAATTTTGTCTCATGAATTGATTGAAACTTGTTATATATGTTATCCACATGTTGTAGAGACTATGTTTATGCAATTGTTTCGCTTTTTAAACGGTTAAATTCGTTCGTTGATTTTAGAAAAGTGAATAGTGACATTTTTTTAGGATTTTGAGAAAATGTGCCTTGTAGCTTGATTCAATGCTTCAATTAAGTGCTTTAGATGTTAATGGAGGTAGATTAATAACCCCGTGAAGTTTAATTGCTCATAACTTGGTAAAAATGCGAATTTGGCAACTTTTAGAGAAATGATTCGGGTGTAATGCGAATCCGGGTTAATTTGGCCATCACATTTGGTATTCTTAGGCTATGTAGGTGCTAGATATGCTTTTCTAACTCGTGGGTAAGTTTTGGTTAAGGTACGTGTAGTACAACCTCATAAAGGGGCAATCGGGGCTTTTGCGGTAATCGCGGATAATTGTAATGCCCTGATCGCTAACGAGACCAGAGGCTCTAATAACCATGCTATTCTCAACCTAATTCCACCCTAGTCATGAAATTTTAGGAAAAACAGACAGAGTCTTCCCTATACCGTGAACATTCTGGAAACCTGTAAACATAATATAAGCCACAATACAACTAAACTCTAACTCCAACAACTCCAGCTCTAACTATATCCCAGCTTCAAGGTCGGCCGAGCCTTAAGCAAGACATAGAAAAATCGCCCAAGCATGCATTTAACAATCCTTGAAACCTTTTCTCTTTTAATCTGCTTATCATACCATTCTATATTAACCATTAGACTTTCTTATAAATTAAATCCAAACAATTATTAACTTCCATTGACACACAAGCAAGCAGCATAAAGGAAAGAAAGATGAACTATTACAATCTACTACCACTCAAGCCATACATTAATCTAGCTATTACAATTCTTCAACAACTCCAAATATATACAAACCCATAGGCACAAAATAGAACAAAACATAATATAAACAAAGTCTTCCACAGTTTAGCAGGCAAACACTCCAATCTCAAGCAATAGCACACAACAACTGTGAAACCCCAGTGTTCGTCTTTGCCTCGATTTGCGTGTCTTTACCTTGATTTGCATGATTTGACCTGTTTACGTGTTATATGAATTAGAATGTGCTAACTATGTGATTTATATTCCTAATACATGCTATATGTGCATTCATGAAATTTTCATCAAAATCGCCACCAGAAATTTTATCGTCGGTTTTTGTGAATAGTACTTTGAATGCACGTCCGCTAAAATTTTTACACGGGTGTTTTAAACGTCTTAAAACCTAGTCCTCTATTATTAACAGACCCATGTTTAATAAAAATTGATTCTGAAATGGAATAGTAATTTAAATAGACTTTTCGGGTGAAAAGTAGTATTTTTTAGCCAAATAGTGATTTCTTCTAAACTCGATTCTTGCATTGACTTTCGTTGACCTAGTATATATTAATATAAATGTATTTATATGTGGTATTAAATGATTTTAGATTAATTGTACATTCAAAAGACATTTGAAAACAAATAATATGACTTTTCTCATTCTTTTGCAAAAATCGAGTTTTTAACCGAGTCGGGTGTAAGTCTATACATGTGAAACTTGTTGTCAACTAAAAATATACTACTTAAAAATAGTCTAAGTGTTAATTGCATTTGGGTGAGCAAAAATAGTCAAAAAACAATTAAAAGACTAAAAATACTAGTTAAAAGACTAAAAATACTAACTTTGACTTTGCAAATTTTGTTGACCTTGAGCTTATATCATCAACACACATTAAAAACAAAGCAAACACACTCACAAAACACACACATTACTGAAAATCCATGAGGGAGAAGAAAGAAGGCATTTTCAAGGTTTTTCAAAGCATTTTTCATATAGATTTTGCAATTCAAGTCCAAATCACTTCATTCAAAGCTTGATTTCACTTGTTGGGCATCCATTCTACATATTTCTTGCATCAAAACACATCAAAGGTGAGAGAAAAATTTTTGATCTCAAAATGTCATTTTTATGTTTTTGCATATAATTGAATTTTGAACCGTTAGAATGTTGAATTGGTGTTATATTATTGCTCAGTGCATGCTAAGGATCGTTTATATGTGTTTATATAAGATTTGAATAGTTGTAGCATGAATTTTATTTTTTGGGTATTAAAAGTTAAGTTGTTGGCTATTTGTTGAATATCTGGAGTTGTGGTGGTTGGAATCGATTGTTGTTAGCTTGTAAAAATTTGTTAAATATGTGGTAGTAATGTTGTAATGCCGAAATTTTGATTACAATATCGGTGTGAAAGTCTAAAAATTTCAGCCATGGTGCATTAGGGTTTTAGGGTTGTTGGGCTTGATTTGGATGGTTTATGGTTGGTTTTCGAGGGGACTAATGGTGTTGATTGAGTGGGTGAGTGTTAGAAACTGGTTTGGAGGTTATCGGATTAGTAGATTGTAAGTTATAACTTTTAGAAGTTTGGGTTGTCTTTCTTTAAAATGTTGAATTAAGCCTTTGGATGTTTGGTGGTGTTTGAGTGATTGAATTGTGAGTTGTTGATGGTTAGACTAGGGTTTGGTTGTGTGTTTAATGCCTGTTGAGTTGGATGGCCTACTTTGTCATTTAACTTAATTGTTTCATAATTATATAGTTGTTGATTGTTAAATATTGTTTAATTGATTGTTGAAATACAGATTAATTGATTATTGATTATTGATTGTTGTTACAAAACCGTGAGGAGCACGCTCGGGGTTAATCTGGGGTGTTACATTGTTAACTGATTGTTATTGTTATTATGAGTCGGGAGTCAGGCAATCAATGTTGTTGACTTCTCGAATTGTTATTATTATTGTTATTATGAGTCGGGAGTTGGGCAACCAATGTTGTTGACTTCTCGAATTGTTATTATTATTTTTATTATGAGTCGGGAGTCGGGCAACCAATGTTGTTGACTTCTCGAGTTGTTATTGTTATTGTTATTACGAGTCGGAAGTCGGGCAACCAATGTTGTTGACTTCTCGAATTGAGTCTCATTGTTGTGAGCTTTGATAATATTGTGTCACCTCGGGAGACATCCTGGGCTGCGGGCACAGTTATAATGGCTAATCCCTATCTCGCATGGGCGGAGAGGCCATGGGGTGTGGGTCTAGGTCAAGGTACCTCAGGATTGTGTCTTTGAGTTTGGAGGAGTTGATGAGTATTGAATGGTGTATGGAGCTTCATCAGCAAATGTATTGTATCCTTATTGTGTGTTTACAGTTATTGCTATTGTTGCATTTATAATGATATTGATGTTCATTGTGTGTTTATGCTCAAAGGATGATTTCCAAGGAGTATAGTAAATATTGTTAAAGATCTATCGAATCCTCACTGGACTTGTTTTATATAAGCTCACTCTCAATTATTGCATGCATACAGGTGAAGTTGATCCAGGTTATGGGTACGTGCCTCCAGAAGAGGATAATGTGCCATATGTGGACGAGTCCTATGTGCCAGAGTCTTGTCCCTGATTTATGATGTTGTACTTTTTGTTATATTGTATATTAAACTTAGTTGTCCTGTATTTCACTTAAAAGTTCATGTTATATAAGATGTTGTAAAGATAGTAGATTAAATGTTGCTAGCTTAGTAATCTTGTTTTGGAATATGATTAGGTTTCTAAGTGGGCTATAATCTATTTTGGAAGTGTATGTTATATAGTAAATGTATTATGTTGGAACGGAGGTGCATAAGTATGAAAGAGTTGATGAAGGAATGTTTAATGTATGAAATGGTTGCGTTATATGTTGTTAATTTGATTGTGGAGTTGGTTGGTGACTTGTGGAGTTTGATGTATGTTATTCTTAAGGGTTGGTTTAGAGCCCTGATGTTCATGTTACTGTCGTTATGCTGCCGAAATTCTGTTGCGTCCTGATTGATCGTAAGAGGGTCGAGTTCGGGCGTGACAACAACCAAGGCAATTCCTCCAACTGCGCCACCTGAAACATGTTTAGCGAGGTATGAGCAATCCCAATTGCTCAGTGAGGGATAAAGTCTACCGGGGACGTGCAATACAACAAATAATACAAATAGAGCATTTAACAACCAAAGAACAAATGAAACAACAAGTTAGCACACATTAAAAATGATACGATTCACTTGCCCTTCAATCATGAACCACGAGCCACGAACTGAAATCCCGATAAG
Source organism: Ehretia macrophylla (assembly GCA_037974665.1). Classification (NCBI taxonomy): domain Eukaryota; kingdom Viridiplantae; phylum Streptophyta; class Magnoliopsida; order Boraginales; family Ehretiaceae; genus Ehretia; species Ehretia macrophylla. The sequence goes on from CM075781.1 coordinate 56,928,561, forward strand.
TCGGCATTCCCTTATAACTCCAAAATGGGTGTACTCTGGATGTACCCCGAACTCCTATGATCCAACTCTCCCTGGGCGGCATCCCAAGTGAGAGAGGGACTGGGCAACCATGGTAGCCGAGGTAGACCGACAAGCCCGATGCCGCTGGTTTCCACGACACTACCATGCCCAAATGGTTGCACAACCACGATGCAATGCACTCAAAATGATAACAATAGAATAAATCAATAAACACATGATTGAGGGACAACAAAATATGTTGCCCGTACACACAATATATAGACAATAAGTGCACATAATCTATGTACAAGTAAATAAACTATAATGCTCATAAGGATGAAGTCTCCCTCACCTCCATCGAGCTCCAAGATGTAAGTTTGAATCACATCATTTCCAGTCACCTTGAACCTATGAGCAAGCATTATTTCAATTACTCATCAACTACAACATTCATTAATTATTCAGCTAGGTTAGCTAACTTATAACTTCACTTATTTGGCATACAATATATATTAGAATTCTATCTTTAACAGAAGCACCTTTATATACTATGGCTAAACATACCACCCAAGTAATCATTCTAGCAGCCCAATTACAAGTCTTAAGTATATCTTCACCCATACAACACAATATACAAATAATATAAACATTATACAACATATAAGCATATTTACTCAATCCTTAACAAGTAATACATAAACAATATAAGCAATATATAATCATATCACGAAATTAACCAAATGAACACCAAGAGGTAAATTACATATTTTCCACAAAACATTACCAAAAGCTCACAATTAACTTAAAAGTGCATTTAACCACCTAAGAAATATTTACAAGATCATAGAAGTGGAAAACAACCGATTTTCGACTTTTCCCTCTTTGTAACTCAAGCCATTTTTCTTCCAAATACAAGTTAATGTTCTAGTTAAGCGAGCGGGCTATTCCATAGTTCTAATTATCCCTTATGGCACCCCTAGGACCCTCGAAACCACCCAATTGTCCGCGATTACCACAAAAGCCCCGATTGCCCCTTTGTGAGTTTGCACTATAAGTACCCTAATTGAAACTCAACCTAGGTTTAGCAAAGCATCTCTAGCGCCTAAATAGACTAAGAACACTAAATGTGATGGCCAAAATAACCCGGATTTGCATTAACCCCGAAACCCCTTTTTAAAAGTCGCCTATTTCATGATTTAGCCAAGTTTCAAGCAATTCAACCTCATGGGGCTATTAAACTATCTTTATTAACATCTAAGTCACCTACTAGAAGCAATCAATCAAGCTAATGCGCACAATTTCAAAAAAAATAAAAAACGTCATTATTCACTGCCCTAAATCAAACCAACGAATTTAACCTATTAAAAAGTGAAACAATAGCATAAATGTGGTCTCTACAACATGTATGTATCATATATAGCAAGATTTAATCATATCATAAGCCAATAACAACAAATCTAAAAAATTCAAACTTTAACATAAACTTTCAATTCACAAAAGGATGCAAAAATCCCTCACAAATGGTATGTAGACGCTTGTAGGAGGCTTGCAAGCTCTCTTAATCCCTTGCTCCTAACTTGCAAAGGCTTGAATCCAAAGTTTGTTGAACAAAAATTCCTTCTTTCTTCCTCTAGGGGATGTCGGGTTTTGGGGGGGACTTAGGGGTCATTTCTTGATTTGTTTTGAGCTATATTATGAGTATATGTGTTGTGATGTGTAAATGTAATATATGTATTATGTTTTGGGTAAGTGTTAACTACTAAAAATGAGTCTAGCTAGCTTAAAATAAGTCTAAAGGTACAATAATATGTTAGCTAACCAAAATATAAAGTTTAACTACGTAATACTATTCACTAGTTTCAATAAAACATTTTCTAAACGGATGCTCCTATCGCTTTTTGCTCAAAAGCACATTTTTCTCATTCCTAAAACAATTAATATGATTTAAGAAAAATGTTAATTTGAAGTAATTAAGCAGTTGAAAAACATGATAAATAGTAACCACATAAAGCAATAAGTAATGCATAGTAAAAAGGCGCAAATAGTGGATGTAACAGTAAAAAGGTGTACAGTGAAGTTCTCGGGCGTCACATCCTCTCCCCCTTAAACAAATTTCGTACACGCAATTCTTCTTTGAAAAGAACTCAGCATCAACTGAAAACCAACTCCGATTACTCTTCATCAGTTGTGGAACAAGAATACTGTATACAAATTCTCGTAAGAACTCACTAAGAAATCCCAGTAATATTGCCTGTGAACCTAGAATAATAAGGCCAAATAAAGGCTCCAATAGAAATGCTACTTAGAAGTCCGAATAACAATCATGTTGGCACAAATACCGTAAAAGAATAGAATTCTAACTAAGAGCGGCGAGAAAATACCAATAAAAGACCCGAGCAAGAGTATTGTAGATAATACTGTGTAATAAGGCTGAAAAGAATCTCATATACCAAGCCTTCCGAGAAATGCCGATAAAAAAATACCAAAAGAGGACCCGATAGGAAAATACCAAGAAAATGCTCTAGAGAACCGTCATATAGAAACCCCAAAAGAAGCTACTTATTTATGACCGTTAAGTACAAAAGAAGGCCTTAGAAAAATCCCAATAACCGAGCTCCAACTAGAGCCACCAACTCCAAATAAAGGCTGATCAAATGCCTCTCATTCCCGCTAATCCATATAATTTGGAAGGCCTGCCACTAATCACCTCTCTTCAGAGGGAAGAAGAAGTCTTTTTTACCATTCGACGGGCCATGCATGAATGCCAGAATGTCACATATATACAAATATGTTTTAAGCTATTATGCAAGCATCTTATAAAAGTGTTTATAAAATAGTTTAATCAACAAGGTAATTTAAATATGAGTCATAACATAACCAATCCAAATCACCACAAAACTTAATTCAAAAACATTCAAGTACACACATTATAATCAATAATTCAAGAAAATAATGATTCACGAGGTCACTTCGATTACGAGGTCAATTCAATTCACATTTAGTCACTTCACTTCACTTAACAAGTATTTAACACATAATGCACAACTATATCACATGGATGCACACATTTAAGTCAAGACACCCAACCTCACATACAAGCACACACTTCCAAGACACACTTAACAAGCACACATTCAAGGCTTACTACCCAACAGACAGAGGACCCTGTCCCAACTGAGAGTTAACTAAGCTCTGATACCACCTGTAACGCAATGATTCCTCACGAGACCGGAGGCTCTAATAATCATGCTATTCTCAACCCAATTCCACCCTGGTCATGAAATTTTAGGAAAAACGGACAGAGTCTCCCCTATACCTTGGACATTCTGGAAACATGTAAACATAATATAAGCCACAACACAACTAAACTCTAACTCCAACAACTCCAGCTTTAACTATATCCCAGCTTCAAGGTCGGCCGAGCCTTAAGCAAAACATAGAAAACACGCCCAAGCATGCATTTAACAATCCTTGAAACCTTATCTCTTTTAATCTGCTTATCATACCACTCTATATTAACCATTAGACTTTCTTATAAATTAAAGCCAAATAATTATTAACTTCTATTGACACACAAGCAAGCAACATAAAGGAGAGAAAGATAAACTATTATAATCTACTACTACTCAAGACATACATTAATCTAGCTATTACAATTCTTCAACAACTCCAAATATATACAAACCCATAGGCACAAAATAGAACAAAACATAATATAAACAAAATCTTCCATAGTTTAGCAGGCAAACACTCCAATCTCAAGCAATAGCACACAACAACCAAGGCAATTCTTCCAACTGCGCCACCTGAAACATGTTTAACGAGGTATGAGCAATCCCAATTGCTCAATGAGGGAAAAGTCTACCGGGGATGTGCAATGCAACAAATAATACAAATAGAGCATTTAACAACCAAAGAACAAATGAAACAACAAGTTACCACACATTAAAAAGGATACGATTCACTTGCCCTTCAATCATGAACCACGAGCCACGAACTGAAATCCTAATATAATAATGACACTGGTATCGATAGGCCGGTATTCCCTTATAACTCCAAAATGGGTGTACTCCGGATGTACCTTGAAATCTTACCACCCAACTCTCCCTACGCGGCATCCCAAGTGAGAGAGGGACTGGGAAACTATGGTAGCCGAGGTAGACTGGCAAGCCCGATGCCGCCCGGTTTCCACGACACTACCCTGCCCAAATTATTACACAACCACGGTACAATGCACTCAAAATGATATCAATAGAATAAATCAATAAACACATGATTGAGGGACAACAAAGTAGGTTGCCTTCACACACAATATATAGACAATAAGTGCACACAATCTATGTACAAGTAAATAAACTATTAAGCACATAAGGATGAAGTCTCCCTCACCTCCACCGAGCTCCAAGATATAAGTTTGAATCACATCATTTCCAGTCACTTTGAACCTATGTGCAAGCATTACTTCAATTACTCATCAACTACAACATTTATTAATTATTCAGCTAGGTTAGCTAACTTATAACTTCACTTATTTGGCATACAATATATATTAGAATTCTATCTTTAACAGAAACCACCTTTATATACTCTGGCTAAACATACTACCCAAGTAATCATTCTAGCAGCCCAGTTACAACTCTTAAGTATATCTTCACCCATACAACACAATATACAAGTAATATAAATATTATACAAGATATAAGCATATTTACTCAATCCTTAACAAGTAATACATAAGCAATATTATCCATATCACGAAATTGACCAAATGAACACTAAGGGGTAAATTACATATTTTTCACAAAACATTAACAAAAGCTCACAATTAACTTAAAAGTGCATTTAAACACCTAAGAAACATTTACAAGATCATAAAAGTGCAAAACAATCAATTTCCTACTTTTCCCTCTTTGTAACTCAAGCCATTTTTCTTCCAAACACAAGTTAATGTTCTAGTTAAGTGAGCGGGCTATTCCATAGTTCTAATTATCCCTTATGGCACCCTTAGGACCCTCGAAACTACCCAATTGTCCGCAATTACCACAAAAGCCCCGATTGTCCCTTTGTGAGTTTGCACTACAAGTACCCTAATTGGAACTCAACCAAGGTTTAGCAAAGCATATTTAGCACCTAAATAGACTAAGAACACTAAATGTGATGGCCAAAATAACCCGGATTTGCATTAACCCCGAAACCCCTTTTTAAAAGTCGCCTATTTCATGATTTAGCCAAGTTCCGAGCAATTCAACCTCACGGGACTATTAAACTATCTTTATTAACATCTAAGACACCTACTAGAAGCAATCAATCAAGCTAAGACACACAATTTCAAAAAAACCTAAAAAACATCACTATACACTGCCCTAAATCAAAGCAACGAATTTAACCGATTAAAAAGTGAAACAATAGCATAAATGTGGTCTCTACAACATGTATGTATCATATATAACAAGATTTGATCATATCATAAGCCAATAACAACAAATCTAGAAAATAAAAACTTTCACATAAACTTTCAATTCACAAAAGGATGCAAAAATCCCTCACAAATGGTGTGTAGAAGCTTTTAGGAGGCTTGAAAACTCTCTTAATCCCTTGCTCCTAACTTGCAAAGGCTTGAATCCAAAGTTTGTTGAGCAAAAATTCCTTGTTTCTTCCTCTAGGGGCTGTTGGGTTTTGGGGGGGACTTAGGGGTCATTTCTTGATTTGTTTTGAGCTATATTATGAGTATATATGTTGTGATGTGTAAATGTAATATATGTATTATGTTTTGGGTAAGTGTTGACTACTAAAAATGAGTCTAGCTAGCTTAAAATAAGTCTAAAGGTGCAATAATATGTTAGCTAACCAAAATATAAAGTTTAACTATGTAACACTATTCACTAGTTTCAATAAAACATTTTCTAAGTGGATGCTCCTATCACTTTATGCTCAAATGTATATTTTTCTCATTCCTAAAATAATTAATATGATTTAAGAAAAATGTTAATTTGAAATAATTAAGCAGTTGAAAAATATGATGAATAGTAACCACATAAAGCAACAAGTTTTTTTTTTTTTGGATGATTCAGCGAATTTTATTTCCAAAACAACACAGTAACAAGTACAAAAGTAACAGAGTACATGAAAGGTCGAGACCACTAAACGAAGAAGAAGACTCTTTTACAAAGTAAAAGAGTGAAAAGACAACAAAATTAGAACCAGATAAAAGAACAAGAAAGATTAAAAAAAAATTATGCCAAGCCTGTGCGGTGTCTGGCAGAATGGGCTTTCTGTTCACAAAATCTTGAATATCTCGTGAAAGCTTGCTCGGGATTGTATCTTCCTTGTTCCGGGGTTTCGAAGTTTCTCCCCGATCTATGTTCTTGAACCCTGGGATAAATTTACTTTGTGTACAAGAAGGCAAAGTTTTCTTTGAAGAATTCATCGGTGTGACTGAATTAGTGTTATTCAGGCAATTGACCACAATGAGTGAATCAATCTTCTCTTTGTTAACCGCAGCAAATTCTTGCTCTTGATCATTAGAACTTAAGCACTCGAACTGATTGTTACTTTTTAATGAAATACCAGCTTAAGCAACTCACTTGTTCTTTCGTTTAGCCTTCTGCTTTTGATTCTTATTCATTTCCTAACCTAGTTTTGTGTTCTTAGTAACAATTGGAGGAGCCTCGGGTGGAGCATTTCCTCTGGCAGGAATGTCATTGGTAGGTAGAACATAGTTTGGACAAGTGTTGTTGTTGTGGCCAACTATGTTGTAGTGATTGCATTTTTGCGGTTTCCAAGAGTACTCAATATCAACCAAAGCGATGCGTCCATTCGAAAGTTTTACTTTAGTGACTTCTTTGAGTGGTTTTTCTAGGTTCACCTCAATACATACTCGTACATAATGAAGGTAATTTCTGGATGATGTGATGGAGTCCATTTGCAAAGGAAAACCGATGGTATTGGCGATGTAACTCAACCCCTTTCTGGTCTAAAGTGCCAATGGCACATTTTTCAGCTTCATCCACATCGGAACACGATCAGCATTAATGTCAATTAGCTAGATATTAGGATCCCACCTTCTTAGGAGAAGTGGCCTGTGATTGACATGCCATAATTCTTCAAGAATAACTTCGCAGATAGATTGGCTTTCAAACTGAAAAATGTACAAGCCTTTATCTGTGGATTTGATGTCCACTTACCCAAACTTCTTCTATTGGTTTTTTACCATAGTTTCGATGAGGAAAAATGGAGGTGGTTTTCCGATAAACTATCCAATAAGGCAATTGTGCCAAATGGAGTTGCCATCATCGTACACATCCTGTGGAGGACTAGTAACTAGATCGCCATCATTATCTGTTACATCAGAGAGAAAGAAATCCAACTTGAGTGAACTTTGGAGGTTACCCACAAAGAACTCTTTCCAATTAGACTTGTTCTGATTACCAAGATCTGAGGAAATAGAAGACTGTAATAGATGGGGGAAAAACTCATTATATATAGCGTTCTGAGGAGTGTGGCTATCAGTTCCACAATGCTGAGTAGTCCCATGAGGTAACGTCTTGCTCAAAGAAGTATCATGAGCTGGTGCATCAATGGTATTCTGACTTTTCTTTGCTGAATTGGTAATAGATGAAATAGGCTTTGTTTGGTAATTATCTTCTGTTTTGTTCCTATAGTGCTGACTATTGGACTTGGCACTAGAAGAAGAATCAGCAAGGATGGGAAACGAGGTGGTCTCGTCTGAAATACCATATGTTTCCACAATATTTTGAACATTAGAAAGCCCAGTGGCATTAGGCAGCCCCACAGTTTTGTTAGCCAATTCCACAACAGGGAGTAATTCAAAATTGGCATGCTTCTTGGTAAGATCAATTGGCTGCTAATGAGAAATAGTAGGACCCGCAGCTCCCAAAGAATTCATGTGCAAGAGCTCTGCTTTGGAATTCAAGTTGGCATCCACGTGATTAGGGCCCTCAAGATGGCCCACCTGGAATGTTTGTCCTCCATGAGCTTGAAATTCCGCGTGAAGACCCAAAGATACCAGATTAGTGTTGGCTTGATGGATATGGCTATTATGTAAAGCATCATTTGACAATTGGTCACCAGTTTTTGCACTTAAAGCATTATTCAAATTAGGGATCACATGTTGGCCACTAGAAATAATATCTTAGAAAATTTTGTTGCTTTCGGTGCTTAACCCAAGTTGTTGGCTATTATGCACAATCTCCAATTGTATATTGCTTTGTTGACTGTCACTTAATGCTGGAACATTGGTGCTTTGAAAATTCTTCTCCACATGCTCACTATAGCTTGCTAGCAAAACTAGAACATTATCTTTCATTTTGAAGACAAATGGCTTAAGTTACAAAGGGGGAAAAATGGAAAATTGATTGGTTCACACATCTATTGCCTTGTAATTGCTTATATGATGGTTAAATGCACTTTTAGGTTGTTTGAGAGCTTTTAGTAGAGTTTCGTATAAAATATGTAATTTACCCTTTGTGTCCATTTGGTTGATTTAATGCTAAACCTTCTAGTCTAACTGTTTTGAGGGTAACCTATTTTGTTGTCCTCTTATGTGTTACTGCTTTACAATATTGTTATATTGTCATCGGTTAATGTGCATTGCATAGTGGTTGCGCAACCATAGTGTCAGGGGGGATGTATTGGATATCGACTAGGCGACAACGGGCTTGCCAGTGGATATTCGATCTCCGTGCTCTAGTCCCTCGCTCGCCTAGTCTGGAGATTGCCAGGGGGTATTGGGTCGTAAGATTCTCGGGGTACATCCGGAGTACACCCACTAGTGCGATTGGGGTTATGCCGGTACATTGATCGAGGTTCGTGGATTAAGGTTCGTGATTGAAGATTAAGTGAATTCTGGAGTGTTGGGGTTAAAGTGAATTGTATCCTTTTTAATGTGTGGTAACTTTTCATTTACATTGTTCTTGTTATTGAATTGTTTTATTTGTATTAATTGTTGCATTGTACGCCCCGGTAGACTATATCCCTCACTGGGCAATTGTGGTTGTTTATACCTTGCTAACATGTTTTAGGTGGTGCTGAGGTTTATCCCTAGCTTGTTATGGTTGATGGAGAATAGGAAGATGTGCAGGCAGAGTAGTTGCCTTAGTTGTTGTGTGCTATTTGCTTGAGGTGGATGTGTTTCTTGCTGGACTTTATGTGGAGGCTTGTTTGTATTATTTCATGTCCTATTTTGGAGCCTATGGGCTTATGTATATATTTGTGCAATTGTAAGCTTGAAAGTTAGATGGATGTAGTATGAGATATGTAACTGCGGCATATAATAACTTATATTTATGCATCTAGTTTTGTTGCATGCTTGGGTATAAATGCAATGGTTGAATGGTTGTCTTTAATTCTTAAGTATGTTTAAATGATAACCTAATGTGGTGTGATTAGCGGATAAAAGATAAGATTCTAGGTTTGTTGATTGCATGCTTGTATGTTGTTATAATGTCTTGTATTGCTTAAGGCTCAGATGGCCTTGAAGCTGGGAATTGTCAGAGTTGGAGTTGTTGAAGTTCTAGTTTTGTATTTGTGGTTTATTTAATGTTTGCAGGTAACCAGAATGCCCACGGTACAGAGGAGACTCTGTCCATTTGTCGGGTCCAGACTTGACCTTTTAATGTAGGATTGGGTCGGGGCATGACATTTAGGTGGTATCAGAGCTTATAGGATGTATGAGCTGGGATAGGTTTCTCGGTCTGTGGGGTAGAGGTCCATTGTGTGAAAGTGTAATTGTGTGAATAAGTGTTCCTTTGATTGAATGAGTAAGAGATTGATTTAATAAAGAACATGCTAGCATGGATATGAGAATGTGAAATGTCTTTTTGTGAGTTATGGTATGAATGTGAAGAGTTTAGAATGGAAAAGTATGATTCAGTGTCTTATTTGTATATTTTATATATAAAGTACTTGTATGATTTTATATGTGATTTTATGTGGATTTATTTGAACTTCTCCTTATGTGATTCACTTGCGAATTACATATATACCTGTGATAATACTTTGCATTCTATTTATATGAGATGGGGCCCCGCCATCAGACCAGAAATCAGAATGTTGCAGAGGAATAAGTAGATCAACAGACTATCAATGCACGATTGACTGCTGCAATAGGTCAGATTGCAGAGGTATTGCAATGTCAGGGAAGATACGTACTCATAGGTAATCCGGGTCAGGGCCAAGGTGGAGCAGAGGGCAGTAGTGGTAGCTACCTTGAGAAATTCTTGCATCGTGGTCCGTCAAGCTTCTTCGGAGAGCCCGATGATATGTTGGCTGAGCAATAGTTGAATAAAGTGGAGAAACTTCTTACTAGCCTCGAGTACACTGATGCGAAGAGAGTTGCTTGCACTGAATTTTTGCTTGAGGGAGATGCCGAGCAATGGTGGCATACCGTGAAATCTAGATGGGAGGCTGAGGCGAAACTGTGGACTTGGGATGAGTTTATCAGAGAGTTTCGAGAGAAATTTATTACAGAGACAGCTATTGAGAGACGGGAGCAAGAATTTATTAATCTGAAACAAGGCAACATGTCAGTTGATCAGTATGACGCTGCTTTCACCCGCTTGTCCCGTTATGTGCTAGACTTAGTGTAGTTGGAAAGTAAGAGGATTTAGAGGTTTATTATGGGGCTGAGGCCCGATATTTCGTTGAATTTGCTACCCTGGATTATCCCACTTATGCCATAGCAGTCAGGATAGCTGCCAGATATGAGAAACATAAAGCATATCTGTTTGGGGAGCTGAGCCAGCCCAGTAAACAACCACATCAAACACAGAGTCAGAGGTATCAAAGGTAGACTATTTCAGTTGGTCAGAGTCAATAGCTGAGGTAGACTCAAAGATATACAGGGCCTACTTAGACTCAGGCACGACCAGTTCAGAGTCAAAATCAGGGGCAGCCTCGTCCAGTTGTGGCACGATCTTAGCAGGGTAGTTCAGCTACCTCTACTTACAGAGCTCCTACTAGAGGTACTGTTGAAAGATGTCACTAGCAGTGTAGCTTTTATCAGCGCCAGGGCCATACAGAGGAAAATTGCTAGAAGAGATTGAACAAGTATACAAGATGTGGGAGTAACCAACACAGGGTCAAGGATTGCTTGAAATTCAAGAATGCCAGGGGTCAGACATCTGGTTAGGGCACTCAGACCAGGGCAGCAACTGTAACACCAGCACCTCAGGGGCAGGCCCAAGTATTTGCTTTGGACGCGGAGGAACTCCCGGATACCACTGCGGTGGTAGAAGGTAATTTTCTTCTTAATAATCAGTCGGTTAAAGTTTTAATTGACTCTGGGGCTACACATTCATTTATCACAACTGTTTGTGCATAGAATGCTAAATTAAAACATGATAAATTGTTGCATAAGATTGTGGTTCATACGCCTATGGGTCTGAATTTTATTACTGAGTCTATTTGTAAGGCATGTAATATTTATATTGAGGGTCGTGTGTTTCCTACTGATTTGATTATTCTACCTTTCCGCGACTTTGAAATTATATTGGGGATGGATTGGATGGGTGAATATTATGCTTATCTAGATTGTAGAAGAAAAATTGTGAATCTAGAAACGCCTAATCAACTAGTAATTGAGATTGTTCGTAGTCGTAAATCTACGGGTACTCGCATAATTTCTTCTATTAGGGCGACTAAACTGCTGAGTAAAGGTTGTGATACTTATTTGGCCTACTTGATTAACCAACCTATGGATAAGCTAAAATTGAATGAAGTGCCTATTGTGAATGAGTTTTCGGTGGTGTTTGTAGAGGATTTACCTAGTTTGCCACCTGATAAAGAGATAGAATTTGTTATTGACTTGTTACCAGGGACTACACCTATCTCTAGGACTCCGTATAGGATGGCTCCACCTGAATTGCAGGAATTGAAAGTTCAGCTGTAGGGTTTGCTTGAGAAGGGATTCATTCAGCCGAGTTCTTCACCTTGGGGTGCACTAGTCTTATTTGTTAAAAAGAATGATGGATCTCTTTGCTTATGTATTGATTATCGGGGCCTCAATCAGGTAACTATTAAAAACAAGTATTTGTTGCCTTTAATTGAGGAGTTATTTGATCAGTTGCAGGGTGCCAAGGTATTTTCTAAATTTGATATGAGACAAGGTTATTATCAGTTGAGGATTAAGAAAGATGATGTGCCTAAAACTGCCTTTAGAACTCGATATTGTCACTATGAGTTTGTTGTTCTGTCGTTTGGATTGACTAACGCTCCCGCCGTGTTTATGGATTTAATGCAGAGGGTATTCCGACCATACTTAGACCAGTTTGTGGTTATTTTTATTGATGATATTCTGGTATATTCTAAATCAGAGGCTGAACACGAACAATATCTGAGGATTGTATTACAGATTCTGCAGGAGCATAAATTGTTTGCAAAATTCAGCAAATGTGAGTTCTGGTTAAAACAAGTTGCTTTTCTCGGTCATATTCTCGCAAGATGGTATTTCTGTTGATCCGGCGAAAATTGAGGTTGTATTGGCATAGAAATGGTCTGAAACTGTTACAGAGATCTGCAATTTTCTGGGTTTAGTAGGTTAATATAGAATATTTGTCAAGGATTTCTCCAAAATTGCTAGACCTTTGACTCAGCTTACTCATAAGAAGACTGTGTTTGACTGGAATGAGAAATGTGAGACTAGTTTTCAGGAACTGAAAAAGAGACTTACCACGGCTCTTATTCTTGCACTACCTGAGGGGACTGATAATCTGGTGATATATAATGATGCTTTGAAGGAAGGTTTAGGTTGTGTATTGATGCAGAATGGAAAAGTTATTGCATATGCCTCAAGAAAATTGAAACCCTATGAACTCAACTATCTGACGCACGATCTTGAGCTTGCGGCTATTATCTTTGCATCAAAGAAATGGCGTCACTATCTTTGGGGTAACAAATTTGAAATCTTTACCGATCACAAGAGTCTAAAATATCTATTATCACAGAAAGAATTAAATATGAGGCAGAGGCATTGGTTGGAATTACTTGAGGATTATAACTACACTATTAATTACCTACCAGGTAAGGCTAATATTGTTGCTGATGCTTTGAGCCAAAAGGCTATAATTGCTAGTTTGATTATTAAGAATTGGGAGTTCATGGAAGAGTTATGTTTGTGGAAACCCAAGACTTCAAATTTTGGTATTCAATTTGCAGGTTTGCAGATTCAATCTCTATTATTATCCAAAATTAGAGAAGTTCAGCAGACTGATCCACAATTGTCTAAAATCCTAGAAAAGTCTAATGGGGGAGAGTCGGACTTCAAACTTCATAATGATGGCATTCTCAAATTCAAGGGCAGAATCTATGTTCCGAATGAGCTAGCCTTAAAGAAAGAAATACTTGCTGAGGCACACAGTTCAAAATACACTATCTACCCAGGTAGTACAAAGATGTATAGGGATTTGAAATAGAACTTCTGGTAGAATAACATGAAAAGGGAGATTGCTGATTATTTGGCTAGATGCTTGACCTGCCAGAAAGTTAAAGTTGAGTATCAGAGACCCGCAGGGTTGTTACAGTCTTTGGCTATTCCTGACTAGAAATGGGACCATATTCTATGGATTTCGTGTCAGATTTGCCAAGGTTTTCGAAGGGTAATGATTCAGTTTGGGTTGTTGTTGATAGACTATCCAAAACTTCTTACTTTATTGCTACGAAGAAAACTGAATCTCTTGACAAGTTAGTTGAGTTGTATGTTGAAAATATTGTTAGACTTCATGGGATTCAAAAAAGTATTGTGTCCGACAGAGATCCTAAGTTCACATCTCAGTTCTGGCAGAAGATTCAGAAAGCTTTAGGCACCACGTTGAGCTTCAGTACATCTTATCACCCTCAAACTGACGGTCAATCTGAGAGAACTATCCTAATACTCGAAGATATGTTGCGGGCTTGCATTCTGGACTTTGGTAAGAGTTGGGAGAGATATTTGCCACTTGCGGAATTCACTTATAAAAATAGTTATTAGGCTACTATCGATATGGCACTGTATGAGGCACTGTATGGGCGTAAATGTAGATCTCCTTTATATTGGGATGAGGTTGGTGAGATGAAGACTATTGACCCTACTTTATTGCTTGAGATGAACAGAATGATTGATAATGTGCAGCTTATTAAAAAGAGAATGCTTACAGCACAGAGTCGGCAAAAGAGTTATGCAGATAGACGTCGTCATGATCTGGAATTTACTTTGGGTGATCGGGTATTTCTGAAAATCTCTCCTCGAAAAGGTTTGATTCAGCACGGTAAATGGGGTAAACTCAGTCCGAGATATATGGGACCGTTTGAAATAACTGAGAAAGTTGGTGCATTGGCTTACAGATTAGCTTTGCCTCCTAGTTTGGGCAAAATTCATGATGTCTTTCATGTCTTTATGCTTCGAAAATATCAGCCAGATCCTTCTCTTCTTGAGCCAGAGCCGCTAGAGATCAATGAGACTCTGACTTATACAGAGAAACTTCTTCGGGTTGTAGACTAGAAAGTTCAGGAGCTCAGAACTAAAAGTATCCCGATGGTTAAAATTCTGTGGGATCATCACGGGTTAGAGGATACTACTTGGGAGAGAGAGGATCATATGTGGGAAAGATATCCAGAGTTATTCACCGAATCATGTAAGAATTTCTTAAATGCAATTAGTTTAAGGGGCAGAGGGTGTGACGCCTGAGAAATTTGTCGTACTTTCATTAACTATTGCATCTACTGTTTGTGCATTTTAACTGTGTATTTACTTGTTATCTTCTTAGTCACTATTCATTGCATTTTTCAACTACTTAAATTCTTAGAATTAGCATTTTTCCTAAGTCATATTACTTATTTTAGGAATGAGAAAAATGATCGTTCGAGCAAAATGTGTTAGGAACATTCGTTTAGAAAATGTTATAGTGGTTCGTTGAATAGTGTTACGTAGTTAGCATGGTTTTGGAGCTAGCTAATATTTAGTTACACTATTAGACTATTTTACATTAGTTTGACTCATTTTAGTAGTCAACACTTAAACACAAACATAATATATAACATATTCACTTAATTATATACATACATAACAATTTAGGCTAAAAAACAAATAAAACAATTACCCCTAAGTCCCCCCCCCCCATAAACCTGACAGCCACAAGAGGAAAAAAGAGGGAATTTTTGCTCATCAATTCTTGGGTTCAAGCCTTTCCAAGCTAGGAGCAAGTGATTTTGAGAGTTTGCAAGCCTCCTACAAGTACATGTTGAAACTTGTGAGGGATTTTTGCATTCTTTGTGAATTTCAAAGTTTATGCCATTTCTAGATTTGATGATTTTGGCTCATGAATTGATTGAAACTTGTTATATATGTTATCCACATGTTGTAGAGACTATGTTTATGCAATTATTTTACTTTTTTAAATGGTTAAATTTGTTCGTTGATTTTAGAGTAGTGAATAGTGACATTTTTTTAGGGTTTTGAGAAAATGTGCCTTCTAGCTTGATTCAATGCTTCAATTAAGTGCTTTAGATGTTAATGGAGATAGATTAATAACCTCGTGAAGTTTAATTGCTCGTAACTTGGTAAAAATACGAATTTGGTGACTTTTAGAAAGGGGTTTCGGGTGTAATGCGAATCCGGGTTAATTTGGCCATCACATTTGGTATTCTTAGGCTATGTAGGTGCTAGATATACTTTCTAACTCACGGGTGAGTTTCGGTTAAGGTACATGTAGTACAACCTCATAAAGGGGCAATCGGGGCTTTTGTAGTAATCGCATGTAATTGGGTAATTTCGAGGGTCCTAAGGGTGCCATTAGGTGCATTTAGAAGTATGGAATAGCTCACTCGCGAAACTAGAACATTATCTTTCATTTTGAAGACAAATGGCTTAAGTTACAAAGGGGAAAAAATGAAAAATTGATTGGTTCACACATCTATTGCCTTGTAATTGCTTATATGATGGTCAAATGCACTTTTAGGTTGTTTGTGAGCTTTCAGTAGAGTTTCGTATGAAATATGTAATTTACCCTTTGTGTTCATTTGGTTGATTTAATGTTAAAGCTTCTATTCTAACTGTTTCGAGGGCAACCTACTTTGTTGTCCTCTTATGTGTTATTGCTTTACAATGTTGTTATATTGTCATCGGTTAATGTGCATTGCATAGTGGTTGCGCAACCATAGTGTCAGGGGTGGATGTATTGGATATCGGCTGGCGGCAGCAGGCTTGCCAGTGGATATTCGATCTCTGTGCTCTAGTCCCTCGCTTGCCTGGTCCGGAGATTGCCAGGGGGTATTGGGTCGTAGGATTCTCGGGGTACATCCGGAGTACACCCACTGGAATGATTGGGGTTATGCTGGCACATTGATCGAGGTTCATGGATTGAGGTTTGCGATTGAAGATTAAATGAATTCTGGAGTGTTGGGGTTAAAGTGAATTGTATCCTTTTTGTCATTTACATTGATTTTTTTGTTGAATTGTTTTATTTATATTAACTGTTGCATTGCACGCCCCGGTAGACTATATCCCGCACTGGGCAATGGTGGTTGCTCATACCTCGCTAATATATTTCAAGAGGTGCTGAGGTTGATCCCTAGCTTGTTGTGGTTGAGGGAGAAGAGGAAGAGGTGCAGGCGGGGCAGTTGCCTTAGTTGTTGTGTGCTATTTTCTTGAGGTAGATGTGTTTCTTGCTGGACATTATATGGAGGCTTGTATGTATTATTTCATGTCCTATTTTGGAGCCTATGGGCTTATGTATATATTTGTGCAGTTGTAAGCTTGAAAGTTAGATGGATGTAGTATGAGAAATATAATTGTGGCATGTAATAACTTATATTTCTACATCTAGTTTTGTTGCATGCTTGGGTGTGAATGCAATGGTTGAATGGTTGTCTTTAATTCTTAAGTATGTTTAAATGATAACCTAAAGTGGTATGATTAGCGGATAAAAGATAAGATTCTAGGTTTGTTGATTGCATGATTGTATGTGGCTATAATGTCTTGTATTGCTTAAGGCTCAGATGGCCTTGAAGTTGGGAATAGTCAAAGTTGGAGTTGTTGAAGTTCTAGTTTTGTATTTGTGGTTTATTTAATGTTTGCAAGTAACTAGAATGCCGACGGTATAGAGGAAACTCTGTCCATTTGTCAGGTCCAGACTTGACCTTTTAGTGTGGGGTTGGGTCGGGGCGTGATGTGATACCCCAAAATGGGTACATATTTAATAGTATTTAATTGCATTTATTACGTGTTATCTTAAATGGTAGCTGTGAGAACCCGAGCATTCATTACATGTGCATTCATTTATTTTAATCATTATTTGAAAAATAATATGTGCATTTACATGACTTATTTAGTGTTTTAAAATTTAAAATTGCATTTAAAGTTCATTTAAATTGCATCTTGTTGAATTTCACATTCTTTGACTAAACTAGTTGACTTTTCATCTACATTGACCAACTAGGACAAGGTGGGAATTTTTAAAATGTTTAATGAAAGGCAAACTTGGGATTAGAAATAAAAATGCAAAGTTAAGTTAGTCAAATTTTGGGTCAACTTTGAAATTAAATCTAACCCAATTGGGGAAGTGTTAGGTAGCAAATTATATATGGTTGGAAAGCTCTATGAGTCTAGTTTCTAAGGCTTCAAATCGTTCATGAATTGGAGTTTTCTAGAAGAAGTTATGGCCGTTTTCGTAAGGTTGCGCAGGGCTGTTTTGGTTTACGCGGGTTTGACCGAAGACTTGACCTTTGACTTTCATTAAAGCTTATAAAACACCAAAAAAATTCCAAAATTGCTTATCTTCTTCTTGCTTCAGCCGTGACCAGTCCAAACCCTAGGAATAGTAGATTTTTCACTATTTTGCTTATATCTTGAGCTAGAAACGGAACCAAGACACAAACCAAGCATTTTTGGACTCGTGTCGACGTCTAGCATCGTTCTACCAATCGTTTTTGCCTTTATTTTGCAAAACAAAGGTGATGGAATTTTTTTTCAAATCTTCCAAAGTTTATTTTTACGTCATAAAATGCTAGGATTGCATTTGTATCTTGCTAAATAGGTGTTAGAGAAGACTTTACCGATTAATTTCTTATATAGAACATATTTTGTTGAAATTAGCTATTTTGAGTTGTTCAATGATTTATATGCCTAAGTTGTGTTTAATCTTGATTTCTTAGCTTTTATATAATGCTAATATATGTTAATGAACCTATCTAGCATAATAAAATAACTTGAGATTGCAAAATGGAGCAAAAAAAATGGAGAATGTAGCTTGCTGAATTTTTCTGTTTTTGGGCATTTAGGGGCTGTTTCGTTGGGCAGTTTTTGTGCACCCATTAGATTGCTTATTTTATGCTATTATATGGTTTATAAGCCTTCTATTAGATAGGGAAAAATGTTGGTAGTTGGAGGGTCATGGTGGTTTGGGTGGAATAAGCTAAATTGTTGGTGTTTTTGAGTTGAAATGGTTGGTTTAGGTACAAATGTGTGGTCCTGTGTGGTGTGTAATCTCTACGCTTGTAATGGTGACCTTTGGGCTGCCTCGGAGTTATAATAGAAGCATGCTAAGGTTGTGTAGTGATAGGTGGAAGTTAGAATGACTTTGATTGCATAAGTTGCTATAATTGAGCTAGTATTGCCTACTTAGCTATTGTTCTCGTTGTTATATTTGGCTGTGAATCACGTCCATGAGGTTTCTTGTGATAAATATGTGTTCTATTACATGCTAGGTGGATCCATTGAGCCAAACTTGCGTCATGGAAACTGGTAAAGGTGAGGGAGAAACATTTATACGCATTTCTTTGAATGTTAGGGGTTGTGTTGAATTTTGTAATTGTTGTATATTGTGATATAAATGCTTATGAATGCTTCCAAAACCTTCTAAAATGATTAGTGAACATTCTTTTGCAAGCTATTGGCATAGTTTATGTCTAGATTTTGAAATGACAAGTTAAAGAAGACAATGAATAGTGTAAATTTTAAGGTTTTGATAAAATGTGCTTTCAGGTTTGATTCAATACTATAGTTAGGTGCTATAGATATTAATGAAGATAGTCTAATGACCCCATGTAGTTTAATTGCTCGGAACTTAGCTAAAACGCGACACAACCGACTTTTTAAAATGGGTTTCGGGGTTAATGCTAATACGGGTAGAATTGAGCTTCACATTTGGTATTGTTAGGCTACCTATGTGCTATAGAAGCTTTGCTAACCCTTGTTTGAAGCCCAGTTAAGGTATGTGTAGTTCAAAGCTATAAGAGGAAAATTGGGGCTTTTGGGGTAATTGCGGGTAATTGAACGTGTTTGAGGGTTGTAAGGGTGCCTTAAGGGCTAATTAGAAGATTGGTATAGCTTCCCCTTGAATTTGAATCACTAACATGAGTTTGGAAGGAAAATAGCTTGAATAACAAAGGGGTTTAAGTGCAAATTCAGTTGTTTCACGCTTCTAAGACCATGGCATGACTCCTTGTGTGTTTAAATGTGGTTTCTAGTTGTTTTGAAACTTTTGGTATAGTTCTATGTGTATCTTGAATATACCCCTTTGTAAAACTGCTTAATTGCTTGTGTAAATTACTTCTATTCTAACTGCTTCGAGGTCAACCTACTTTGTTGATCCTCCTATGTGTTATAGCTTATATTGTTGATATTGTCTTGCCATTGATAAGTGCATTGCATAGTGGTTGCGCAACCATAGTGTCAAGGGCGGATGTGTTGAATATCGGCTAGGCAGCAGAGGGCTTGCCAGTGGATATTCAAACTCCGTGCCCTAGTCCCTCATTGGCCTGGTCCGGAGATTGCTAGGGGATGTTGGGTCGTAGGATTATCGGGGTACATCCAGAGTACACCCATTGGAGTGATTAGGATTATGACGGCACAGTGATCGTGGTTCGTGAATCGTGAATGAAGATCAAGTGAAGATTAGAGTGTTGGAGTTAAGTGTAATGTATCCTTTTTAATGTGTGGTTACTTAATCTGTTGTCATTCTTGAATGGTTTTAATCGCTATTAATGTTTAACTGTATTACTTGTTGCATTGCACGCCCCGGGAGACTTTATCCCTCACTGGGCAACAATGGTTGCTCATACCTCGCTAACATGTTTCAGGATGTGCATTTGGAGGAGGAGTTGCCTTAGTTGCAGTGTCTAATTGCGTGAGGTGGATTTATGGCTCTTGCTATTATGTGGAGATCTTGTTTGCTCTACCTTATTTTCTATTTTGTAGCCTAAGTGCTTATGTATATGTTTGAGTGATTTTAAGCTGAATGTTAGTTGATTGTAGTAGGAGATATGAACTATGGCATGTAATAACTTATATTTCTGCTCTTAGCTTCTCTGCATGCTTGGGAGTGAATGACTGGTTGTTTTCAATTTCTAAGAATGCTTAAAAGCTATCATGGAGTGGCATGATAAGCGGTTTGGTAAAGAAGTGAAGTTGGATGCATGCTTGTATGATTCTAACTGTTTGAATGCTTTAAGGCTCGGATGGCCTTAAAGTTTGAGTCTTTAATTATAATTGGAGTTCTAGGTTGTTTTGTGGCTTTATTGGTTGCTTACATGTTTTTAGAATGTCCACGGTACAGGGGAGACTCTGTCCGTTTGTCGGGTCCAGACTTAACCTTTAGCGTGGGGTTGGGTCGGGGCGTTACATTTTTGGTGGTCTGAGACCGAGTTTGGGATTGGGTTGAGAATAGCATGGTTAGTAGAGCCTCCGGTCTCGTGAGGGATCTAGGCGTTACACGTGACACATGGAACAATTTAAATAGAACCACTAGATTACTAGTTAGTTCTAACCTACATAATTATTGTCACCATCTATCACTCCTTGGTTATTAAACTATGACCCTACCTCTCTCTTTAATACGATAAAGTTTGAGTAGTATATTCGTAGAGATTTTAAGTATCAAAATCTAAATGATCCTATGTATGGAGATAATGATGGTAATTGATTATCTTTTCAATATTTGTACATTATGCATACTTTTTATTTGTATATATGTTTTTTTATGTAAATTATAATTGTATTTATGCTATCTTTGGAACTATTAGAATAGTGAGAGTTTGATATTGAAATAGAACTATTTAAAACAAAAGTGCAGTGCTCCAACAAAAGTACAGTGATCCATGATTGGGAACTTAGTGAACTTTATGTTTCACTCCTTTTGTTTGGTATGTGATTTGCATTAATTAACAATAGTTTATAATTGAATATATAAAGTACTAATGAAAGTCTCTACAAATACTTGAAAATGGCTTCGAAAACCATAATTGCTAACCTTAATAAAAGAGAAAAGATGAATGGTGATAACTATAACCTATGGAAACTCAAGACACAATATGTACTTCAGGAACAAGAGGCATTTGAGGCAGTTAACAATGTCATGGCTGAGCCTGAGGAAGGCACCACGACTCAACATAGGAGAAACATAGAAGCTTATCAAGCATGAAAAAAAATGATTCTAACACTAGGGGAATACTGATAAGTTCCATGCATGATGACCTACTCTATGAGTATCAACAGTACCTCACTACTTCTGAAATGTGGAACGCTCTTAAGGAGAAGTTCGAGGTTACCACTATGATGAAGCTATGTCAACTTACAATAAAGTTTGATACCTACACGAAGAATCCTGATCATAATATGTAGCTACATCTGAGAGAGATGTCCAACATGATTAGGGAACTCAAGACTGCTGGTCATGTCCTAACTGATGAACAACAGGTTCAAGTTGTGATCCGATTTCTTTCAAATAGTTGGGAACACCTAAAGGTCAATTTAACTCATAATGATAGCATCAAGACATTTGATGATGTTGCTCGTCATGTGGTGCTGGAAGACGAGTGTTAAGAGGCAGTGAAGCCTCTGACTCAAGCTTATGTTGCTGAGTCGAGCTCCTAGAAAGGATATCGCAACAAGTGCAAGACGAATTGGAAGAGAATCGGAAATGAATCTGGTTCCAAGAAGAATCATAACAAGAAAGGAAAACATGGTCATAAGAAGAAAGACAAGAGCAAAATGAAATGCTACAATTGTGACAAGTTAGGTCATTTCGCTCGTGAGTATAGCGAGTGTTGGGAATATGCCCTTCAAGCCAATCATTCAGTATAGAATGATAGGGATATTTGTGTGACAAAACAATCTTTGTTATAAAGTTTTAATCAAATAAAAGTACCATATAGATTTTATGTTTATCTCTTATGCATTCACATATTGTTTGGCTGCATATTATGTATAACTCATAAATCCCTTGGATATGTCAGTATAGGGTCGAACCATATAAGCTTATAGTAGATGAGAATCGACGCCTAAGACACATCTAAAATAAGTCCTAGGTCATAGGATTCATCAAGACTGGGAATTGATAAATCCGGCAAGACCAACATGTAGTTAGTCCTATCAAGATTGATGTGATCGATCAAGTGGCATAAGATGTCAAGGCTAATACATGGGTCCATATAGAGATATGTACATCGGACACTTTTCGCCGAGAATAGCTAAGGGGGCTTCATCAGCCTAAATCAATGAGAAAGTTCTCAGGTGATAGTTGTGAAAAGTAATCCTTTGACTCAAGGGCACCATAGTAGCTTGCAAATAACTCATTGTAACAAAAAGGAGGAAGATAAAACTTGCTTGAATTGGGATTTAGGTACAATCAATGACTTGTGAAGCTAGTGAGTGTCACTGCGAGAATCTACTACTCTAGATGAAAGAGAGTATGCCCTATGTCATCTCATAAAGATATTGATAGAAATCTATAGCCATGGTAGTATGATTGAAGCATACAGGAAAAGTCAACATAACATAAGAGTAAGCCTTTTGGGGTTTGACTGACATTGACCATACCCTAGGACGAACTCGAGGCATCTAGTAGAAGGAATAGACTGTACGTTAACTACCTGCCAAAAGGTTCATGAATAAAAAATATTAGATTAAGCATTCAAGCCATCTGGTCGTCGGGGAGTGTTGTTAGACGTCAACCTTGATTAATCATAACTAGAAGGTATTCTAATAGAGATAGTGTCACGCCCTAACTCGGCCCAATCTAGAACCAAGTCCGGACCCGATAAAACTTGGACATTATAATGCTTGTAATATGCCAGGAAATTACACCACAAAAATGTCAGTGATATGCCCTAATACTATATAGTTAGATGACCTATGCAGGGTATTATGATGTAAATTTTTGTTTTATAATGGCATCTTTATTGATGTTCATATTCTCTACTTATATTATACGAATGTGTCCTTAATATTTTTCGGAGAAGAAATACATTCTCAAAGCTTTTAGAATACATCGGCATATTTCTTCGATATGATAAACATTCAAATTTAGTCATAGCCCTCAGATTATTTAACCGGGACTAGGATAATCGAGTATGGGCTATCACATGTAGTTACCTTTGATTAACATAGGGATATTAATGATAAAGGATGGCGAACCTTGTGCCATAATAGCATGGGGATGCGATTAACTTACTGTTAGGGATATGCCCTAATACTATAGATTAGATTACCTAATTGAGGTTTAATAAAAATATATGTGTTTGTATGCATAATGATGTTTTTGGATATTCATATTCTCCGCTTTGATATGAATGTGTCCCTAGTGTTCATCAGAGTAGAAAAACATTATAAAAGGGGTTTAGAATACTTCGCTATTTTTCTTCAATATGATAAACATTAAGAATTGGATCATAACCCTTCAGATTATTTGACTGGGACTAGAATAATCGAGTACGGGTTATCATATGTTATTACCTTTGATTAACATAGTGATATTAATGATAAAGAATGGTATGCGAAGTGCCAGAACTATAATATCCCATATCGGTTGGTTACGAGCTGGGACTATTGAATATATAGAGGGTTTTCTAATATTCATGCACGCATGTTTTCTAGTCCAAGTGGGCTAGGAAGCGACAAACCCATAAGGGCACGCTCATTCGTAAAGTGCGGGGTGTAACCTAAGCGGACAATACGTGCATAGTAGTGTGCTCGGGTTGTACCTCTCCCCTTCATGGGATTCGCTTTCCGAAGCGCTACAAGAACAACATGGGATGTAGGCTAATATACATATGAGTGATTGTCAGTGGTACGGATCATTGATTGTGATGATAAATAGTGAACTACATGATTTCAGGTTAATAGTTTACTATTTAGTTGAAAATTGTGCAAATTAATCCTCAGACTTGAGAAATTACGGCTGCCAGATATATCAGGGGCTAAATATAGCATCTGGACAATACTTGCCTTACAGAAGGTGAGTTATAGCCTTTCACATTTTAGTCTTGTGATATAGACTGACAGGTAATTGTCAAGATAGGATTTATTAACCTCCGGTAAGAGGCGAAGTCTTGTGATATCTGAATTCGGTTGGTAAACGAGGAAGTCCTTGGCCAAGGCAAATATGAGATTGATGAAAAGGAGCTTTTCAATGGTTGTCATCTCTCGTTTCGCCGTTTTAAATCTTTTCATAGAATCAGAAGTGGACTTAACCATTTCATGGTCCTTTCCCGATCGGGACAATTTAATAGAAGGATCGGACTGTGTCACGCCCCAACCCGGCCTATAAAGGTTAGACTAGGGTGTGATCTAAACATTCAAGTCCTTTCACATCCTTAATCATTCTAGGAGGTTTAACACTTAACGTTTTATTCTAGACTTCAAAATTTTTCCGAAAATCCGGCAACATAACGGCTGTAATTGGGCTCTTTGTTTTGACCTAAATTTTCTAACAGCCTCAAAATTTACCATCTCAAATTCAATTCCAGCTAAGATTACTATTATTCCATCAGTTGAATTGCCTATTGGTTAATTCGACGTCCCGTTTGATTTATAACCTAGCTTGATACTATGTCTCGTTTGTCCATTTATTCTCGTTTCAAAATATACCTATTGATCTTAACTTATTAACGAGTACCTGTTGAGATTGGATAAGTTCATTTACCTATTCCTTAACTAAGCATCATAACCTGTGATAGATATTAGCGGTAGTAAAAGCAAAACGGTCATAGTAGTGTCATGTCTAGTATCAGTCTACTTAAAAGTACAAACCAAAATTAGACCCCAAATTACAGCGGAGGTCTTTTACATCACAAGCAACAAATAACATAAGGGAAATAGTCTTCAAGTAACAAAAGTTCACAAGAAGTCACGTTCAAGCAGAACAACAATAACAAGCAATCATTCCAGGGGTTCATCATTAGGTACATTGAGCTCGGGTTCTTGTACCTGTTCTTCTTCACCTGAAATGATAAAAGAGGGTGAGTCCTTATGAACTCAGCGAGGGGGAACGAGAATTAAGTTTTGAAACTCATTTTCCGGTTAAACTTATGAAAATCCCTTTTTCAAACATGAATACAACAAAAATACAAGTACAGAAACAGGAATACCGGTCTTTCCTCCCCGAGGTTCTCTAGGATCCAAGCGGGAGTACTTATACACATAATAAAAAGGATACGGTGAGCTTTTGCTCTCAGATCAGATCCAGGATCAGTTGTTGCGGCCGACTTCAAAACATTCCCCAAACACACCAGGTGGGTGTACTCCGGATGTACCCCAAAATCCTACGACCCAACTCTCCGAGGAAGTCTAGCCCCCAAGCGAGAGAGGGAATGGGACCATGGAGGTCACGGTAACACCGGCAAGCCCGATGCCGCCCGGCGTGCGTGATCACTACCATGCCGACAGGAAAGGTTGCAACCTTGTATGCAATGCACATTTATGACAGGTAATATATAACACAGAAGGAGGACAACAAAGTAGGTTGCCTCCGGACAGTCATAAAATTGCACATTGACAGATAAACAAGCAGGACACGATAAGACAGGAAATTTCACTTGAAAGGCATATAGAGTTATATGGAAATTAAACGGGCAGCCATGTAACACATGAAAAACAGGCCATATAACTCATTAAAAGTCCACGCAATCAAGTGATAAGATTACTCAACATGCAGTGATAACAACAAGGGTTCAAATGCGAGAAAAGCTTATTTGTCAACACGCGATGGTTAAGATCACTTTTAAAGTTATAAAACATTTACGGGCAGCCCACGCAACGTACAGTTTCCTCACAATATCCAATGGTGAACACTTAGCAAGAATACTAAGTCATTAGGGTTTCCATTTCATGCATAATCGTGCGATCAAAACTCTAAGTCAACTTAACATCATTCCCAAGTCATGCATCAATCAATTCATACATCCTCAAGTGCTCAAAACAGTCCACATAATATTCCAACACCACATTTCCAAGCAATTAGTGCCACAAAAGAGGTTACAATAGTTTTCCAAGCACATAGCTAAGTGGAACATTCACTGCAATAGGCTGTTTTCTCACAATCAATCGGATAATCAAACAATCTCCAAATGCAGTGAATAAGATGTCAAATTAAAACTTAAGAAGTTAACTAAAATCAGAAACAAACCTTGCATCAATTGGAGTTCGGAATCATTAGATATAGCCGAAATAATGAAACTGCACAAAACTGTCCAGATTTGCCTATCTTTCGATATTTCATGTTTTTAAGGTCCTTAGGTTCATTTTTAGCCTAAGCCTATTTCTAGAAAAAATGTCCACAACTGAAAAATCTAGCAGCACACAAAATTTCACGCAATTTGGATGTCATTTTCTAGGTCAAAAAGCTCTCGTTCTACATAGTCAGTGCATCTGCCAAAACTGTTTCATTTCCTCAAATTTTTCCAGATTTAGCTACCTTCGCGATTTTTCCATTTTGAGGACCTTAGAGCCAAAATTTGACTTTGCCTATTTCTTCGAAAATTGTTCAAAACTGTCCAAACTAGTCACCTAGTGATTTTTACGCAATTTCAACATCATTTGCTTAGCCAAAATTACCTCGAACAGACTATTCAGAAAGCTGTCTCATAAATTCGACTTTACCTAGCATCAATTTCAAGCCAAGTTCTTGCCATGCATGGTTGTTTAAGCTCATGAACGACCACATAACTGAAGTACAGAAGCAAATATACACATTTGTGAACATGCATGTGAAATTTCAAAGAGTTTTCAAAAGCTTTTAACCCTCACCTTTGCAATCAACCAAACTATGCTCAAAAACCTGGTTGAAGCTCAAATCTGTTCTTCTCCTTGCTTGGCTGAGATTTCAACTTGGTTTTCTCTATTTTTCCTAGCCTAGTGATCAACCTCTTAGTGCATGCATGTAGTTAAAACATGAAGAAAAGAAATGGATGTCAAGAAGTTTACCTAGGACCGAAATGAAGCTTTAATGCACATGCATGAGTGTTTTTCGAACTCTAGCTTGATTGCTTGGTTTTCTTGATGGCTGTTCGACCTTGCTCAGTTAATTGGTGAAGAAGACAAGCCAAGGAGGTAGTAATGTGCAGCTAAAGCCGAGAGAAGAGAGAAATGATAGGAAGAGAGAGAGAAACGAAAGAGAAATGAAGAAAAGACAACAAATGAAGGCCTTGCAATTTTTTTGAGGTTGTGGTCGGTCCTTGGGCAGTCCAAATTCTACACTTTTGTCTTCAATATGCTATTTTGAAATTGCTAGGATGGGCATGCAAAGGCTGGTCGGGTATGGTGAGAAATTGAGAGGAATTGAGCAATTATTTTAATGGCTTATGCTAAGTGTTTGACTAAGATTATGAATAAAATATACAATTGCTAAAACAATGCTCCTAGTGGTCGGCCAAAGCTATTGAATTGGCTGAAATTGTGTCATCTTAAGCATTATTCTAATTGTATTTTGAAGTGCAAAAAGAATAATGGATAAAGAATAAAGAATGTTTTGTTTTTTATGCATTTTTGTCTTCTAGTGAAAGGAATTTGGATTATTATATTGTTAGTGGATTTTGTAGGATTGTTTAATAGCCTAGTGTTTCGTGTAAGATGCTTTCTTGATTAACGTGGTGGCACGGATTCCTAGGTCTAGGGTACGCACTACGAGGCACACACCGAAATCAAGACGGGGCACAAAACACGAGGTAAACACGAACTTCAAGACTAATAAACGTACTTCAAGATAAATGCACAGATTCTAATGCAAATGCACGCAACCCTAGGTAAATGTACGTAAACCAATACAAGGCACGTAATTCAATGCAATGCACGTAAATCGAGGTACGACTCTTAAACCTAGGTTAAAGCACGCAGTTCAAGGTTAATGCACACAAAACGAAGAGACACACGCAAATTGAGGTCTCCTTACGTAAATTAAGGTCATGGCACGTTTATCTAGGTATTGCACGTATCGAGGATTAAGGCACACAATTCTAGGTTAGGGCACGTATGACAAAGTATGCATGAAAACTAAGACAGGGCACGTAATCCAAGGTCAATCATATCATTCTTGGTCTATGGCACGCAAATTGAGGTAAGACACATTATTCGGGGTCGGGCCTCACAGACTGCACAGTAATTCCCGATAGTAAATAGATTCATAAAAGACCGAGTCTTCATTATCGTATACATTTTCATGATGTGTTTGTTGTTAGTGCATCACTCATGAACATAAGGGTATTTCGGGTAATGGCAGAGATGTTCCTGAAATAGATTAAAAGGTTTAATGGTCCCTTATCGGTATGTGGTTATGAATCTAGAAAGTCACATACTAATAAACATCATGAATAAGTTGGCCGGTAGCTTGTATAATGTGATTGGTGACTTTAAAGTGTTAAAAGTCATCTAGATTTGGCTTTAGGCCAAAAGTGTAGTTTTATAAAGTTTTGGGGTCAAAACGTAAATAATGAAAGTTTTGGGGCCAAACTGCAAATATTTGAGAAGTTGTTTCAATGTAATTATTCTAATAGAGATTAGAATAAGCAAAAGTAATTATATATATGTATAGGTATTTATATATATAGATATATATAATAAAAAGGGATTTGATTTGTGAAGTGCTACGTCATCAATCCTAGTTATAAAATGGCAAAATAAATTATTGGATACTGGTACACATGTGGCGTGTACATGTGTAAAGTAGGATGAGTGGATTGTCTATGCCATCTATCTTAGGATTAGTCTTATCCAATGATTTGAATTAACGGTGATGATTTAATCTTGATTAAATCAAGACACCTTTTTTCTTTTAGATTGTAATGATTACTTTTGCAACTTGTAGAAGAGAGAAAAAGGCAACATTTGGATTGTAATAATTACAATCCAAGGACATGCATAAGCTTTGCCAATCATATACTCCACTAAAGTTAATTTTGATTGGGTGATTATGCATGAAGAGATAAGATTATAATAGAGATTATAATAATAAAAGAAAGACAACATTTTCTCCCTTATATACATGTATATACACGACTATACATGGAGAAAAAACAGAAAATTTGTTGCCTTTGGATTGTAATGATCACAATCCAAAGCCGTCCACAAGTTTATCCAATCATGCACTCAACTAGAGCTAATTTTGATTGGATGATTTTGCATGTAGTATAATAATATAATAGTGATTATATTATAATAGAAGTGAAAAGCATTCTCTCTCTCCTAAGCTAACACTACACTGCCAAACAAGAAAGAAAGAGAAAATTTTATGTTCTTTGCCTAGTGAGTTTCGGCCATTGCAAGAACAAGAAGAAGAAATTTTTCTTTCAAGTTTTAGACCACACATTAAGCTAAAAACCTTGAGAGCATACTAGCACTATTAGCTTTCAAACCTTGGTAAACATTGGATGCTTGGTGGACTTCTCTAGAGCCTTCAAGTTAGAAGGGTTCAACCTAGTCTTCAAAGCTCCATCTTCACTTGAGTCTATAAGCGGTATATCTCTATTCTACTCTTTTACAAATATGTATATATTGTTGATTAGAATAGTTATTACATGCATATTGTTTTTAAGAGCTTTTATTAGATCAATTTGTTGTTACAAAGTGTTTACATGCCAAAAATTTAAATGCTAGCTTAACTCGGTATGTATTAGTTGTATACAACTTGTTCATCTAATGATCTTTTCTGCACATTAATGATAAGTTTGACTTTCAAGTGGTATTAGAGCTAGATCTATGAAGTTCTTAATAGTGACATGTAGTAACTTTAGATTCATTCTTGTTGATGCTAGAAACATGAGATATATGGCTTGATTTTGGACATGCATGGAAGATATCATGTTAGATCTAAAATTTATTTTTTATTATATTAACTTTTAGGATACTATATGATTATAATGTCAAATGTTGAAGAAAAAACAAGTCATGCTTTATTTTATTGCCATGGCTGAAACTCCAAGGGAATGAAAAAGGTATTTTTGCTATTTTGTTGGACATATAAAGTTTCCTAGTAGTCCTCAACATGATTATTTAATATGAGTATTGATATTACATTTGTTTACATGAAAGTTTAAAAGTTAGTTTTAAACTTATTATGATGTTGACATGCATGTGATTTAAAAGGGGACTAGTTGATGATTAAAGTGTTTGATAGTCAAATGCAACTCATCTTTAGGTCTTGGAATAGCCAAATTGATTCCACATAAATGAAAGGCACTATGTTCTTGTCTTGGAGTTGGAAATAATCTAAAATGCTATGTTTAGATATTTATAAATTTAAGATAGTTAAAAGGTGATTATATGTTTATATAATGCTTTTAACAAGAACTATTGGGCTAAATTTGTGTGTTTGGGCCGAGAGCTTGGGTGCATGGGCCGAAGGCATAGTAGCATGGGCTTGGGCCATATATGCATGTGTACTTATGTAAGCTTTAGCCTATTGGGCCATGGACTTGTGTTTTTCCATTTGGACTTAACTTGCATATTTTACTATATTATGTTATGAGTAAATGGTCCAACTTTACTAGAATTAATAATGAAAGGTGCTTTTCGATTATGTAACAAGAATGAATATGGTTTGATTATTCATAGGATGAGATAATTAAAAACCTTAATTGCTAGCTAATTTATTTATGATTATTATATTTGATATGAATAATCATATACTATTTGAAATGGTGATTTTCATCACGGATTTGGGCTTTAGGGTTACTATTTTATTGGGTTATAAATTGAGACATAAGTCTCATTTTTATTCTTGCTTTTTGAGAGAATAATGTAGTAAGTACATTTATGTAATTCTTCAAGAAAGATTTTTGCAAGAAGGCCCAATGGACAATCCAAGGAGTTGGAGGCCCAATGAAGATTTCAAGGATTGAATATCTTTATTAGGATAGTTTTATTTCTTTATGCCCAAACCCAAACCCATGATCCACCATTTGTGCATCTTTGCATTCATATTCTTTTATTTGCTATAATTATGATTATTAGCTTGAAATGTGATGAATGCATGATTATATGATGAGATCGAATTCAAACTTTTGAACTCCCCGCATGCAAACCAAAATTAGATTGAAATAAACGGTAAAAGGAGTTTTATCGTAATCCTTCGCCATCCTAGGTTTTAATAGAACCTGAGATGAATACATTCCAACATAGCCACAAAGGTTTGAGGAATTGTTCATAATAAGTTTATTAAAGTCTCTAGTACAAACATAAAGATGTAGTTATCTTCCAAAATCTAATGACCAACATAGCCACAAAGGTTTGAGGTCTATAAGGATTCAATTTATCAGATAACTGAGAGATGGCGGGTATAATCTAACTAGAT
This sequence comes from Ehretia macrophylla, assembly GCA_037974665.1. NCBI lineage: Eukaryota > Viridiplantae > Streptophyta > Magnoliopsida > Boraginales > Ehretiaceae > Ehretia > Ehretia macrophylla. The sequence goes on from CM075781.1 coordinate 56,960,111, forward strand.
CACTTAATCAACATAGCCACAAAGGTTTGAGACCAAAGTGATTTATGGACTAAAGTTGATCATAGCCTATTTAGAGAAATAGACAACAAAACATTGTTGACCTTTGGTACTTGTATTTCAACATAGCCACAAAGGTTTGAGAAATATGTCTTATCAAATGAAATTGGTCATCCCACTTAGAGTCTTTAATAGATTCACCCTTCTCATTTAGGGAGTATGAGATTTAAAGGAAATAGTAGGAGTAACAATTTTATCTTGCACTTTAATAACTTTATATATTCTTGTTAGCCTATAATCTTACTTTCTATGATATTTAATTTTTTCTGCAGTTTGTATGCTATGGCTTCTTTTATAAATCCTATGGTCTCCATCCTTAACCACGACTACTTAACCAGACCGAACTTTGAAAAATGGTATAAAAGATTAACAGTCGTTCTCTGATTTGAGAGAATTGAGTATGTTCTGGACTTTGAACCCTTGGCTCCTATTGATGAGACTGTACCTGAGGCCGATAGGATCACTTACCATAAATAGGTCCAGGATGACACATGTTCCAGAGGTACATTCTTTCAACGATGAATGATGATCTACATCGATACTATGAGGGCCTCTCTCATCCTGCGGATATCATTCGATCTTTGAAGGAGTCCTTCGGTGAGCACAGTTGTGGCATGCGTTATGAGTTGACCCGAGAGCTTTTTAGTATGAGACTAGAGGAGGGAGGTGACGTTAACCAGCATTGCCTTAGGATGATTTACTTGGTAACTCAGCAAGAGGCATACGGTTTCGTCATGGATCCTCAGTTTCAGATTAATCTCATCTTCCAATCCTTGCCATCATCTTACTCTCCCCTAATACTCAATTTCCATCTGCATAGAATTCAGTACACACTGTCTGAGCTGCCTGATATTCTAACTAGTTGGCAGAGACTTGGTTTGGATGTGGTGCCCACTTCTCATGTTGACTTTTCTCCTTTAGTGGCTGGACCCAGTCACAACAGAGGAAGAGGAGAAGACACGGAGGAACCCGGTTGCTTGATTCTTACCAGGAGATCTGTCTTCAGGAGTGTAAAGACCTATGTGACACCCCAACTCGTGCATATAATTATTTTATTAATGTGCATATATTTATATGTCTACTTTAATTATTTACATATCTTTGTTTGCATAAAATATCATATTTTTGGTTTACGTGCATCTATTTTGTTTAACGTGTAATTATTTGCATTCACGAATATTTAGGTGATTTAGAAATTGTTGTAAATAAATAAATGTATTGATAAACAGTAGAGTAACTAAATTAGTTAGAATTAAACTAGAATGACAAACCAGTTAATAATATTTAGTTGAGGGGCATGTTGGTCATTTGGGCCTTTTGTCTTTTATTATTTACACATACTAAAATACTACAACACACACAAGCACACAAAACACATAAAAAATCAGACACACACACACACACAACATGTTTAAACACACACAAGAAAGAAGAAGAAAGGAAGGAAGAAAAGGTGACTTTGAGCTTGTTTGTGTGCAAATTCTTCAACTTAAGGTGAGGGTTCATCCATGCTTGCATCTTTGGCTGATTTCTTGTTGTATATACATGTATGTCATGTGTAGATAAGTGAACATGAAGCTTGTAATGAATGTTTAATGATGTATTTAGTGTATGAAATGTTGTGGTAGCTTTCTAATGCATGAATTGCTAGCCTTGGTGTTTGGCTTTGGTTGTAGTTGAAGTTGGCTTCTTTGATTAATTGTTGAAGACCAAGTGTTTGTGTATATGTCAAATAGAGTGGTTTACATCATATACATAGTGAGTAATGGTGGTAGTATGCCAAGGAAGCGAGAAATAGCTAAAACATGAGTAGTGCAAGATTCTGAATTTTCTGGCAGATTGCGCGACTGGATTGCAGAGGTAGTTTGACCTAGAAAACGTTGTAAAAAATGGCTGAATTTTGGATATATTATAGCCAAGACCTGGGGGAACAATTTCTCTTTTAGTCCCAAGATTTAATTATGTTGTTAAGGGGCAGTTATAGGGCCATTACAGTAGCATTTGGATTCTCGCACTGGTGCAAGGCAGATTGCGTGATGATTTTGTAGAGGCCATATCTCATTGAATATAACTCCGAATTGAGATCCATTTGAGGCTAAACCCATCTACATTCGATGAATATTTCTGTGAAGTTTCAGAGTTTTTGGAGAACAATTAAGCTGGTAACCGAAGCAACAAAGTCAAGCCAATATAGACTAAAATTTCAACTTATCTTGCTACAGGTTTAAGATGCCTTGATGGTTGGTTCTAGTGAATAATGAACAATTTTAGGTAGTAGGAAGCTTAATGGTGATGAATGGTGGTTATATGTGAATGTTCAAATAAATTAGAGATAGTTACTTGTCATCCAGTGAATCAAAAGAAAGAATAGTTCCATGAATGCTAGTATTAGCTATGAAAGGGAATTATTGCAAGTTAGGAAACTCAAGACTGTGGTCAAGTCTTGTAAATTAAGTTAAGTGATTTTAGTGCTTTGGATGGTTTTGCTTGGTAATCTTAGTTTAATGAATATAAATAATGCTCCTAGCGAAGTTAAATGCTTTAGAACCCGTAAGTGCTTAATGAGATATTTGAGAACGAATGCAAGATTCATGAATTAAGGAGTGTTATAATAGTTATTTATGTAGTTAAAGTAGTTTAGTGCAATGTTGTTAGAAGTTTGAACATGATTTAGTTGAGTTGTCATTGAGTAATTAGCATGTTATAACTTAGTAACTAAAGTGTAATATTAAAGCATACTATCTAGTGCCTTTAATGGATTTTGTGTTAAGCTTGGTTTGAATGCTATTTTCTTGAGTTTTAATTGCAGTTAAGTGTTAATGAAATGTAGTTAGATTGAGTAAAGTGTAAGTTGTCAACTAAAGTGCCTTAACTTATCTTTGTGCTTTATGTGAAACTAGAAAATGTTGCTTGAATGTGAATGATTGTAATGCAAGAATTCTTCCTTTAACTTAGTACAACTAGTGTTGTATAGTGAATGTAGATAGTCGGAACCCCGTGTATGTTATGTGGAATGTTCGATAGGGAATGCAAGCTAAGTGAATTAAGAAGCATTATCAAGTTATGTTATGTAGCTAAGGTAATGTAGTGCATATTAGAGATCTTAAAGTAGGCTTAAAGTTAACCTTAAAGAGTGTGTGCTAGTTTAACTACAATCAAATCTAACTTGTTCTTAATTATGAATTCTATTTCAATTCTAGCAATAATGCATGCAATTGGAGAAGGTATGAGGGGATTCTTGGCTTAATCCAAGGTGGGGGAGTCTTCATCTCTTCTGTGCATCTTAACTTAATTTATTGTTCCTAAATTGAATTATTTAGTAGTTGATAAAGTTTATATGTATTATTTTACTTGCTATCTTGAGTATTTTTGTGTTATTTGTGATTAACTGTGAGGGCATCCTACTTTGTCATTCCTCTTATGTGTTATTTGATATACTTGGCTCTCGTGATCTTGTCTTGGGGTTATGCAACCTTTTCAGACAATGGTAGAGTCGAGAAACACAGGCGGCATTGGGCTTGCCGTGCTCCCTCGATTACCATGGTGCCTATTCCCTTTCTCTCGCTGAGTATACTCCACTACCCCAGAGGCGTAGTTCACCTGCTGGGCATATGGACCTACCTCAGGAGAAAGGGTCGTAGGATCGGGGTACATTCGGAGTACCCCATTTAGGAGGAATAAGGGTTTGCCGGCACTTGTTGAAGATCTTGGTTCATGGCTTGTGATTGAAGACAATCATGGAATCGTATCATTTTTATAAGTGGTTAAATACTTGTCTGACTAGCTTTGTTATTTTGTGTTGTATATGTTATTATCCTTGTTGCATCTCATGAAAGCATTTCTCAATATGCTGCATCAACTCCCTCACTGAGTATACCAGTTGTATACTCACCCTCGTTTCTAACACCTTTCAGGTTCAGCACATTTGCAAGGTGATACAGGGAAAACTCGAGAGTTACCGTGTTTGGTTGTGTTGGCTTCCATTATTAGTACCTGCGAATCCATATGAATTAGTAAAGTGGTTTGAATTGTAATTTGATGTAATTGTATTAGATCTTGTTTGTATTTGATTTGTAGGTGGCCTGTAATAGCTTAATGGACTATGTTATTGTTTAATGGTCGTGCATGCTTGCTTGGGATAGTGGAGTTAATAGGCTGGATTAATAGACAAGACAATTGAATAGATAAAGTTAGAATGGTTTGATAAGTGACGTTATAACATAGTATTTCAATATTTGATGCCTATGCATGCTTGTGTACCTATTTTGTTGAGTCTAAGGCTTGGATGGCCTTGAGATGGGGTATAGCTTAATGGTTGAAGTTGGAGTGTATAAGAATGTTGGATTATGGTTTTATGATTGTATTTTGTTATTCGCAGGTTATTGGATAGTCCTTTAAACAGGGGAGACTTCGTCTGTTTTCTCCTAAATTTTGTGCCCGGGGTTTGAATTTGGGTTGAGGATAGTATGATTAATAGAGGTCCCGGTTCCGTGAGGGATCGGGGCGTTGCAGAAGTGGTATTAGAGCTTAGATGCTCTCAGCCGGGACAAGGTCCTCAGTCTGTTGGGTAGTAAACCTCGAGGGCGTGCATGTGAAGTGTGTTTTGAATAAGTATGTGCTTGTATGTGGACTTGTGTTTGCTTGAGTGAAAATGTGTTTCTACGTGATTTGCTTATGTGAAATATGATGAATGTGTTAGATGAGCAAATATGTGACTATGTGTACTTCTATGTGATATATTTATTAATGTATGCACTTTATATACTTTCCATTGCATGCATAGATATAATCCCCTTTGAATTGGTAAGCAAACTCTCCCCTATAAAGAGATGATCAATAACGGCTTTTCCGAAGACGTAGACCAACAAAAAGAAAGAGTGTTGATCGATTGATTATCAACAGTCAGATAAAAGAATTCAGTCTCGGAAGGTTACAATTAGTAGTCAGCCTTGAAGTTCATTCTCAATATTTTTCTTCGATATTTTCCTATGGAAATTTCCACACGGTATTATCTGCAGTATTCTTCCCGAGATCCTTATTAGTATTTCCATACGGAATTTTCTAGCTGTACTCTTATTGGAACTCTGGTTGTCATTCTTACTTGGTATTTATATATGTGTGACCTTCTTCGGGATTTCTATATGAGGATTCTTAAGTGGTGTATTCTTTGTGGCGTTTTCTATGGTATTCACTTGGATTTCGTATTGGTATTTTCTCGGTACTTCTAACTTATATTCTTAATTGGACTTCAGAATGGCATTCTTAAGTAAAGTCTTATTTGGTGACCTTGTTCAATAATTATTATCTGGAATTCTCTTAGGCTATTGGCTGGAATTCTATTTGAATGTTCTAATTTTTGTGGATCCTTGATACTCCCTCTTAGTATCTTCTATGGTATTCGCATTCACGGTCCTTTTCCAGAAGGTTCGGGATGCTTATGTGGATTTTTCTTGTGAAAAATATATTACGAGGATGCAATTTGTTTTTAGGAGGGGAGAGTGTGACACCCCGACTCGTGCATATAATTATTTTATTAATGTGCATATATTTATAGGTCTACTTTAATTATTTACATATATTTGTTTGCATAAAATATCATATTTTTGGTTTACGTGCATCTATTTTGTTTAACGTGTAATTATATGCATTCACGAATAATTAGGTGATTTAGAAATTGTAGTAAATAAATAAATATATTGATAAACAATAGAGTAACTAAATTAGTTAGAATTAAACTAGAATGACAAACCAATTAATAGTATTTAATTGATGGGCATGTTGGTCATTTGGGCCTTTTGTCTTTTATTATTTACACTTACTAAAATACTACAACACACACAAGTACACAAAACACACACAAAAATTAGACACACACACACACACACAACACTTTTAAACACACACAAGAAAGAAGAAGAAGAAAGGAAGGAAGAAAATGTGATTTTGAGCTTGTTTGTGTGCAAATTCTTCAACTTAAGGTGAGGGTTCATCCATACTTGCATCTTTGGCTGATTTCTTGTTGTATATACATGTATGTCATGTGTAGATAAGTGAACATGAAGCTTGTAATGCATGTTTAATGATGTATTTAGTGTATGAATTGTTGTGGTAGCTTTCTAATGCATGAATTGCTAGCCTTGGTGTTTGGCTTTGGTTGTAGTTGAAGTTGGCTTCTTTGATTAGTTGTTGAAGACCAAGTGTTTGTGTATATGTCAAAGAGAGTAGTTTACATCATATACATAGTAAGTAATGGTGGTAGTATGCCAAGGAAGCAAGAAATAGCTAAAACATGAGTAGTGCAAGATTCTGAATTTTCTGGCAGATTGCACGACTGGATTGCAGAGGTAGTTTGACCTAGCAAACGTTGTCGAAAATGGCTGAATTTTGGATATGTTGTAGCCAAGACCTGGGGAACAATTTCTCTTTTAGTCTCAAGATTTAATTATGTTGTTAAGGGGCAGTTATAGGGCCATTATAGTAGCATTTGGATTCTCACGCTGGTGCAGGGCAGATTGCGTGATTATTTTGTAGAGGCCATATCTCATTGAATATAACTCCGAATTGAGATCCGTTTGTGGCTAAACCCATCTACATTCAATGAATATTTCTATGAAAAGTAGTTCCATGAATGCTAGTATTAGCTATGAAAAGGAGTTATTGCAAGTTATGAAACTTAAGAATGTGGTCAAGTCTTGTAAATTAAGTTAAGTGATTTTAGTGCTTTGGACGGTTTTGCTTGTTAATCTTAGTTTAATGAATGTAAATAATGCTCCTAGTGAAGTTAAATGCTTTAGAACCCTGTATGTGCTTAATGAGATATTTGAGAACGAATGCAAGATTCATGAATTAAGGAGTGTCATAATAGTTATTTATGCAGTTAAAGTAGTTTAGTGCAATGTTGTTAGAAGTTTGAACATGATTTAGTTGAGTTGTCATTGAGTAATTAGCATGTTATAGCTTAGTAACTAAAGTGTAATATTAAAGCATACTATCTAGTGCCTTTAATGTATTTTGTGTTAAGCTATTTTCTTGAGTTTTAATTGTAGTTAAGAGTTAATGAAATGTAGTTAGATTGAGTAAAGTGTAAGTTGTCAACTAAAGTGCCTTAACTTATCTTTGTACTTTATGTTAAACTAGAAAATGTTGCTTGAATGTGAATGATTGTAATGCTAGAATTCTTGCTTTAACTTAGTGCAACTAGTGTTGCTTAATGAATGTAGATAGTTGGAACCCCGTGTATGTTATGTGGAATGTTCGATAGGGAATGCAAGCTAAGTGAATTAAGAAGCATTATCAAGTTATGTTATGTAGCTAAGGTAATGTAGTGCATATTAGAGATCTTAAAGTAGACTTAAAGTTAACCTTAAAGAGTGTGTGCTAGTTTAACTACAATAAAATCTAATTTGCTCTTAATTATGAATTCTATTTGAATTCTAGCTATAATGCATGCAATTGGAGAAGGTATGAGAGGATTCTTGGCTTAATCCAAGGTGATGGAGTCTTCATCTTTTCTGTGCATCTTAACTTAATTTATTGTTCCTAAATTGAATTATTTAGTAGTTGATAAAGTTTATATGTATTATTTTACTTTCTATCTTGAGTCTTTTTGTGTTATTTGTGATTAACTGTGAGGGCAGCCTACTTTGTCATTCCTCTTATGTGTTATTTGATATACTTAGCTCTCGTGATCTTGTCTCAGGGTTGTGCAACCTTTTTGGACAATGGTAGAGTCTAGAAACACGGGCGGCATCGGGCTTGCTGTACTCCCTCGATTACCATGGTGCCTATTCCCTTTCTCTCCCTGAGTATACTCCACTACCCCAGAGGCGTGGTTCACCTGCTGGGCATATGGACCTATCTCAAGAGAAAGGGTCGTAGGATCAGGGTACATGCGGTGTACCCCATTTTGGAGGAATAAGGGTTTGCTGGCACTTGTTGAAGATCTTGGTTCATGGCCCGTGATTGAAGATAATCGTGGAATCGTATCCTTTTTGTAAGTGGTTAAATACTTGTCTGACTAGCTTTGTTATTTTGTGTTGTATATGTTATTATCCTTGTTGCATCTCATGAAAGCATTTCTCAGTATGCTGCATCACTTCCCTCACTGAGTATACCAGTTGTATACTCACCCTCGTTTCTAACACCTTTCAGGTTCAGCACCTTTGCAAGGTGATACATGGAAAGCTCGAGAGTTACCGTGTTTGGTTGTGTTGGCTTCCATTATTAGTACATGCGAATCCATGTGAATTAGTAAAGTGGTTTGAATTGTAATTTGATTGGAACTATAGAAACCCGGCTTGTAATTGTATTAGATCTTGTTTGTATTTGATTTGTAGGTGGCCTGTAATAGCTTAATGGACTATGTTATTGTTTAATGGTCGTGCATGCTTGCTTGGGTTAGTGGAGTTAATAGGCTAGATTAATAGACAAGACAATTGAAAAGATAAAGTTAGAATGGTTTGATAAGTGACTTTATAACATAGTATTTCAATATTTGAGGCCTATGCATGCTTGTGTACCTATTTTGTTGAGTCTAAGGCTTGGATGGCCTTAAGACGGGGTATAACTTAATGGTTGAAGTTGGAGTGTATGAGAATGTTGGATTATGGTTTTGTGATTGTATTATGTTATTCACAGGTTATTGGATAGTCCTTTAAACAGGGGAGACTCCGTTCGTTTTTTCTTAAATTTCGTGTTCGGGGTTTAGATTTGGGTTGAGGATAGTATGATTAATAGAGGTCCCGGTTTCGTGAGGGATCGGGGAGTTACAACCAATACTTAAGTCCCAAATGGTAGGATATGAAATAAAGTGTTACTTATGTGCTAGCTTATGTGATTAGTGTTTTTGTGCTGAAGAAAGAAATTAAATTAAGAATATGTGTTACAACTAGCATATCAAGCTAAGTATTCATTTTACTTAACAAGATAATTTGTGCTTGGAAGTGACTGGAAATGTATTTGTGTGTTCACGGGTGATAGTTGAGTAGGCCGCCGTGCTTCTTGTTTAAGTTCTCTTGTCAGGAAAGATGGTATAACATGCAGGCCAGCTTAAAAATTATAATCGGAAGTAGCAAGCTTTAACTTGAGGGGCTTGTTATTAATTCAAGTTGGTCTCAATGCTTGCTTAGATGTAGCTTACTAGATTGGATTTTTAATGACTAATTATAGCTTGATGACTAGGATAGTTTGAAGCCAAGTATAGTTACGTGACTTGGGCCATTAATAGTAACCTAGGCAGGAGTCCAATGAAATATAAATGTGTAATTGTAAAAGATTGGGTCAAGTGTTGACCTAGCCACCAGTTAAGTTATCGATCGAGGTTAAGAAACTAATTTGTTACTATAGAATTATAATTTAATGATATTTGTTTAAGTTGTTACCAATTTAACTAGATGGATTAGAAGTTTTATATTAAGGAGTTGATAAATACCTGTTTACATAGGTTTTAATCTAAATTAGGCTTTGAAAGAAGTAACATTGGTAAGCTTACTAGCTTGCTAGCAAACGATTTCTTTTTGGAGCTAGCTTAGGATTAAGAGTCATACATGGTAGAGTTAGTTGATTTATTTGGACTTTAAAGGGAAAAAATACTAATATAATACTTTACTCGATATAATTAAGTGGATGATTAATATACTATTTGGAAGTTGCTAGAAAACAGTATAAGTATAATAATGATGGACTAGCTTAGCTTATCAATTATGTTGTGAATAACATAGCTTTGCAGAATCACTCTCTGCTTACATAGAATTTTGCCACCTGGGATCATGCATGAAGTTATACCTTTGCGATAAAACACGCAGCAGCTAGAGAATCTTAGTTGCTTGAAAGTCACGATTTAATTGGACCTTCATAGCTAGTCATTAAATCGCCTACAATAGCTTATCCTAGCTGTCAAGTTATGAACGCAGATCAACTCCTCAACGAGGGTATGCAGGCTGCTCTCGCGGTTTGCAGCTGTCTAACTCTGAAAGCTTCCATGAAATTATTTCGTTAGCACTTAGACACGCAACAACTTAATTACTATAGCTGCCAATCATTACCTACAAGTAGTTCACCGTTGCTATCGAGCTAAGAAGTAAACTGACGCATGAATCAGCAGTTTTAGGAGCTCCATCAGCGTTGGTCATCACTGTCACCACGCTTCAGTAATGTAAAGCCAAAGCACTATAAATAGGCTTCCAAACCGTCGAGCTCTAGTACATAAAACTAATAAACTTTCACTAGCTTATAACATTCTGTTTAAACTTCAAGGCAGCGCACAATTTGCACAAAACAGGTGCGGGTTCCAAATCTTAAATGCATTGTTAAACTTCTATTATATATGTGTGGAATTAATCATGCAGGTTAGCTTATCTTTAAAAATGCATTGCTGATTTGATTTCACTATGAAAGCCTATATATAATATAATATAACTTTGACCTATTATGTGATAAGTTACATGTTTGAGAATATAATATATATATATATATATATATATATATATATATATATATATATAACATATAGTCTATTTCTATTGCAGCTTGACCATTTAAGTTATATGTACGTGAATATATATACATATAATATATAGTCTATTTCCATTACAGCTTTGACCTCTGGTATGATTAGTTATCTATGTATCAATTTATTCTTTTAACGTTACGCAAGGAAAATATATAGAAGTCTGCGTGGGCAATTTCATTGGAATGAAGTTAATATTCCTAGTTGAATATAGAGCCTATAACCCGATGAGTTTTTGATTAAGTATATAAGCTATTAGATTACACCTTACTGTGTTTAATTTGTAGAAGATACTATAGTTTTACTTCATATTAAAACATGTTTACAGCTTGTCGTGTGAAAGCCTTTATTTAAGATACTTACTTTTATTAGGACTAAGGAAACTAATCGACCAAGAAATACACTATATTATAAATCAGGCAATGGTTGTTAAGAAGTTAAATAGGTTGAGGTCATTCTAACAGTTAATCAAATAAGAGTTAATTTTATCTACTACTAAAATTTCAAAAGTTGAAATAACCATTAGTTAATCTTAAAAGGTGACCACGTTTAGAAGGTTTAATAAAGTCTATATGTAAAATAATATAATTATAATTGTACCACTTATTAGATCCTTAGCTTAATCAAGAGTGGATAACTCAGCTTAAAATAAGACTTTATGAGCTAGGACTATAAACCATATTTACATGTCATGTTTACTTAATTAGGGTTCTGGTTAAGGTTCTAATTAAGATTCTAACTAAAAGATAACTACCTTGTTACTTAAATCACCTACCTAGTGATGACTGGACATTTTTAGTGACAACAATGAATTACAATACAATGTTACAAGATGATATATGGACATTTTAATTAACAGCAATGAGTGTAATTAGGCAATACTTTTTACGAATTACTATGATTTTGTATAATTAATGATCGTATTTGTCTGGGACAGCCTCTTTTGATGATCCCCATACTATCTACTGTGTGTAATATGACTACTTGTGCATGCATGTATGCTACTTGGGGGTTGCAATATTAGGAACGATAGCTTGCACTAACACCGGGCGGCATAGGGCTTGTCGATGCTCACGTGTCTATCGTAGACCTATTCCCTCTCTCGCTTGGTACCACCCTCGGAGAGCTAGGTCGTAGATTTCGGGTACAATCTAGAGTACTTTCTTGGGAGTGATAAGAAGTTGTGAGCTTGATCCGACCGGTCACCTTATGAAGACAAACTGTATCCTTTGCAACGTGACTTGTATCTGTTACTTATATACTGGTATGTTTGACTTGCATTACATCATGGTTTTCAAAATCTCGAAAATGTTTTCAAAACCTCCCTGGCTGACTTCCTCGCACTGAGTTCTTTTGAGCTCACGACCTTTTTCCCCCATTTCAGGTAGAACAGAGAAGGATTGTAAAACCAGATAGTGATAATATGTGCCTATTCTGCTTCATGGGCAACCCTGATCTTTTGATGCCAAGGTTTATTGAGGTCAATACGCACCAACAGGGCTCACACAGTGAAGACTACGAGGATCTTAGCATACCCCACCATCTAGTGTAGGACGTTATAGTTAACGCTGTTCTAGTTGACTTTGGTTTTGGACCATGGGAGATAGTCTATGTACTTTACGTTAGTCCAGATTACGAGATGTAGACCATATGTAAAGGTTGGATTATCCAGGCTCGTTTTCACATAGTTGAGTCTAGGGCTAAAAGACAGTTGTAACTTCAGATGTAATCAAATGGTTATGTAATATACAATACCAAACCTACCTTTTGCATGTTTAGATTTGCAATGACAGACTCTTTATCTAATCTTGAGAAAGGTTGGGTTTGGGGTCGTTACAGCAGGTATCAGAGCATAGTATTGCCTTAGAAGCCGGGTTCAGAAATTGGGCAGTGGGTTAGATTAGAGGTCTTGACCTGAACGTCCTTACCTAAGAATTATGTGCTTATGTGAATTGCCTATCTATGTGCTATGTCTTGATATCTTAAATGTGTACTAAACAAACGAGAGTGCTTACGTGTGTTTAGAAAAGAAATAGCTGGACCTAGTAGACGAAGAGCCAACAGAAATGCTGAGCTAGTAGAGGAACCTGGTCAAGCTAATCCAGGAATAGTTATGTTTAATCTAATGGCAGCTGCAATGGATAGGATGTCCAGAGTTCTAGAGCACCAGGAAACATGGGAGGCGGTCAACACTCACAACGTTGAAGGAGAGGAAAACAATGGAAATGGAGGGAACATGATGAGTCCACTCAAAGAATTCCTAGGTTATTACCCCTCAAAATTCTTCGGGGACACGGATTATGAGAAGGCAGAAGCGTGGCTTTCGGAGGTAGAGAAAATTTATGATGCTTTGGAATTTTGTGGTGAGCAAAAGGTTACCTTTGCAGCATTCATGCTCAAGGGGGATGCAGAGCAATAGTGGAAGGTTGTAGGGCGTCGGTGGGAGGAAGATCACACACCTTACACTTGGGCAAACTTTACTGAAATCTTTAAGGAAAAGAACATCCTGGTTGTTGCCAGGGAGAAGTGGGAGGAAGAATTTTTGACTCTAAGGCAGGGGGGCATGATCGTTGTCCAGTATGGGGCACGTCTTGACAAACTATCTCAATATATGCCTGAGCTAATACAGCTACCGAGCCAGGCAATTCGGAAGTTCATAAGAGGATTAAGGGTTGAAATACAGGATAGCCTGGCCCCTCTAAAATTTGAAACCTATGGAGATACAGTTGAGGCTACTACGTGGGTGGAGTGAAGGAAGATGGAAATTGGGAGTGGATTAAGCCAACCCAACAAGAAACCTTTTCAGCAACCCCCGGTGTAGCAGAGGACAAACCAGGGTTCAGGCTACCCTAGCCAGGGATGAGGTCAGGTAGGATCAGTAGTTACCCGACCATAGCCAACTGGATCAGTAGCTTCCTTACCCCGAGGACCATCAGGTGCTAAGACTCAAAGCGAAACGTGTGCCTTTTGTGATAAGAAAGGACACACTAAAATACAGTGCTGGAAGAAGGCTGGGAGATGCACCAACTGTGGAAGCAGTCAGCATCAGATTGGAAATTGCCCTAAATGGCAGTGGAAGGGAAATCAGAATAGGCCAATGACAAGCCAGCATGTGCAAGCTAAGGTGTACGCGGTAGAGCGGCACGAGCTGCCTGAAGATCTTGCTGAGATAGAAGATACATTCCCAATTCTAACTCAGCCCGTTGAAGTGTTAGTTGATGACGAGGTAGTACCCTCAGTTACTTGTGGGATCAATAAATTGCGAGGACGTAATTTTTGTAATGAGAAGAAGATGTAAGGACCCATACTTAAGTCCCAAATGGTAGTATATGAAATAAAGTCTTACTTATGTGCTAGCTTATGTGATTAGTCTTTTTGTGCTGAAGAAAGAATTTAAATTAAGAATATGTGTTACAACTAGTATATCAAGTTAAGCATTCGTTTCACTAAACAAGATAATTTGTGCTTGGAAGTGACTGGAAATGTATTTGTGTGTTCACGGGTGATAGTTGAATAGGCCACTGTGCTTCTTGTTTAAGTTCTCTTGTCAGGAAAGATGGTATAACATGCGGGGCAGCTTAAAAATTATAATTGAAAGTAGCTAGCTTTAACTTGAGGAACTTGTTATTAATTCAAGTTGGTCTCAATGCTTGGTTAGATGTAGCTTACTGGATTGGATTTTTAATGACTAATAGTAGCTTGATGACTTAGATAGTTTGAAGCCAAGTATGGTTACGTGACTTGGGCCATTAATAGTAAACTCAGCAGGAGTCCAATGAAATATAAATGTGTAATTGTAAAAGATTGGGTCAAGTGTTGACCTAGCCACCAGTTAAGTTATCGATCGAGGTTAGGAAACTAATTTGTTACTATACGACTATAATTTAATGATATTTGTTTAAGGTGTTACCAATTTAACTAGATAGATTGGAAGTTTTATATTAAGGAGTTGATAAATACCTATTTACATAGGTTTTAATCTACAATAGGCTTTGAAAGAAGTAACATTGGTAAGCTTGCTAGCAAATGAGTTCTTTTTGGAGCTAGCTTAGGATTAAGATAATACTTTACTCGATATAATTAAGTGGAGGATTAATATACTATTTGGAAGTTACTAGAAAACGGTATAGGTATAATAATGATTGACTATTGGCTAATTACAAGTTTATTAGTTGGTATTCTAATGTAGGATCTCAAAAATAATTTGCTATTAGAATAGGATGATTAGACTAGTTACGTTACTACCTAACTTAATTTAAGCAATTTTGGTACACTAAGCGTCATCAACCTGACTTCATCGTCACCTTAGTAACCACGCATTATACCAATTAAACGAGCTTAAGCTTAGCCACCTGCGCATCATCACCAACATTGTTAATAAGCAGCTTGCCAGATGCGTCCAAGGGTCACCACATCCAGCCATGATTACTATCTAAATAGCTCTGATGATTACTAGTTTAGCTTAGCAATTATGTTGTGAAAAACATTGCTTTGCACAATCACTCCCTGCTCACATAGAATTCAGCCACCTGGGATCATGGATGAAGTTATACCTTCGCGATAAAACACGCAGCAGCTAGAAAATCTTAGTTACATGAAAGTCACGATTTAATTGGATCTTCATAGCTGCTCATTAAATCGCCTACAATAGGTTATCCTAGATTTCAAGTTATGAACGTAGATCAGCTCCTCAACGAGGGTATGCAGGCTGCTCTCGCAGTTCGCAGCTGTCTAACTCTGAAAGCTTGCATGAAATTATTTCGTTAGCAATTAGACACGCAGTAACTTAATTACTATAGCTGCCAATCATTACCTACAAGTAGTTCACCTTTGCTGTCGAGCTAACAAGTAAACCGATGCATGAATCAGCTGTTTTAGGAGCTCCATCAGCATTGGTCATCAATGTGACCACTTTTCAGTAATGTAAAGCCAAAGCACTATAAATAGGCTGCCAAACCATCGAGCTCTAGCACACAAAACTAATAAACTTTCACTAGCTTATAACATTATGTTTAAACTTCAAGGCAGCTCACAGTTCGCGCAAAACAAGTGCGGGTTCCAATTTTTAAATGTATTCTTAAACTTCTTTTATATATGTGTGGAATTAATCATGCGGGTTAGCTTATCTTTAAAAATGCATTGCTGATTTGATTTCACTTTGAAAGGCTATATATAATATAATATAACTTTGACCTATTATATGATAAGTTACATGTTTGAGAATATAATATATATATATATATATATATATATATATATATATATATATATAGTGTCTATTTCTATTGTAGCTTGGCCATTTAAGTTATATGTATGTGAATATATATACATATAACATATAGTTTATTTACATTATAGCTGTGACCTCTGATATGATTAGTTACCTATGTATCAACTTATTCTTTTAACGTTAAGCAAGGAAAATATGTAGAAGTCTGCGTGGGCAATTTCATTGGAATGAAGTTAATATTCCTAGTTGAATATAGAGCCTATAACCCAATGAGTTTTTGATTAAGTATATAAGCGATTAGATTACACCTTACTGTGTTTAATTTGTAGAAGATACTATAGTTTTACTCTAGATTAAAACATGTTTATGACTTGTCGTGTGAAAGCCTTTATTTAAAATACTTACTTTTAATAGGACTAAGGAAACTAGTCGACCAAGAAATACAATATATTATAAATCAGGCAATGGTTGTTAAGAAGTTAAATAGGTTGAGGTCATTCTAACAGTTAATCAAATAAGAATTAATTTTATCTACTACTAAAATTTCAAAAGCTGAAATAACCATTAGTTAATCTTAAAAGGTGACTACGTTTAGAAGGTTTAATAAAGTCTATATATTAAATAATATAATTATAATTGTATCACTTATTAGATCCTTAGCTTAATCAAGAGAGGATAACTCAGCTTAATATAAGACTTTATGAGCTAGGACTATAAACCATATTTACATGTCATGTTTACTTAATTAAGGTTTTGGTTAAGGTTCTAATTAAGGTTTTAACTAAAAGATAACTACCTTGTTACTTAAACCACCTACCTAGTGATGACTGGACATTTTTAGTAACAACAATGAATTACAATACAATGTTACAAGATGATATCTGGACATTTTAATTAACAGTAATGAGTGTAATTAGGCAATCTACTTTTTACAAATTACTATGATTTTGTATAATTAATGATCGTATTTGTCTGGGACAGCCTATTTTTGATGATCCCCATACTATCTGTTGTGTGTAATACGACTACTTGTGCATGCTTGTGTGCTACTTGGGGGTTGCAACCTCAGGCATGACATCTTGCACGAACGCTGGGCGGCATAGGGCTTGCCGGTGCTCCCGTGTCTATCGTAGTCCTATTCCTTCTCTCGCTTGGTACCACCGTCGGAGAGTTGGGTTGTAGTTTTTGGGTACAATCTGGAGTACCCTCTTGGGAGAGATAAGAAGTTGTGAGCTTGATCCGGACGACCACCTTATGAAGACAAACTGTATCCTTTGCAATGTGACTTGTATCTGTTAATTATATACCGGTATGCTTGACTTGCATTGCATCATGGTTTTCAAAAGCTCAAAAATGTTTTCAAAATCTCCTTGGCTTACTCCCCACACTGAGTTCTTTTGAGCTCACGACCCTTTCCCCCCATTTCAGGTAGAATAGAGAAGGATTGTAAAAATAGATAGTAACAATATGTGCCTATCCTGCTTCATGGGCAACCCTAATCTTTTGATTCCAAGGTTTATTGAGGTCAATACGTACCAACAGGGCTTGTGACACCCCGAACCCAGCACTTCATTAATTGCATTCATTAAATGGTTAACTTAGATGTAATTTAACTAATTACTTCATTTTTTTTATATTTCCATAAATTCAAATATTTATTTTCATGCATTTTATATTTTTATAAAATACTACATATTTTTAGGGGACTATAGCCCCTGACCGTGCATGCATTGCATATCGGGATCAACGGGAAAAAAATCGCGAAATGTCTGATGAATAGTACCAACGGGATTTTTCCAGATTTTTCAGATTTTTGGCATTTTGTTTTGTTGAAATTTAATCACCAAAATGACCCATTTACCCTTACTAAAATACCCTAATTGCTTGACCTACCCTTTGACCATCTCATGAGAATATTATAAGCCAAGAAACAAAAACAAAAATGGGTCAAAAAAATGGCCAAAAAAGAGTTACGGGAATAGTAACTTCTCAAAAAAAAAAATTACTCCTTACTTCTTTCTTGCTTCCATTGCTTTCCAAATTGGTTGTGCTTCATCCTTAGGACCTTAAGACCATTCTTTGATCTTCAAAAGAGGTGAGGGTGCATTATATTTTTGTATTAAATTCAATTAAAGTTTGTATTATTATTTTTGTGATCTAATATTGTAGTGGTTTAATTCTTATTCCGTTGATTCTTATATGCTCTAATGACTTCATAGAATATGTTTGATGGTTTAAAATGCTTGCTGAATGCTTGAAAATGAAAATGGCACTTGGAGAAGATGATGAATAGTGCTAAACTAGGGTTTCCGAAAAAAGTTACAATTTAATTCGATTCGAGGCTTCTAGTAGTTGCTAATTAGGTTCATAAGCGTGGGAAAAATGTTAATTGCACTTGCTATGTTCAAAATTTGAGAAATTTGATCAAAATAGGCTACTTTAATAAGGGGTTTCGGGTTTAACTTGAATTCGGGCACGTTTCGAGGTTATGGCTAGTCTTTATTAAGTATTAAAACCTTAGAAGTACTTTCGTTTTGCTTGTTTGGGTTCCGAAATTGGTACTTGTAGTGTAAACCCACAAAGAGACATTTTTGGTGTTTTCGTGTACTTGTGCTCTAGGTTATGATTTGAAAGTACTAAATGAGGTATTTAGGTATTCTTAGATTGGTAGGATGGTTAGATAGCTTAACTTGATCATTGAATTCCGATAGGAAGCTAAATAGCCTAGTTGAACAAAGGGGAAATGAATGAATTAATTGTTTTAGTACTTGTATTGCTTTGTAGTTGCTCCTAGCGTGTCTAAATGCTATTCTAAGGTATGTGTGAACTTTTGGTTAAGTTTTGTGAAAAGTATAATATTGACCCCTTTGTGTTCGCATAGTTAATTTCATGATAATTGCTTTATAATTGAGTAATTAAATGTTTATATGCCTTTGTGTAGTGTACGTATTATAGTAGTGAAGTCTCGTGAATTAAGTTGCTTGGTTTACATGGATTTGGTTGAGTATGAATTTAGAATAGACTAAAGGAACTAGTAATGAACCATGGTAATAATTGTTGTTAGTTGATTCTTGATTGATTGGATAAATGTTTAAATATACTTATGTAACAAGTTCATCTATTCGGAGAAGTTGTGAGTTAAGTTATATCGATACTAGTTAAAGATTGAGTAAACATGTTTATATTGCTTATTAATTGTATTATATGTGTAAAGATACGCTTATATAACTTATTGGTTAGATGTTATATAGTGTTTCTACTTATATGAATGGCTATGTATATGTTATTTATTATGCTATTGTCTTTGTTTGATACTTGAAAATTAAAGAATGTTGCATATGTGATCACTTGAGTTTATGTATTGTTCAAATATTGATTAGAATGATTGTTAAACCATGAAATATATTGTTAGTTATGTGAATTAAAGGGAATCAAATAGAGTTGGATAAATTAATGGCTTTATGAACTAGCTTTAGTTGAGAATAAGAAATCACTTCTTATGCATATAGTTGATTGTATTAGGTAGTGATAATTGAAGGGAATTGATACTTTTGGAGAATATTGAGGGAATCTTGGCTTAATTCGCACATGTTTGGCTTCCTAAAAGGTGAGAGACCTGCATCCTTACGTGCATTATAGTTTATTTTTTTGCTAAAAGAGTATATTATTTAGTATAATTGCATAATTGATATATGCTTATTGTTGCTAAATTGTAACTTGGTGCGAGGACAACCTACTTTTTGTCCTTAAATGTGTTTACTGATTATATTGTCATTGTTATCATTCTTGCATTGCATCGTGGTTGCGCAACCTTATTGTCGCGGCGAATGCGATGGCCTCACTGGGCAGCATCGGGCTTGCCAGTGTTGGTTGCCTTAGCTCCGTCTGCTATTCCCTCACTCGCCTGGTCCAAAGATTGCCAGGGGGTGTTGGGTCGTAGGATCGGGTACATCCGGAGTACCCATTGCTGTAAGGGATGCCGGCATATCGAGATTGAGATCGTGGTTCATGGATCAGGGATCGAAGATTTGGAGTGATAAGGGTTATCGATTGTATCCTTTTAAAATGTGGTATTAGAATTGTTATTCATTGTTTATCTATTGTATTAATTGTGTTAAGTTGCTGCATTACACGTCCCCGGTAGACCTTATCCCTCACTGAGCAATTGTGATTGCTCATACCTCGCTAAACATGTTTCAGGTGGTGCAGTTGGAGGAGTTTCCTTGGTTGCTGTGTACTATTACTTGATATTGGAATGATTGCTTGCTAAACTGTAGAAGACCTTGCTTGTCTACTTTATGTTCTATTTTGGAGCCTAAGGGCTTATGTATATATATTTGAGTGGTTGCAATTAGAAAGCTAAGTGGATGTAGTAAGTGTTATGGAATTGTGGCATGTAATAACTTATGCTTCTGCTTCTAGCTACGTTGCATGCTTGTATGTGTTTATATTGTCTTGTGTTGCTTAAGGCTCGGTTGGCCTTGAAGTTGCGATTTCAATTAGAAATGTTGTTCCTTTGCTTCGTGTTTTATTTGATTGCTTACAGGTTTCTAGAATGTCTACGGTACATGAAAAACTCTGTCCGTTTTTCCTAAAATCTGTGCCCGAGTTGGGATGCGGTTGAGAATAGCATGGTTACTAGAGCCTCCGGTCTCATGAGGGATCGGGGCGTTACAGGTGGTATCAGAGCTTAGATGCTCTCAGCCGAGATAGGGTCCTCGGACTGCTGGGTAGTGAACCTCAAGTGCATGATTGTGAAATGTATCTTGATTAGGTATGTGCTTCGTGTGCCTTGAGAATGTGAGTGTCTTTTGTGCAATCTTGTATCCTGAACTTAATATGTGATCTATGTGATAGTGATGTGTACTGTGTGTTAAATACTTGTCAAGTGTAGTGATATAGCTAATCATGAATCGAATTGATCTTATGAATCGCTACTTGCTCGAAATATTGATTGTAACGTGTATACTTGAGTGTCTCGACATAGTTGTGTTGTGAATTGTATTCATTGCATGTGACTCATATTTGAACTATCTTGTTGATTAACTTTGTGTTATAAAACTTCTAGTTATATAATAGCTTGTGTGATATATGTCATAATCTCCTGATATATGAACATTACATCAATTACGTTAGGTGATATCTTGGCATTCATGCATTGTCCCCTTAAATCGGTAAGTAAGCATTCTCCCCTGAAAAAGATGGCCATTGATGCTGACTGGTGAGAGAATAATGGTTCAACCGTCTATTGGGATCAGTGAAGGGATTTGATGCCCGAGGTTAAATCCGGACTCTCTTGGCACTTCTTAAACGGTACTTCTTGGCTGGAATTCCTATTTGGGAATCTCGGATAGATCTTCTAGTTAGCATCATATATGGAGGTCTTATTTGATACTCTTATTCAAAAGAATTCATCTTTATGAGTGTTGGTCAATATTCTTTGCGCACACTCCCACTTGGATTTCTTGTTCGGGATTTTACCTATGGTACCACCTTGATATTCTTATTGGGTATTTTCTTCAGTATTTTCGTATGGTATTCTTACCTACAGATTATTTGGTTTTTCCTCTGGACTACTGGTATAACGAGCATATTGGGGATTCTTATATGGTGATTCATAATTAGAGAGATTCTTATTCCAACTTCTGAATTCGTATACTTATTCGGAGCCTTTATTTGGCATCCTTAATCAGATTTATTGGTGGTATTTTCTCGGAGTCCCAAGCTGGACATCTAATTAGGCCTTTATTTGGCAATCTTGAGCCTTTATTTGACAGTTAGAGTTGGGATTTACCGGACTTCCTTCTTGGGAATTTCTTGATATTATCCGGGCGTTTTGGATATTAGCTGCATACTCTTCTTAATGGGATTTCTTTTGGTGCTCTCTCAGTATTAGTGAATGGCCTCCTCGTGTGACATTCTTACTAGACTTCTATTGGGTATTTTCATAGGAGCCTTTATTTAGCTACCCCACTCCGGCTTCCTTCAGTGACGTTCGCTCTTCTTAGTCTCCTTCGGCATTACACTTCTTGACTTCAAGTCCGACGGAAACTGTTGCAGTTCTTGGAAGTCATTTCAGCTCAAGAAATTGCGAGGACGCAATTTTTGTAAGGAGAGGAGGATGTGACACCCCGAACCCAACACTTCATTAATTGCATTCATTAAATGGTTAACTTAGATATAATTTAACTAATTACTTCATTTTTTTTATATTTCCATAAATTCAAATATTTATTTTCACGCATTTTATATTTTTATAAAATACTATATATTTTTAGGGGACTATAGCCCCTGACTGTGCATGCATTGCATATCGGGATCAACGGGAAAAAAATCGCAAAATGTCTGATGAATAGTACTAACGGGATTTTTTCAGATTTTTGACATTTTGTTTTGCTGAAATTTAATCACCAAAATGACCCATTTACCCTTACTAAAATACCCTAATTGCTTGACCTACCCTTTGACCATCTCATGAGAATATTATAAGCCAAGAAACAAAAACAAAAATGGGTCAAAAAATTGGCCAAAAAAGAGTTACGGGAATAGTAACTTCTGAAAAAAAAAATTACTCCTTGCTTCATTCTTGCTTCCATTGCTTCCCAAATTGGTTGTGCTTCATCCTTAGGACCTTAAGACCATTCTTTGATCTTCAAAAGAGGTGAGGGTGCATTATATTTTTGTATTAAATTCAATTAAAGTTTGTATTATTATTTTTGTGATCTAATATTGTAGTGGTTTAATTCTTGTTCTGTTGATTCTTATATGCTCTAATGACTTCATAAAATATGTTTGATGGTTTAAAATGCTTGTTGAATGCTTGAAAATAAAAATGGCACTTGGGGAAGATGATGAATAGTGCTAAACTAGGGTTTCCGAAAAAAGTAACAATTTAATTCGATTCGAGGCTTCTAGTAGTTGCTAATTAGGTCCATAAGTGTGGAAAAAATGTTAATTGCACTTGCTATGTTCAAAATTTGAGAAATTTGATCAAAATAGGCTATTTTAATAAGGGGTTTCGGGTTTAACTTGAATCCGGGCACGTTTGGAGGTTATGGCTAATCTTTATTAAGTATTGAAACCTTAGAAGTGCTTTCGTTTCGCTTGTTTGGGTTCCGAAATTGGTACTTGTAGTGTAAACCCACAAAGAGGCATTTTTGGTGTTTTCGTGTGCTTGTGCTCTAAGTTATGATTTGGAGCTTCTAAATGAGGTAGTTAGGTATCTTTAGATTGGTAGGATGGTTAGATAGCTTAACTTGATCATTGAATTCCGATAGGAAGCTAAATAGCCTAGTTGAACAAAGGGGAAATGAATGAATTAATTGCTTTAGTACTTGTATTGCTTTGTAGTTGCTCCTAGCATGTCTAAATGCTATTCTAAGGTATGTGTGAACTTTTGGTTAAGTTTTGTGAAAAGTATAATATTGACCCCTTTGTGTTCGCATAGTTAATTTCATGATAATTGCTTTATAATTGAGTAATTAAATGTTTATATGCCTTTGTGTAGTGTACGTATTATAGTAGTGAAGTCTCGTGAATTAAGTTGCTTGGTTTACATGGATTTGGTTGAGTATGAATTTAGAATGGACTAAAGGAACTAGTAATGAACCATGGTAATAATTGTTGTTAGTTGATTCTTGATTGATTGGATAAATGTTTAAATATACTTATGTAACAAGTTCATCTATTCGGAGAAGTTGTGAGTTAAGTTATATCGATACTAGTTAAATATTGAGTAAACATGTTTATATTGGTTATTAATTGCATTATATGTGTAAAGATACGCTTATATAACTTATTGGTTAGATGTTATATAGTGTTTCTACTTATATGAATGGCTATGTATATGTTATTTATTATGCTATTGTCTTTGTCTGATACTTGGAAATTAAAGAATGTTGCATATGTGATCACTTGAGTTTATGTATTGTTCAAATATTGATTAGAATGATTGTTAGACCATGAAATATATTGTTAGTTATGTGAATTAAAGGGAATCAAATAGAGTTGGATACATTAATGGCTTTACGAACTAGCTTTAGTTGAGAATAAGAAATCACTTCTTATGCATATAGTTGATTGTGTTAGGTAGTGATAATTGAAGGGAATTGATGCTTTTGGAGAATATTGAGGGAATCTTGGCTTAATTCGCTCATGTTTGGCTTCCTAAAAGGTGAGGGACCTGCATCCTTACGTGCATTATATTTTATTTTCTTGGTAAAAGAGTATATTATTTAGTATAATTGCGTAATTGATATATGCTTATTGTTGCTAAATTGTAACTTGGTGCGAGGACAACCTACTTTTTGTCCTTAAATGTGTTTACTGATTATATTGTCATTGTTATCATTCTTGCATTGCATCGTGGTTGCGCAACCTTATTGTCGCGGCGAATGCGATGGCCTCACTGGGCGGCATCGGGCTTGCCAGTGTTAGTTGCCTTAGCTCCGTCTGCTATTCCCTCACTCGCCTGGTCCAAAGATTGCCAGGGGGTGTTGGGTCGTAGGATCGGGTACATCCGGAGTACCCATTGCTGTAAGGGATGCCGGCATATCGAGATTGAGATCGTGGTTCATGGATCAGGGATCGAAGATTTGGAGTGATAAGGGTTATCGATTGTATCCTTTTAAAATGTGGTATTATAATTGTTATTCATTGTTTATCTATTATATTAATTGTGTTAAGTTGCTGCATTGCACATCCCCGGTAGACCTTATCCCTTACTGAGCAATTGTGATTGCTCATACCTCGCTAAACATGTTTCAGGTGGTATTACTTGAGATTGGAGTGATTGCTTGCTAAACTGTAGAAGACCTTGCTTGTCTACTTTATGTTCTATTTTGGAGCCTAAGGACTTATGTTTATATATATTTGAGTGGTTGCAATTAGAAAGCTAAGTGGATGTAGTAAGTGTTATGGAATTGTGACATGTAATAACTTATGCTTCTGCTTCTAGCTACGTTGCATGCTTGTATGTGTTTATATTGTCTTGTGTTGCTTAAGGCTCGGATGGCCTTGAAGTTGGGATTTCAATTAGAAATGTTGTTCATTTGCTTTGTGTTTTATTTGATTGCTTACAGGTTTCCAGAATGTCCACGGTACAGGGAAAACTCTGTCCGTTTTTCCTAAAATCTGTGCCCGGGTTGGGATGCGGTTGAGAATAGCATGGTTACTAGAGCCTCCGGTCTCGTGAGGGATCGGGGCGTTACAGGGCTCACATAGTGAAGACTACGATGATCTTAGCATACCCCACCATCTAGTGTATGACATTATAGTTAACGTTGTTCTAGTTGACTTTGGTTTTGGACCATGGGAGATAGTCTATTTACTTTACTTTAGTCTAGATTATGAGATGTAGGCCATATGTAATGGTTGGATTATCCAGGCTCGTTTTGACATAGCTGAGTCTGGGGCTAGGAGACGGTTGTAACTTCATATGTAATCAAAAGGTTATGTAATATACAATACTAGACCTGCCTTTTGCATGTTTAGATTTGTAATCACAGACTCTTTATCTAATCCTGAGAAGGGTTGGGTTTGGGGTCGTTACAAGGAGGGGATTTATGACTGAGTGTAGAGCAAAAGTTATGAACTTTCTTTATGATTTAGTTGTTTTGAGGATCGGCTTTGTATGCGATCCTGTTTTGAAAAATGATTGTGTAAATGTTTGGTTTAGTTTGAAGTTCCTTTTTCTTCTTTAAGATAGTAGTGACTATCTGCTTCAATCTTATCTTACTAAGGAAATTTTGGATTTGTCCTATGTAAGAAAAGATTAGCATTTTGTACCAATTTTCATTATAGTAATGAAATCTTCGGAATACGTATCAAAAGGAGAATGTCTTCAAATGAATAACGACATAAACATTCATATTTCATTTAGTAGCATTTTTTGAAATGGCTAACATCTAAATAAATCCAGATAAATGAAGTGGTCATGTAAGTCTAAACTTTGAGGAGCTCAAGAGTTAAAGAGTTGAATGAATAAATAGCCAAAGTCATTCTTTTTCTATCTAAAATAGGTTGATGGATTTACTATTCTCTTGGTAAAAAGGTTTGTCCAATAGAGATAGTAGGAGGAAATAAAGTTTATCCAAAACATAATTATCACATTAAGATTCCTTAAATCATCATCAAATTAATGTGTTCAGTTTAGATAATTGATTTATCCATTTAGAAGAATTATGGGTGATTGCAAAGTTAAGCAAAACAAAGAAAGTACTAATGGAGTCCATTTGTTCCAAAGATGTTATTGGAAATGATGGGACGGTTGAAGAATATGTTTGGTTCTAAAAGATGATTGGGGACTGCCTCTTTCATCACCAAAGCTCTTCAAACCATTTAGAGTTTGTCTTTGTTGTATGTACTATGATTATAATTCTATGGCGAGATAGAATTTTAAACTCAGATTCCTGCATAGATACTTTAGTGAAAGAAACTATGATGATTGATCATTGAGTTTTTATCAAAGAAACAATTGAAGTATAAATTTTCACATTCTCAATTATGAAATGATAGAGATCAATTTCATAGAAAGTGAAAAATATTCCCTATATTTATAAGAAGGTTAGTGGGAGTCTATGCCCTTAACAAGTCTTATAAATTGGTGATATCTTCGAATTATGGAAGACCAATAATTATCAAAGGTCTCCGAGGTCTAGTTAAATAATGTAACAATACCACAAACATAGGGTAAACTAGTCATATCTTGTAAGATCATTTCTGTGAAACACAATGATATGATTAAGCTTAACTCATGACCTGTACATAGAGTCAAAATCTTAAAAAAAATCTTAAGATGGAGGTTTCTAAGAAATGAATGGTCTCCAGCCTCTAAGGCGGGGTATCCGTCTTTTCATTTAGACTACCTTCTGACTTTAGTAAGGAATGGGGCAGCAAGGGGATCGTGTACCTTATCCTTTAGCCGTTTGCAGTCTCCTACAATGCAAAGGCGAGTACATTGATCAATATGATGTAAAGGGTTGCAACAGAAAGGATCTAAGTATGGGTACTGATGATCTTATTGTGGTAATTGTTATCTTTAGTTTTGACAATAACTTAGGATCTTCAAAATTGTGGTAATAGTGAAGTTCTTAGAGAAGAATTCACATATTGATAGAAACTTTATTAGATTTGTAGTTGATTTATGGGAAGATCATAAAAGGATTGGAAAAAGTTCCAAATAGTAAGTAACCATTGTTCTGTTACTTAAGCCTAACTGCATACCTGACATTAAGAATGATGTTTGGATACAATTTTTTTATTAGAAAAATAAAGATAGTTCTATTTATTATCAGTTATCGATATTTTATTTGGTAACTACAATAAAAGCTTCTTGCACAAGTTTATAAAACCCGATCTCTTCAAGAATCTAAACATATAGTAAAAGGATTTTTACACGCTTATCGAGAATTCCTTTCTTGAAAGAAAAAAGGTTTAACATAAAGGCTCTTGTATATTTTTATAGTTGACCCACTGATCCTGTAAAGATAGTTACGGTTGATCACCATCTTAGAGATTATGAGTATATGGATACGAGTGTACTGTGCACTAATCCTATGGTGGATAACATTAGTGCAAGTGGAAGATTGTTAGGAATATGCCCTAATGCTATAGATTAGATGACCTAATTGGGGTTTAATAAGAATATATGTGTTTGTATACACAACGATGTTTTTGGTTATTCATATTCTCCGCTTTGATATGAATGTGTCCCTAGTGCTTATCAGAAAAGAAAAACATTCTAAAAGGGGTTTAGAATACTTTGCTATTTTTCTCCGATATGATAAATATTAAGAATTGGAACATAACCCTTCAGATTATTTGACCGGGACTAGAATAATCGAGTAAGGTTATCATATGTTATTGCCTTTGATTAACATAGTGATGTTAATGATAAAGGATGGTATACGAAATCCTAGAACAACATGGGATGTGGACTAATATACATATGAGTGATTTTCAGTAGTATGGATCATTGATTGTGATGATAAATAGTGAACTACACGATTTCAGGTTAATAGTTTACTATTTAATTGATAATTGTGCAAATTAATCCTCAAACTTGAGAAATTACGGTTTCCGGATATATCAGGGGCTAAATATAGCGTCTAGACAATACCTGGCCTTTATAAGGTGAGTTACGACCTTTCGCATTTTAGTCTTGTGATATAGACAGAAGGTAATTGTCAAGATAGGATCTATTAAACTCCGGTGAGAGGCGATGTCCTCTGATATCTGAATTCGGTTGGTAAATGAGGAAGTCTTTGGCCAAGGGGAATATGAGATTGATGGAAAGAAGCTTTTCCATGGTTGTCATCTCTCGTTTCTCCATTTTAGATCTATTCATGGAATCGAAAGTGGACTTAACCATTTCATGGTCCTTTCCCGATCGGGACGATTTAATAGAAGGATCGGACTAAACGGTAATTTTCGACAGTAAATAGATTCATAAAAGACTGAGTCTTCATTATTGTATACATTTTTATGGTACTTTTGTTGCTAGTACATCACTCATGAACGTGAGGGTATTTTGGATAATGGCAGAGATATTCCCGAAATAGATTAAGAGGTTTAATAGTCACTTATCGATATGCGGTTATGAATCTAGAAAGTCACACACTAATAAGAGTCACAAATAAGTTCGCTGGTAGCTTGTATAATGTGATTGGTGACTTTAAAATTTTAAGAGTCATCTAGATTGGGCTTTAGGTCAAAAGTATAGTTTTGTAAAATTTTGGGATCAAAACATAAATAATGAAAGTTTTGGGGCCAAACTGCAAATATTGAAAATTTGTTTCAATGTAATTATTCTGGTAGAGAT